>CANIUD010000172.1:245000-845000 GCA_947470075.1 Closterium sp. Yama58-4
CGCGCGCGCGGAGCAGATCGTGTTCCACCCGGACGAGGTGCGCGCGGCGATCGTGACGTGCGGCGGGCTGTGTCCGGGCATCAACACGGTCATCCGCGAGCTCGTGTGGGGGCTCTGGTTCCAATACGGCGTGCGCGACATCCTCGGGATTGACGTGCGTTGCCTTTTCTTAGGGGGGGCGGGAAGGCGGGAGGGCGGGAGGGAGGGGGCCGGGCGGGAGGGGTGCATTGTGGGTACGTGGGGTTGAGAAAGTCGGTTCGTCGGTGGTGCGAGCTCGTGTGTGTGTGGGGGGCCTCTTGTTCCAGATTGGCGTGCGAGACGTCCTAGGCATCGATGTGCGCGCGGGGTGAGGGAGAAGAGCCTGGGAGAAGAGGGAAGGGGAAGGGGAAGAGGAGACGGGCGGGGTGGAGGAGGAGGAAGGGAATCGCGAAACCGCGTGGTGAACGACATTCACAAGCTGCTTTGCGCGGCCTCTAAACTTCACTCTCGCTCCCCTCTCTCCTCCCTCTCCAACTCTCTCCTGCTTTGTCCCGTCCCCCTTCGCTCTCGCCCCCACCCTCCCCCTCCGCTCCCACCTCCTGTCCCCGCCCCTCCCCGCCCCTCCCCGCCCCTCCCCGCCCCTCCCCGCCCCTCCCCGCCCCTCCCCGCCCCTCCCCCCCCCCTCGTTCCCCCTCCCATGGGCGCGCAGGGCGGGTACCGCGGGATCTACTCGCGCAACGTGGTGTCGCTGAACCCCAAGGTGGTGAACGACATCCACAAGCGCGGCGGCACGTTCCTGGGCACGTCGCGCGGCGGCCACGAGGTCAACAAGATCGTCAACGCGCTCGAGGACCGCGGTATTAACCAGGTGTGTTGCACGCCGGGGGGTTGGGGGAGGAAGAAGGGGGGGTGGGGGAGGGAGAAGGGGGGGTGGGGATTTATTCATGGGCAATCCACGGGGAGGGGGGATTCGCGGGCAAGGGGGACAGGGGAGGATGACGTCGCGCGGCGGGCACGAGGTGAACAAGATTGTCGACACGCTGGAGGACCGCGGCTTCAACCAGGTGTGTTGCACGCCGGGAAGGGGAAGGGGGTGGGGGAGGATGGGGGAGGGAAGTGGGGAGAGGGAGGGAGAGTGGCGCGGGGTAGTGAGGTGAGTTGCAGGAGGGATCCGCGCGGATGGGGGTATTTGCGCATGGGGAATCTCCATAGAAGGGGGATTCACGGGTTAAGGGGACTGGGGAGGGGGTTGGGGGATGGCGGGGTTGGGTTGAGATGGTCTATGGAGTTAGGATAGGATGATCCTGAGTTGGTGGGAAAGGCATGGAGGAGGGGCGATTGGGGGCTTAGGATTTGCGTCTTTGACAGACGTGGGGGTTTATTAGAAGTCTGTCTTGGGGCGCGTGAGAATACTCAAAAGCGACTCAGATTGGGTTGTACCACAGACAGCACTACATGTTAAAGCGATTCATCAAGTGCCCCTAACTTTGTGTGCAAGTGTCTGGGCTTGTGTGTGTGGGGTGGGTGTGTGTTGTGTGTTTGGATGTGGGTGTGTTCTTGTGTTTGTGCATATGGGGGTGTGTTCACGAATGTATTGATGTGCATGAGCATGAATCCTGTTTGTGTTTTATGTGTGTATGGTGCACGTGCACCTGCGCATGTGTGCATCTGTCAGATCTATGTGATTGGAGGGGATGGCACGCAGAGAGGCGCCGAGAAAATTCACGAGGTAAGACGCACCCCTCTCGTACATGCTCTCCTCCCTGCCCGGAAACCCTTACCTTGTTTGAGAATACTCAAAAACCTAACTTTGGACTTGTTGTCATTTTACCAATGCAAGCCTGTCACACATGGCATTCCAGCTCCCCTGAAAACGTGGGCCTTTTTATCGGCAAATTTCAAAATCTTCTCCCCGCCCCTCCCTCCTCATCCCCCTCCCCCCCACCCCCCCTTCCCCACGCTACTCACCTTCACCCCACCCTCCAAAGAACCATTTTTGTTTCATTCATTTTCTCTTTTCCAACTGAGCTGGTCGGTTCCATTGTTCATGCAACGAGCTGCCAGCTCTTCTTCGACCCTCCTCATTCCCCGCTTTCCCTTCCTCCACTCCTTCCCCCTCCGTCCATCTGCCCCCTCCGTCTCCCCCTCCTTCACCCTCCGTCTCCCCCTCCCTCCCCCAACCCTTCTCCCACAGGAGATAGCAGCGCGGGGGCTGAAGGTAACAGTGGCGGGCATTCCGAAGACGATAGACAACGACCTGGCGCTGATCGACAAGTCGTTTGGCTTTGACACCGCCGTGGAGGAGGCCCAGCGCGCCATCAACGCCGCGCACGTGGAGGCCAGCTCCGTGCACAACGGCGTGGGGCTCGTCAAGCTCATGGGGCGCTTCTGCGGTGAGTGGAGGGGAACAGGGGGAGGGGGAAGGGGAAAGGGGGAAGGGGAAATGGGGAAAGGGGAGGAGGAAGGTGGAAAGGGGAACGGGGAGAGGGTGCGTGGGTTAGGAGGCAGGGAGTGGTGGTGTGGTCAGGGGGCTCGTTTGGTGAGACAGGGTGCTGGGAATGGGGCTTGCCAAGCTCATGGGGCTTGCCAAGCTCATGGGGCTTGCCAAGCTCATGGGGCTTGCCAAGCTCATGGGGCTTTTTTGTGATAAGAAAGGAGTTGGTGTTAGGAGGAGAGGAGGGAAGGGGAGATCCGGGGGCGAGAAGGGGGCGGGGTAGTTTGTTCAGGGGGGGAAGTTGGAAAGGGGGGAAGGGGAGAGGGGACTATGGAAGGGCTTGTTTGTCGTTACGACTTTTCTGGCTTGTTATGTGTGGTTTTATTGACTTTCCTGTGCCTAACTGTTAACTTGCTGTCTCCGCTGTGACCTGTGTTCCTCCATCCACCCTCCACTGTCCCTCACCTGATCTCGCTCCTCACCTCATCGCGCTCCGCATTGCACTCCTGCTTTCCCATGCCTGTGCTGTGTGTGAGCAGGTCAAATCGCCATGCATGCAACTCTTGCCAGCCGGGACGTGGTACGTATCACATCTAATCGAATCAGATTCGAATCCAATGAGAGTGGGTTTGAATCAGACCAATTGACCTCCCATGCTGCACGGCTCGACTCCCTCCCTTCACTGCCCCTAAACCACCCCACAAATCCCTTGAGGCGACTCTCTTTCCACAGCCTACCCCCCGTCAGTCCACCTCAGACGCCTCAACTCAATCCTCATGTTCCATTCGCGTTTTTCCTGCCCCTCCCCCTCGCCTGCACGGTGCACCCCTGTCACAAACCGCACACCACAACCCCCCCCCAACTCCAGCACCCCCTTCACCTCCCCCACACGACCAGTGCCAGGACTGCTGCCTCATGCCAGGAATGCCCGACGTGCTGTTCCATTCCACCTGATTCGCAAACCCAACTGCGCCCCATCACCCCCCACTGCTCCCTCACTGCCTTTGCCCCACCCACCCTACCCCACCGCACCGCACAGGACTGCTGCCTGATCCCGGAAGTGCCGTTCCACCTGGAGGGCGACGGGGGTCTCTTTGAGTTCCTCAAGCGCCGCCTGCGGGAGAGCGGCCACGCCGTGCTCGTCGTGGCAGAGGGCGCCGGGCAAGACCTCATGGCTGAGGCTCTGGATCTCCAGCCATCCCCCTCCTCCTTCAACCCTGCGCCCTTCTCCTCGTCCTTTGCTGCGTCTGCGCCCTTCCCGTCGGCGTCGTCGCCGAGCGCGCTCGCGGGGATGGGGGGCGGGGGAGGGATGGGCATGGGCATGGGGATGGATGGGATGGGGGGCGGGGGGACGGCGGCGGTGACGGCGGCGGCTGTGGCGGCGGCGGCGGGGGGGATGGCGACGGCGGCCGGGGGGATGGGCAGGAGGGGACTGACTGACGAGTCGGGGAATGCGCGGCTGATGGATATCGGGCTGTGGCTGTCCCAGCAGATCAAGGTGAGCGGGAGGGGATGGGGATGGGGAAGGTGGATGGGACAGGTTGGTTTTTAGAATTCTCAAAAACAACCTGCAACATCACCTGCAACATCGGAGGGATGGGCAGGAGGGGGCTGACTGACGAGTCGGGGAATGCGAGGCTGATGGATATCGCACTGTGGCTGTCCCAGCAGATCAAGGTGAGTGGGAGGGGATGGGGATGGGGAAGGCGGATGGGAGAGTGGAAGGGGATGGGGGGAGGAGGAAGGAGAGACGGAAGTAGGTAGGAAATCTGGGAGTGCAGGTGGGAGGGTGGAAGTGATGTGAAGGGATGTTCTGGGACAAAGGAATGGGCTAGTAATGGATGGAAAAGTAGCAAAAGAGGATTGGGAGGAGAAAGGGAGGAAGGGATGGGGTGTATTGTGAAGTGCCGTTTGTGGGTTGCCTCATTTCATGCATTTCGTTTCCCTGCATTTGAATTTGTTTCCCGAATAATTTTTCCAACAATGTTTTCTTCGCTCTGTTTGGTTTGACTTCTTGGTTGAGTGGTTGGTTTGGTGCTTGATTGAGCGCATGTGTGGGTGCATGGGTGGGTGCATGGATGGGTGCATGGGTGGGTGCATGGATGGGTGCATGGATGGGTGCATGGATGGGTGCATGGATGGGTGCATGGTTGGGTGCATGGGTGGTGCATGGCTGGGTGCATTGGTGGTGCATGGATGGGTGCATGGGTGGTTGGATCTCCCCTCATCACATGCAGGCCCATTTTGCCAAGTCTCGCATCGAGCTCAACCTCAAATACATTGGTGCGTGCCGGCCTGTGCCACATTCCACATGCATGCACGTGTTTGAGGCGCCTCAATTGATCCTTCCCCACTCACATGCATACACTCACTTAGTATATGCATACACATGGACACACTCACGTCACTTCCATCAATGTATCTACTACGCCCGTTCTTCGTTGCAATCCAAATCTCTGTTTGGTGCTGTTGCCTTGTGTTGTGCTTATTTCAACCACATGCCATGCACCTCCATCCGTCTCCCGCCGTCCCTTTCCCTCCTCGCCCTTCGTCTCCTTCCCCCCCACCCCCCTCCCCACCGTCCACAATTACATCATACTTCTGAGTCGATCAAAAGAAATACCTCACCTGTGGTCTTCATACCTCCAACGCCCTCTCCCCATCTCCTCCCCACCCTCTCTCCCCCCCTCCCCCACCCCTTCCCTCCGCCGTGCACCAGACCCCACGTACATGATTAGAGCGGTGCCAGCGAATGCGAGTGACAACATCTACTGCACACTGCTGGCACACAGTGCCATCCACGGCGCCATGGCCGGCTTCACTGGCTTCACCGTCGGCCCCATCAACGGCCGCCATGCCTACATCCCCATCAAGGTGTGCGCCCGCTGCTGCTGCTGCTGCTGCTGCTAGTGCTAGTGCTGTCACTGCTGGTGGTGATCTTTGAGTCGACTTGTAAAGGCTTTGTTGGCTTCACTGTCGGCCCCATCAACGGCCGCCATGCCTACATCCCCATCAAGGTGTGCGCCCGCTGCTGCTGTTGCTGCGGCTAATGCTACTGCCTAATGCTGTTGGTGAGTTCTTCCAGCGTGCGCTCTTGGGCCCTTCCGTCTGTACCCTTTCCTTTGTGCCCCTTGCCCCTTGGGCCACATGTGGGCACCACCCCAAACCCAACGCCCCATTCGTGCCCTTTTCCCACTCTGCCTCCCACTGTCCCCTGCCCCTCCCTCCTGCATCCCTCTCTCCCCACCGCAGTGTGTATCGGAGAAGAGCAACACAGTGTCTCTAACGGACCGCATGTGGGCGCGGTTGCTGTCCTCCACGAGCCAGCCCACGCTCCTGCGCTACGATGACCACCACCTGCACCACCCCGCCTCATCCCTCGTCTCTCCTATGCCCCTGCCACTCCCCCTGTTCCACTGCCTTTCCCCCATTCCCTTTGCCCCTGCCCGGTCCCTTCCCATTCTGCGTCCCTCTGTCCCTCCTCGCCCCCCCTCCCCCCCCTCCCCAACCACAGTGTGTATCGGAGAAGAGCAACACAGTGTCTCTGACGGACCGCATGTGGGCGCGGCTACTCTCCTCCACGAGCCAGCCCACGTTCCTGCGCTACGACGACCACCACCTGCACCACCAGCAGCGCCTGCTGCAGGCGCAGCAGGAGCACCGGCAGGCGCTGCGCGAGCGCGAGGGCGACGAGGAGGGAAGGCTGCTCGGGCCGAGTCGGAGGGATCAGATCAGTGAGATGGACGGCGGCCGCGGCATGGGCGGTGGTGGGGGTGGCTGGGGCGGGAGATGAGGGTGAGTGGGCGTTGGCGGGGAGGAGGGGAGCGGAGGGGACGGGAATATGAGGGGGGTAGGTTGAGGTGGTGGATGGGAGGGAGGTTGCTGCTGCTTGAGATAAGGGCGCAGCAGGAGCAGCGCCTGCTGCAGGCGCAGCAGGAGCACCGCCAGGCCCTGCGCGAGAGGGAGGGCGCAGCACGAGGAGGGTCGCCTGCTGGGACCCAGCCGGCGCGATCAGATCGGCAAAATGGACGGCGGCCGCGGCATGGGCGGTGGGGGGGGTGGCTGGGGCTGGAGATGAGGCGTGAGCGCGCATTGGCGGGGAGGGGGGGAGCGGAGGGACGGGAATATGGGGGTTAGGATAGTTTGTGGTGGTGGATGGGAGGTTGCTGCTGGTTGAGATCGGGGTGTAGAGTGGAGTGGAGTGGAGTGGAGTGGAGTGGAGTGGAGTGGAGTGGAGTGGAGTGGAGTGGAGTGGAGTGGAGTGGCCCCACCCAGCTCGCCGCTGTGCTACCCACCATGGTTTCTCTGTATACGCATGTGCCTGACTGAGCTTTTAAGCTTGCAGGCCTGGGCCTGCCTATTTATGTAGTGTCGCCGCCAGTCCGTGCATTTATGGTTGCTTCTGTAGGTGCATTTATGGTCTGCTCAGTCAATTTGCTGGACTGGGGTTGGTGCTTTTTGAACCGTAACATATGCCGGATTTGAGATGCCCTGCAACATGAAGCTGATTCAGACAGAGAAGCAGTGGTTGGCTGGCATTTGGAGGATTGGATTGTGGAACCTACGGGTATACCGTAGTCATGCAGGAGTATTGAGTGGTGGAGAGGGATCAGATTCAGAGGGTTGCTTGGCTTTTATACTCTGGATTCTGTGTGCACTGGTGGATGTGAGTTCAAAACTTGTTCTGTATAGCATTCACAATGTACCGTACCTTGTAGCTTTTCCAACTTTCTCACCCTCTTCATGCCATTGTGTTGTGTTGTGTTGTGTCCCAAAAGAACCTTCTGGGTTGCACTGAGCTGATCCATGTAAACCAACCAACTCCTTGTACGGTACCCTTCTTGCGCTCCTATTCACACTACTACACAATTTACGGTACCACATTGGCCATTGCAGGAGTACATAAGTAGGCACTGATAATGGAATAACAAACTACGGTATTGTTACAATAATGAAAGGTCCACTCACTCATGCTGAGCACCAGGTCATATGGTATCAGGGCACCACGAAATGAATTCGCCAATAGTATGTCAAACCAGGTAGACTAAATAGATAGATAGTCCAAGCACAAACCTACACATCCCGCCCACCAATCAGTCCTGAATCACCCCTGCCACCTCCTGTCACTCCATATACGTGCTCTTTCCATCCGTCCTTGTCCCCCCCATCCCCATCCCCATCCCCGTCCCCATCCCTAACCCCTATGCTCCTGGCCCTTGTACCATTCCCCTCCCCTTGATGAATTCCATATATTCCGGAACTTGCATTGCGTCCCGCCTCGTCTCGTGCACGCACTACGGTACTTGCACCGTTGCGCCCCTCGCTACTTGCCGGAGCGCCACTCGGTGATCATGGCACGGATGGCGTGGTTTGGCATGACATCGGTGTTGGGCAGCGCCTCGTGCGTCATGGGCGATGTGCTGTTGCCCTCCGCCAGCCACTTGGAGATCGCTGCGCGCTCGTACGTGTGCCCGTCCGCTGCCAGCACTGGATCCTGCATCACCTCCTGGGGGGGGGGGGAGTGTGAGGGAGTGGGAAAAACGAGATGGTGAGAGGGCCAAGGGAGAGGGGAATGAAGGGACGAATGAGATGAGACCAACAGCATTCAAGAATCCGGAATGTTCTTCAGCACCAGAGAAGCCCCACCATCCTTCCCTTCCCATTCCCCCTCACCACAACCAAATGCCTCTCCCCATCCCCTCCCATCCCCTCCTCTCTCCCCTCTTCTCCTCCCTCCCATCCTCCCTCCCCAACACCTCCCCCCCTATCCCCCCCGCCACCCCCATACCTTGGTCAACGGGCAGAAGAAGCAGCTAGCCGGCTTGTGCGGACTGGGCAAGCTACCGGCGCGCCACGCATTCCCCTCCATCTCCTCCTCCACTTTAGCAGCCACCTCTCGCGCCTTCTCCAGCACCGGCATCACGACCGTCGCCAGATCTGGCCGGCTCCTCCTGCGCATCTCGGAGCATTTCAGCGCCATCTTTGCAAGCTCCATGGCCAACGGCACCGGCCAGTCGCCAGCGGTTTTGTCCAGGAGAGCCGCGAGAGCCTCCTCGTCCTCGTCGTCCACCGCATCTTCCAGCCCTTCAAACGCGTTCGGACGCAGGCCCGTGAGAAGGTCCAGCAGCACGATTCCGAGCGCGTAGACATCGGATTTCGGGCCATATTCCCCCGTGCGTTGAAACTCCGGGTCCATGTAGGCAAAGGTGCCGACAGCGACGGATTCCCGCGCGTACGTCCGCATGACGGCGTTGCCGTTCCCGGAGGAGTCGTCTGCTGCGGGCATGAGCCTGGCGAGACCCACATCTGCGAGCTTCGCCACTAGGTTCTTATCCAGGAGGATATTCGCGGGCTTGAGGTCCCGGTGGACTATGGGCACGGGGCGGTTGTGGAGGACGAGGAGGGCGGATGCGACCTCTGCTGCGATGCGCAGGCGCGAGTGCCAGAGGAGCGGCGCCGTGCCCTTGGTGCAGCGCAGGCGCTCGTCGAGGCTGCCCCCCGCCATGTACTCGTAGACAAGGCAGAAGTGGGACGAGCAGCAGGCCAGCAGCATCACCACGTGCGGGTGCTGGATCTGACTCAGCACCGCCACCTGTGTGCATGGGGGAGGAGGAGGGGAGAGGGGAAGTGGGGATCGGTAAAGGGAAATGGGAGAAAGGGGAGGGATCGAGGAGGAATGGTGGAGGGGTTGGGGTTTGGGTGAGAAGCGCCTGTCTACAGGGAATGGACGAGGTGTTGGAATGCGAAGCATGAGGGGGAATGGCAAGACGTGGGGAGCCTAGCATGCGAGGGAGAAACGAGGAAAGCAAATCAACGAGAAAGGCACGGGGTGGGGGAATGCAGCACAGGTTGAAGCGACCGCATTGCTTTGCAGGGCAGGGCAGGAGAGGGCACTGCATTGGAGTGCCGACAGCCGTGCAGACAGGCGGCGGAGGGTCGTCTCACCTCTTGGCGGAACTCGGACTTGGCCTTGTGGTGGTCGCGGCTCTTGAGCACCTTGACTGCCACGGGTGTGTGGTGCAGCGTGCCCAGATACACTGTGCCAAACCCTCCCTCTCCTATCTTGCGCTGCTCACTGAAGCCCTCCGTGCACGCCTGTGACACGGTGGAGAGGGGTGGGGAGCCGGGAGCGGACGGTAGAGAGCAGAGAGGGGTAGGGGGTTGACGAGAGAGGGGAAACACAGAAGGCGTGACGCGAGGTACACAGCTAGTTGGAAAGGGAACACACACACACACACACACACACTCACACACACACACACACTCACACACACACACACACACACACACACTCACACACACACACACACACACACACTCTCTCTCTCTCTCACACACACACACACACAAAGAGAGAATAAGTAAAAAGGAGAACAAAAATAGGCAGTGTGAGTTGATCTGTGAGTTACAGAATGCGCAGCACGTATTTCTCATCGAGCAATTTATCACATCAAACAAACTCTCCCTCACCATCTCCCTCCCTCCTCCCTTCCATTCCCACCCCCTGACCCCTCCTCACCTTCATCTCTTCCCACGTGTGCTCCACAAACGGCCCTTCCTGCACCACAGCCCGCTCCTCACTCTCTCCCTCCCCCTCCTTCCCCTCCACACCCTCCCCTCCCGCTCCCGTGCCCGCACCCCCCGATCCACCTCCGCTGCCGCCCTTCCCATTGCTCCCACTGCTCCCCACAGAGCTCCCGCCAACACCACCATTCAGCGCCCTCATCTCCGCCTCTTTCCGCCGCTTCGCCTGCACCTCAAGCTCCGCAGCCTTAGCCGCAGCCTCCCTCCTCGCCACGTCCTTCCTCTGTAACTCTGCCTCTGCAGCGCGCCGCGCCTCCTCCGCTGCAGCCTGCGCCGTGAGCGCCTCGAGAGCTGCCTGCTCCACGCGTGCGGCCGTCTCGAGCTCCTTCTGCCGCTGCGCTGCCTCCACTTGCCGCACGGACGACTGCGCTTCCAGCATCAGCCGCTGCGCGCGCAGCTCTGCTTCCGCCTGGGCTGCTTCCGCCTCGGCGGCGCGCAGGCGCATGCGCTCTAGCTCCTTGCGCAGGTCGTCCTGGAAAGGGAGGGGAGGGGGGTTGGGGGGGAAGGAGGTGGGGAAGGTGAGAAGACAGTAGGGAGAATTGAGGCATGTCAAAACTGCTCGCAGGCACATGCGCTCTAGCTCCTTGCGCAGGTCGTCCTGGGGTGGAACATGTTTTGAGACGACTCAAAACACGGGTGGGACATGGGGGAAGAGGACGAAAGGTGAAGGGATGGAGGGAGGAGGCGAGGGGAGAGAGGGGGATTGAGGGAGAGGCAAGGAGAGATATAGAGAGGAGTGGTGGGTGGGCGAGCGCGAGGGAGGAAATGAGGGAGAAAGGGAAACATCAAGGAAAGAAGCACGTGAGAGGGGAGATGATATGATGGGGTCGAGTGATTGGGTGACGGAGGAAGTGGAAATGGAAGAGGAAGGGGCGAATGGGAAGATGAGGACGTGGAGAGAAGACAGGGAAGAGAGAAGGGGGCGAGGTTTGGAACAAGATGTTCCAGTGGTTTGGCTGTCTTTCTAGTGGTTGTCTTTTCAGTGGTCGTCTTTCCAGTGGTCGTCTTTCTTTCCAGTGGTTTCAGAAACACATTCCCGTGGATTCGTTTCCAGTGGTTTCAAAACTAAGTCCTCTTGCTCAGGACGTCATTCCAGTGGACTCGCCAAGGCCCGCACCGCACTAGCTTCGTAGCCTGAGGTGAGGTGAGTCGATCTTTCAAGATCCGCAAAAAGATTGCGAATGAGTGAGCCAATCCAAGCGAAACCAAGCCAAGCCAAGATAAGCCAAGCCAAGCCAAACCAAACCAAGCCAAGCCAAGCCAAGCCAAGCCAAGCCAAGCCAAGCCAAGCCAAGCCAAGCCAAGCCAAGCCAAGCCAAGCAAAGCGAGCAAGTGGGCACTCACACTAGCCTCATCGCCAGACGTGCCAGAGCCCAGAGAGTTCATATGCGTCAGCACTGGCATCTGCCCCTTCCACTGCTGCTGCTGCTGCTGCTGCTGCATCGTCATCATGCCACCACCACCACCACCACCACCACCACCACCGCCGCCAGCAGCCATGCGCCTGTGGGCATCGAGAATGTACTCCTGCTGCTGCACGTACGACGCCATGGGGTTGCCCCGCCTCCACGCCACGAAATCCTCCAGCGCCTCCCCCTGCAGCCCTGCTGCCAGCCCCACTCCCACTGCATCCTGCACTCCCCCCTGCCCCTGAATCCCCCCCTGCCCCTGAATCCCCCCCTGCCCCTGAATCCCCCCCTGCCCCTGAATCCCCCCCTGCCCCTGAATCCCCCCCTGCCCCTGAATCCCCCCCTGCCCCTGAATCCCCCCCTGCCCCTGAATCCCCCCCTGCCCCTGAATCCCCCCCTGCCCCTGAATCCCCCCCTGCCCCTGAATCCCCCCCTGTCCCTGCCCCTGCGCCTGTCCCTGCTGGAAACCACCCCCAGTAGAACCGCCGCCAGGGGCGGCCCCAGGGCGGTTCCAGCTGGGGGAGGAGGCGGAGGAGGTGGGGGAGGAGTCTGAGGAGCCGGCGCGGGGGAAGCGGCGACCGGAGAGGAGCAGATTGGTGGATCCGCTGGTGCTGGGGGAACCAGATGAGCTCATTCCCACTGGCCCGCCACCCCCACCCATCCCTGCACCCGCACCCATGCCTGGGGCCCCCATGCCTACGCCCGCCATGCTTGGCTGGGACCCATACACTGGCAGCATGGTGCCGCTGCCATTGGCGCTCATGGGGAACCCTCCCCCTCCCCCTCCCCCCCCCATGGCGCGCTCGTTCATGGATCCGCGCGGGCCCAGCCCTGAGGGGCGCAGGGGACCGGGGGCGCCGGGGTCGAGCGGGGGAGTGGGCATGGCGGCGCGTGAGGGGGAGGCGCGCGCGTCTGAGGCGTAGGGCGGGCGGGAGGGGTTGAGGGCGTGTGCAGGGGAGGTGCGGAGAGGGTCCAAGGCTGATGGGGGGAGGGGGGGAGAGGTGGGGAAGGAGGGAGAGTGGGGAAAGGGAAGGGGAAAAGGATGAGAGGAATGGGTTCAGGAGGAATGGGTTTGGGTGTTTGTGGTGCTTGGATAAAGTTCAGTGAGGCACATCTTATTCTGATTCTGTTCTGATTTGTTCTTTTTCTGTTCTGTTGAGTTTTTTCTTCGTTTTTCTTTTTTCCGTGGGTGTTGTGGGGGAGAGGGGGAAAGGGAGAGGAGGGGCGGGGAGAGAGGGGGGAGGTTTTTGGGAGTGAGAAAGGAGGGCTTTCGAGTGAACCCAGGAAGGGGTTCCTCCTGCTTGTTCAGGCCAATTTACACAAAAGAACTCCTGCATTTTGCCTTGCAACTTCTTCGTTTTCTCAGCACAAAACGTTGGGTGGAATATCAAGGGGGGAAGGAAGAGCTCTCACGACAACACGGGCAACACCGAGAAAGCGAGCAACATTCTGATGGCAATGGCAACCAAGAGCAGCAGATCAGCAGAAAGAACCATGTCATCTCCACTCGCTCACCTGGCGGGGCCCCATCAGAGCCGTCGCCAAACGTTCCGCTGTACGTGGGTTCCAGCACACCCGACGCCCCCGGTGTCCCACCCATCGACCCACCGCCACGACCACCAAAACTCCCACCGCCGCCGCCACCCATGCCGCCACTCATGCCCCCAGCAGCACTTCCCGCCCTCCTTGGGAATCCCCCGCCGCCATCCATGCTGCTGGGAGTGCTCGTCCCGGTTCCCGGGCCTGACCCTCCGCCAGCCTGCCGTTGGAATCGGCCGGACTGGCCGGGGCTGATCTGGCCGGAGGCTCGGCCGGACGAGGCGGGGCTGCCGCTGTTGGTGACAGAGGAAGGCGCGTCGGCTTCCTTGGAAAGCACGAGCTTGCCGCCCTTGTCTATCACGCATACCGCCATGCCGTACGGACGGTACTTGGCACAGTATTGCCCCAAGGCCGACACCTTGGGCTTCCTGGGGGGAGAGAAGGAGCGTGGGAAGCGATGTAAGGGAGGGGAAGGAGAAAGGGCGGGTGGGAAGGGGAGCGAAAGGGAGAGGAAGAGGAGGTATGGGGAATTGTGGGACTTTTGCTTGGCTCTTTAGGCAATCCCTTTAAGTAGGGACTTTAAAATGAAAATGAAAAGAAAAAGAAAAGGAGAAAAAAAAAGGATAACATGATTCGACCAGTGCATGACAAAGAGATGGGGGAAATGGTATCCACAATATTAGATTATTTTGAAACGGATACGGAAACTATGGAGGCTGGGGATCAAGAGGCTCACGAAATGGAAACTGACTAAAAAGAAAATATCAGTGCACACACTGTGCGTTATCCGCTTAGGGATAACGAACGAGCTGAGGTGCATACATACTATTGTTTTTCTGTAGTCAGTTACGAAATTTCACTACGCGCATTTTCATTTTGAGACGAGCATGGGGCACAGGTCGACTCAAGGAACGGAGAGAAGCGTCGCATAAGAAAGCCTCCCGTGAGGGAGAGGGGGGCGCGATGGGGAAGCGAATTCCGAAGGAAAAAGCCAAGAAGCAGGAAAAAGGGATCTTACGAGGAGAAGAGGGAGGAACGGCCGTTGCTGCCGATAACGAGCGTGGTGGCGCGCAGGTTGCGGGCTTCCTCCATAGTTCCTTTGTCGCGATGGTTGTTGCGCGAGAGCTTCATCTGAACGTTCACCTGGCAAATCACGAGTCGCAAGTCGCACGTTGCGCGAGAACGTGAGCGTGAGAGCGTGAGCGTGAGAACGTTGAGAGCATCAGCGTGGAGATTAGCGTGAGGGTGTTCGCGAGTTTGAGCTCGGGCATTGAGAGCGTTTCAAGAGCGAGAGAAATAGGGGAGACGGGGAAGGTCGGGAGGCACGCTGATGCGGGGCGATTGGGGGAAACGAAGTGCAGGGATTGCGAAACTCGGCGGGGGATCAATCCGCAAAACATACGACAGGCGAGGACGAACGGGGCCAAGCGAGAGAGGCAAGCGGAGGAGCGAGGGGAACGAGGCGGGCGAGGGGAGCGCATTACATGGGCGCTGATGGAGGACTTGAGGAGGGACATCATGGGCTGCACCACGGTGCGCACATAGTGCACGAACAGCGTGTTGTTCACCTCGCTCTGGTATATCTCCGTGCCCACTGCCGGGGGACGCGCGAACGGAGAGGATGCGTGGGAAAACGACGACATTAAGTCTTTACATTGCAAATATTCATTCCTGGTGATAAGGTTTTTTTCTCTCAACTTTTTTTTTTTGAAGGCAAAGGAGTGAAAATTAAAGAGCGCAATGTATAGACCAAGGTATGAATTGGTAATGGATAGGCGTGCACTTACTTGGTCCTGGTAACCGAGAGACGACGTGGAGCAAGATAAGGACGTCGTTGGGCGACCGAATCTTGTTGGCGACGGCCCATCGAATGGCCTCCTTCGACCCGTTATCCTTGCCGACCGCCACCACGAGTCTCTCGCACGGACAATCCATGTCCGACTGCATTGTGTCCCTAACTTCTCCCGGTTCACGCGCTTAGATAACGTAGAAACCTAAAAAGGCTTTAGATTTCACAGTACCACTGTTCACCGGGAATGGTTACGCGTTAACACAACAGGATCGCACGCTGTCACATGGCAGTCACAGCAGCCCCTGAAATTCGTTCGATTTCAGACGATTCAAGGCTTGATGCTCCACCAGAGAACTGTATTAGCAGCCATGCCCAGCTTCTTGCTGCTTGCGTCGCGCCTCCGGAGTTTCAGCGACTATCAGCGGGCAACACGAGGTAGGCTTTGCTTGGGGCTAAGGAGGCGAGGGAGAAACGCGCGTTTAGGTTTGGGGGAATGCAGCCGCAAACGCGAAGAGTAGTTATGCGCGCAACAGCGCAGTTCAAGTGTTGTGTCGAGTGCGAGGAGGTGGTGGTTTAGTTATGGAGAAGCTACGAGACAGTGGAATGTGCTTGACAGTGAACGGCGTGACAAGAACGGCTTGTCCCGAAGTACAATCACGAAATGTCACATACATAACAGATCGACAAAACGAGAAACAAACAAATGGAAACAAAAACAAGATGAAAAACAACACAGATGCACTGCAAACTTGGTGGTCGCAGCTACTGAATCAGAAACAGAATGGTTCCGCCTTCACTGGAAATGGCGGCAATGCAGCAAGAAGATCAAGTACGGATGGAATAACCAATCATTCAGCGGAGAAGAAAAGGAGGGAGTCGTTCTAGTGGACGAGATAGGGGCGATGGATTTGGACATAGAGAGGTGCAAATACTGCATCAAAATTTAGTGAACGGAAGGGATTTTGTAGATGGTGGTTTTTCCTCGGCTGGCTTGGGGGTGCGCAGGTATGGTAGGAGTTTCTATGAGCTTCGTGTGTTTGAAGTCGCGGGAACGAGGTTTGGGCCTTACCGAGCCAAGGGCGAGGTTGCTGCTTTCTGGTAAGCGAGGCTGACGTGGAGCAGCCAAGGTGGAGGTTCTGTTGTTGGGCAGGTGCTTCTCCCCGCCCCGAGTCCCGCCTGCATCCAACCGAACCAATTCAAGGCGTTGAGTGGGAGCTCTGGTTTGGAGATGACCAACTGCCGCGTGTCGACCGTGTAGTGGCCCCATATCAGGCACACGACACGGAACACAGTAAAAAGTGCTTCATTACGATATCTTTCCTCAATGTAAGGATAGACCGAGACTTTATTCTGCCCCCGATGTATACAGTCGATGCTCAGCCTATCACAAAAATTTGCTTATCATATTTAGAGAAACAGTCACTCGCGAACGTTTTGCCTGTGAGTGGTGATTGTGCTGATTTCAGGGTACAGTCACCAAGTCGAGGAAGAAAAACATCTACAGTTCATAAACAACAACGGCTGCCTGTCATCAGAATTGTTTACCTGGTTACGAACTTAAACCCCTAGACTCGTTTCACATTCCAATTTCATTTTACAATCACATTTTTGCCCGTGGCGACAAGGGCGAATGTGGCGAAATGTCCAAAATTCGTTTCACTCACATGCCGCCCGCCTACCTGGTGTTCTTGAAATGAGCACCGACTGTATTTTCTGGGTTGAGACAGCGTCAGGTACTGTACAACTAGATTCCCTAGCGTATGTTTGCATTGATTCATTACATACGAACTGCCCGCATATTGCAATTTTGGTGAAACATTTTCAATGATTCTGCATGCATGAAACAACGGTTGGCAGTGAGTGGCGGCTGGTGCGCTAACTACCACATACACCAAACGAGGACAGCTGTCTCGTCAACATGGGAAGTGAGGATGAGTCAACATGGGCCCTCTGTACATCCGAGATGTAACCCGGTGCGTACTTTGCATCCCACTTCGCAACTGTAGACAGGAGGAAGCCACCTGGAATCCGGAACTTCAGACAGCTGTGTGTGACGCCGAATTGAACATTTTCCAATCTGCGCTGGCTAACGGGTGTGATTCCAGGCCTGATGCGAGCTTGTTTAGCGAGTGGCTCTTTGCTGGGTTTTCCATGACGCCAACAGGGTTGTTCACTCCAAACTGGGTGTAGCCAGCATGTGCCCCAAAGTTACTCTGTTGCAAATGTGTGCAGCCCGCCACCACCGCACCACAACGCCGCCGCACCGCACCCACCCACCCGTTCCCCCCCACCCCTGCCATTGACCGAGAAGCTTGAGTAGAAGCTTCCAGTCCACGTCTCCGTTTTAGAGGACGCGATATTGCTGAATGCGCAATTCAAGACATAGGTACGGTATGTACGAACGAAACAAAATATGATGAAATCCTCCTCTCAAAATCTCCTCCTCTACACACATCGCGCCCGCCCCTGGAAAAAAAATAGCATGTACAGTAATCGGTTATCGAGCTGCGAGGTGAAACAAGTAGCTGCCAGCACATTCCTGAATGTCCGCCACCCTACCAATGGCGCAGCGGCTACCCACCTCATCCAGTCTCTCTTACGCAATCGCGGCCCCTACGACCGCTCGGATCGACTCGCGGATATCCCGCACTCCTTCGCACCACCTCTCGTCTCGCCGCATTCTCACGCTCTCTCCTTTACTCGCGTCCTCCGGCCTCGACCGCAAATGCCACAGAGAAAATCCACACCGAAGCCTCTCAATTCACGCGCAGGCCAAGTCACGCCCGCGTAAGCAGTCCTCCGCAAAACCCTCCACAAAACCCTCGCCTTCCTCCTCCGGAACTCGTTCCGCCCCTGCCGCGAAAGCCGCGCCGCCGCCTATCCCCCGCGTGACCCCGCCGGAATCCCTCGAGGATGCTCTCCGCCAAGCCGGCGAGTGCGTGGCCGTCGCAATTCGCGCCGCATCTCGCGCGGCAGAGCCCATGACACTTAAGCAGCGCAAGCAGATTTCCGGTAAGGGGGGTAGCGGAGGGGGTGGGGGAGGGGGAGCGGTTTCCGCCGGCGGGCGCTTTCAGGTGGAAATTCCGCTGCGAGACGACTCCCCCAATGTGCTGGCGGGAACGGCGCAGGACTTGGTGCGGAGAGCCGTTGGGCTGGTGCAATGGCGGGGGGGTGCGGGGAAAGGGGCGAGTGTAGGCGGAAATACCGCCGAGAAATGCGCTGTATCCCTGCTGTTCGGCCCTGGAGCAGCCGCCGCAGCGGCGGGCGCTAATAAAGACAAAGCAGGAGCAGCAGCAGCAGCAGCAGCAGCAGCAGCAGCAGCAGCAGGAGGAGGAGGAGGAGGAGGAGGAGTTGCAGAATCAGGGTCATCTCGCGCAGCCGCGGCAGAGATCGAGTGGGACATAGGTAGCTTGGATGAGCGCCCGTCAGTGCCTCGCGACGCGGCGCTCGTGTGCATAGTAGGCCCCACAGAGGCGCAAGCGGGGAAGGTCAGATCCGTGCTCAACAGCGCAGGGAGCACGCCCGTTCTCCTCCTCAACCCCGCCTGGGCTTCCGCGCCCGCCGCCTCCGCTGATTCCGAGATTCCATCCTCGTTAGTAGCGGATTTCGTGAAGGAATTCGACGTGGTGTACTGCTTCATGCCGCTGGCCGTGCAGGGGCTGTTCGGGGGGAACGAGGGCGCGCTGATGCGCGTGGTGGGGGGAGCTGATGCGGGCGCAGGGGCAAGTGCAGGCGCGGGCTCGGGAGGTCCAGTGCCGTGGGTGTTACTGACGCAGAAGAAGGGCGAGAGTGCGATGCGGCCGCTTACTGCGCTGCCCACCCGCCCTGATGCAGAGAGGATTGAGACGGTGCTGTATGCTGCTGTTGCCAAGGACTCCCCCATCTCCAAGGGCGTCCAGTTTTTCAAGGCCATGATGGGCCAAGGAGGGGGGAAGGCTGTGTGAGTGTGCTGTGCGCTCATTGTTCACCGTGGTTTGTTAAGAATTGTGCGTGTGTGTGGGCTCTGTGTGCGTGGGCTGTGTTCGTGGGAGCAAGTGTGCGGTTGTGCATAGTGGGGAGTTCTCTCAGAGCCAAGCAGGTATATGCTTGGCTGGTTGTGTGCATTTTGCTTGGCTTACTCTCTTCTCCAGAGGCACGGATATTAGGATGGATAAGATAGTCATCATCTGCAGAGGGACAAGGTGACTCGTTTTGCTGGTACTACAAATTGTAATTTGGTGTAGGCGGATCACTGGTACTGTAGTTACTGACAGAGGAGGTAGTGAATTTTGAGGCTCCTCCGGAGGTGGTGCACGCTGTGAAATTCAGATGAGCACCACATTTGCAATCAACCCTACCTCCTACATGGCCCATTTGCTGATCTGCGCGTACATCGCAAACCAATGTACAGTACCTAAAACGCACGTATCCTGAACAGAACCTAAATGCCTCCTGTACATCACGCGCCAAAGTAGGCGGATGCAAAAACAGCAGTTGCTGCAGCACTGAAGGCAAGAAGAGGGGCGGCGGGCATGGGCTTTCCCGTGAGGAAGAGGCGGATAGCTGGGGGGGATGTGAAAGCAGGGTAATTGGGGTGGTGGTGGTGGTGGTGGTGGTGGTGGTATTAGTGGTGGGAGGGACGGGTGGATACGGTAGGTTGATGGGAGGCACGTGAGAGGCGGAAAAGGAAGGGAATGGTATGTACTTTGATCGTTTCCACATGCGGACATACCTTAAGAGTAGGGAGAGAAGAATATGGCAATTTAATGGCAAGAAAACAAGAATAACAAAAAACAATAATATGGCAATCGAAGCGGGTGGGGAAGGTGGGAGGGGGTGGAGGCTGTTGGGGAATAGAGATGAGAGGCAGGCGAAGTGATCGTATGGCCAGGTGAGAGAAGCTGGTGGAGTGTGCGGTTGGGGAGAGAGGGGGAGGGGGGAGATGCGATGGGTGGGAGGAAGAAGAGAGTGTGCTAAGTGGAATGGACTGATGGAAGGGGACTGGGACTGACCAAAGAGGGCGCAGAAGAGCAGGCCAGCACCGAAGCCCAGAGCGTTGCCCAGGGACTCCGTCTGAGCGCTCTGAATGAGATAGAAGGCCTGTGCATGCCATGCATCACCGGTGGGGAGGGGGGGGAGGAGCGGAAAGTCATGAGGGAAGGGAGGGGTTGGGGTGGGGAGGACAGCGAGTGCAAAAGGGGAGGTATTAGCATGAGAAAGGAGGCTGTACGAGAAGAGTCGGCAAGCATTGGGCATTGCTTGTTTTGAGTGATTGCTCAGGCTGGCTGCTTGCATGGTGCCGTCATTGAACCAGCGTGGCGATGTGGTTGACTTGACTGGAATTGACCTGACTGGAATTTGACTGGAATTGACTGGTGCAGTTACACCGTCTGGTCCGTGTGATGGTCTTGCCACAGCCAAGACGCTTTCAGAAAGCCAGTGCATTGTATGGCATAGACGACCGGACCATGGGAATAGCTGTGAGTTGAAGGGGAAACGCTGCCTTGGTGCTGCTTGAACACTGGTTCCGCGCTAATTCATGGTGGTTTGATTCTCAACGCACCGTGGCGAAAAGAGCACCTCCCGTCAGCCCGCCTCCCAGCGAGTACTTGCTGCCCGTGCGGATGTCTGGGGGGTGACGGAACGGGAAGAGAGGAGAATGAGGGGGGGCAGGCGAAACGAATTCCGGACCATGGACCGACCGTACAAAACGGAAATTTCAGGATAATTCAGGCGCCTCTAGAAAGGCACAGGACTGCAGGGCGCCAGACATGCGAGGCGCTTAGCTCGGCGCTCCGATCGACGCTCGGCGCGGCGCGCAGCTCACACGCGAAGAGGCCTCCGAACAGCAGAGAAGCGCCGTACGCAGCTGCCGTCAACCCCGCGGCGTCTCCCAATCCCGCCGTCGCGGTCATAGCCCCTCCGCCGCCTCTCCGCACGGGCTTAACCGCTCCTCCAAGAGATCCCGCCGAAATCCCGCGCGGCGGAAGCTGCACGGGGGACCCGCGCAGCCACGAGGACCCCCGCGGAGCAGCAGAGGCGCGGCGGGTCGCGGAAATGGAAAGCGGGGAGGCGGACGCTGACGCGGACAGGGCTCCGTTTGTAACGGCGCGGTTGCCGACGGAGTAGCTGACGGGGGAAGAGAGGCCCGCGGAAACGGCAGCGAGAGCCATAGCAATGGGAGGATGGAGGCGAAAGAGGCGCGAAAGCTTGCTGGTGGGCGAAAGATTGATTGGGAGGAACGGATTCGAGGAATCCGTGAATCGATGGGGGGATTCTGCGGAGAAGAGATTGGTGTTGAAGGTCTGCATGCGCGCGCACATTGCGCAGCAGTGGGGGGTGGCTTGGGGGAAGTGGGGTTTGGGAACTCGACTGCATACGGAGTGCCTCGTTAATATTTCCAGTTTTTCACCGTGCGCTTTTGCACGAGTATACGTAAATCCAGGATATGTCACAATGCACATCATCTGTCCACCACACCACCCCACACCCCTTCATTGTACACACTTCAACTATGCTCCTGAATCCAGATATTGACCACTACTACCACTCCTTTCACTGGCACTGAACTGGATAATTTATTAGCAAAAGGTCAGTAATACATTAAACGCATAATTGTACAACAACGAAGTGTGACAAATGGAGAAAGCTGTGCTCGGCCATCCTTGATGTCAACAAATGCGTGTGGTCGATGAAGGCCATAAATACGGTAGCCTGTCAACGAAGGTGTGTCAGTCAGCATTGCCCAGGCCGATGAACCGTCCCCAGTAGCCACCAAAGGCCGCCCATTTCGCACGTGCCGAGAAAAACGTAACAACGAAATATTAATTACAGGGGGGTGAAGCATTAGCGAAGTGGCGTCGATGAGACTTGGCGACGTACTGTAGGTGGTAAGCAGACCAGCGGGCGGGTGACCCTCTGTTGCGCTGTTTCACTGCTGAGCTTTTTGCCCGCTGGTGTGCTGGCCAGTTGGCCTGGTGGCCTGCTGACAGCAATGATCAACTAGAATATTCGCCATGCATACTCTCATGAAGCAGAGCAGGCAAGGCAGCAGTTAGGGTAACTGCTCTTGCCAGGGGTGCAGCCCAGGGGACAGGGGTATCGCGGCCGGCATACGAAGGCTGCAGCACCAGAGCGCGCTGAGTCAGTCCTCCCAGGGCACACCAGCCCACTGCAGTCTGCTGCCGCCCCTTGCGCCAGCAGCAACCGCCGCGCCGTGGGACTCGGGGTGACCACGGCAGCAGAATCAGAAGCAGACGTGGAAGAGGATGAGAAAGAGGATGAGGAAGAGGAAGCGGAAGCAGCAGAGGACGAGGAGGCCGTTGCATTGGGCGGTGGCTGGTAGAAGGACGCTTCAAAGAGAACAAACTGGAAGCCCACGGACGAGGGCGACGGGTCCGGGCGATGCACGAGGTACGAGACAATCCACGTGACGCCGCCCGCGTACACCGCGTCTCGCTCCGACGCGAACAGGATGGCGGCCGCGCCTGAGGCGCCTGGTTGGGAGGTTCGCGGAGCGAAGGAGAGCTGGCCGTTGGAGGCGTAGGTTGGGGTGAGGTACTTGGGGAGCACGTAGCGCAGGGCGATGTCGAATGTGGTGTACCGGAGCGAGTAGGCTGCTGCTGGGGCCTGCATGGGAGACGAGGGGGTGTGGTGATGATGGGGTTGTGTGGGAAGCACGGGGGGGCCAGGGAATGGGGGAGAAGGTGGGAATATAGGAAGGGGGGAAAGGAGAGAACGGGGGAGGAGTTGGGCGAGGGTAAAATATTTGGCGAAGGGGAGTTGGTTGATGAATCACGGGGGCTGATTGTGGTATGGGTTCGCGAGTGCATGGGTGGGGGGAGGTGACAATGGAAGAGACGTGGGTGAGCGAAGAGAGAATGCAAGGGAGGGAAGAGGCGTGGGGAGTTACCGTAAGAGATCCCAAACTTACCGCAACAGTCTCTGTGGTGGGCAGTTTGGGGGAGTCAGCGGGGTCGAGAGTCACGAGGGTAGGCGCGCCAATCACGTCCAGAGGCTTTGATGCCTTGTTCACCGCCTTCAGCACCACCACATCCGCCCCTCCTTGCTGCTGCTGCTGTTGACCGCTCAGGCTCCCGCTTTCGCCCGTATCCGCACCAGCAGCAACAGCAGCCGCAGAAGCCGCCGCTGCCGCCGCCGCCGCCGCTGCCGCACCCCCATCAGCAGTGCCGTCAGACCCCCTGCCGCCGCTGCCTCCGCCGCCGCTGTTGTCGTCCGCACCGGTGACGCGGTTCCACCACACGCTCACGCTGAACGAGGCCTGCGCGATGGCGGCGGGCAGCAGGCGCGTGGGGAGCGACGCGATGTAGGTGCGGCCGAACGAGGTGATGTTGACGTAGTACTGTATATCGAGGAACGACGCGCTGTCCGGCGCCGCGCTGTCGTAGCAGATGCCGTTGCCGTCCCTGACTGTCGCGAGGGAGGGAGGGTGAGGAGGAGGGGGAAGAAAATGGAGCTGAGCAGTGGAAACTAGGATGGAGAAGAGATTTGGATGATAAACTGATGAGGCTGATTCTTGCAACAGTAGCATTGGACATCACTGAATGTAACTAGAAATGGCGGAGAAGACTCGCCGCGAGTTTACTGCGGCAGCGCGCAGCTTACTGGAGGCTCCGGGGTTGACGCCGGCGAACATGATGTCTGCGTAGTTGAGGTCGAACGCGCCGCTCTGCGTGGCGGCCGCCGCATTGTCGTCGCGCGCCTTGAGGCAGATGGCGTTGCCCGTCTGCTCGTACCGCTGCGACGGTGGGGATGCGACGACGACGACGATTATGATAGTGGCGATGCGATCGGAATTCCCGAGGCGGCGCGGGGGAAGAGGGGACAAGGAAGAGAAAGAGGTGTCGAATGGGCGGGAGAGTTATGAGGGGCGGGAAGAGGACCATTATTATGGTAAACGGCGATGGAAGGTGACGGAAGGAGCGAGGGGAAATGACGAGGATCGGGGGGAGAAGTTGAAAAGAGGGAGAGGTGGAGAGGATGAGATATAGCGAAGAGACGGGGAGAAAACGCCGCTGCCAGCGGCATTGGGCGTGGAAGGCCTGGTGTGAAACATTTAGCGAGAAGTGACTTACTGTGAGAGAATAAAAGACTTTGCTGGAGCGCGCTGTGACGAGGAGGGACAGGATGAGGATGGCTGTGAACAATCGAGGAACGGGACGATGAGCCATGGCTTAGATCGCTCCAAGATAGGATTGGCTGGGTTTTTTAGCAGGTCGATGTCGACTGGAGAAGAAACGAAGAGAACGAGGCCAAGCGCCTATTTAGTGGCCTTTTTACAGCGACCTGGAGCAAGAGTGCTGCGGAGCGGATGCATGCTAGAATAAAGTGGCATTTGCGACATGAATTGTTGCCTTCACAATCTGGTCGGGCGGAACCAATTCGACCTGCCTGTGTTGCCCCCATCCAACCTGTCTTTCATCCGGATATTACAATGTAGCACAATTACGCAAGGAAATTGAGTGGGAACAGGAAGAGAAGAGGAAAGGAGGAATAACGTGAGGAGAAAAAAGGAAAGAAGAAGAAAGAAGGAAGGGAATAGGGAGAAAACGGTAGGAGGAAGAAAAACCGGGAAAAAGGAAGAAAAAACACAAGACGCAACCTCAAGAAAACCCCAATAGCACACACAATTGAAACCCCATCTAACCATCCCATCAAAACACCCCAACTGCACTCCCATCGAACCAAAACCCCCCCTAAACCCACCCTCTAAACCCGCATGTCTACCAAGTAGGGTGCATCCGCCCACGGAGCATCCCATCCCATCTCCTCCTCAACATC
This sequence comes from Closterium sp. Yama58-4, assembly GCA_947470075.1. Taxonomy (NCBI): domain Eukaryota; kingdom Viridiplantae; phylum Streptophyta; class Zygnematophyceae; order Desmidiales; family Closteriaceae; genus Closterium; species Closterium sp. Yama58-4. Next base: position 269,518 of record CANIUD010000172.1, read on the forward strand.
CTCCCGCTCCACCCAAACAGCCTCTGGACCTCTCATCATCGACGCCGCGCGTAACAAGATCACACGCGCCTGAGCCCGCTGCAAAGCCACACCCACGGCCGCTTTGAGTGAACCGAGCAAGTAAGCAGAGAAACCCTTTCCCGTAGCTCGCGCCGCCCCTTTCGTCTTTGCTATCTCGATCTGCGCGTCACCCTGCTTCTTAAGCCACCGTCCAAAACTCCCCCCCAAGCATCCCCATGTCTCAGCAATGAGAGGTGTGAACTGCACTCCCCTATGCCGCTGTAGAAGCGATTTGTAGTCCGCCGCCTTCCGCTTTTCTCTCTCTCTCGCGGCAAAACCCACCTTGCGCCCAATCTGTCCATGGTGCTGCGCGGATAGCGAGATAGGGTCTACCACACTAACCTCCAACGCGTGCTCTTCCCCCTCCCTCAGTTTCCGAACCGCCACATCAACCCTCTTCCCTGGGAGCAACGTGTCGTCTTCCATGGTCACAATCCCACCCGCACCCTTAGCTATCTTCGCCACCACAAACTTAACCGCATCGTGAACACGAGAAGGTGCATACTGATACTTGCAGCGAAGGGCATGATGCGGGTCAGAGGGATCAGCAAACTCAAACCCACACGCGCACTTGCCGGCCACTATCAGCTGCTGTATAGGGAGGCCTAAGCGCATGGACGCGCAGATGCTCCACTCGGCTGCGGTGAAGGTAGCCTCCTCGTGCGAAGGAACGGCAGAAACCCACGCCCCAGCCCCCGGGCCCTGAAGGGATGTCAAACGGGCCAAGGTGGCATCGTTGTGGGCCATGCCTCGAAGAGATTGAAGGCTCTCAACCGCTAGGCGACGGTGTTGTGTGGAGAAGAGCAGCACAGGGGGGTCAGCAGTGCACAAGGCAAGGGGTGGCATCTCCTGCCGGACCGACTGTGGAAGCAGATCCACTGCTCTCGCAAACCAGGGGTCCAACAAGGTCGTAGCCTCGGGCGTGCGGAAAAACTCCTCAAACATCCGCTCCTCACCTGCCACCCCCAACCGAGCCACATCGCTCACTGCTTGGCACCAGCCACATGCATACGACAGAGGACTAAGGTCAGCCGCAGATCGAATGCCAAACCCCCCGAGTCTGGCAGGAAGGTGCAGCTGTAAACGAGCCATCTGAGACTTCCCCGAATCGTGATCCCAGGTACTATCTGGAAACAGCTCCTCGAAACAATCTTCTAGCTTCATGTCCCAGTCCCGAAAAGCCTCCACAACCTCAGGTCGTGGAGGCATCGTCCGTGTGAGGTAAATCGGGCGCGCTGACACTGCGATCGCCAGCAAATGGGACGCAATCTGTGGGTGGTCAAGCAGAGGAAGCCAAGGGACAGGTGCATGCAGCTCCGTCAGCCGGCGACGCAGGCTAGCCACCTCCCAGTCCTCCTCCCCAATGGGGACCCCTACCACAGTGAGCCCCGTCCATGTCTGCTGCATGCCGGGCGGGACGGTCTCATTTCTCTCCTCCCCATCCTGGTTCCTCCCTCGCTCCCATAGCTTACACTTATGCGGCTGCACCTCCAAACCCAGCCCGTCCAATCGTTCCCGCAAGGCCTCATAGGCTGCTAAAACCCGCTCCCTAGGCCCCAGGATATACGTATCATCAGCATAGCTGAGGAAGAGTAAGTCGGCGAACTCTGTTTTGGTTGGTTCCATAACCAGCTGCTGTGTGAACGCGAACAGAAACGGACCCAATGGGTCCCCTTGCCTCGAGCCCCGCTCGGAGGCCAAAGCTTCGACAAAAGGGCCCGCACGGAGATAGAGGTCGCTAGGAGTGCCATAGAAGACACGCAGGAATGGAATCAATCCCTTGAAAGGCGACTGTCGAAGACCTTCAAACATTTCCCGCCGATGGAAGGAGTTGAAAGCGTTCGCCACGTCAATTTGCAGCGCGCACCACGACGGGTGAGTAGAGATGGCGGAGCGAAAGGCATGTGCGAGGACTTCCACTCCCGACCTGGACCCGACTCCAAACTGGTTACACGGAGCAAAGTGCGACATCATCTTCGGACGAAGCACGATGCATATGGCCCGAGATAGTATGCGGGGGAGCACCTCGCCTATAGCCACCGGGCGAACGTCACCATTCGGCTTCGACAGGCCCACCAGGTTGGACGCAGTGAGCCAGGGTCGCACGCGCTCCGCTACCTCTCCCTTGGTCCACTGGGTGAAGGCCTCGAGCAGATGGGGCAGGTACGCGGGCTCAGAGAGAAAAGTGTCGCGCAGGTGCTCCGTCACCCACCCCGACGGTCCTGGTGCGGACGCCCTAGCCGCTGAGTGGATCGCCTGACCGAGTACCTCCACTGAGAGCTGTGGGATAAGGGAAGGCTCGACTGTCTCCTCCTGCACCCACCCAGGAATGGCGGTCTCGCACGATGGGTGTTTCGCTCGTAGCGCGTCCACCATGTGCTGAGAGGGCTGAGCGATGCTACCAGCGGTAAGACACGCCAAACCCCGACTCCATTCCCCCACTTTGCACCTTGTACGGCAGCGGGACAGGCGCACTGCATCAGGATCGTGCTCGGGTGGGGTGAAGGACAAGGGGCGAGCCGCAGGTTGCATCGCCGCCACCGCCAACTCAAACAGCTGCTGCCACTCCCCAGCCCAAAACTTCTCCAACCGCTCCCTAATTGCCGCCCTCTGCCCTTGGCCTTGCCCGGTTGGAATCCCCAAGAAAAGACGAGGGAAGGCCAAAAACACCAAGGATGCCGCCTCGTCTGCTGCCTTTGACTTGAGCCGCTTCAGGATACAAGCTAGTGCATCAAGCACCCCCAGTCTTGCGCGCTGTGGGATGCGACGCATGATTCTCCCTGGCACCAATTCGATCCCGAAAAACGACTCCCAGTCCCATGTGGGAACTGCGGCCCACACCTCTTCACTGATATCCCGTGGTGGCGGAGGTTCGCTGTCCGAGTCGTCTGTGACGTCGCGGGTCAACCCAAGCGCCTGTGCACGACGCTGGGCGTCCGCTGCCCTGCAGGCCGACATATGACGCGTGGCCTTTCCTCTCTCCGTGAAAGTGCGATAACAGGTTTCGCACGGGATGCGGGGCGGGGGTGTCAGCATAGGGTCTGGGTGCTCCTCTCCACTCGAACACGCCGGCAAGACCTGTCTGCTCGACTCCATCTCCATCTCCCCCTCTGGCAGCCTCGCAAGCTGCAGCCAATCGGGCAGCTCCTGCTGCCCTCCGCTCTGCAGCTGCTGCTGCCCTCTGCTCTGCAGCTGCTGCTGCCCTCCGCTCTGCAGCCGCTGCTGCCCTCCGCTCTGCAGCTGTTGCTGCCCTCCGCTCTGCAGCAGTTGCTGCTGCCCTCCGCTCTGCAGCTGCTGCTGCCCTCCGCTCTGCAGCTGCCGCTGCCCTCCGCTCTGCAGCTGCTGCTGCCCTCCGCTCTGCAGCTCCTGCTGCCCTCCGCTCTGCAGCTGCTGCTGCCCTCCGCTCTGCAGCTCCTGCTGCCCTCCGCTCTGCAGCTGCTGCTGCCCTCCGCTCTGATTGGGCTGCTGCCCTCCGCTCGGCAGTGCATGGTTCTGAACGTGAACAGCCACCCTGTTTTTCCTTTTTGTGATATGCCCGTTGCGCATAAAATATTTCGATTTATGTGGCTAGAGGATAAAAGATAATGGGCTTTTGAAACCTCAATAGACCAATATTGCTGGACTTGGAGGGGAAAAAAAACGAAATCTGACCTGCAAAACAAGTGTCTGGACTGTTGTTTCCTTTCTCTTCTGACACAATACAGGTAATGCTCGTTTGGCGCACCCTACTTTGTCTGTGCTCTGGGCTTATAAGTGGTTTAGTCTATTCGCCTTGTTCGCCGGTTTTCGCCGCAGCCATAAGGTGCTTTTAAAAAAAACAGGAGGTTACAAGTTTGTTTTTTCCCAAACAGTAACGGGCGGCCAATTTTGTTGGTGGTAAGTTGCGCGGTTACCACTCTTTTCTCATGTCCACTATAGCAAACGAGTACACAACTTCACCCAGTTTGTGACAAACACCAACACCAACCCACAAACCAATGAAATCCACCCACTTGTACTCGTGCTATTTCCCCGTCAACAATTTCAGAACGGTGAAATGTGCACAAGACGTGCACATTTCACCAGGGAGGAGATTCAAACTCCTCGTGAGGGGAATCCAACCCCTTCACAGGCGCATCCACTCGGCTGCTGCCATGTAACCTCCCATGACGGCCGGCGCACCACCGTCAATCAGCTCCTGGCGGCGCGCGGCCTGCTGGGCAAGAGTCACCCACGATGGGGTGGGCTCCGTCATCCACGCGGGCAGGACGCGGCCACGGCGACGAGGTGTCTCGGCCGGGGGCGTCGCGCACTCAGCCGCGGATGGCGGGGGGCTCATGTTGAGGTTAATCGGCGGGCTGGCGTGCTCCATCCGCGCCCTGATGATGGGGTTGCAGATGTCAAAGAGCGCGCACAGGTCGCGCGGGGTGATGCATGTCGCCTTCGCGTAGCCAATAAGCATCTCGGAGGCCGCTCGAGCGTAGCGCCGTGCCTCGCGTGACTCGGGGTTGCTGTCGTCATAGACAGCTTGCATGGTGGCGGGGGCCTCCCACGTCTCAGCGGAGGTGCCGCGCGGTGGCTCGGTCGCGAGCGGATCCTCTCCCGGCTCCGCGCATGTCGGCTGGTTGTCGTCGATGGCAACCAGTTCTGCGGCCGGCATGGCGCTCGTGCCGAGTCCGAGGCGATCGATGAGGATGCCTACGTCCCCAATCTCCTCGTCAAGCACGATGTCCGCGGCCGTGCCCGCTCCAGCGGTGTCGTCGCCCACGTGAGCAAGCTCCATTGCCCACGCACGCGGGAGGATGCCGGTGCGCCACCAGCACCTCTGAATAGTGCGGTGCTCGATATTCATCCACGCGTCGTTGAGCCAGGCCACGACGTCGCGGAGATTGGGCTTGAAGCGCGCCAGGCGGGTAGTTGCGCCATCGGCATTCCAGCGAGCGGTGAAGGCACGGAGCCAATGCTGCCGGTAGCGCGCCTTCGCCATCGCGATGAGCCCCTGATCGAGGGGCTGGGTGAAGCAGGTGGTGTTGGGAGGGAGATACACCAGGCGGACGTTCGAGAGCGAGCGCGTGCGGAAGCCAAGAGATCCTCGGATGTCGCACCGCCGGAGGTGAGGACGTGGCTGCTCGCGTTGTCGAGCAGAATGACGATGTGCCGATCCTCGGCATACATGGTGGCGTTCAGCTGCTCAATGAAGAGCGTGAAAAGCTGCCATGGGAGTCGGGTGTGACAGTGGTGTTAGGAGTTAGTACTCATTTTCTTGAAACCGAGGCTTGTGTTTGAACACGGGAAAGAATCAACAAATTAATACTCACCGGTGAGGTCATCCACCCCTTGGCGGTGTTGCGCCAGTAGCAAAATTCCTCCGGGTCGAAGTCGGGGCGGAAGTCGTGGGGACGCCTAGCCTTGGAGATCACCAACGGGCGGAAGGAGTGAGTGCCGTCGGCGTTGACGAGGAAGCCGACGGTGAGGCGGTCTTTGACCTCCTTCCTCCCCGCCACACGGCTGGCGCCGTACGTCTTGGGGGGCAGCACCGAAATGTAGATGGCGGTTTCGTCGAAATTGTAGGTGTCGCGCGGCCTGACAGAGAGATGCATGAGGAGCTGCGGCAGCTTCTCCTGAGTCGTACGGACGGCGGCGAGGTCCTGGTCGGCCGCCTCGCCACAAGCCGCAATGCACCTTACACCCTGGCGGCGCAAGGCACGACGGACCCATCCAATAGAGCAGCGGAAGGTAGGAGGCAGCGACATGCCGCGAGCCATGTTGGCGACATGCTCGCGGATCGTCGCCAAGGTCAGCGGCACACCAGCCGGGCCTGCATTGGCGATCCAGCGCGCCATTGCGCGCTCGAGTTCAGGATGGGCTCCGCCGCGCACTCGGACAAGGTTGTTGTCCGATGCAGGGCGTGCCCAACGCTCGGACGCCTTCAGCACGCGGCCAATCGTGCTGCGATCAGGCCTGATGCCGAAGCGGGTGAAGCACCAGCGGCTGAGGTCGACGTGGCGCAGCTGCGGATTGGCGACATGGTGGGCGCATATCGCCCGCTTGATGTGCACAGCTAACTGGCTGCGGTGGTAGAGGCGAGGCATGCTGGAATAGCATGCGGGAGTGAATGAATGTTGTGGGAGAAAGCTATGGTTTTTGAAGTGTTGCGGTGTGCTGGAGCGTGGGTACGACGGTGCGTTTGCAACAGGAATTTGGTTGACCCATTGTTAGGAAGTTTGCATGTAGGGGGCCTTGATTTGTGGGCAAAAGGGGGGGGTGTTACCACAACCACTATTTGTGACGTGTGCGTTTTGAACAACGCTTGGTCGTCATTGGGTTTATACCGAGCAGGTGCATGGTACACGTCACATCGATGCACCTCTCCTAAGATGTGTTATACGCACCATGAACCTCCCCACGTGGCACCCAGTCATGCGCGAAGTGAATTGCGACGTTGGCGGAGTTTGAGCCTGTCATTTCGCGATGTTTGTCTCTGGCCAAGGAACACGGCAGACTCTGGTTGACTGGGTCTGTTTTATGCTACTGTTCAGGTGTTTTGGAGTTTACGAAACTTGCGGCAAGTTGGTTGGGGGGCTTATACCTGGGGTGCAACCTCTAGGGCACGTCGTCAAGGCGGGCAGGGCATCTAATAGGTGCAGGGCAATTTCGCGTGCAGGAGGTGAGCATTACCTGTACGACGAAAGGGCCCGATCGGTGTTGTTTCCCCTGAAAATCAATCTGCTCAAATGGTCTGTTACGGTAACCTGGAACAAACACTGTACACCACTGTCGAGCACAGATGTGAGGCACCGGTGGGCTTCTCCCAACGGGGTCGCCAGGGAACTGCCACGAAAGACACCGCATAGTTGACTCGCTCAACAAGACCCTAATTCTGTGGTGTAGCTTGTTCGGGACTGAGTGTTTCTCTGCTATCTTTCTGCAAACTCAGGCAGTTCAGCAATAGGAAAATCTAGCAGTAGCTCCATCCACAAAATCAAGCATTAAACTGACAAAAAAAAGGTGCACCATTTTCCTCCGTGGGGCAAAAGCAATTTGAGCAAAGATGCCCTCTGCTTTGTGTTATTTTAGTACCACTTAATTTATGCTACAGAAATCGCATCAACGACCTCATCAACTGCCTCTGATGTCTCCTCCTGTGGCGCAGGACTACCTTCCAGCGCAGAAGCCACCATCCGCACACTCTCGTTCGGTTGGTCATCATCCTCATGATAGTCATCATCCTCCCCCTCTCCAATATTACCATCTCCCTTCTCCTCGTAATCCTCCATGTTCCCATCCTCCTGCTCCCCGTTTTCAAGGCCTCCCAATAGTTCTGTCCCTTCGTGCACTGCTATCCCTCCTGTCCCTGCATCCACCACTTCATCTCCCAATGGATCCTCTCCCAATGGAGCCTGCTGTGTTTCAGGAGGTGCTGTGACAACTGCTGCTGCTGCTGCAGGTGGTGGTGCTTGTGTAGAAGCTGTGGAAGCACCGGCAACAGTAGATACTATAGAAGCTGCAGCACTCGCAACAGAAGCACTGGTATTGGCAGCACCAGGAGAAGCTAAAGAGCCAGTTGCGGTGGCACGAGGAGTACGTGGAGAGCCGGATGCATGCCCTTCATTCTTCTGTTCCAGGGAGAATAAGCACAGCAAAGGGCAGGAGACGGAAAGGGCAGGGAAATAAGCAGCATGAAATGGAGGGGAGAAAAAGAAGGAAATCAGAAGGGGAGAGCAAAAAGAAGTAAGGTAAATAGTCTGCAAGGAAGGCAACAGCAAAAAAGTTTAAGGCAGTCTATTGCGCAAGCTTCTGTCTGCCACTTACAGATTGCCACCATCCCCACACACCGCCACCACCGCTAATATTCTTGCTTGCATCTTCTTTATTACCAGCAGCGCTTCCAATCCCACCATGCATCCCTCCCACCACACCTGCCAAGCCTCCTCCAACACCCCCTCTCGACACTGCTTCCGCTCCTGCACTCCCTTCCCTTGCTCTTTCTCCTGCCCCACCCCCTCCTGTCTCTCCCCCCCCTGTGCCCCCAACAGCAGCGGCATGGTCTCGAAGCCACTGCCTGACCCTCACTGCCTCCTTCTCCTTCTTCTCCACCCTTCGCCGGCACTCCACTGCCTCCTGGAGAGTATGCAACCCGACCATAGAGTAGTGTTGAAGCATGTGGAGGGGACAGGGAAGGTGGGTGAGAGTGAAGCCAGTGCGCGGGTGAGGGACCTCCAAAAGACATACCAAACACAAACTGCATGCGAACACCTTGTGCACACATGCGACAAATCTACAGTACCCAAGAGAAATCACAAAATACCACTGTGTATGTGATGGCAACAAAGCCAGGCACCGACTTCTGCACCTGAAGTGCTTCAAATGTGTCTATATGCCAACAAGATGACGAGAGAGAGCTAGGCGATGCAAGCAGCACCTGATGCAGCTCTGGCAGTCTCTGCCGAGCCTTGATGAGCGACGACTGCGTCCACATCAGCTGCTCCCGCATCACGCGTATCTCATCCAGCAGCTTCGCTCGCTCCTTCGCCACAGCAGACAGCGACGCCGGAACCACAACTGCAGGCTCCGCCGCCCTCCCAAGAGCAAACAGCTTCTTCAGCCCTGCTGCTGCACTGCCCTCCCCTGGTACTGCCATGCTTACAGCCGCGCTCAGATCCGGATGGTCTCGGTCAATCTGCCTCAGCCTCAGGCTCTTCTCCTCCAGATCTGCTCGTATCACCTGCTCTGTTGCCTCTAGAGCAATGATCCTCCCCTCCACTTCTTCCTCTTCCAGAGCCCGCACCTTGGCCTCCTTGCCCTCCTCTTCAATCTCCTTGCTCAGGACCCGCTCTGTTTCTCGCAGCGCCTCTGCCTGCTCGCGAATCATCTCTGCTTCGACCAGCTTCGCCTGCACCGCTTGCAGGTCTCGCTGCACATCCTCCACTAGCCTCCTCTCCTCCGCCACCACCGCCTCAATCGACGCCTGCAGCTTCTCTGCTTCTGCGACCCGATTCATCACCCTTTCAAGCTCCTTTTCCAGTAGCTCTGCCAGCAGCGCGCTGGCTGCAGGCTCCTCGTCCCTGCCTTGCACCTGCGCTCCCCGAGCTTGAGCCCCTGCCCAATCCGCCCCTCCCGCGCTTCCTCCCCCGCCTCCTCCTCCCACAACCGACGACGCACCAGCAGCAGCAGACACAGCAGCTGAAGCAGCAGCCGTAGCAGCAGCCGAAGCAGCAGCAGAGGCAGCAGCGATAGCATCAGCCATGCCGGAAAGTTCCGAGCCTGTCCCGGACCAACCCTTCACGCGGCTTCTCTCGGCCACAGCGGCGTGAGTCTCTACGCTCCTCACCACTTCCTGGAGATCCTCCTTCACGCTCTCAATGTCCGCGAGAGTGATGCGGTACCTGTGGTATGCAGCGCCCTTGTTCCTCGCCTGCACCTCGTGCACCTTCACCAGCCGCGCCACCTCACTCAGCAGCGCAAACAGGCACTTTTCCGCTGCCTTCTCCCTCTCGTTCGCCGATGCAACCAGTGCTGCTGCAGCCGCCGCCTCCTCTTCCACCCTCTCCTTCGCCTCCCCTACCAGCTGCAGGCACACGCGGCTGAACGCACTCTTTATCGCCTCGCTGTCCCGTTCCTGCTCCGCCCTGGTCTGCTCCTCCCTCGCCTCTGCCACCTTGTGCCGCCCCTCCTGCACCTCTCTCTGTAGCACTGCCACCTCCTGCTGTAGAGCCTCTGCTTTCCGCTGCAGCATCTCGCCCTGCTCTTTCAGTGCCTTCACCTGCAGCTCCAGCTGCTCCTTCACTAGCTGCAGCGCTGCCAATGCCGACTGTGCATCCCGCAGAGCAGCAGCGGCCTCTGCAGCCCCGGCCTCACCACCACCCCCAGCACCATTATCACCGGAGGAACCACTTGCCATTGAATCACCTCTCGGCTCTCCTTCTCCTCCTCCTCCATGGATGAGGTCGCTGGTGCCTGCTGCCCCATCAAAGGCAGACTCCAGAGACTTTGGCAAAATACCCGAATCTCCTCCATTTCCACCCTGCCCTGCTGCGCCACCTGTCCCGATTGCCCCTTTCCCCTGCATTTTAAGTGTTCCCTCTCCTGCTTTGTGATCACCCACAGCAGCCGGCGTGCCACCAGCAGGCCCACCAGGAGTACCAGCAGCAGTAGGAGTGGTAGCCGGAGCGGCATTCGCCTTGGCCAGCTGCCGTTCTAAGTCCCTCTTCACCCGTTCCAATTCCTGCCGTTTCTGCCACTCCTGCTCGGCCATCACCCCAGCCTCTGCGGAAAGTTCTCTCTCCGTCCGCAGCTCCTCATTCAGCGACCCCACCTCTCGCTGCAGCTCCCGCTTCTCCTTCCCTAGCGACTGCACCTCATGGCTCAGCCTCTCCTCTGCTGCTTTCAACTGCGCCACCTCTGCCCTGCACACCAATAGCTCCTGCTGCACTGCTGCCAACTCCTCTGACTTCCCCCCTCCCCCTCCTGCTCCTGCCCCTGCTCCTGCTCCTGCTCCTACCCCAGCCCCCCCCCCTGCTGCCACTGTGAGTGCATCAGAAGGTTTGGCTATTCCCTCATCAGTCTTTTCCCCTGCTCCAGCTTCTGCGGCTCCTGTAACCAAATCATTTGCAGCTTCCACCCCATCTCCACCTCCACTGCCATTCAAACCACCACTGTCACCACTGTCTCCGTTTCCGCCTGTGCCTTCTGCTGTCACCACAGCAGATGCTCCAGAAGACGCGGAGGCAAAGGCAGTGGCCTGCCCGGTTGACGCCTCGGCAAACTGCTTCTGCCAGTGGTTGCGCTCGGCCTCTAGCTGGGTCAGCCGCACACGCAGCTCCGACTCCTGATGCCAAGCAGCGGAACAGGAGAGAGATTGAAGAGTGGAAAAGGGGCGGGGAGAGGAAAGGGGCCGGGGGGTATTGGGAATACCGAGAGGTGATGAAGCATGAAACTGCAGCTGGCTTAGCAACTGATGGAATATTGGGCACGGGAAGGCACTGGAAGGCACGGGAAGGCATGGGCGGGCAGAGGCAGAGTGACATACCGTTTTGTTCCACTCCTCCTGCATGGCGAGTAGCTCGTCCTCCTTGTCCATCCTCTCCCTCGCCAGCTCTGCTGAGTGCTCCTTCCACCGCTCCACCTCCTCCTGCAGCTGCCGTATCTCCTGCCCACCCACACCCACGGTCAGCACATGGTTGAACACGAAATCAGATCAGACATCGATTGGGTAGACTGTGTAAGCCAGAAGGGGTGTGGGAGCGTTGGGAGTTGCAGGTATGGGAGGGGAATGAGCGGCTGTGGGCTGACATGCAAGCCATGCCAGATGAAGAAAGAGCCTTGATCAGGTTAACATTCGGACTTCTGCCATTGACCATGCAATCACCCGTGGTACCCACCTGCTCTGCCTGTCGTGCAGCCCGGGAAAGGGAAGGCGATGGGGCAGGGGACTCGAGTTGCTGTTGCTGCTGCTGCTGCTGCTGCTGCTGCTGCTGTTCTTGCAGCTGCTTCTGGGACTCCTGTAAATATCGCAATTGGATAGGAGAAACAGACTTTGGGTGGTTCTGATGGAGGGAATGCGCCTAGAGATTGGGAAGAAACGAGACTGGACGAGAGGAGGGGAGAGACAAACGACATTCATGGGAATGGTAGGAGAACAAAGAACAAAGACTGCCACACACTTCTGTCGAGATGCATAAGTAGACCCAGACAAAAAAAGCAACAGAATCAGCAACAGCATCAGCAACAGCAAGGGCAGCACCAGAAGTAGCAGCCCCAGCAGCAGTGGGACGACAATTGTGATGGCGGCAGCAGTGGAAACACCCGGGCGGAGGGGGGGGTGGGAGTTGCGGGGGGGAGGGGGGGGTACCTGGAGTTTGATTTGCAGCTGCTGCAGCTCTGATTGGTGCTCTGCCAGCTGATGCTGCCACTGCCGCGCCAATACCTCCATCTCCTCCTCCTTCCTCAGCAAAGAATTCTGCAAGCACCAGCCAGGCATCACTGAGCTTCAGGAGTACAAACACAAGATGTTTCAGGCAGGGCAGGACGGAAACAATAGGGCGGGACAAAGCCCTCTCTTTTTTCTTCTTCTTCCACATATTCCGTCTCATTTCCGGACCCAGCATCAGACAGGCTACAAAAAGCGCCCCACCCGAACTCCTGTGGCTTCACCTGAGCATCAGCTTTCGCCTGGGAGAGAGTGACAATGATGGCCTGCGCTTCCTCCAGCTCTTCCTTCAGAGCCACCACCTGCTCCTCTAGCACTGCTCGCTCTGCCACCGCACTCGCCTCTGCTGCTGCAGCAGCTGCTGCTGCTGTGGCTGCTTCACTCTCCTTTTCTTTCACCAGCCGTGCCACCTCCTCCTGTAACAACGTCACTGCATGGTCGTCATCACTGCCCCTTGACCCCTCGCTTACCCTCTCCCGCTCCCTCTCCTGGTCTTTCCTCTCCTTCCGATCCTTCCTCTCTCGCCGTTCTTTCTCCTTCTCCTTCTCCCTCTCCCTGTCCTTATCCCTCTCCTTATCCTTCTCTTTATCCCTGTCCTTATCCCTGTCCTTATCCCTGTCCTTTTCCCTATCCTTGTCTCTCTCCCGTCTCTCCCTCTCCTTGTCCCTGCTCCCGTCCTCCTCCTTGCCCTCCTCCCTCGTCTGCACATGCAAAGCAGCAAGTGGGTAAACAGAGCAGTATCAACCACCGCTGCTGACCACTGAAATCAACCATCACGAGTCTAGCTGTCCGGGTACGCATTATCTCTCGCCTCAGCTGACTGCCCCCCTTTGCTTACCATGTGCTTGTTATCGAGTAGGCTCACCCCTCTGCCTATCTCATAAGGCGTGTGTCTCCTTTTTTCCGCCTCTGAACCTTCGTACCTTACAGCGTGTTTCCGTAGGGTGTGTGTGTTTCATTCGCGTGTGCGTGTTTCCCTCGCGTGTGCGTGTTTCCCTCGCGTGTGCGTGTTTCACTCGCGTGTGCGTGTTTCACTCGCGTGTGCGTGTTTCCCTCGCGTGTGCGTGTTTCCCTCGCGTGTGCGTGTTTTCCTCTAGCGTGCGTGTTTACCTCGCGTGTGCGTGTTTCCCCCGGGTTCATGGAACTTACCCTGTGGCGCGGGCGGGGCGAGCTTGTGGCTTCAGAAGAGGCGGACGAGGGCATGCGGGGCTTGAGGCCTGATGGCTCGTCCTGGCGGGACCGAGAGGACGACGACTGGATGAAAGGAGGATGGGGTGCGGGGAGGGGAAGGGAGTGGAGGGGAGGAAGACGAGGGAAGCTGTCACGGTGTGAGTGTACGAGGTTGAGCGCATGGTTATGAGACATCTCAAAACTCAACTTTTATCACGCGTATGAGGTTGAGCGCATGGTGTGAGGGGGAGACGAGGTAACGGAATCGAAGCACGAGAGTGGGACCGGAGAGGGGTGGGGGTTGAACGCGAACGGAAGTACGCCTCATGGATATGTGGTTACACAAGGAAAAGAATAGAACTGACCCTTGAGGAATGTCTGGAAGGGGAAGCGAGCGATGAGGCTGTGGAGGAGGCGGAGGAGGGGGACCGCGTGAGCCCTGGCTTGGACTGAGTAAATCAGCACATGTAACGAGGGAGGGTGGCACGCATGGGTACGGGAACGTGGGAGGGGAACGGAGTAAAAAAGAGAAACGGCACAATGAGCGAAAGGGGGAATGGAAGAGGGTAGGGAAGTCAGTTAGTTTGGGAGGGAAACAGGCGTAGAGCTAGTGAAGAGAAAGAGTTACGGAAGATACGAGAGCGTTGAGAGAACATCAACCGCGACACGAAACGCACCCTCGGCGTTTGCGAATGGGAGTGTGAGTGAGATAGAGAGGCGGAGTGGGAAGACTGGGAGAGAGAGCGAGAACGAGGCGACTCAGAAACAGCGACTCTCCCAGAAGTCGAAACGGCCTCCTTCCCTCCAGCTACTGCTGTTGCTCCTGCTGCTGCCCCTTCTCCTGCCTGTGCATCGTCCGTTGGCATTTGCGGCGAGGACAAAAGGGAATTCTGGTCCAGACTTGGCGGTGGAGCTGCGGCGTTGTCCTCCATATTGACCTGCACGCCACCACCAGCAATGCGACAGCACAACGCGTAATCAGCGTGGCAGCAGGGCGCGCTAGCAGAGTAGCGGTATGGCGCGTTACAGCGTGATTGCTTCTGCCCCTTCGAAGCGTGACAGCGGCACATAAGCAGCGTGCGATGATGCTAATAGCAGCCAGCGTGCAATATTAAATCTGCGACTACTTGGTGTCGCTACACCTTCTTCGCAGGATATTGGTCTGGCGAGGTTCCATAGACCGGTAGGACGACCAAATTTGTGAAGCCTTATGATGTACAATTGCTGCCATCCCCAATGTCGGACGCAACTTCCAGAAGTACGTATTGCTGGCTACAGATTTTACTTTCTTTCTCTTGTTGGCTGGCTTCGTTCTTGTATAAAAGGTTGCAACGCGTTCACCATTAAAAACCGACATTGAGCCAGTATCCCTGCTGGGTTCATTCGCTTACCAGTTGCGGCAGCACTGTAGCAGACACTGTCATTTCATCGCTTCCAACTCCGCCTTGCAGTTCCTGCTCAATACAGCTCAGCAGATGTGAGACTAATTCGACTGACGTCCTTGACTCACGGTCTATGCGGATGCTCGCGTGTGTAATTCACGGCCTTGGAACGGGAATGTGTAATTCACGGTCTAACTCAGTAGTTGTGAGAGCATTCCTGGAGTCATGAATTCTTTCAGCTCTGCTTCTGTTCACATCAGCATTCAGCCCAAGAACGGGGATTGCTGCTGTTGGTTGTTCGAGCACCAGGTCTCACGTTCAGCGTCATTCCCAAGTCCCCCAGACCCTCAAATCAGGCTGGGGGTTGTGGTGGCTTGCCGGTGGCTCGGTGGTAGCCTGGTGGAATGAGTGTAAGAGCGGGTCCGAAGTGAACGTGACATCCAGCGTCATCCGATGTCGGCAAATCCTGACGGTTGGAACTTTTAATCCGAGGGTTGACATTTACCGACATCCAGCGTCATCCATTCGACGCTTCACTTCGGACTGCCCTTAATCTGAAGGTTGGAATGAGTGTCGGTTTTGCAGGCTCGGCAGTCGGTTCGATCAAGAACACGTCACAACCAGCAACCGATTTTCATTCGCACCTCGCCTCACCACGCGGCTCGGTTTTTGGCTTACTGTGCATACAGAACCGTTGATCGCCGGGCCAAAGCCGAGCCTCGATCGAAAG
Organism: Closterium sp. Yama58-4; assembly: GCA_947470075.1. Lineage (NCBI taxonomy): Eukaryota > Viridiplantae > Streptophyta > Zygnematophyceae > Desmidiales > Closteriaceae > Closterium > Closterium sp. Yama58-4. The sequence continues at coordinate 284,768 of CANIUD010000172.1, forward strand.
CGAAAACTCTTTGAAGCGCTTCGCGCCAATGTCCACAACCGATTCGCACTGGATTTGCCTGAAATCAGCAGCATACTATCTGGACCACACCCCCCAAACCTGGGGGCGAAAGTCAGTTGGTTTTGCTAGTCCGCCATATAGCAAAAGCGCTGAATCTGCTTTGATTATTCTGCGTGTATTATAAGCAGTGTGGGGCGATTCCTAAGACAGGCTTGTCAACCCAGCAAAACATAACTTCAGCACAAAAACACTTAGCAGTTCACAGTCCTACAGCCCATGCAAAACCATTACTGAATATACAAATTCTGTGTGTAGACAACTACCGTACACACGTCCTAGCTCAGGACAGGCGGTAAATATCCATTGGGAGGATGGTGACACGTGTCTTTGGGTTAAATGGACGAGGAGAAACAGCCAGCCAGTCAAAAAGTGCCTTTCCACGAAATAAGAACTGCAACGGGCAGCAAGGAGTATCAAAACAGCAGTGAAAAAATTGCCTGCAAAAGAAACAGAGGAGAAACAACAGAGAAAGCAACAGTGGGAGAAAGCATTCTGAACAACAGAGAAACGTACAGCATGGAGCTTTGGTTGTTTGCTGGCACGGTTGCCACTGCTCTGTCTCTTGCGCATCCGTTGCACCACAGCCACAACATCGGAGCAAACGCGCCCATCCTGCACGCACGAACTAAGGCACGTCAGAATAGCAGGTCCGTGGTCTGTGTAAATGGGACTGCAAAGCACAGTAATTTTCATGAAGAAACAAAGAAACAAAATAGAACAGCAGGACTCCCAGGTCCAACACAAAACTCACAGATCCTGCTTTACCTGTGAAACAAGAGGCTCGAGCGAGATGCAACACGTCGGGGGATGCTCCCTGAACCAGGCAAACAGTTCTGGCTGCACAAACTGGTGGCAGCAGGCATGCGGCATGGCTGATGCAGCATGCACGAGTCGAAGCAAGCCATCTATGTGGTCTCCACATAGCCCCTCCAACACAGACCGCTGCACAGCAGGAGGCATGGCCGCCACCAAGTCATGATCCACACAAAACCACTCGGTCAGCAACCACCAGAAGGTTGTTGGCCGTCTTGATATCATGGATGGTCCTGGTACCAGGGTAAATGGTGGTGATGATGGGACAGTTTCTGCAGGTGCTAGCATGGGAACCACTGCTGCTGTTGTTGCTGTTGTTCCCGCCGCCGCCGCCGCTGCTGTTGCTGGCACTCTTGCTGCTGCTGGTGCTGCTGCTGGTGCCGCTGCTGGTGACACGGTAATTAACGTTGCTGCTGCTGCTGCTACTGCTGCTACAGCAGTAGTTGCTGCTAATCTCGATGAACCCTTTAGAAACACCTGGGACTGCTGAGGCTGATGAAGAAGACACCCTCCATGATGATGTCCCGGGACAAGTACACTTGTTTCTTGCAGGTTTCTCGAAAGTGGCTGTGAATGGCATATCAATGGACAATGAGTAGATGGGGAACTCTCGACAGCTGTATGCCCTGAAGCCGCTCCTGTTCTCCCCTCTGAAGGCCTGGTGATGGTTGGGAGAGCTGCTGCTGTCGAAGGACAAGAAGCCTGTACGAATATCCGGTCAGACAACTTACTTGGCATACTGCAATCCCAGGAAGCTGCTGCACCCATGCTGACATTCCCAGCATGTAACGTTATTTCATCAGCTCGGTTGCATACTAAAGACGAACCGATGCTGATGGCGACTTCAGGGCAATGCTTGTTCTGCAATCTCTCAACTTTCGCTTCTACGCGCAGGCTGTTGGCTCCACTGCACGAATGTGAGGGGGTTGCGAAGCGGCCAGAAGAAGTCCCAGCCGCAAGGAGACCAGCAGTATTTTGAGGAGGTGTGATGGCAGTGGAGGCTCGAGAGAGGAGGGAATGGCTTTGGGCGTAGTGGTCAGGTTGGCAAGTAGGTGTGCACTGAGCTGCATGAAGACATCCGTCACTTGAGGAGATTTGCAGGTCTAACAGAGTCTGGCTCTCACATATCGAAGCAGCAGTATCAGACTGCGCGGCCATGGCCACCCTTACACGCACACGCACACTCACACGCACACTCACACGCACAAACACACACACACGCGCACACACACACACACACACACGCACGCACGCACGCACGCACGCACGCACGCGCGCAGAGAGCGAGAGAGAGAGAGAGAGAGAGAGAGAGAGAGAGAGAGAGAGAGAGAGAGAGAGAGAGAGAGAGAGAGAGAGAGAGAGAGTTAATGCTCGACCTGGATGAGAGAAGTTCATGCTCGACCTGTACGGAACAGCCTGTACTTCATTCATAAAAAAAACTCATTACAACCTCCCTTGATGCAGCACTTCCCTTTTTTGTTTTTTTTGGTAACAACGTATGCAGTAATTTGCAAGGAAGTAGATCAAAATGGGTTAGGAAAACTAACCAGGTAATCGATTAAGTTGAGTAGATCTCGGTTAGGGCAGGCGAGCGCCAGTATACCCCTGCAAACAAACAACAGTATACCCCTTTACACACTTATACGAAATAAAATAAACATGAGAATAATAATAATTTAAAAAAAAAGCAAACAAAAAGCACGATCAAAGAAAAAATTACACGCATTCCGTACTTCAACAATCGCACATCGAGCTTCCTTCGGAGCCAGGACCGTTCAACCGCTTTTGCCATCATTTGCTGCCAGGTAAAAACACACACACACACACACACACACACACACACACACACACACACACACACACAAAGCAGAACACGTCATGACAAAGAAAGGCCATGCCGAACCCAATACTGGACTGTAGCGCTCTGCAAGCATGAAGTTAACTCACAACAACAAACTTCTTAGCACTAGTAAGAACCCTTACATGTAGACGAAATTGCTGATGAGAGGAGAGGCGAGGATTCAGCAAAACAAACAACGCGATGGCCCTGCATCGTCGGGGTCGTAAACACAAACGTAACTCAGAACGGTAGGTATGTGGACGTCCAAACGATAGGCACTTGATGGATTCAATCAAGTATTCTGGAAATAACGTTGCACCTAAACGGATAGTTAAGTTTGGCAAGCGGGGAAAACCTGGTAGCAACGAAGTCGATAATCCATTGGACGATCGCGGCCTCGACGGAATCACACCACTTGGTAACCTGCGAGGGAGGCCAAACACACGGCGAGAAGTTCCAATAAACTATGCACAAATTCTGGGAAAATCTGGAACAGAATGAACACGGACGCGAAGACGCGCCGAGAAACACTAAGCATTGCCGCATTAGTCTACCAACCTTCTCGGACAGTTGAAAAAAGGCACCTCGACTTGGGCAGAGTGGTGTGCCTATGATGGGATTGGATGGGACAACAGCATATATAAGTCGATGCTTTGCTTTCCTTGTGCAGAGTTAATACATACGTGGAGAACAAAACAAAAATATAAAACCTTTGGAAAAAAGGTGCAAACGCCTCACGCCCCTAAAGGATAAGACAGGCAGAAATGCAGGTTGAAAAGGTAAAGCAAAAACGATCATAAACGCTACCGATTGTAGAGCGGCTAGTACTGACCAAACGGTACACCATGCGCTTGCCACAATGTCACAATAAGAAGTACCTGTGCCAAAAGCATGCTGAACTGGTCCTGCCACGCATGACATCTCACAAGGACGCATCGGGAGCACGATCTTACACGGTATGCGCTTTGATGTATATTTCTACTTAAAAGCTGTAAAAGACGCTCTCTTGCAAATGACAGGCGGTAACCTAACCTAACAGGCCATGCACTACGAAGGTCGAGCCCTAAACGGCAGAGCAGCTATGCGAGATGGACGGTAGCCATGGCTATGGGGAAATTTTTGGGTTTGCTGGTTTTGCGTGGAAGTATGGTTGTGATGCGTGTGTGGTTCTGGGGCAAGGTTGAGGGGTGTTACATCTCCGTGATTACAGGACGAAATCTACACCGTCACTTGGTTGGTTCGAGCAAGAGTCACTCCCTCGCTGGGCTGATCGAGGCCAGTCCCGTCGTGGCTTCCGTATTGTGGACTAGTTGTTTCGATTTGGTTCTAATCCCAAGGCACACCCGTGAAGTTCTGCTTTCGGTTAATATCAATCCGGTACGGTACAGTACAATAAAAGGTCGTGGAAACTGCCCAGCACAGTTTTGCTACCCGGAATACGCCTAGACAGGATTCTGATTCATCGAGTCATCACAACCACTCGACAGCTCAACCAAGACAAAGGTGGTCCGCTTCTTTGCTGGCATTTCCGAAAGACGGACGTGCATTGGATAACAGAAGCACCAGGCGAGATTCATCAATGCCGAAGTCGTGGCAATGACACGATAGAGTACTTCAGAAGTTATTGCCACGTCTTGTGAATGCTTCGCAACTCGCGTTCAACTGCACCCATTCCTACGGCGGAAATAGTGTATTCGATAAAGGTACCCTTCATTTCTCATAAAGAACTACTGACAATGATAGTTGCATTTACGTAGTGTTACAAACCTGTGAAAACTTCTTTTCAAGTTCAAACTTTGAGATACTCACATTCATATATGTTTCATGTCGAGAATTTATAGCTGTTTTTGTGAGAAACTGAGTAGGCAAGCGAGAATTGCACTCCAAGACAACAAACATCAACATCAACAATCATGAGCAAACAAGTGAAACGGTGGTATGTGTTGCTATACGGGCCTAGCGCCGATAATTGGAACTTCCTTGAGGCGTGAGGCCGGTTCACAGGTTGCCAATTAAACCGAAGGTTCCAGCATTATAACGGTACAAAAGCTTCCCTCGTAGCTCCAACCACGCACATCCTTAGACGTTGCTGCTCAACTCATGTCAGCACGGTAGTAGCGCGCGACCACCAGCAGCAACTGCCTACACGCAACAGAGCAGCCGCATATGCGCGACCGCGCACAGCCACTCACACGCGCGGCTGCACGCGCTATTTCAGCTAAACGCACAGTTGCAGCCGCAAGTTAACTTGGCTGGTCAGCGCACCCGTACACTCCCAGGACGACATCTGTAGCTCTTGGGAAGACCACTATGGGTCATTCCAGTGTCCATTTCCAATACTCCCCTCACTGGAGGGCCCACCACTAGGGCACAGGAAATTTGCCGACTGTAGGAATTGAACCTGTGTCAGAATCCCAGCCACTAACCACTGGGATAAAAGGGCTTGTTTATATAGCGGGTGAGTGCGCCCATAACCCCCCAGGCCGACATGCCTGTAACCCTTCCCTAGGATCATCGGGGATCCCCAGTGGACCTCTGACACCCCCCCGCACTGGGATGCCCGAGGTGCACACACCGGGAATCGAACCCGAGACCTTCGCTCTGATACCATGTCAGAATCCCAGCCACTAACCACTGGGATAAAAGGGCTTGTTTATATAGCGGGTGAGTGCGCCCATAACCCCCCAGGCCGACATGCCTGTAACCCTTCCCTAGGATCATCGGGGATCCCCAGTGGACCTCTGACACCCCCCCGCACTAGGATGCCCGAGGTGCACACACCGGGAATCGAACCCGAGACCTTCGCTCTGATACCATGTCAGAATCCCAGCCACTAACCACTGGGATAAAAGGGCTTGTTTATATAGCGGGTGAGTGCGCCCATAACCCCCCAGGCCGACATGCCTGTAACCCTTCCCTAGGATCATCGGGGATCCCCAGTGGACCTCTGACACCTGTGTCTACCCCACTTCACCACCATGTCCAGTTCGCTAACTAACTGGGCTAAAAGGGCATGTTAACTTGGTGGGTCAGCGCACCCATACCTTCCCAAAACGACGCCTGTAGCCCTTGGGAAGACCACTTTGGGCCATTCCAGTGTCCATTTCCAACAACTCCCTGTAGAAAGTATCACACGTATGCTGGCGCCCAGCGACTGTCAGGCAGCGACTGAACCGAGGTGACTGGCGTGCAGCGACTGAACCACGGACGTGCAGCAGGCACACGGCAGGCTTAAAGTAGACGCGAGGCACGAGAGCAGTTTCAGCAAGTAGAGCAAGCAATGATCAACGAGTGCATTAAAGATGCGCATCGAAAACACATGTTGAGGAAGAAAGGTACGAGAAGTGGTTGCCCGCGGAAGTCAAGTCAACCCTGCAACCCCCCACCCTTCACACGCTCGCATTTTGCTCGAAGGTCTGACGCAGGAACGCCTTGACGAAATCGTGCGCAGACTACGGAACGCGACTCTGTGCTTCAGCAATCGACAGTGAATGCACCAGCATCAGCAAATATACCTACACAAATTGAAGAACTCATTGTCATCTCACCCGGGACCCCATCACGTGACGACAGCGTTGGACAGCGCTCTAGTATTATCAGTGATGGCACTGCCCAATCTATGCTGGGCATGGAGGGGAACCAGGGAGGCACCGCGCACGAACACACTTCGCGAAGCTCGCCGTCACGTCGGCATCGCGACACTTGTTGGCAATAACGACACCGATAAGCCGATGCCACTCGTGCTGCAGCACCTGCCCTGATTTGATCCTAGCCAGCATGGAGGTTCGACATTTTAATCGTGAATATTCACAATGAACTTGTTTTTTTACACGAACAACGTCACGTCAGATGCAGCGGAAATCTGGTACGCCATCTCCTTAATGCGTGGGCCCGCCATGGACAGGTGGCAATTTATCATACCGTCGACGAGCGCCGACAAGCCACTGTTGCAAGGGGAGAGGCCCTCGAGGCCAGCTGTAAACTGGAGTTAATTCTGCGAAGTCGCCCCATTCAGCACGTGGGACGCATGGTGCGCATGACTTCCGCTGCGCTTCAAGCCGATCGTGGCTTCAATATTGGCATGCCAGAAGCTGCGCACTTGGCGACAGCTTGGGTCGGTTCAAGACTATCAGCGGATTTTTCTTGCTGTGCGAAGAGGTCGGCTACATGCACGAAGCGTTCATAACAGCAAGTAACAATGGACGTCGTCACAAGGTTACTGGCTGGAGCGAGTGGGAACGTCGTGGTTCTGGTTGTCGTGGATCAGCTGACGAAAAGCCTAATCTAAGTCGAAGAAATTGTGTGACTCTTCATTGCCACCGTCGTTCGGCTCGATGAGATACCCGCGACGATCATTAGCGATCGTGACAAGAAATTCACCAGCATGTTATGGCATAACATGTGGCAGCAGTTCGGCACGCGACTGCAATTCAGTTCATCGTACCATCCTGAAACAGAGGGTCAAACGGAGCGGACAAATCAGACCACAGAGCACTTGATCGGAGCCACCTACGATAATCCGGCAACTTGAGAGCAGTAGTTGCCACTCATCGAGTTCGATACAACAACTCTAAAGCGACCGTGATGCAGCAGTCACCATTTTATCTCAACCACGGAAGAAACCTCACCGTGCCTATGACGCCGAACCCCGAGAACCCCGGTCTCACGCGCGCAGCAGTTCGCCAAAATTTTGCAGGCCACCCGAACTCAAGCAGCAGATGCCATTAAAAGCTCAAACATCATCGCTGAACGCAACGCTGATAACCGCCGCTATCCCGTCACTTACCAGCTCGATGACATCGTATTACTCGATACTCGAAACCTTGCGTTCCACTCCAAAGTTACGCACAAGTTATTACAGGCCATTTCACATCAGCCACATGATCGCCCCCATCACTGCCTACCTCCTCCTACGCACTGACAGGTATGTCAGCCCCTCGTTCGATGCGGGTCTCCTCCGCCTCTACATCCCGTTAACCGATCAGCTGCCTCGAAACCGCCCGTCAAGCATGACACGCCTGCCTACAGAGCCAATCATCAGCCACGGAAAAATGTTGAGCCACCGTATTCGCGATCCACGCGGAGCTCGTCGCATCGAGTTCCTGACAGGCTGGAAAGATCGTATATCAAGGGGGATAGTGTAAGGAAATTTCATTTTCCGTACATCGCACCTCTATTTACTATGTATACGATTGTTTCCCGCTGACGATACCCAACACTTAAACGGTACCACTCGTAACACTCGGCTCGGCCACTGTTTCCACCACTGCTCATGTTCTGTCCCAACACCACGGCTTGGAACCATGCACTGATCCTCCTCTTCAACAATTCCCAACCTTAGCGCAGGCCCGTCTCGCACCCCACATTTCGCTTACTATTTCTCTCAATAAACTGTTTGATTTGATAGTGCAAGCTTAGTCCGTTCACTCAATTGCACTCGTAACAATATATATTCATTGAGCAAATCATTCAGGTGTATTATGACACGTTGACAGGGGTGTCAGACAGCCACAAAAGCCCGCCCATTGACAGTTCCCTCCCTCCCTCCCTCCCTCTTTCCTCTCCCATCTCCTTGGCCAGCCAGCCCAAGCCTGATTTAGTGGAAACCGTGTGGACGGGGCGAGTCAGTCAGCCCGTCGAGCAAGATTTGTCCGTTGCTAGCAGGGTTATAGTTCCGCCAGACGGGGTTTTTGAAGTATTGTTGACTAAACGAGAATTCAGAACAGCCGAAAATGAGTTTCTGAAGTTTTCTGGCTTTGTTGGGTTGTGTGACCCTTAAATCTGCGATATCTGTGATTGAAATGCTCATATCATCAGGAGAACGGAAATGTTGTGAAATACACCCTTTTTTGCTCGATTCCTACTTTATCAGCCTGTAATTGTTGCCCAGCAGTGGCAAACAGTGCACACCCGCACGTATGACACCACATGGACAAGCAGCAGCTTGCTGTGCACCCTCTGGCAAGCAAAAGCTGCCGTGCCGTGCATTTTGGCGTGCGTGCGTCACCTTTCCTTGTTTGCCTCGATCCTTTCCTTCCTCCCCTGCTCCTCGTCACGATTCGGATCGTGTCAGGCTGGTCTCCGTGGGGGATTTCCAATTCACCACGCAAGCGACACATATCGGTATGACGCGTTTCTACACGGTGTAAGCACACTGCAGAAATTTACGCTCAGTAGTTGGATGACACCAAGGGTTTCCGTCCTGGGTGGATGAACCAGGGTGAGCCACTCACTGCAGCTCCCTCAATGCCTCCTACTGTAGATCAGCTTCCTCCCTCCTCGCGTCACATGAATGTGCTCAGAAGGTGAGACACCATCAACGGGCATCTTTTACAACACACAGGAGGTCTAAATCCCTAGTATGTGTTGAGTTTCGTAGGCTTGGCTGATGCGAATGTCGCGCAGCAGCCACAGTACTTCGATAAACAATTTTCAGAGCTGATAGCTACCACCTCTCGCGCGCGACGTCTTTGTGATGTGTGCGAGGGCCAGTTTACTCACTATGGGTACACCCCAAAAGCCTCGAAAAAAACATATCCACTGTCGATTTTGTCAAGCTTGTACCCCCGGAAAATAACACCAAGCTTCAGTAGTACTTGACCTGGACAGCAGATGAGGAGGACGCAACAGATAACCGAATTCAATGACACTTGCCAGATGGACTGACACACTATGCTCCGCCGCGGTCTGCGCGATAGTTCCCATGACATCCCTAACACCATCATCCTCACTCACATCTAACTACCAAAAAGCTCCTGCCAATGCCGCCGGCGCCCAGTAGATAGACCATCTGCCACAGAGTTTCTCGCTACCATAGTGCCTTCGCGCTTCGCTGAACCGCATCGTGCGCGCTTAACAAGGCCCAGCACATACTGTCACTACCATAGAGTATCCGCCAATCGCCGTGTTGCCGGCGACTACGGTCCACGCCGCAAGCGCGAGTCGTGCGTCATCATTATCATCCCAAATATCTTCCCAAATAAATATGTCGCCGGACACTTACACATGGGTTTGACGCCCGCGTGAAAGCCGCCTGTCCCTACCAACAGGAGAGCTCTTCATCGGCTCGCAAGAGCAACAGCGACGCCAGCGTTCTACTAATAACACTTACATTAGTGGCTCATCGTTTCATAGAACCGCACTAGTTCAGCGTAATCCCGCAAGCCCTGCGGACCTCTAAGTTCTAGCTTCGAGCACCCACGCTCCTTCCCCCCGTTTTGAGCTGGGCATTTTGCGGAGGCCCCGCGAAAGGGTGACCTTTTTTTGTGCGGTGACCGCGAGACTTGCGGATTTGAGGTCCTGATTCGAAATTGGTGACCCTGACCATCCCCTCTTCTGTTTCGCTGGTTACCCGCGTTTCCACGCTTTCTCGCGTTTTTTACTGGCCGAAGAGTTCACTACCGGATCCCCTTAGCAGCAGCACCAGCAGCAGCAGCAGAAGCAGCCAACGGGTAACCGCGGCGGGGGCGATGGCGGTGTTACTTCGAGGCGTGCCCCACTCTCTTCCAGCGAGCTTTGTGATGACATTTCGCAGACCCATTCTCCTTGCTGTTGTCGTTGCTGCCGTGGTCAGCGGCAGCGCAAAGCACGCTTCTGCTGTCATGCTAAATCCCGTCCACTGTAAGCTTCGTCCGACCCATTGCAAGCTCTTCAACTCGCGAGTCGACAGCCTCTCTTTCGCTTTCAAATTCTGGTCGGTTCCAGTAAGTTGCCGGTCCCTCCTCCTCCTCCTCCTCCTCCTCCTCCTCCTCCTCCTCCTCCTCCTCCTCCTCCTCCTCCTCCTCCTCCTCCTCCTCCTCCTCCTCCTCCTCCTCCTCCTCCTCCTCCTCATCCTCCTCCTCCTCCTCCTCCTCCTCCTCCTCCTCCTCCTCCTCCTCCTCCTCCTCCTCCTCCTCCTCCTCCTCCTCCTCCTCCTCCTCCTCCTCCTCCTCCACCTCCTCCTCCCCCCCACAACCCCCCTTCGTCATCGCCGTCAGCCCCTACCTTCTTATCTCCATCCGTCGCTAACACCATCCACTACAACAAATCCTGCCGCCCGTCCGCCTGCTTCCATTCTTTTTCACCCCCCTCTCCGTGTCTACCCTCACTCTCCGTGCCCTCCCTATCTCTCCGCGTTGCTCGGGCCGTGCAGGGGCGGTGGTGGACGAGATGAAAGGGCAGTGGCGGGACTTCGAGGGCCGGGACACGTGGCGCGTAACGTACGCTTGCGAGGACATGCAGGGCATCACGTGCAACGCCGATGGCTACATCACCAGGCTGTACGCACGCTTGCCCTTGCCCTTGCAATGCCTTGAGACAACGACTCAAAACTTGACATGCGCAGGGATACACGAGCCACGCCGATGGCGACATCACCAGGCTGCATCTGCATGCATGCGGCTTGCTGTTGCCCTTCCGCTCTCTCTCTTCCGGGGTGACTTTTTCTTTTCTGGCTGACTCAGAAGTCACCTCGCTTTGAGCGGCCTACACATGTGGGAACTGTTCACTTGTGATGCGGCCTATGCATATGCGGCCTATGCATATGCGGCCTATGCATATGCGGCCTATGCATATGCGGCCTATGCATATGCGTCCTATGCATAAGCGTCCTCTGCATGCACTGCGCATTCCTTTCTTACCCGTCGCCATGTATCGCCCATGTGGATCGCAGGAATTTCATTCATGTCCATACGATACCATCCACCCCTTCCCCGCTCGCGCCCTCTTCACCGTCTCCCCTTTTATTATTTCCGTTTCCCCTTTCACCCCTTCCCAACCCTCGCCATGTGTGCCTGGTAACATGGATGTATGTGCACGTGTGCGCCTGCATGCATGCATGCCATGTGCTTGTTGGTTTGCTTGGGTGTTTGCTTGGGTTTGCGTGCCTTTTGCTGTCCTGCAGTGACCTAGCATACCAGACCCTGTCGCCATCCATCCCAGAAGTCATCTCCCGACTTGACACTCTCCAACACATGTCAGTGCCAGCCCATGTCCTGATCTGCCATGCCATGCCATGCCATGCACAGTCTGTACCATGTTGTGATGTGCATGTGCTGTGGATGATGTTCCATGTCATCCTGTGCCTCGTTGAAACCCATCCAACAAGGCCCTCCCACCATGCCAGGTGCTCTTTTGCCGCTTGCCATCCTGCTTTTCTTCACTCACATCCTCATCCCCGCTCCCTTCCCCTGCCTTCCGCTCCGCTCCCCTCCGTCCGCTCCCATCTTGTCCTCACCCCTCCCATCGACTCGCCGTGCATCCCTGGCGTCCCTGCAGCGATGTGCACAACTGCTCGCTCTCAGGCTCTATCCCCGCCTCCCTGGCCGCCTTAACCCGACTAGTAGAACTGTAACCTCAACTCCATCACCGCCTGCTTTCCTCCTTGCAACCACACCTTTCTCTCTTCCCCCACCCCACCTCAAGTTTATATTTTATATCCCGTGCTGCCTAGTCCCTTGTTCTTTCTCCCGTTATTAACTTCTCTACTCCCCGCCTGCCTCCTCTTCTCTGCTCCTCTTCCATCCTCTTCCGTCTCACCCCTTGTTATCCTCCCCCTCTCCCGTCCCCTCGCCCCCTCGCCTCACCAGCACTGCGCACATGAACAGACTGACGGGCAGCATCCCGGCCACTCTGGGGGACATAGCATCCCTGCAATACCTGTACAATGCTCCTCCCCTCACCATCCATCTTGCCGTTACCACCAGCAATTTCCATTCCTGCTGTCTGTCGCCACTCCTGCTGCTGCTGTTCCTGCCGCCTCTGCTGTTGATGCTATCAGTGCCACCACGTGATAAACGTCCTCTGCACGTGTGGCAGGCAGCTGAGTAACAACGAGCTTACTGGATCAATCCCAGCTTCCCTTAACCGCCTCTCATACCTTGCTGCCCTGTTAGTGATCTTACCGCCCCCATCACGTTACCGTTACCCCTTGCCACCCACGTATTGTTGGCCACGCATCGCCACCCACCTGTTGCCCGCCCACCATTGCCACCCACCCATTTCTACCCATTGATTGCTTTGTATACTTAGATTCGCGCTCCTAGAATGACCACAGGAACTACTCTTTCCCACTGCGCCTGTCACCTCTTCACCCACTTGACACACGCACTTGACACACGCACTTGACACACGCACTTGACACACGCACTTGACACACGCACTTGACACACGCACTTGACACACGCACTTGACACACGCACTTGACACACGCACTTGACACACGCACTTGACACACGCACTTGACACACGCACTTGACACACGCACTTGACACACGCACTTGACACACGCACTTGACACACGCACTTGACACACGCACTTGACACACGCACTTGACACACGCACTTGACACACGCACTTGACACACGCACTTGACACACGCACTTGACACACGCACTTGACACACGCACTTGACACACGCACTTGACACACGCATATCCTCACTGCCTCCCTTCTCTCCCCCACCCTTCCCTCCTGCAGCCTTCTCAGCAGGAATCAGCTTACAGACTCGTTTCCTGCCACCCTCGCCAATGTCACTGGGCTGGTCACTCTGTAAGCTCCGTTCCACACACTCCGCTGCTTGCTGCTCTCTTCCTTTTGTTAGGCCTGCCACGCTGCGTGCAACTCCGTGCGGCTAGGAGAGTGCGCTTTCTGCGTGTCATATCGTTTGACATGCATTCGCTGCGATTCTTAATTGTCATATGGTGGCCCTTGTCACCATTGGCGTTGGCGTGCATTTCCGTTCGCGTTGGCGCGTGCGCTGGCTGGTCTGGTCTCAACGCATGTACCATTTGCTTTAGAGAATGCGGCCTTTCTGTTAGTCCGGTTCCCTCATCTCGTTACTGCTTTGCTCGTCATCCGTTGTTTGGTGTGTGCTTGCGCCTGCTCGTGTGTGCTTGCGCCTGCTCGTGTGTGCATGTGTGCATGCTTGCGCTCGCAGGGATTTGAGCTGGAACCAGTTGGAGGGCTCCATACCTTCAGAGATAGGATACTTCCCTTCGCTACAAGACCTGTACGCCTCTCACTCTCACTGCCACGCGCACACATGCAAGCAGCAAGCATGCACACTTGCACACTAGCACTCGCACATAACACCCCCTCTACTCCCAACGTCCCCGTTCCCCTCGCTAGCCCCTAGCCGCACCATTCACTGCCCCCACCACGGACCCCTCCCACTCTCCCTTGTACCACCAGGCGGCTCAACAACAACCACTTCTCGGGGTCTCTTCCCGACTCCATTGGCTCCATCCGCACTCTGCGCACCCTGTACGTGCCCGCACCTGCTCTCCTTGCTACTCTACTCCTGACTGGACTCAAACGTGACTGGTGAGTCGACTCATGAGTCATCCTGTACGCGCACGCACCCGCTGCAATTGCTACTCTGTACGGAGTGAAGGCATCTCAACGCCTTGCACGCCCGCCTTGCACACCCGCCTTGCACACCCGCCTTGAGGCCATGTGCAGCGCTTGCTGCTCAGCAGCAGGTTCTCATGAGCTTTGATCAGGGTTTAGCCCCTCCCCACCTTCCCCTGAACACCCTTTCTGTCCTGTCCCCACTGTCTCCCCACCTTCCTCCCTGTCCTGTCCCCCTTGTCTCCCCTCCTTCCTTTCCCTCCCCTCTGTGCCTCTCCCCTCCCTCCCTCGCGCCTCCACGCCTCGCACCCGTACAGCCAGCTGAGTGACAACGAGCTGACAGGATCGCTGCCTCCGACTCTTGGCTCCCTCACTTTGCTCGATCAAATGTATGTCACCACACCACGCCCTCCCTCCTGCTCGCCTGCCCCTCTTCGCACCTGCCCCCCTGCTCGCCTGCCCCCCTGCTGCCCCCTCCTTCCCTGCCTTCTGTTTGTCTACTGTACTACACGTGCCTTTCCCTGTGTGCGCTCGAACGCGCGCGTGCGTGTGTGCGTGCGTGTGTGCGTGCGTGCGTGCGTGGTCATTTGTATGAAGGGAGAGGCTGGAGAATGGGAGGTGAAGGGAGGAGAGGGGAGGGGGATGCAATGCAAGTTCGTGTCGAGTGTGCACATGCCCACACCCTACATTGCTCAATTTCGTGCACATGCCCACACCCTACATTGCTCAATTTCGTGCACATGCCCACACCCTACATTGCTCAATTTCGTGCACATGCCCACACCCTACATTGCTCAATTTCGTGCACATGCCCACACCCTACATTGCTCAATTTCGTGCACATGCCCACACCCTACATTGCTCAATTTCGTGCACATGCCCACACCCTACATTGCTCAATTTCGTGCACATGCCCACACCCTACATTGCTCAATTTCGTGCACATGCCCACACCCTACATTGCTCAATTTCGTGCACATGCCCACACCCTACATTGCTCAATTTCGTGCACATGCCCACACCCTACATTGCTCAATTTCGTGCACATGCCCACACCCTACATTGCTCAATTTCGTGCACATGCCCACACCCTACATTGCTCAATTTCGTGCACATGCCCACACCCTACATTGCTCAATTTCGTGCACATGCCCACACCCTACATTGCTCAATTTCGTGCACATGCCCACACCCTACATTGCTCAATTTCGTGCACATGCCCACACCCTACATTGCTCAATTTCGTGCACATGCCCACACCCTACATTGCTCAATTTCGTGCACATGCCCACACCCTACATTGCTCAATTTCGTGCACATGCCCACACCCTACATTGCTCAATTTCGTGCACATGCCCACACCCTACATTGCTCAATTTCGTGCACATGCCCACACCCTACATTGCTCAATTTCGTGCACATGCCCACACCCTACATTGCTCAATTTCGTGCACATGCCCACACCCTACATTGCTCAATTTCGTGCACATGCCCACACCCTACATTGCTCAATTTCGTGCACATGCCCACACCCTACATTGCTCAATTTCGTGCACATGCCCACACCCTACATTGCTCAATTTCGTGCACATGCCCACACCCTACATTGCTCAATTTCGTGCACATGCCCACACCCTACATTGCTCAATTTCGTGCACATGCCCACACCCTACATTGCTCAATTTCGTGCACATGCCCACACCCTACATTGCTCAATTTCGTGCACATGCCCACACCCTACATTGCTCAATTTCGTGCACATGCCCACACCCTACATTGCTCAATTTCGTGCACATGCCCACACCCTACATTGCTCAATTTCGTGCTCAAGTTTCTACCTTGTGCTGGATGATCCGTCCATTATATCAGAGTCTTGGTATTAAAGGCTGCTCCTTTGCTGCTGCTTTGCTGCTCCTTTTCTGCTCCTTTCTTGCTGCTGCTCTGCTCCCTTGCTGCTCCCTTGCTGCTCCCCTTGTTGCTGTGGGCGCACCCCCCTCCCTCACCAGGTTCCTATCCAACAACCAGCTGTCTGGGGACCTGCCTGCTGCCATCGCCAATATCCCCTTCATCGTCACCATGTGCGCGCTCCCCTCCTCCCTCTCCACCGCACTTCACCTCACCTCGCCTCACCGCACTTCACCTCACCTCGCCTCACCTCACTTCACCTCACCTTACGTCACTTCGCAAAATACTCAACCCCTCACTTCACCTCACCCACGTTTCATCCCATCTCACCTTCCCTTCTTTTTCATCTTTACCAGCCTACCCCACGCCTCCATGCTCCTCTCGTCTCGTCCTTTCACCACCCGATCCGATCCCTCCTGCCACCATTCTCTCCACTATCCGATCCTACCAAAAACATTCCTCTCCCTGCACTCCCCGCCCCCTAATAATGACCTCATGCCTACATGCGGTGACCTGATCTCCAACCCCTGTTTTTGAGGTGCCTCAGGAATAGTCCCCGTCATTTCTCCCCCCCCTCCCCGCCTCCTATCATCTGCCGGCATGCAGTGATCTGAGCTACAACCTCTTCTCCTCCTCGCTGCCACCCCAGTGGTCCTCCCTCTCTGTGCTGCGCAAACTGTGAGTGAGCCAGCCAGCCTCCACCCTAGAGTTTTCAAAGTGGCCCCGGTTCTTGAAGAAGGGCTTTCAAAAAGTGCCTCCCTGCTTTCCCAGTTGTCCTCCCTCTCTCTGCTGCTCCCTCTGCTGCTGCACGCATGGTTCATGCGCACGCACGACTAGCTTCATCCACGCCAGGCACGACACACCTGCCTCGTCTCATCGGTGCCCACCTCTCCTCCCACCCAATGCCCGACTCACCTGCTCACACTGTGACTGCACCGCTCTCGTCCCCCCATCTCCACCTCTTGCAGCCACATCCATCACACACTTCTCTCGGGCGCCCTCCCTGCTGCCATTGGCTCCATGACCAACCTCCGCGACTTGTGCGTTGGCCCCTTTCTCTCTCTTACTCTCTTGCTCTCTCTTTCTCTCTCTCGTTTTGCATTCGTGATGTCGAAAGCAGCCTTGTATTTCTCTCTGACCTCTTATGCATCCGCACGTTCCTTCCTCCCCCCTCGTCGTAACCACTCCATCATCTCACGCACCTCCTACCACACCACCCCCACTGCTGCTTCCTTTCCTTCCCACTCCCTCCCTTGCCTCCTCGCCATATCTCGCCATGCCACGCCATGCCATGCCATGCCACGCCATGCCTTCCCATGCTGCAGTAACTCTTCCGTGTGTTTGTCCCTAACCTCCCAACTCTTCTCCCTGCACCAATTTATCGCCACCATCCATTCCCACCCGTCCCCGCCACCGTCCCTCTCCCCGTCCCCATCCCTGCCTGTCCCCTGTGCGGCCGGCAGGCGCATGTGCTGCAATATGCTCACGGGTTTTCTGCCGTCAAAGATAGGCCTGCTAACCAAGCTAACGCACCTGTGAGCCACTTCGACACATTGCACTGACTTCCCTGCCCCGCCCTGCCCTGCCCTGCCCTGCCCTGCCCTGCCCTGCTGCGTTGTTGCTTGCCCTGCTGCTACTTCCTCCTCCCAATCTGCTGCCTCTGTCCTTCCCATACTCACTCCCTCCCCTCTCCTCTCAATCCTCGCTACCCTCCCGTGCTCCGCCCTCCTTCACTCCCCACACTCCCTCCAACACCTCTTCACCCAATGTAGTCACCAACCCTGTAAAGCGACTCCATCCCTCGAATCACTCATGCCCTCCCTCTTCCCCGCTCTCCTCCCTCTCCCCGCCCAGCAATCTCACTTCCAGCCGCCTCTCTGCCTCATTGCCAAAAACTCTCTGCCAATTTCTGAAACGTCTCAAACCTCCTCCCCTCCCTCCGTGTGTGTTTGTGTTCCATCCCCCCACCAGCGATCTCAGCTCCAACCGCTTCTTTGGCCCACTGCCAACCACCATCTCTGCCCTCCAGCAAGCCACTGCCATGTAAGCTGCACACTGCCCCGTCAGCGTGTCAGGTCGTGAGTGCGTGCGTGTGAGCGCGTGCGCGCGTGCGTGTGTGCATGTGTGTGTGTGTGTGTGTGTGTGTGTGTGTGTGTGTGTGTGTGTGCGCGTGTGTGTGTGTGTTCTCTTGAGTGCATGTGTGAATGTGTGTGCGTGCATGCGTGCGTGCGTGCGTGTGTGTCACATTGAGCCTGACAGCCACCATGCCCCTGCCTGCCCGTGTATGTTTATTGTACTCACTGAGCCTGTCTGCACCATGCGATGCCCATACCATATTCAAAACCGCCGCCACCCTTCGCCTTCCCTTTTCAAACCTCTTCACCCCTCTTCATCCATCTCCTCCTGCCCTGACCCCCTCCTTTTCCCTCCCACCTCTTCTCCTCCTCATCCTCCTCCTCCTCCTCCTCCTCCACCTCGTCCCCACCCGTTCTTCCCCTCCTCGCCACCTCTTCTCCCCCCTAAACCCTCAGTCTCCTCCGCGACAACCAGCTGAATGGCACTATCCTTCCAAGCCATCAGCAGCCGTGCACCAATACCAGCTCGACACTCTTCTTCTCCTCCTTCATCCCCCTTTCCTCCTGTCCTGACCCCATTCTCTCCCCTCCCCGCTCCCTCCTCCCAGCCTCCTCCGTGACAACCAGCTGAACGGCACGATCCTTCCCAAGCCATCAGCAGCGGTGCGCCAATACCAGCTAGACACCAACTTCTTCTCCGCCTGGTTCCCCTTCTCCCCGCCCAACTGCGCCGGCACCACCCTCTGGGCCAACTGCCTCCCCGTCCCCACCGTCTCCTCCGTCCCTCCGGGGTACCTCTGTCCAGTGGACTCGTTTCCCGAGGGAGCGTACCGGCAGCGCAGTGCCGCTGCGTGTGCTGCGTTCTGCGGGCTGTGGGTGGGGCCTGAGTCGATGCTGGTGGAGAGTGTGGTGTGCGGGGGCGTTGGGAGCTGCTACTTTGACGGGCCCAACCGGGTTCCCACGTGCGCGTGCGACAAGGGGTACATCAACGGAGAGGACCCGGGCACGTGTGTGGCTGACGGACGTACGTGCAGGGGTGGTGGGGGCTGTGGGAGGAGGTCAACTGTGGGCCTGGGATAGGGTGGGAAAGGGGGTTTAGTGTTGAGTCAAAGGCAGTATGTAGAGTGCTGGGAGGGTGTGTATGTGTGGTGGGGGTGGGGTGGGTAAAGGAGAGTTTTGGTCATTTAATCGCCTTGCAATCATGCATTCCCCGTCCCCTTCCCCTCCCTCTCCCTCCCTGCCTCCCTCCCTGCCTCCCTCCCTCCCCGACCCCCACCCACCCTCCCTCCCTTCCTCCGGCCTCCCTCCCACCAGTCGACCCCAACGCAGTGAGCCTCAACTCCAACAAGAACCCCAAGTCCATGCTCACCTACGGCAAGGCGTCACTCACCGGCGACGACGGCGCAATCACGCTCACGCCCTCACTCCCCTCCGTGTGGGGCGCAGCGCTCCTCTCCACGCCCCTCCGCCTCTTCTCCTTTGACGTGAAAGCCGCTGAAGCCGGCCGGCAGCTGGGGTTCAACGCGGAATTCTCCTTCCGCATCTCAACAAAGAACGGCAACGGCACCAGCGGCTTCGCCTTCGTCATCTCAGCCAGTGCCATGCCGCCAAGCGGCCCCGCGGGGTCGACCGGGGTCACAGACCTGGGGTACGCAGGCATGGACGCACGGAGCGTGGCAGTGGAGTTTGACACGCGGAAGGACGCAGCGACCAACGACCCGAGCGACAACCATATCGGCGTTGACATTGCTGGGTCGACCACTTCCCTCGCCACTGCGACCCTCCCGCCGTCGCTCATTCTAAACGACGGGGAGGAGAAGCAGGCGTGGGTGACGTACTCGCCGCTGAAGGGCGGGGTGCTGGAGGTGTATCTGTCGTCTGCCGATGCTGCTGCCAAGGATGGCAGGCCGAAAGAGCCAGTGCTGAGCGTGAAGATTGCGCTGTGGAAGGTGCTGAAGCCAGGAGTGAGCCCGCCGCTGAGTGGTGATTCGTACTACTTTGGGTTTGTGGGCGCGTCCGAGAAGCCGCCGCAGGAGCAGACGATTCTGTCGTGGAGCATTGTGACTGGTGCGTGCTGGTGGTTGTGGTGGTGGGGGGGGTGGTGTATGGGTGGTGGCTGCGTGGATGGTGGTGGGTGGGTGATGGATGGGCGAGAAGAGAAGTAAAAGTGAAGGGGTGTTAGGATAACGAGTGGAAGAGAGTTAATCCATGTGAGTGAGGATGAAGGGGAGGCGGAAGGCATGGTGAGTGTGGAAGCGGCTCTTCTCTTGCAGACCCCGTGTGTCTATGCTTGTGGAAAATGTGAGGTGTCAATATGGCGCTTGCGTTGAGATTGAAAGCACACAGTTGGTTGCTACCAGCCCAGCTGTGCTACCAGCCCAGCTGTGCTACCATGTGTTGTCTCACCTCCTTGTGTGCCTGTGCATGTCTCTTTGCGTGTGTCTGTGCGTGTGTCTGTGCGTGTGTGCCTGCCTGTGCGTGTGCCTGTGCATGTACGTGTGCATGTGTCCATGTGTGTGTCACTGTGCGTGTGCATGTCTGGTTGCACGGTACAGGCTTCCCCAGCCGTCAGATCACGACAGGTATGTGCAGCTCCCTTGCAAATCTCTTCCTCTTTTCCCATCCCCTGTCAACCACACCCCCCTTCCTGCCCCTCTTCCTTTCCTCCCTTCCTCCCGAAATCCATATCACCACCTCCATTCAACAGCCGCCTCTAACCTCCTCTCCTCCCCTCCTCCTTCCCAACACACACACATCATCCATTCCCCTTTCCCCTGCCCACTTCTCCTGTCCTCCTTTCCCGTTCCCCTTCCCCTTTCCACCTGCCCGGGGCCCCCTTCCCCCTGCACCCTTCCCCCTGCCCCCTCCTCCTGCCCCCTTCCTCCTGCCCCCTTCCCCCTGCACCCTTTCCACCACCTCACTACCAGGGTTCCCGCTGGGCCTCACTACTTCCGCTACGCCACCTCCGTTTCAACAACCGCCTCAAACCTCCTCTCCTTCCACCCCCCTTCCCAAAACACACACCTTCCATCCCCCGTCCCCCTTCCCGGCTCCACCAGGATTCCCTCTGGGCCTGGTGCTGGAGAGCAAGCGCGTGGCGTCAGCGCCAGTGAACCCCTACTTCCGCTACGCCAGCGTCGGCTACCAGCCCCCCTCGGGAGTTGCCACTCAGTCCCAGCAGGGAGGGGGGGCGGCGGCGGTGCAGGAGGAGTCGTGGGTGGTGAGCGCGGGCCAGTCGTGGCTGCAGCCGTCGCTGCACTTGGAGATCCGCGACCAAGGCACCTGCGGTCAGTGCTCTCTGCCCTCCGTTACCTGCTCTCTCTCATTTGACCTATCCTTGCTCCTCGGCTCAAGCCCTTGTATAGTTGCCCCTCTGCAATCTCCCCCTCTTTGCCCCCCTCACCACCCTCCCTCACTCCCTCCCTCCCTCCCTCCCATTCTTTCCCATCATATCCCCCCCTTCTCATCCTTTGCCCTTACCCCTTCTCCGCCCCTGCCTTCCCTCCTCCCCCTTGTTTTACCTTCCAGGCGACTGCTGGGCGTACGGGGTGGTGCAGAGCATCGAGGCAGCGCACGCCATCCTTCACAACCACTCTGCACCGCTGCTGTCAGTGGAGCAGCTGCGCAGGGACGTGGGCGCGGACTGCAGCGGAGGCTCGCCCTTCGTGGCCTTCCAGTACCTCACATTCGTGGGCAAGGCAGGAAAAGGGCTCGTAGAGGAGAGCCAGTTTGTGCCTGCTGGAAGCCGTGGGGAAGGGAAGGGAGCGGCTGGAGGGGTGGGAGGGAAGGCTGCGAGCGGAGGGAGGGGTGGAGGGAGAGGGGGCGGGTGGGTGGAGCAAAGGCAGCGGTTGTCGTTTATTGAGAGGCTGAAACGGGCTCTGATGCGTTGGCGGACACGGGGGAAGAAGGGCAAGGGCAAGGTGGGTGCGCTTGGGGGAATGAGAAGCGTGAGAAAGGAGATTGTGGGAGAGGGAATTGAGTGCATGGTAGCAGGAGGGTAACGAAAGGAGGGGCGTGGGGGATGGGGTTTGGAGGGGTGCGGGAACTTGTGGGGGAGGCAAACGTGGGAGCGGGTGGATGAAGAGAGGAAGAGTTGTCACTCCACTTAGGCTGCCTGGCCTGTTATTGTATTGGGCTTACAGATGTGCTTGTAAGGAGGTGTTTTTGTCACTCGTGCCAACTTGTTCACTCGTGTATGTTAGCATCTTCTCGTGCCAACTTTGTCACTCGCATGTTTGTGCGTGTGTGTGCGTGTGTGTGCATGTGCAAGCAGAACAAGTCGCAGAAAGGCCTGAGGATTGTTGGCTTTGAGCGCACGTCCTTTTACGGCTGGTTTGGGCTGCTGCTGGCCGTGCAGCGGCAGCCAGTGGTGGTGCACATAGAGGCGTCTGCTGACACATTCGTGAACTACGATGGGGTGAGTGGCTGTGTCCCTCTCTCTGATTTTTTATCCACCCACCCATCCATCTATCCATCCATCCAAAGGCAGAAAAACGCTACGTTTCCTGATTAAACTCAACTCCCTAAACCCTCTCATGCTGCCTCCTGTACCCGCCAGTTTGCCAAGTACCAGGACCCAGCGTGCTTCACGTACAACCTGAACCACGTGGTGCTGCTGGTGGGGTACCGCCTGGTTGGGATAGATGACGCCTTCCCCCACATGGCGCCGCCCTTCTGGATCATCCGCAACTCATGGGGGGCGGACTGGGGCGATGGGGGACACATGCGCATGGACATCCAGGGGGGGGATGGTGTGTGCGGCATCAACACTCTGCCGGGCCTCTATCCTGTTGTAAAGAGTATGTTTTTTCGATCGTATGTGTGCTTTGATGATATGGTATGATTCATTCCGTACCAGGGTAGGGAAGGAGGTAGGTATTGCTTCAAATCTCCTCGTAAAATCACTAGTCAGAGTGCAAGCCACGGGGTGTGGGAGCAGTACCATTCGGTGTGGTTTCCTGCTGCGTTGGATTGCCGTGCCATGCTGTGCCATGCGGTGTGCTGTCCTGCTGACTTCCCTTGCAAATAGACCAGAAGAACTTCCCATCCCAGTTCGCCTACCGAATCCCTGTACTGATTCCTATTTCCTCCTTCCCCTCTCACACGCCTCTCTCGACTGCTTGCTCTCTTTCCACATCATGGAAAAACCACTACCCTTTCCTCCAGGCTCAACTGACCCATGCAACGGTGCCAGCACAGCAGCAGGTGCAGGGGGATCTAGCGGTGGGGGAGGGGTGGTGTTGAATCCGTGCGGGGGCTTCCCGTGTGTGCGGGACGGCGCCCGCAACAAGTGCGAGTGCACGCTGCCGTTCGTGCAGGCCACCAATGCGGACGGCTCCAGAACATGCGCATACGGTGAGTGAGCACAGAGAAGAGACTACGAGAAGAGCATATAGGGCACTGATGCTTATGGGGATGCTGTGCGGGATGCTGTGCGGGATGCAGTGCGGGATGCAGTGCGGTGATGCCTTGCTGATTGGATGCGGATGGCATGCTATGCCCTTGCTTGAGTGGAGTGCAGGCCGCCATTGCTGACAGCTGCCAGTGCTGACAGCTTTGTAACCATCCGAATATTTCTCCTTTACCCTTCCGCCTTCCGCCTCTCCGTCACTGCAGTGGACGTGTGCGGGTCCAGCAATGGCAATCCGTGTGCGGTGGGAACGTGTGTGAATGACGGGGCGGGGTTGTACTCGTGTGTGTGTCCACCGGGCTTCAGGCAGGGCACCACCGTCGATGGCACCTTCTCTTGTGCTCCAGGTACCTTCGCCTCTGCTCTAACCGCTTTTGTACCCGCTGTATGTCCGGCTCTTGAACTGCCACGAGGATTTGCAATGTAGGGTTGTTTCTGTTTTGACAGGCAATCACGCCCTCATGAAGAACCACAGATCATCACAGGCTCTAATGTGTAATGAGTCTCAAGAATACTTCTCTATGAGCAGTTAAAACAAGAGTCTTCTTGGCATGGTCGTGTGGTTTTGTAAGCGGCCTTGTTTGGGAAACGCCTATTCTCCCTCTTTGCAAAAGGATTCCGAACGTTTGCCTTGAGTGCCGTATCACGATGCATTGCGCCTCTCTAGCTCATCATCCCCTCGTGCCCTAGCATTCCCCGACTGCAACTACAGCAAGTCATGAGCCAACCCCCTTCTTCCTCTTTGCATTCCCCCAACCTATCGCTGGAAGTAAGGCTAATGGTCCTCCTTACTCGCTTCCCTGCTCTGCCTGCCCTTTCACCATCACAGGCAGCACCAACGGGACCTACACTGTGATGGCAGACGGCATAACATGCACGGACGTGCTTTTGAGGCGCCTAAAAAGTGGCCCTCCTCACTTGCTCCTCTGCTCCGCTTGCCCTGCCCCCTCACCATGACAGGCAGCACCAACGGCACCTATACGGTCATGGCAGATGGCATAACATGCACGGACGTGCACGGCATGGCTTCTGAGGATTCTCAGAAGCTATCTCATTCTGTCCCCTGCTCCGCTTGCCCTGCCCCCTCTCCGTGACAGGCAGCACCAACGGCACCTACACGGTGATGGCAGACGGCATAACATGCGCGGACGTGCACGGCATGTACGGTCTCACTCTGGCTCAGTTCGGGGCACAGAACAAGCACGTCGACTGCGACAAGCCGCTGCCTCGGAACACCCAACTCAACGTTACCTCCTCGCTGCCGCTCTGCACCGTCTTCTACACTGCGGTGCAGGTAGGCAGATCCCTATTCTGCCGCTCTCCTACGCTCCCTTCCATCCTTTTCCCTTCACCTTCGCGCTCCACCCTCCCCCTTCATATCCATTTTCACTTACCCCATCTGCCACAAACCCCACCTCCCTGCATCTCCCTCCTCCCTGCAGGGCGACACGTGCCTCTCCGTGGCGAAATTCTTCTCTCTCGACGACTCCTGCAACCCCGCCGGCTCGCCATGTGTAGAGGCCTTCCAAGCACTCAACCCCGGCGTTGACTGCACCACCACCAACGCCGGAGCCCTGTCTCCTGGCCAAGTGGTGTGCGTGGAGCGGGACTCTTCACCTGCTGTCGGTGGTGGTGGGGATGCGATGGTGCCAGTGTGCTCTCAGACGTACATGGTGCAAGGCGGGGAGACCTGTGAGGCGATCCGTAACGTGCCGTCGCCGCCTCTCTCCCGCCTTGACTTCTACCGGCTGAACCCCGGGATTAATTGTGATGAGCTCGTGCCGCCTAATGGCGTGGGCGCAACTACTGGGTTCGAGGTGCGGTGGTTGCTGTCTCTAGGTTGAGAATGGCTGTGCGGGCTCATGCTCATGCTCGTGCTTGTGCTCGTGCTCGTGCTCGTGCTCGTGCTCGTGCTCGTGCTCGTGCTCATTCTGGTACTGTTGCTGTTGCTCTTACTCATGTGTTGCCATGCCTGTAAGTTGCTTATCTCTTTCCCTTTGTCACCACCCTGGGTGTCTGACCCCTGTTCCTGTCTTGCAATTGCAAATGCAGGTGTGCATACAGTCTTCATCTTTCTACCGAGCGGGGAGCTGCCCTCGCTCCAACTTCTACATTGTTGTCAACAACGATCGCTGCAGCACAATCCAGTTTAAGTACTTTAAAGGGATTAAGAGCTGCTACAAGCAGATTAACGGATATGATTGCCTAGACAAGTTGAAACAAGGAACTCGGATCTGCCTACCTGATCCACAAAAGATGAAGAGGGGTAGATGCTCTATCTAGCTTGGAGACTGCTTTTGATGGTGCTTATTAAGAGAAAATGCCATAATCTAGTTGTCAAGCACCTTGGTACACTCATATTCATGGAGGCCTGGTCAGCGGAAGGGGGGAAACAGAGGATAGGTCCTACCTGGCTACAGAACTCAAGTGCTCAGTCCCTTCCTCCTCGCTCACCCCCTTCCGAAGAGGACAAGAACCAAGTAGCCGGCGGCTGAAGCACATCACAGATGGAGGTGGCGTATCAGGCAGGCAAGGAGGAAGGGGAATCTGCTCTGTTGCTGGGATTGATTCCTGAACCGATCTTTCTCGACGTTCGGGTGGAAGGTGTTGTAACTTCGGTCCGGACCAGACTGGCTCGGTCTGGTGGGCCCGACGTGAGGGGGGAGCAGGTCGGGTCAGGGGAGGGCCCAGCAGGGCAGGCAAGCCTTCCACCATCCCCAGTCCACCACCACACCCGAACCGACTGCTGCAGCATTCTCGCACACCACGCACGTGTATTGTGTCAGAATGTTAGTGGGTTCTTTTGTCGGTTCACCAAGGAAGAAGATTCTGGTTTGGTCTGGTGGGGTGTTTGACGCTGTCGGTTTGTCACGGAAGATGCATGAAAATAACGTACAGTACAGTGTACACTTTCAATGCTCAATTCAAACCGATTTCAAACTTCTGTGCAAAGGTGCGGGCAGAGGAGGCAAGAGAAGACGCGGAGCACCTTCCCTGCAGTCACCATTTATGACTTGCCAACCACCACCCACGCACCAACGAAGCAAACTTCCCCCCAAACCCTAGTGCTTTGGCCGTCTCCCTCGCTCCGGCTGACATGATAGCCGCAAATCGAGCACACGTAGTCTGCTCAGCACGTTGTGCTGACCTGACACGGACATAAGGGCGCATTCCTATGGCGGGTCTGACATCAGGTCATCCGCCCTTAGTCTCTGATTTGTCTCTTCTCAATGTTGATTTGCCCCTATTTTGAACCACTTCGGGTCTTCCGAGCTTCTAAGGACGGATGACCTGATGTCAGACACGAGGTAGGAATGCAACCTAACACACTACCGCATGTTACAAAATTCACTTCGTGCCATCCGTGCCTTTGTCTGCGCTAAGTCGTGCGGTAAATATTTCAAGGATTTTCAAAAAGCGCCTACAACGTCACTGGATGAGAGTCTACGTGTTAGGGTGACCAAAACAGGCTGGCGCCGCGCCATCCTCTTAACGCCGCCTTGCGCATCCGCCTTGCCACTCCGCCTTCCGCCATCCGCCGCACCGCTGCCTTCCGCAGCACCGCTACTTTCCGCCGCGCCGCTGCCTTCCGCCGCACCGCTGCCTTACGCCGCCGTCTACGTACCGTGACCGCCGCCTCGCGCCATCCGTCTTACCGCCGACCCGTCCCGTCCCGTTTCTTACCGACCCTCGAGTCGTGCCGTTGACCTGCGTTCCGAACCAGAAATCGGATGCATGATGAAAGCCGCGGACCCGCGCCGCCTCGCGCGCAGATTCATGCGGGCAGCGCTCGCCCTTGCGCTGCTGCACGCCATGGTGGCAGAGCTTGGACTACCGGGGGAAGCCACGGCGGACAGCGGAGGCGGAATTGGCGGTGGACGCGGAGGAGGGGGAGGAGCTGGTGAAGGGAGAATACCGACCGCCGCGGAGCGGAGCTACGCCAATTCGCGGAGCTTCCATCGGCGGAGTCCGCGGGAGGAGACTAGGAGTCCTATGCGTCGCCTGTTGGCGCATCATTCGCTGTTTGCCTCCGCCGCGCAGATCATAAACGACGCAGACAGTAAGCCCATCGGGAAACTACTAGTGCAACCTAGAGAGCTACTACTAGAGCCCATGCTTCTCGCCGTCGGATCATCTACATCCCCACCCGGTACTGCCTCATTTCCTCTTCGTATTCCCCACACCCCCTCCCTCCCCTTCCCCTTCCCCTTCCGTCTCACCCTTGCATCGTTTGCCATAAAACTTCTCCAAGCCCATAGTACTACTATCACCTTTTTTTTCCTTTCCCAGCCCCCGGTCTCCGCTGACCGCGTTCCGCTTTCACTTCTTACAATTCTCGGAACTTCCTGACTGAGTTCCGCCCACCCCCTCCCTTCCTCGTCAGCATATCAGCATTTGCCTGCCCCCCGACAATCCCTCCCGTGCTCCCGTTTCCCCTCCACCATTATTCCCATCTCCGCCTTCCCCCGTGCGCGGGACTTTCGTCTTTTCGAATCGGCGCGCAGTGGCGGTGCTGGCGGATCTCAAGGCGCAGTGGGGCGCGTTTCCGGGGAGTGCCACGTGGCAGAGCGGCAGAGAGTGCGCGCGGATGTCGGGAGTGACGTGCGACAAGAATGGCAACGTGCAGAAGCTGTACGTGACGTGGCATGACCTGGCACGACCTGGCATGTCATGGCATGGCATGGCATGGCATGGCATGGCATAGCATCGCATGGGGTGACATATGGTTCTGATCCGGAATCCGTGTTGCATGCATTCATGCATTCACGCCTACGGTCCTAGCATCTTGCTTATTGACCCTTAACTTATGCTGTATCGCATGCCTCTCTCCTTCTTACCCCAATTCCCCCTCTCCACCCCCCTCCGCTCCGTCTCCTTTTTTCCCCGTTTCCCTGCCACGTCCCCTTCCCTCTGCCCCCCTTCCCCACACTCACCGCGCGCCTCCCCCCCTCCCATCTTCCTACATGCCGGTCCGCCTGCGTGCTCTGTGCTTGCTTGCTTGCTTGCTCTCCATCGCCTCAACACGCCGCATGCGTGCGTGCGTGGGTCTACGCTGTTGCCTGTGCTGCTGCGGGGCTACTGGGCTGTTGGGCTCCACTCTCCCCCTCCTGCATGTGCTGTGCTGTGCTGCGCTGGCTCTCCCGTCTTCTCAACACGCGGCGTGCGTGCGTGCATGCGTGCGTGTGGGCTGTCGTCGTCCCACAAGCAGCATGTTGAGTCGCAAGCAGCTCACCGGCTCACTGCCTGCCTCCGTTGCCAACCTCTCTGCACTCGAGCAACTGTGAGCGCGCTTGCTCGAGGGAACCCCTCCCTTGAGAGCCGTTGCAAGAGTTCCCCGAAAGCAGTTCTGATATATTTGTGAGATTATCCAAAGCCTCTCTCGTGAAAGTGGCTCGTTTGAGAGTTCTCACTAGTGGCCCGTCCACCCTCACTAGAGGCGAGGCGAGAGGCGAGAGGTGCGCCATACCCCTCACATTGCTGCTCTGTTTGGCATCACACGCATGATCCATGCGTACCTGCGCCATGCAACTTGGCTCCTCACTTCCGTGTTCTCATGATGCATTATATCGCACTCCCATGCATTACCCTCCCATGCATTACACCGCCTTGCACTGCACTGCACTGCCTGCATGTGTGTTTGTGTGTGCATGGCGAGCAGGGATCTGAGCAACAACAAGCTCTACGGCCCCATTCCCCTCAACCTCACCACACTGACCAAACTCCAGCTGCTGTCAGTCCTCTCCCCACTCCCCACTCCTCTCCCCACTTCTCTCCCCAATCATCGCCCCACTTCTCTCCCCACTTCTCTCCCCACTCCTCTCCCCACTCCTCTCCCCACTCCTCTCCCCACTCCTCTCCCCACTCCTCTCCCCATTCCTCTTCCAGCTGCTCTTCTCACTCTTGTCACCCCTCTTCTCAGCATCTCGATCCTCCTGCCAATTTCTCGCCTGTCTTATCAGAAGCGAGCCATACCATTAGGCAGCACCAGCAAGGCGAGCACGGGGAAGGAAGGAGAGGTTAGGAACGGTGGTGAAAGTTCAAGAGGGTGTGTTGTAGGAGAAAATTTGAGTTGCCTCGTGCAGTTAGGATAGGCTAGCATATGTTGGAGAGGATTTTTTAAGAGGAGGAGATGGGAGGGAGGGTGAGAGAGGAAGGGCGAGAAGATGGTGTAAGGCGAAGAAGAGGGAAGGAGAGGTAGATTTGGTGCTTGCTAGAGCTTGGAAAACGCTGATATGAGGAGATATCCCTGCTCTTTTTTCTGCTTGCTTTATATCCCATCCCACTTGTCCCCTCCTTCTTGTCCCCTCCTTGTCCCGTCCTACTTGTCCCCTCCTGCTTGTCCTTGCCTTACTGGTTGATTGCCGTTACTTTCTACGTTCTTTACGTGAATCTACAACCAACTTCTTCTCCTCCCTTTTTCACCTCTCCTCCTCCTCCTCGTCCTCCTCCTCCTCCTCCTCCTCCTCCTCCCCTCCTCCCCTCCCCTCTCTCTTCTTTCCCCCCCCACTCCACCCACCCCATCCCACCAGCAACCTGCGCAACAATCAGCTTACCGGCTTCCTCCCGTCCGACTGGCCCCCATCCCTCGCCACTCTCCTCCTAGACAACAACTACCTCTACGGCCAACCCGCCCTCTCCTCCTGCCCCGCCACGCTCTCCCTCCGCTCCAACTGCCTCTCGTACCCCCCACCCCCCTCCTCCTCCTTCCGCTGCGCGCGCCACCCCCAGCGTCCCCCTGCCGCCTGCCTCGCCTTCTGCGGTCTCATCTCCCCGTACCAGAAACCCTGCTCGGGTGCGGGAACATGCCGGATGGACAAGGCAGGGAAGCCCGTGTGTGAGTGTGAGGAGGGGTATGTGACCCGCGTGGCGCCAGGGAGTGCGTCTGCCTGCATGCCGGAATCACGGAGTGTGTCGTTGGTGCTCTCGCTCGTGGATTCTTCCTCTCTGCGCTTCAAGGGCTCTGCATCTTTGTTTGGAGACCAGGTCTATGTGGTTCCTCGCGACGCTGAGGTTGCTGCTGGGGGCTTTGCTGGGGTGAGCGCGGCAGCAAGTGAACCAGTAACGTCTGATGTGCCCCCTGAGGCCTTGCTGGTGAGCCCGGGAGTGCGCGGGGCGTGGGGCGCCGTGACGCTGCTGCCGCTCGTCACGCTCTTCACCTTGTCGTCCCCGCAGGACCCCTGCGGCCGCCAGCTCGCCTTCAACTTCTCCTTCTCCTTTATCATGGCTCCTCAATTCACAAAGCTCAACTCCTCTTCCTCCTCCTCCTCTTCCTCCTCCTCCTCTTCCTCCTCCTCCTCTTCCTCCTCCTCCTCTTCCTCTTCCTCCTCTTCCTCCTCCTCCTCTTCCTCCTCCTCCTCCTCCTCCTCCTCCTCCTCCTCCTCCTCCTCCTCCTCCTCTCCTCCTCCTCCTCCCCAGGGGACGGGGCAGGAGGAGCAGGAGCAGCAGGCGACGGCCTAGCCTTTGTGATAAGTGCAACGGAGCCGACAGGGGGGCCAGGCATGGGGTACAAGGGCATGGGCAAGAGGAGCGTGGCAGTGGAGTTAGACACATGGTTTGATGCCAAGAGTGGTGACCCATATAGCAACCACGTGGGGGTCAACGTGGGAGGAGACAGCCAATCGATTGCAACAGCTCCAATCTACGCTTTCGCTTTGAACAACGGCGACTTTCGATACGTTTGGATCATGTACGAACCGTTTGACGGTGAGCCTGCTGGCGGCACCGGCAGCAGCAACAGCAGCAGCAGTGGAGGAGGAGCGGGGGGGAGGCTGCGGGTGTTTGTGGCAGCAATAAAGAAGAAGCCGGATCAAGCGTTGCTGGACATGCCTCTGTCGCTCTGCTCCGTGCTCAAGCCGTCCCCGTCACAGCCCTCGGTGTTTTTTTCCTTCTCCGCCTCCTCCTCCTCGTCCTCCCCCCCTCAGGCGCATCTCGTGCCGTGGTGGGAGGTGCAGACAGGTGCGTGGGTGCGTGCGTGCGCGTGCGCTCGTGTGTGCATGTGTGTGTGTGTGTGTGTGTGTGTGTGTGTGTGTGTGTGCATGGGCCTCCATATTCTTTTCCATGTGCACCTGCTTTGTGTGGTAACCAAGCATCCATCCATCCATGTACATTCGCTCGCCTCCCCCATCTCTCCCGTGGCTCCACTCCGCATTGCTTCTGCCTCAAAACTCCTCTCCCGTCCCATCGCATCGCTCCACGACCCCCTCCAGGCCCATCGGACCCTTGCTTTGGCGTGTCTCGCCTGTCTCCTGCCAGCGTCTACTGTCGCACCAAAGTGTCTTCCTGCCCCAGCACAACTACAGGCTCTGGCACCGACGGGGGTGCTGGTGCTGGTGGTGGTGCTGGTGGTGGTGCTGGTGGTGGTGCTGGTGGTGGTGCTGGTGGTGGTGCTGGTGATTCCAAAGACGTTCACGGCAGGAAATGGATTGTGGGAAGGGGGCGGAGGAGGAGGATCTGGAGGAGATGGAGGCGGGGGGCAAGAGCAGGGAGGACAGGCAGGAGGCTGCGAAATCGGTGAGTTTGGTGGGATCGTCAAGCATCAATCTCCCCATGTAGCTTGGGGAATGGGGCACGGGGCATGGGCATGCTGTCTTGGTAGTGTGCTGCACTGCATTGCTGTCTTGCGAATTTTCCTCGTCCCAGCTCTCCCCCCTCCCTCCCACACCCCATGCTGCAATGCCATGTCTCGTCTATGCATCCCTTAAAGCCCGCGGCCCAAATTGCGGGCCGCGCGGGTCAAGTTTTTAAAACTTGACGAACTAGTGTTTTCAAGGTTTGAAAGGAAGCGCGGGTGCAATTTGGGACTTTTGGAAACTGAGCCAACACCCAGGGCAAAATACGAGGGCAGGCTGGGTTTGGCGAAAAAAACGAAATCCAAAATTTTCGCCAAAACCCAGACCAGAAAAACCCCCTAGCGCCAACCTTTTAAAACTTGTGCAATTTGGGCTGCCGGCTTTAAGCCCTCACTCGCCCATCCCGTATCTGTGTGGCTTGCAAGTGCCAACATTGCGCTCCCACCCATGTGTGCTGCTGACAACCCTGTACGTGCGTGCGTGCGTGCGTGTGTGCGTGCGTGCATGCATGTGTGCATGTGTGTGTGCATGTGTGTGTGCATGTGTGTGTGCATGTGTGCATGTGTGCAGATGCATGTGGCAAGGGTGACAGGAACCCATGCGGCGTGGGCAACTGTGTGAATGACGGCTACGGTGCATACACCTGTGTGTGTCCACCTTACTTCTATCTCGGCACCACAGAATTCGGCGCCCCCTCCTGCGCCCCTGGTGAGAACCCGCTTTCATTCTTCTTTTCCCCACTCCTCTCCTACTTCTCGCATCCCACTTCTTGACTCACAGCAGCAGCCCAATGCAATTTCTTGCTCTCCTTTTTTTCCTCGAGTGTTTTCTAAGCAGCGCTGCTGCTACCCTTTCGAGCGTCAACATCGATATCGTTCTGCTTCCTGAGTCGCTGCAGCAATCTAGTGCTGCTGCTGCTGCTGCTGCTGCTGCTGCTTTGGTTCTTGAGAGCCACCAGTTGTGGCGCTGCTAAACTGCCGCAATATCCAACACTCCCTCCATCCCACACACACACCCCATCCCACACACTCCCCCTATCGCATGCCCCCAGGTATCAGTGACGACTATTACACAGTGACTGTCAGCACGATGCAGTGCTACCACTTGTACCCTATCTACTACCTCACACTCGCCCAGTTCCTGCAGCAGAACCCGGTGCGTGTGGGAGCAAGAGCTGCAGGGATGGGTTTGGATGGGATGGGATTGGATGGGATGGGATGGGATGGGATGGGATGGGATGGGATGGGATGGGATGGGATGGGATGGGATGAGATGGGATGGGATGGGATGGGATGGGATGGGATGGGATGGGATGGGATGGGATGGGATGGGATGGGATGGGATGGGATGGGATGGGATGGGATGGGATGGGATGGAATGGGATGGGATGGGATGGCCCGATGGGCGCTTCCCTTACCTTACCCTGACCGCTGTGGCACTACCCCTACATCCGCGCATTCCCCCAAGTGCAGTTGCTGGTGTGAGAAAATCCCCTTTCCTTGAGGCGCCTCAATCACAGACCCGCTCACCGCGACTCTCCCCCGTCGTCCCCCCCCGTCCACCGAGTGCAGTTGCTGGCGTGTGACAAGCCCATTCCCTTGGGTGCTGTGATCAGCGTGAAGCCCGGCCTTGACTATCAGCCCTGCTCTGTCTTCTACACCACAGTGCAGGTGGGGTTACCTGGGATTTAAGTTGACTGTAAGGTTATCTGCACCGCTGCCTGCACCACTGTGTAGGTCACATGCACTTCTCTGCCCACCTGCCCGCTCTCCCTGTGCAACCTGTTACCACCAGCCTCAAACCTCCCCTCAATCGCAAACTCTCCTCCTTCCCCGCCTCTTCCCTTCTCCACCCTTCCCATCCCCATTCCCCCTCCCATCTCCCTGCACACATCCCACCAGAACGACACGTGTGAGTCCATAGCCGCCAAGTTCTCTCTCACCGAATCTTGCCCGGACCCCTCCCAACCCTGCACCAACGGCCTCGTTCTCCTTAACCCGGGCCTCAACTGCTCCACCACCACCGCAACAACCACCACCAAGCTCCCAACAGCAACCACCACCACAAAAACAACAATACCACTAGGCAGCAGCAGCAGCAGCAGCAGCAGCAGCAGCAGCAGCAGCAGCAGCAGCAGCAGCAGCAGCAGCAGCAGCAGCAGCAGCAGCAGCAGCAGCAGCAGCAGCAGCAGCAGCAGCAGCAGCAGCAGCAGCAGCAGCAGCAGCAGCAGCAGCAGCAGCAGCAGCAGCAGCAGCAGCAGCAGCAGCAGCAGCAGCAGCAGCAGCAGCAGCATCCTGACAGCCCCTTACCCACAGGGCTCTCTCTCTGCATAAGGCGAACAACGCCAATGGTGCCTCTGTGTGGGGAGACTGTGACGGTGAAGGGAGCGGGGATCACGACGTGTGCGGCGGTGCTGGCGGGGGTGAAGTATCCACCCACTGCGCTGGAGCTCTACCGCATGAACCCCGGCATCTACTGCCACCGCCTGCTGCCGCCCTCCCGGGACACGGGCTTCCCCGGCTCCGAGGTATGGTGGGTTGTGGTGGTAGGTGCGGTGTAGTGTGGTGGGGTGGAGTGGGAGGTGTGGTGAGGTGTGGTGGGAGGTGTGGTGCGGTGTGGTGGGAGGTGTGGTGGGCTGTGAGGGTCTGGAGGTTCGCATGTATTCCAGCATGTATCGCATCGCTCAGGCTTGTGACTTGTCCCTCCCAATTCCTTTCTCTCCTGGTTGGACTCGTGCTGCTGTTGCAGGTTTGTGTGCGCCTCAGAGCGGGCATGACAATGGGCTCATGCCCTCGGACCGATGTGTACCTTGTAACTGATGATGACAGGTGCAGTGCCATTCAGTACAAGTTCTTCAAGGGCATAAAGAGCTGTTACAAAGAGGTTAATGGCTATGATTGCCTAGATAGACTGAGAAGGGGGACAAGAATTTGCTTACCAGACCCCGCCAAGATAAGGCAAGGTAAATGCTCAATCTAGAATGTTCATATATACATTTTATAAAGAACTTAATAATGCGGTGCGCCTAGTCACCCTCGCCAGCTGTATGTGTACCGGTATAAGAAAAGATCACCCTCCACACATCGCCCCTTACCTGTCATAGGCCTTGTTCGATAGCTTTGCAGTCCAGGGAAACCACAGCACTTTCACTGTGTTGCGTGGCTCGGTAAAGGCTCGGCAGCTGCGAACATGGGCTTTAAACCCTATGCGAGGTTAGGCAGATCCAAGCCAGAACCAAAAGTACGTTCGGTACACTACGAGTGGTAATTTTCGCTGCGGACCGCGGTCCAAACACTGTTGCCCACTGGTCAAGCAACAGAACTTACCGGGCAAAAAATACTTGGTTTCCGCTGGCACCAAGAACGACAGTCACCGTGAAGTTGTAAACATTTTGGGCAGAAATGGTCTACTAGAATTTGTACCCGGAAACTTCGGGTGTACAATTTCCCCATAAAGCAGTTCATTATTGAAAATTTTGGTCGCATTTGTGGTCGAGGGTACACTGGGATTTGAAATGCTCATCTATTATTTACCGAGCAGTAAGTTCAACACGTGTTATTTTCGAATTTTGTGCCACGTTCTTTCGTATCTGATTTTGCTAAGATCAATTGGATTGCGCACTGTGTACGCTTGTTTTATCGGTTGACTACGCGGTTCTGACTGTTGCGACTTGGGCTGTTCGGGCAGATGTCAAAACTCTAAACCAAGTCAAGTTGCATCTGGAAGGTAGTGACCCCAGGTTCGGAAACCCTAGGCCGACTCGTCAAAACTGTGGTAGGGCTGTACAAAAGAATGCAGTGCAATCGAACAAGGCCATGGTATGAGGGGACTGGGCGGATGGCGCTAGATGGAGCGGAGCAGTTGTCTGAGTCGTTGCATTGCAAGAGGGTCGAGCAGAACAAGGTGACAGGCTAGGAGGGAGGTCTGTTCTGTTGCTGATTCATGAACACTCCCGAGTCTCGAGAGCGAACCTGACCAGCTTTGGCTTGGAAGGTGCGGCGGGCGACAATAGAGCCTTCCCCCAGCACCCATCCCAACCCGAAAGCCTCAGCGCAATTCGGTCGTCGGAGCGGTTTTGCCAGTGTCGACAGGAGGGGTCGTCGGAGCCGGGTCTGACGAGGCGGGCGACTGACGCGCGTGCGGGCCCGCCAGCCTGGCCCAGGGCTGGGCCGAGCGCACGACCGCCGCCCTCCGAAATTGAACAGCGACCCACGTTACCGGGTGGGGTCGGCGAACTGGCGACCCCTCGCGCGAGGGAAAGTTACCCTCGCGCGAAGGCAGCCCACACGTGCTGCCTGCCCGCGAGGTCCTAGTAACCCATCGCGGCCTGCCCGGACGGGCAGGCGAGGGCCGTGCGAAAATACGGGCCCCCCTCGGGACACTCGACAATTTCGCGATTCGCAGCGGTGGCGCCACGTGTTCGCCCGTGGCTTCGCATCGGGCGCATGCGAAATTTTTGTCGAGGCGGAAATAAATTCTCTCCCATCGCATGCATTCTATCGTCGCGAACCGCTACGAAATCGACACGTGTCGATTGTAGCGTCGCTCCGCGCGCAGGAGGATTCGTGCGTCCCCTCGCCGACCTGGGCCAATGGACGCGAAGTCGACGCTCTACCAAGGCGGAGACGGACCACCTGTGCCACTTGCGCATCCGCCCTCCGAGCACTGCCGAGCCAGGCCCTGCACCCTTGGGCGATGCTGAACGGGCCTGGGGGGGGGGGGGCACCACCTCCTTTTCTCTGTGGAAGGTGGCCTCGCTCCGCATTTTCGGCATCTCTTTTAGATTTTCAAACATTGACAGCTCTGCGCCTCCCCTCTCTCCTACCAGAGCCGTCCGCCTCTTTTCTTAGTCGACAGATATGGAGCCGATCTCCGCCGCCGATAAGTCGGCGCCGACATCGGCCGACTTTCCCCTTCGGGTGCAAATGGGTCGCGGTCTCAGCTTCACCTTAGAGTGGAACGACTACGCCGTCCTTCGCGACCAAAAGAAAGAGTTCACCGAGAGATGCTTTGGACTCGCCATCAGGTGGGACGCGGGTAGTCGCGGTAGTCGAATAGGGAAGATGTCGGTGCCGACCAACCCTAGTAGGGCGCACTGTCGCCGATTGTCTTCCGACGTACGTCGGCGGGCGCGTTTGACGAAGCACGTCGACATGGCAGCGTTTGCTTACCAGCCATGTTCTCATCCCTCGTGCTCACTCGTGCGCTCAGGTTCGCTTGGTTTGACATTGGGCGGGACGACCTGCGGTTGTGGGTGCTGGGGATCGGCCCGCTTCGATCGGCCATGAAAGCCGCCGACCATTCTTGCTTTGCTAAGGCTTTCGACGCCGACATCGCCGCTATCCCGCTGAAATCGACGTGAGCTGTTACCCCGTTGTCCAGTCATCGTTTTTCAGTGTCGGCCGCATCAACGCCTTATGCTGTGGTCGACGCCGTCGTTTATTGCGTGTGCAGCGGCGGCCCGCTTCCAGGGTCACACTGCAGCGTCATAGCCATCCTCTACCCAGGAGATGTGCTGAAGGCTGAGGGACAGGTCTGCAGGACATCGATCCGGCACATCGACCCGCACACCGGAAAGGGGAAGCACCGCGACGAGGCCGTCCGCGTCCTGAAGTAAGTTGTGAATAGTCGTCGCTGTCGAGTTTGTTAGTCGCCGACACAGGGAATCTCATGCTGACCTCCTCTCCACTACGTTGCTCCAGGCTATTCCGCACGGCTGCCCTGGCCGAGCTGGGGCGTCCCGGTAGGAAGTGGGACGGGGCGCCTCCATCACAAGCAGTGGTGGAGGAAAGGCTTGCAGACTGCGACGACCCTATCCGCGACGTGAGTTGCACGTTTAGGCTCCGCTACGGTCTGCGCGTATCTGTGTGCACCGCTCATATTGTGCCGCGCTTGCCTGTGCTGTATGCAGAAAGTGCCGGGCACAGTGTCGGACGGGCATGTCGGCACCGGCATGCTTGCCGCGACGTCGTTCGGGTGGGTGGCCAAGCAGATCGGCCTGCTGACGGGCGACAAGGCTCGGAGCGCTGTGAGCATCGAGAACATCAAGGTCGCGGGTTTGAGGTCGCTCCGTGATAGCATGGTCGATTACATCTGCCATCGTGTCGCCGAAAACCGGATAGCGGCGCCGACTTCAGGCGCCGACGGACCCGCCGAGGGTGCGATTGATGACGACGGCGCGGAAAGTCAGACGGCGCCCCAAGCAGCAGCTGCCGCCCAGCTCCAGGAGGACTTGCCGGTGTCCGCGGAAGGAGGAACCGGTGGAGGACTAGGCGACGATGCGGCAGGCGCAGGCAGGAAGGAAGAGGAGTTGACGGACTCTGGCTCAGAGTCGGAGTCGGAGGGGGAGGAGGAGGACGAAGGGGAGAAGGAGAATGAGGACGAGGAGGATGACGAGGGCAAGGACGAGAACGATGAGGTGGTGGAGGTGGTGGCTGGGAAGGACGAGGCGGCGCACGAGGAAGGGGTGGAGGAGGAGGTGGAGTACGAGCTGGAGTACGCAGACGGCACGGTTGAGGCGGTGGGGTCGGCGGACGAGAAGAACGAGGAAGCGGAGGATGGCGATGCGGGTAATGCTACGGGGTCGGCAGGTGAGGGGAAGGAAAAGGATGAGGTCGGCGTGGAGGCAACGACGGAAACGGGCCAGGAGGAGGCGGCATGCGAAGGTGCGAAGGTGTCGGTCGACGCCGGCGAAGGTGCGAACATCGCGGGCGTGCAGGAGACGGGGGACGCATCTGGTCGGCAGGGCCCTGCAACGGACGACGTCGAGGAGCTGCGACGGGAGAACTTGCTGTTGAGGGCGGAGAACGCTCGGCTGCAGGGTTTGCTCGATGCGGAACGGGCTCGGCTGGACGCGTTTTTTGTTGGGCTACGTGGACTCGTCGACCACCTGAAGGAGTTGGCCGAGCAGGTCGACGACACCGAGAAGTATGCGGCGGAACAGCTGCGAAACGCGGCGGAGGCCATGTCGCAGACCATCACGGGCAACATCACCGGCAGCTTCGACGAGGCGTGGAAGACGATGAAGACCTTCGCGGAACAGGCGTCGGCGTGGCTGGAGGACTTCGACAACCCGGAGGGAAATGTGGCGTATCAACGCGCCTTAGCGGTCACCACCTTGGCCGACCACGTCGACAAGGTGGTGGGCGATGCGCAGGAGGATTTGCGGGAGCACATCACGAGCCAGTTGTCCGCCGCAGCTGTCAACATCGCCACAGCTGTGACCGGCAGGCTCCCCGTGCAGCCGCCGCCACCGCCTCAGCCCACGCCGCCCGCCCTCCCGGAAGAGCTCTTGAAGTCGTTCAAGGCCGACATCATGAAGACGGTGACGGAGGCCACCGAGCAGTCGTTCGTTGCGTCCGGGATGAAGATGTTGACCGAGATGATCGGCACGGTGGCGCCTGGTCGACGTGGGTCGTCGCCTTCGGCCAATGACGCCGACGCCGCGCAACAGAGGGCGGCCGACAAGCAAGGCCTGAAGAGGTCGGGCGACGGTGACGACAAGGAGAGCTCGAAGCGGAGCAAGGGATCGGACGGGAGCCGCGTCACGAAGCCTCCTGCGCGGAGCGTGGTCGACATGCTGAAGGCGAAGGGGTGGAAGGTGAGGGGAGGGTCGACCAGCAAGGGAAGCGGAAGCGGGGGGGCGGACGGGAGACCTGCCGACGGGATCGCGGCTAACGTCGATGCACCGCCTGGCCCGCCTTTGGACGCCGAGCAGACCCATCCTCAGGCGAGCGGTGGGAAGGACGCGGCCCCCACTGCCCAGGCGGCGAAAGTCGGAGGCGCCGGAACCACCCAGGGGCCGTCTGACGCGGTGCCGGCCAAGGGCAAGGCGATGTCTGCGTCTGCTACGGTCGCCGGAACCGGCACGGCGAAGGCTGCCTCTGCTTCAGTCCCCGGAACCGGCAAGTCGAAGGCTGCTTCTGCTACGGTCGCCGGAACCACCAAGTCGAAGGCTGCTTCTGGTACGGTCGCCGGAACCACCAAGTCGACACCATGTAACCCGCCTGCGGCAACCACCGGGCCCGCCGGCCAGACAGGTGCGGGGAAGCATGGGGAGGCCCGTGCGGCCCCTCCAGCTCCAGCAGCCCCTACTGCCGCCAAGGTCGACGCGAAGGCTGCTTCGGCACAGGGGCCACCCGGGAGTAACGCGCTTAGGGTGTTGCTCCACCGCATGGAGTCCCACCGCCCGGGCGCGCAGCAGCATCATGTGGTCGACGCCGGCCTCGCAGAAATAGCACGTCGCTCCGTCACTCCGCACGTTGCCGGCAAACCGTCCGATGCCCAATCTGCCGCGCGGCCGGTCGCCGCCCCACCGCCTGCGGACCCCAAGTCCGCGTTTCTTCGCGCCCATATAGGCGCACGCAAAGCGGCAGCTCCACCAGTCACTCAGCCGGAACCCGGCACAAGCGCGACGCCGACGGCTGTAAATGCGACCGCATCCTCCCCAGGAGCAGCTGTGGTCGATCTGGCGGCGGAGAGGGGAGTCAGTGCAGCGCTAGCCACCGGCGGCCGCGCCGACAGGCATGCCGCCCTCGAATCCGTCCTGGCCCAGTTTGAGGCAGCAAAACGGCCCGAGCATGCCCCGGCACTGGCCATCGTGGACACGGCGCATGCGGAGCCGTCGGCGACCAACACAGGGGGTTCGGCGGAGCCGACGGCCGCAACGGGTGTTGTCGCCGAGGAAAATGCGGGACGGAAGGGTAAGGACGACACCGGGAAAGGGAAGGCGGTGTCGGCGGGGAAGGAGATGGCGGAAGACAAAGGGAAGAAGCCGGCACGGAAGACGGGCGGCAAGGGTAAGTCGGCAAAGAAGAAGGAGGAGGAGGAGAAGGAGGAGGAGGAGGAGGAGGAGGTGGGGGAGGGGGAAGAGCATGGACGCCGGGGTCATGGCATCCGCCGAGACAGGTCTGGCGACGGGCAGGGGTGGGTGGGCGAGATGAAGTTCAAGAACCAGAATCGGTACATCGGCAAGTCCCGCGACAAGATGGAGCTGGCCTACGAGCACGCGATTGCGTACTCCGTCTACGACGGCTACGTGAGCAAGGTGCTCATGAAGGAGCTCACCGCCTTGAAGCCGGGAGAGTTGGATGAATGGAAGGCGGTGTGGGAGGAGGTCAAAATCCTGCCGACCGGGATGTGGACGGTGATGTGGGCCAGAGGCTTGTGCCATCCGAGAGCAAGGTAAGTCGGTTACCGACATGCCGTGTTTTGACGACCAAGTCGGTGTCATTAATTCTATGTGTACGTGTTCGCTCGGCAGGTTCGACGACATACTCGGCAGGTTCCGTGGGTACGCAGGTTCGGGTGATGCGCTTCATGGCGTGCTCTGGCCGGCGATGTGGTTCCCCATCATCGAGGACACGGAGGAAGGCAGGGCGGAGACAAATGCAAACATGTCGGCGATGGTGAATCGCGTGTCGATGTGCGCGGCGTATGGAAAGGTCGCGGCGAGAGTCGCGTATGGGAAGGTCGACGGGAGCGCGGAGGCGACCGCGGGAGAGACGACGGATATGGAAGGCGCGGACAGGAAGGCGGACGAGAAGGTGCAGATGGGGGCCCAGGCGTTAGCGGCCTCTGCATGCGCCCTCTGGTGCTACATGTCGACGCCGGCGTCGGTGCTCGGTGCTGTGGGCGAAGGTAAGGCGGCCGCGATTCTGGCAGGTGCGGGGAAGGAGAGGGGCGAGCACTTCGCGATGGTCATGCACGTGGTTATCGAACACGCACGCACTCGGCAGGCTCCCGCGGGGGAGGTTGCACATAACGTCGCGCCAGAGCTGCAGCGCTATGGAGTGGCCAGGGCCTTCGAGGCGGGCATTGAGGAAGACGAGGCCGACATGATCGCAAGAGCGACGGTCGAGACCTTGGCGTTCTGGGGAATGTGCCCCCTCGACGGGCCCAAGCTCAAAGCGGAGGGCATCGATGTGCCGTGTGACGCGAAGATGGAGTACGACTTGGATCACAGGGGGAGGAAGGGGGAGAAGGTCAAGCAGGCCAAGGGCAGCAAGAGGAAGAGGTAGTACGGATGCGTAGTCGGCGGAATGATGTTTGCTAGGTTGCTAGGGTGTGTACTATATTGGTATGGACGGCGCCGATTTTGGCGTAGATTTGTTAAATGTGGCCTTTTTTTGTTCAAGTGCTGTTCGTTTCAATATTGGGCTAACAACTCTGTGTCCCTGTATAACCATCCTAGCCGAATATCACCCGATGAGCCAAGTCGGCGCATATGTCGACATGATATGCACATGATACGTCGGCGATAAGCAGTGCAGAAACATGGTTGTCGGCGTCGACAGTGATTTTTAGCCACACCTACTGTACTGGGCGACAAACAACCAACATCGGCAACATCGGTTCGCATGGACATTGATGTGGGATGTTTACAAACTACCAGAAACATCAGTCGGATGGGGCGGGGGGGGGGGGGGGGGGGGGGGGGCTGTTGAAGTCTGCCAAAATCTACGCAGACGCATATCCCATGAGGGACTTCATGCCGTCTTCTTGCGCTTGGTCGGAGGACGCTGCACGGGTGCGGTCGGCTTGGCCGGTGCTGTCGACTTGGCAGGTGCGGTCGGCTTCGCCAGGTCGGCCTTGGTCTTCGGCATCTGCTCCTCCCAGGTGTCTGGAAAGAGGGCTTCGAGCCATTCGGCCGGCTTCAGATTGAGCGCGACAA
Source organism: Closterium sp. Yama58-4 (assembly GCA_947470075.1). Taxonomy (NCBI): domain Eukaryota; kingdom Viridiplantae; phylum Streptophyta; class Zygnematophyceae; order Desmidiales; family Closteriaceae; genus Closterium; species Closterium sp. Yama58-4. The sequence goes on from CANIUD010000172.1 coordinate 327,442, forward strand.
GCCCACAGGCGAGGCGAAGCTTAGAGACAACCTTGGGGCCCAGCCCCTTGACTCCCATGCCAGGCTCTTTCGACTTCATCGGTTCCGTTTTCGGGTTGAGCACCGTGAGGGCGTCACAGAAGGTCCCAATGCCCGGTGCCGCGATCCTGTTCAGTGCGTCGACCACGGCCTCGGTGTCGGCGTCGCCGTCGCTCGCGCGTAGCTGGCGCACCGCATCCATGGCCCTCATCATGCGTCGCACTTTCGTGTCGAGCCCACCCTGCGTCGCGCCCTTTCCTGTGAGGAGGGTGTGGCGGGCGACGAATCCCTTCTCGGCGACCCTGTCGCAAAGGCGACGGGTGTCATTGGCGGTGGCGGAATTCCATAGGCGCCAAGCGTCCCTCACAGTCTTTGCCTCCCGCCACGGTTGCACCACGTTGAGCTCGTAACTGGCCTCCTCGTCCGTCTGTGGGGGGGGCGGGGGTTTGTCATCCCCTTTCTTGGCTCCAGCCCCCGTGCTGGCCGACTCCGCCGATCCACCATCGCTGGGAGTCTGCGCGGGAGCCGACGGCGGGGCCACCGGCACTCTCCGTGCTTCCGACAAGCGGAGTGCCTCGGTGACACGGGCTAGCTCGGCGGTGAGCCCAGCGATGGCGTCGTCGCGCTTCTCGATCTCCTCTAGGAGATCAATCTTCTCGTTCGCGGCGCGCTCTTTCTCCTTCTGCATCTGGGCCATGAGGGACATGTTGTAGTACTCGGTGTCCATGCGCACCGAGATTTCCTGCAGCAGTAGGAGGAGAAAAACGTGAGGGCCGCGGTGGTTTGGTTTACACTCCCTACTGCACGTCGGCGACAGTATCGTCGACTTACCTCTGGCTGTATTTGGGTCGGGTCCCGACGCTTGTTGATCGTCTCGGTGTCGACGCTCTCCACCCGTTTCGCCCAGTGCTGGAAGAGGGGGATCCGGCAGAGCTTGGAACCTTGGACGTACGGGTGCCATGGTGTGCGGACTAGCTTCACCGCTAGGTCCTCGGCGACGATGCGGCGCAGCATCAGGAGAGTGCGCCAGAAGTGCACCGCGGCTTTGTCGGCGTCTGACCCCTCGACAGCCTTCCCTTCCGCCTGCCATTTGTCACGGGTACGGGGAGCTCAGAAAAGGTCGGCAACACGACTCGGCGGCAAGCTACGAGGGCGTCGACTAACATACCTCCTTCAGCATGTCGTCGACGCCGGGGAATATGTGCTCGGCGAGGAGCTTCAGGAGCTTCTCGGAGGGCGGCACCCTGCTCCGACCCAAGAAGTAGTCCTGCTTGTACCCCGAGTACCCGGCCTTCTTCATCACCACCCCCACCGGAATGGCGGTGATGTACGCTCGCGTCATCTTGTCGAGAGCCCAGTGTCCAAGCTCCGCGATCTCGGCGCGCGGCGTGCCGTCGATAGCCAGCTCCTGGGCCCCGCCCGCTCGAGCGGCGTGCACGTTCCTCTTGCAGAACACCTTGTTGGTGTCCCACAACTGCCGCGTCCAGCGTTGGTGGGTTGCCGCAGAGAGCTCACCCTGGTCGGTGTCGTTTTTGGCGAAGAACAGGTGTTTCTTGTACCAGCTAGCGCGTGTGCTGGTGTCGACCGGCGGAATGAGGCGGACGCCGTGAAACTGACCGATCTGATCGAGGACGAAGTGCAACCACAGGCCCGTCTCGCCGACGGCGCACAACTCCGCTTCGAGGTGCCGCGCGGCGTAGCTCTGCTGCAGACGAGCATCCTTGGACGTCTTCGAGTTCCGCGCTCCGATGACCATGACGACCGGCTGGTTCTCCGGGTTGATCGAGGAGGTGCTCGCCAGTCGGTACAAGAAGATGTCGGGGAGAGTGATCTCGCGGATGCTTGCACCGCGCAGGAGAGAGTGGTGGGAGAGTAGCGTGAGCACCTTCAAGAGAAGAAACCTCCACAGCGTCTGCGAAGGACCCGTACCCCGCGGGTTCCACGCCTTGGCCGCCCACGCCGGCAGCACCCTGAACATGATCTGGCGGAACTGTTCGGCGGTGTAGGTATCGCCGATGGTTCCGCGACGGCGATCGGCGCAGTTCCTGCCAACAATGCCATGGGCAAGGGGTATTTAGGGCGGCGTCGACAAAGATCATGACAGCAGGAGAGTGGTCGACGTAGGTTAAAACATAAACTCACTTGATGTCCCGCTCGTTCTTGGTGCGGATCATGTACCGCACCTCCGACCTGACCACCGATATCTCCCTCATGATGCTCAGTTCCGTCTCCCGGAAGAGCGTCGCCTCCACTCTCGCCGCCATCTGGCATGCCTTTATGCGCCCGAGGAGCGTGTGTACCGTTGTCGACTGCACCGGCTGTGTTCCTGTGGCGTTGTCGGCCCCCTTGCCGGACTCGGCATCGAGGTTCAACTCCCGAATCATGTACTTCACGTATGCGCGAAGCCGGTCCTTGGTGACCCTAGGGCCGTGCAGCCACACGTGAGACCGGGGGACATCGGCCTCTTGGTCCCAGTTTTTCTTCTTGTTCTCCCGGATGTAGTGCCCTATCTCGTCGACGTGCTTAAGCCTGTACTCCTGCGGAAGCTTGTTGCGAATTTGCTTCAACATCTTCGCCGCCCACCTCTTGTAGTGATAGATCCACGAGGTGTACTGCCTCAGCGTGCTGTTCCTCTCCACGGTTTGCAGGTGGCGAAGAGCGTCCATGACGAGCACGTCTACGCACGCGTAAACCATGTCCTCCTCGACGAAGTCTGCCGCTCTCCACTGTTCGCGCGGCACCGCCAAGTTCTCCTGGTCCTCGTCCTCGTCCTGGTCGAGCAGTATGTCGATGAATTGCAGTTCCCGCCTGAGTCGTTCGTCCAAGGTGCGCGGATTAGAGCTACGAGGTGGACGGTCGTCGTTTTCGTCATCGCTTTCCTCCTCCTCCTCCTCCTCCTCCTCCTCCTCCTCCTCCTCCTCCTCCTCCTCCCCCCCCTCCTCCTCCGCGTCCTCGTCATCGACCTGGTTTCCAGGGGCGGCCGGTGCCGACGAGGTACCTGGCCGACCATTTTGCGTAGGAGTCTGTTTTTTCTTCTTGTTGAACTTCCCTATCGGCGGTGGCGGAACGTCCGTGGTGAACACCCCTTCTGGGATCTGCGTCAGCTTGTCCAGATCGTAGAGTAACTGCAGGTTGTCTTCGTCGGTAGGTGTCGGACTGTGGTCGGTGGATGTCGGACTGCGGTCGGTGGTCGTCGGACCCTGGTCGGTGGATGGCCTAGCGTCGGACATGTCGACGTCGGCCATGTCGGTACACGTCTGCTGCTCTACCGTCGTCCGTGTGCGTTGGGGAGGTTGTTAAACCACTGCCGGTACTGAGTCACGGGTGCGGTGTACGCCCGAACAGTTGCGCGGCGGTCGTCCTCGAGATGTCCCTCAATAACGTCTATCTCGGCGTCGACCTCGAGATCGCGGGGGGTGGTAAACCAGAGACGGTACTGTGTGACGGGTGCGGCGAACGCGCGAAGCGTCAGGCGGTCTTCGTCTTCTTCGAATTCTCGCTCAAGCGCGTCTAGCTCGGCTTCGAGTTCAAGCTGTTCCAGCTGCGCCTTGATGTCGGCGTCTACCGAGTCGGCGGGGGGTGGGATGGGTTGCGGCTGTTGGGCCCTCGGGCGACCTCTGGCCATGCGTCGCCGACTTGCTACGTCGACTCGCGACGTGGAACCTGTGCCGACTTGGACGAACAATCGGCTGTCGAGCAACCTACAGGCGCGATGACAGACTGGCAGCTGAAAATTCCAAGGGAACGAGAGAGCAGGAAGGAACGCAGGAACGGACAAGCGAATGAGCAGGCTCGCGGGGCAACGGACGGGTATGGTCCTGAGCGACTACGATGCTGCCGCGCGTCACGCACACCCCAATGCATCCGCCGCCGTGCATGTGTTCTCGTAAAGGCGGCGCACTGTCCGACGTGGCACGTGCCAGGCATGGCTAGTTGGGCGCCGCGCTGCACGGAAGGGGCGTAAGCCAGTGCCATTCCACGTCGGAATGGGCGTGCGTTACGCGGCTTGCGACCGCCATTGGCGCCCCAGTGAAGAAATTAAGGCAAGCAGACATGGATCTGGTCGACTCCGACTTCCCTGGCAACCCGCGATGCCACAAGACAGTGAAGATGTGGACGGTCCGATTTGCGCCGCGTGGGTTTGCACCGCTAGAGCGACGCGTGGCCACGACGCCCACGTCGTGGCAGCCTTGTAATCGGTGGGGCGGGTCTCGCACCTCCCTATTGGTCCGCGTGGAGGCATCCGCGGCTCGACGTGGCGAATTTTGTCCGCTGAGATTTCCTTCTCAGGAATCTCCCAGCGCAAACGGGTGTCGTCGGATTGTCGACAATCCCGAGGGCTCCCGAGGCCCCTGGGACGCCATTTGGGCCCGTCTGGGAGCTCGGAGGTCGTCGGGAGGTCGTCAATCCCGAGGGGGGGCCTTGTCCCTTTTGAACCGCGAAATTGGGCGGCATTTTTCGTCCGCTGAGGTATATCATCCCCACTTTCCCAAACCGCATTCTCTTACAGTACATGGCCGGCTGGTTTTATCGGTTACTGTGTCAGAATGTCTGTGGTTGTTTGTCGGTTCTCCGAGGAAGTAGCAGCTGGGCTGCTGGATGAGGAGGGAGAGGGGCACTGCTGCTGTGGGAGCAACAAGTCATTTTTAAATACAATTACCCTCTGAAACGTCTGGCACTGTAACCAAAATCCCCTGAACGTAGCGAGGGTTGAAAGACGCCTTGTACAGTGAATCGTAAATTAGGAAATTTGTACGGGCCGTCTCTGCTGCAGTGAAGGGAAAAGGGTCGCCTAAGGCAGAGTGACAAGGCCGCAGTGACGGGTTTGGGTTTGGGTGTGCGAGGTCACTGAAGCCCAGCTCAAAGGCTTTTTACGAATGAACCGTCACACCTAGGCGCATTCTGCTCCTCCCACCCACCCGATCCACCTCCAGTGCAAGCAACTCCAGTGTTCAAAGTACTGCATCCCTCGACGTCGAGGGATGTCGGTGAATGTCAACCCTTGGATCTATGGTTTCAACCGTCAGGATTCACCGACATACTTCGACGTCGAGCTGGTGCGGCACTTCGAACACCCTTTTGGCTGAGAAGTGGAGATGTACTGTACAGTACAGTATTTCCTTCAGAAACTCCGCCGCAGTGCAGAGTGGACTGTGGTGTGGGGGAAGGGGGGGACTGGAAACCCGTGCGAGAATCGCGCAGAGTGGCACCTTCCCTGCAAGTACCATCATGACTTGCCAACCACCGCTAGCTTCCCCTCGACCCCGACCCGATTTTGATTCCAGCAGCAGACTCCGAGTGCTTCGGCCGTCTCCCTCGCTGACAGCCACAGATCTAGTCCGTTCCGCACGTTGCGGGAATTGTGCCATCCGTAGCTTCGCTTTGCTAGGCTGAAAGCGAACGGCAGGGTATTGAGCGCGGCGCGCCTTGCACAAACCGCGAACGTTCGATGCGAGTTGTACGAGAATTTTCAAAAGCGCCTATTACGTTGGGATGAGAGGCGTCCACCCCTCCACGTGCTAGCACAGAAAAGGGCTGGGGCAGCTCCATCCGCCTTAACGCCGCCTTGCGCCATCCTTGCCGCCCCTCGCGCCATCTGTCTTGCGGCATTTGCCTTGCCGCCTTGCTCCATCCGCCGTACCGCTGCTTACGCCATCCCCCTAACCGTCGCGCCGTCCGCCGCCTCCGGCGTACCGCTGCTTACGCCATCCCCCCCGCCCGCGCCTTCCGCCGCCATCCGCCGTACAGCTGCCTTACGCCATTCCCCTAGTCGTCGCGCCATCCGCTGTAACCGCTGCCTTGCCTTGTGCCCGCCGCGCTGCGCCATCCGTCTTACTGGCCCGACCCGTCCCGTCTCGGCCCGTCCCGTTTAGACCCAACCCGTCTCGACCCGTCCCGTTCTGTCACGACCAGTTTCGAACCGACACAGCTATTTTGAGTCCCGTTCGGGCCGTTCGATGCGCCGCGTGATGGGAGTGGACCCTCGCCGCCTCGCGCTCAAAGTCGCGCTCGCCCTTGCGCTGTTGCACGCCATGGCGGAGCTTCCGCCACTAGCGGAAACCACGGCGGACGGCGGAGGCGGAAGGGGAGTAGACGCAGGAGTAGGCGACGGCCTTCCGGGGGGACGCGGAGGAGGTGGAGGAGCTCGTTACGGGAGGATTGCGACCGCTGCGGAGCGGAGTTACTATTCGCGGAGTTACTATCCTCAGAGCCACCATTGGCGGAGTCCGCGCGCGACAAGCAATACTCTCAGGCGCCGGTCGGCGTATTCGCTGTTTGCCTCCGCGCAGATCATAAGCGACGCGGACAGTAAGCCCATCCGAGTCGGGTAGCTAGCTACCAGTTTCAACGGAGGTACTTATAGTCATCCTCTATCAGTGCTCATATACCGCGTCTCGTGCTAGAACTACCACCACTGAGGCTTATTACGATAGTAGCAGTACTAGCGGTTGCGCGACTCGCGGAGGCTGTGACTCCGCCTCCGAGTCGCCACGTTCTACCGCGCTCCCCTCTTTCCCGCAGCTTGCGCAAGTTGACGGCCTTCCCCCGAACATCCCCATCACTGGCATGCGCTACGTCATTCTTCATTCCCCTTCCCCTTCCCTTCACCCTTTCGTCTTGCCTTCAACTGTTTTCTAAACTGACTATTCGTCTCCTCCCCGCGTTTCTCGTCCCGCCCCTCTCCCGGTCGGCAATTTCCTTTCCTTCGACAATCCGCTCATGTTCCCTTTTCCTCTCCGCCCCCCTTGTGTCACGATTCCCCTCCGCTTTCCCCCATCCGCGGATACCTTGTTTCAATCGGCGCGCAGTGGCGGTGCTGGCGGATCTCAAGGCGCAGTGGGGCGCGTTTCCGGGGAGTGCCACGTGGCAGAGCGGCAGAGAGTGCGCGCGGATGGCGGGAGTGACGTGCGACAAGAATGGCAAAGTTCAGAAGCTGTACGTGACCTGGTGGCATGACCTGGCATGGGCTTGGCGGGGCATGGCATTCCACGGCATCGCATGGGCTGACATGACATGGCATGAAAGGGCATGACATGGCATGAAAGGGCATGACATGGGCATGGCTTTGTATGGTCGTGCTCTGAAAGCGGTGTTGCATGCATGCATTCGTGCCATGTGTGTCCACGTCCTAAGGGACTTACAGCCGACAGGGTGCTGCTTCCTTTGAGGCGTCTCAAAATTGGTCGTGATCTCCACACCGTGTTGCATGCATGCATTCATGCCATGCCATGGGTGTCCATGTCCTATGAGATTTACAGCCGACAGGGTGCTGCTTTCTTTCGAGCATCACAGGTCGACGTGCTGTTGCATCCTAACCTACGTGCTGTATCACACGCCTCTCCTCTCTCCGTCGTACCCTTACTCCCCCCTGCCCTCCCCTCCCTTCCTTCCCCATTTCGCTCCTTTCCCCTACCCTTCGCCTCCCCCTTTTCCCCCTCACTTCCCCTGCCCCTTTGCCCCACTCCCTGCACTCCCCACTCACCTCCCTCCCTCCCTCCCCGTTCACTCTCTCACCATCACCGCCGCGCTGGCGTGCGCGTGTGCTGTCGCCTGTGGTGCTGCGCTGCGCTGCGCTGCGCTGCTGGGCTCCGCTCTCCCTCGCCTGCGTGCACTGCACTGCGCTGGCTCTCCGTCTTCTCAACACGCGGCGTGCGTGCGTGCGTGCGTGCGTGCTGTCACCATGCCACGGCGAGCAGCATGTTGAGTCGCAAGCAGCTCACCGGGTCGCTGCCCACCTCCCTCGCCAACCTCTCCGCTCTTGAGCAACTGTGAGCACTCATTAGCGCCTCAGATCCATTTGTGAGCCCCCCTCTCTCTGACAGTCTGATTATGAGGCGCCTCAGTAATTAGCCTCTCTGCTCTCGAGCAACTGTGAACGCTCTCTTGTGACAAGAGAGCTCTCACGCACTAGTTGCTCTCTCGCCCTCACTAGAGGCGGGAGGCGAGAGGCAGGAGGTGCGCGATACCCCTTCCGTTGCTGCTCCGTATGGCATCACTCGCATCATCCATGCGTACTTGTGCCATGCGCCCCGCCCAGCACCATGGCTCCCTCCCTTCCATGCACTCGTCATGCATTGCTGCATGTGTGTGTGAGTGTGCATGAGTGAGCAGGGATCTGAGCAACAACAGGCTGTACGGCCCCATTCCTCTCTACCTCACCACACCGCCCAACCTACAACTGCTGTGAGACCTCTTCCCCCTTCCTCTATTCTCTCCCCACTCCTGTTCTCGCTCTTGTTCTCTATTTCCCATTTCTCTTGGCCTTATTCTTCTGCATTCTTTTTAAACGGCAGCTGTATTTCTAGGAAACACGGCAAGAGGAACGCAGGGCAGGAAAAAGAGAGGTTAGAAAGAGTGGCGAGAGATTAGGCGAACGTGCATGGGGGAAAACTTTTGAGTTGCTCAAAAGTCTTTGTAAGAGTGGGAAGGAGTGGGAGCATTGGAGTGTGAGAGGTGGCGAGAGGTGGGAGGTGGGAGGTGGAACGGGAACAAAGTCAAGGCAGTGGGAAGGGAAGAAGAGGCAAGGAAAGGTCGTAAAGCTCGGAAGGCTGTTAGGAGAAGCCAGGTTCCAGGAAATGACTGTTTCTCTGCTCGTCTCTGCTTTCGCCTTGCTCATCGACCCCTTCCCACTTGTTGTCCCCTCCTTCACCTCCTCCCCTCCTCCTCCGTCCCTCCTGCCCTCGTCCCCTCCCTATCTCCCCTGCCCGTCCCCCCCATGCCACCAGCAACCTGCGCAACAACCAGCTTACCGGCTACCTCCCGTCCGACTGGCCTCCATCCCTCGCCACGCTGCTGCTAGACAACAACTACCTCTACGGCCAACCCGCACTCTCCTACTGCCCCAGCACCCTCTCCCTCCGCTCCAACTGCCTCTCCTTCCCTCCACCCCCCTCCTCCTCCTTCCGCTGCGCGCGCCACCCCCAGCGTCCCCTCTCTGCCTGCCTTGCCTTCTGCGGCCTCGTTTCCCCGGACCAGAAGCCGTGCTCAGGTGTCGGCACGTGCCGGCTGGGCAAGGCAGGGAAGCCCGTGTGTGAGTGCGACGACGGGTACGTGAACCGTGCTTCGCCAGGCTCCTGTGTGCCGGAGGCGCAGACTGCGTCCTTCTCGCTCTCCCTCACCGACTCGCCGCCTGTGCGCCTCAAAGGCTCTGCGTCCTTCTCAGGGAAGCAGACCTCTGGTGTGGTTCCCACCTTCGATGTGCCGCAGCCGCCTGACAGCCCCTTGCAGCAGCTGCTGGTGAGCCCGGGAGTGCGCGGGGCGTGGGGCGCCGTGACGCTGCTGCCGCTCGTCACGCTCTTCACCTTCTCCACTCCGCAGGACCCCTGCGGCCGCCAGCTCGCCTTCAACTTCTCCTTCTCCTTCTCCATCACTCCCGAGGTTACAAAACTCAACACGCCCCGCTCCTCTTCCTCCTCTTCTTCCTCCTCGGCTTCGTTCCCCTTCCTCTCCTCCACTGCAGCTGCAAGCACGGCTGGCAGGCTGGCAGCAGCAGCGGGGGCAAGGCCAGGAGCAGGAGCAGCAGCAGGAGCAGCAGCAGGGGGACGGGCTAGCCTTTGTGATAAGTGCAACGGAGCCTACAGGGGGGGCAGGCATGGGGTACAAGGGCATGGGCAAGAGGAGCGTGGCAGTGGAGTTTGACACATGGTTTGATGCCAAGAGTGGTGACCCAAATAGCAACCACGTGGGGGTCAACGTGGGGGGGAACAGCCGGTCGATTGCCACAGCTTCTGCGGACGCCTTTCCTCTTAACAGCGGCGAGCTGCGATACGTTTGGATCGTGTACGACCCTCCTGCTCCTGTTGGTGGTGGCGGGAGCAGTGGAGGAGGAGGCGGAGGAGGAGGAGGAGCGGCAGGAGGGGAGGATGCGGGTGTTTGTGGCAGCAATGAAGGTGCAGCCAAGGCGAGCGTTGCTGGACGTTCCTCTGTCGCTCTGCTCTGTGCTCAAGCCGTCGCCGACACAGCCCTCGGTGTTCCTCTCCTTCTCTGCATCGTCTTCCTCTTCCTCCCCCACGCAGGCGCACCTCGTCCCGTGGTGGGAGCTGCAGACAGGTGTGTGTGTGTGCGGGTGGGTGTGGATGCGTGCGTGCGTGCGAGTGCGTGTGTTGTACGGAAGAGAGTGTGTGAGTACGCATGCACGCATGAATAGGTTGCAGCATTCCCTTTCATGCGCAGCACTGTTTGCGAGCTGCTCTCTCTCTACCTCTCTCTACCTCTCTCCACCTCTCTCGTCCTCCCCATCAACCAAAACACCCATGCACCAACCCCTCTCTCCCATCCCTCCACCACCCCACCAGGCCCATTGGACCCCTGCTTCGGCGTGTCTCGCCTGTCCCCTACCAGTGTCTACTGTCGCTCCGACGTCTCCTCCTGCCCCAGCGGAATTACAGGCTCTAGCACTTGGGGAATTGCTGGTGCCGCTGCTGCTGGTGGTGGTGGTGGTGGTGGTGGTGGTGGTGGCAATGGTGGGTTTATTCCGAGTCAGTTCGCTCCGGGAGAAGAACAGGGAGGAGGAGGGGGCGGGACAGGAGGAGGCGGGCAAGAGCAGGGTGGGATAACTGGAGGCTGTGAAATTGGTGAGTATGGAGGGAGCGTGGCATCAACCATAGGCCATGGAGCATGAAGGGCATTGGGCATGGGGCATTGGGCATGGGGCATTTGGCATGGGGCAATGTGCTGCACTGCATTGCTGTCTCATGCATTCTCCCCTCCCCCCTCTCTCCCGACCCCCCTCCCCCCTTCCCCATCCTGTAACGCCCTATGGCGTCTATGCATCGTCTTGCTTTGACAATATCCCCCCACCCGTGTTTGTTGGGAGCATGTGCATGTGTATGTGCATGCGCGTGTGTGCATGTGAATGTGTGTGCATGCGTGTGTGCATGTGAATGTGTGTGCATGCGTGTGTGCATGTGTGTGTGCATGCGAGTGTGCATGTGAATGTGTGTGCGTGCGAGTGTGCATGTGTTTGTGTGTGCATGCGTGTGTGCATGTGTTTGTGTGTGCATGCGTGTGTGCATGTGTTTGTGTGTGCATGCGTGTGTGCATGTGTTTGTGTGTGCATGCGTGTGTGCATGTGTTTGTGTGTGCATGCGTGTGTGCATGCGTGTGTGCATGCGTGTGTGCAGATGCATGTGGTGTGGGTGACAAGAATCCCTGTGGAGTGGGCACGTGTGTGAACGACGGAATCGGCGGATACACCTGTGTGTGTCCACCCAACTACTACCTCGGCACCTCAGAATTCGGCGCCCCCTCCTGTGCCCCCGGTCAGTACCCTGCCCTCCATCCCGTCCCCCTTCCCTTCCTCATGCCTTTCCTGCTTATTCCATCCTGCTTCCTGCTGCACCAGGCCTGTGCCGCTGCTCTCCTGACCTGACTCTCCGGTGCTTTAGCTCCTATCGTTTTTGGCCAGAGCGTTCTTGCAAGGCTGCATTCTGCCGCTCTTCTTCCTGACCGGACACCAGCAGCAATTCAGTCCAGTGCTGCTGCTTGGGTTCCTGCGAGGCGAGCCAACACCAACACCATATGCCCCCCCCACACACCCCACACACCCCACACCCCCCATCCCACATCCCGCACCGCTCCAGGCGACAGTGAGAGTGAGAGTGAGCACGACGCAGTGCCACCAGTTTTGGGACGTCTCAAGAGCAGTCCGTCCGTCCACCCTCCATTCCACACTCCACATCCCACACAACCCATCCCACAATCCCTATGCACTCTCCCCCAGGCGACTGTGAGAACTTTTTCACGGTGAATGTGAGCACCATGTGGTGCTACCACGTGCACCCCCTCTTCAGCCTCACACTCGACCAGTTCCTCGAACAGAACGAGGTGCGTGGGGGAAGGGCACGGGCGCTGCAGGGATGGGGTACGGTGGCATGGCATGGCATGAGAGCGTTCTTCCATTGCATCCTCAAGAATAGCCCTGCTCACCGCGCCTCTTCCCTCCCCTACTACCCCCCCGTCCACCGAGTGCAGTTGCTGGCGTGTGACAAGCCCATTCCTGAGGGCACTGTGGTCAATGTGAAGCCCAGCCTCGACTACTCGCCCTGCTCCGTCTACTACACCACTGTGCAGGTGGGCTGCGCTTGTTACTGTAAGGTCCACTGAACCACTGTCCACACTACTGTCCGCACCCACCATGTGTACGTCGCATCCCTTGCTCTTTTCTGCTCGCCCGCCCACCTCTTATGCTGCTTCTTCCTCCCGCTCTCCTTCTTCCCCTCCCCTCGGCCCTCCTCCCCACGCTCCTCCCCCTTCCCACCCGGTTTTCTTTGCGTCTTCTCCTTCTTCCATCTCTCAATTTTCCTTTGGTTTCTCTCACTTGCTTTCGTGCCTTGCCCATGCACTTGTGGCCCTGCACGCGTGTTTGTGCCCTGTGCACATGTGCATTCTCGCAGTCTCCTTTCGTTGTCATCCCTTTCTGTGTCCACGTCGTCGCTCCCCCTCTTCTTCCCCTTCTTCACCCAACCGCCCTTTCTCTCCGCCTCTTTCTCCGTCCTTCTCCGCCTCCGCTCCGCTCTTCTTCCTTCGCCCCGCTCCTCGCCCCAGTGCTGCCAACTCCCAGCAGCCTCAAACCTCCCCTCACTCCCAACTCCTCCTTCACTCCTCAACCCGCCCCTTCCCTTCTCCATCCTCCCCCCATCCCATCCCCCCTTCCCTCCCCATCCACCCCACCAGAACGACACGTGTGAGTCCATCGCCTCCCTCTTCTCCCTCACCTCCTCCTGCCCGGACCCCTCCCAGCCCTGCACCACCGACCTCCTCCGCCTCAACCCGGGCCTCGACTGCTCCATCACCACTGCAGCAACCACCACCACAAAAACACCAACAACACCTTTAGACGGCGGCGGCGGCGGCAGCAGCAGCAGCAGCAGCAGCAGCGACCCTGACAAGTCTCTACCCACGGGTCTGTCCATCTGTGTGGAGAGGGCCACAGCACTGCTGCCGGTGTGCGGTGAGACAGTGACAGTGGAGAGCGTGGGGAACGCGTCGTGTGCGGCGGTGCTGGCGGGGATGGACCCGCCGCTGAGTGCGCTGGAGCTCTACCGCATGAACCCCGGCATCTACTGCCACCGCCTGCTGCCGCCCTCCGTTGAATCCGGCTTCCCGGGATCGGAGGTACGGCGGGGTGGGGTGGGAGAGGGGTTGGGAGGTGTGAAGGTCTAGAGAGGGGGGTGGGATGGTGAATTGGGAAATTGGGTGTGGTGTACGGTAATTTGAATTGTGGTAAGCGGGGTCCGGCATTTGGCATGTTCTCGAGCATGTGTCAGGCAGGCATCGCTCAGGCTGTTCAGTTCCCTGACCTTAAACCCCAAGGGTACCCTTATCCCTTTGTTGGGACTGCTGTTGCTGTGGCAGATCTGTGTGGCCATCAGTATGAGCATGACAATGGGCTCATGCCCACGGTCCGAGGTGTACCTTGCAACCGATAATGACAGGTGCAGTGCCATTCAGTTCCGATTCTTCAAGGGCATAAAGAGCTGCTACAAGAAAATAAACGGCTATGATTGCCTAGATAGACTAAATAGGGGGACAAGAATTTGTTTACCAGACCCCGTCAAGATCAGCCAAGGGAAGTGCTCGATCTGAAATACATAATTAGAAATGGTTGACGTGTGTTGCTGCTACTTGTGTGCAAGGCACAATGTTTATATGCACCAGAGTTATAGCATGTACCGTAACTTTGTTCGTGCTACTCAGGATTCCTGTGTAGCACGAACAAAGTTACATGCTATCAAACAGGAAGTATCTTTTGGTTAATTTTTTTTTTCCTATAGTCAAGCTTCTGATCCATTGTAAGCTTGCAGTGATAGTACAGTAATTCGGGCAATGCACCCCACGCGCCGCAAAGGAGGACACGTGCCAATTGCACTTGGCAGCAATACCTTACACCCTCTTTCGCGCTAGGGTGGCTTCGGATGCAAGAGTAGCGCGGTTTGTGGAACCCTAACAGTTCGTATGAATGCGGCTAGGCGATGTGATTCACGTTATGATACGGTCTGTTTGCGTGTAGGAATGGTTCAGAAGGATATTCAGCATTCACGAAAGTCTCACGCCCCACTGCTAGTTTGTCGCCTGGTGCGTCCTTGCCCGTAACAAGCTCGCTAAATCCGAGCTCTGATTGCGTCGGTGAGAAAGTCGAGTGAGAGAGTGTAGTTTAGTCCACGTTCCGAATGCCACTGCGCTGCACGTTGCGAAAGTTGACTTGCACGACAACACATGCCTATCCTTTTCCAGGTGCCTCCAGGTCTCGCCATCCCATGCCTTTCTTCTTGGCTCCAAGTCTTGAAGGATTTCTAGTCGTCGCGCCACGGCCGCACAAACCGCAAACGTCTGATGGCAAGCTCTCCCTCCAATACTCGCTGGGCAAGAACTGACCGGAAGCAGCGGACACGCTCGGACCCTCATACCTCCAGCCCCGCGCTGCCATCCGCTCCCATCCTTCCCGCGGCCGCGGCCGTCCCGATGCGCGGCGGAAGAGTCATGGGGGTGGGCCCGCCGCGCCGCCGCACGCTCAGGGTCGTGCGGATAACTCTCGTTCTCGTTTTGTTGCACGCCATGGCGGGGCTTACGTCATTGGGGGTAATCTCGGGGGAAGGAGGCGCCGGAGGTAGCGGAGCTGGTGGGAGGATTTTGGCGGAGCCGCGGAGCTATTTGCGGCCCTACTACTATACTACTACTACTGCTACTAGTGGGCGTCGCACCGCGTATTCCCTGTTCGCCGCCGCGCAGATCATAAACGAGGAAGATAGTAAGCCCGTCAGGCAATCTAGAAACACCTATCAGATAAAGAAATGAAACACCTACACAGTTTCGTTCTAGTAGTGGCACTACTACAAGGCAGAACCTGGGGCCCTAGACGAAAAGTGTCTTAAAACTATGCGGCTGGGTCACATTTGGGCCTCATTGGCCCCCTAAACTGGTTCTTTCTAAGCCACTTCCGGGATAGTACTCCTACTAATTCCTCGTCCTCCTCCTCCCACCCCTCCGCTCCTTCCTCTCGGGCCCACTCCCCCCTCCGCCTATCCTAGCACCGCGCCCCTGCTGTAACAAGTTCGGAATTCACCACGCAGAGAACGTGGGAATTCCCGAACGGGTGGTTGCCTAGGTAGCTCCGAATAGCTACATTTGCTAACCTAGAGCATACTCCCGTATCCCTCTCAGCAATATAAGTACAGCAGGGCATGGCATCGAGGGACACGGTCTTTCTATCCGAGTCGCACTTCTCCTATTTTCCTAGCATAAATATCATTCTCTATATCTTCTTGTATCATCTCATCCTTGGATCAATCTCTATTTCTATATTCTTGGAATCTCTTCTCTCTTAGCTACGGCGCTCTTCCTCCTTAGTAGCGCCGTAGCTCTGTTTCACCTGCCAGGCTTAGCTGGGCCCTCTATGCCGCCCATTTCGCGCCTCGCCGGCTGCGGCTATCTCCTTCTCTATGCGCAAGGCGTGGGTCCCCCAATCATAGATCATCTATGATATGCACCTGCTCTGCTCTTTACCCCCTGCCGTAGGGATAAGCATTTTGCAACTGACTCTACTCTCCCCCACCCACACCCATGCCTCTCCTCCATCCCCTCCTCCTATGTCTGTCCTTACACGACGGCTAGGGCATCTGCTGCGCACCTGTGATACTAGAATCCCCGTTTTGACCCAGTGGATAGCCGCACGTCACACCCTACTCCTCGCTTTGTCTCACCATTATTCCCCCTCCGCCTTTCCCCGTGCGCGGGACTCCCGCCGCTTGTATCGGCGCGCAGTGGCGGTGCTGGCGGATCTCAAGGCGCAGTGGGGCGCGTTTCCGGGGAGTTCCACGTGGCAGAGGGGCAGAGAGTGCGCGCGGATGGCGGGAGTGACGTGCGACAAGAATGGCAAAGTTCAGAAGCTGTACGTGACGTGGCATGACCTGGCATGACCTTACTATGTGGGCTTAATTATCCAGTGATGCTCCACACAGTAAGCGATGGGGCGCCTATGCTTTATGCGTCCTCTCCTCTCTCCTCTCTCGTCTCTCCTCGCTCATCTCCTCCTCTCCTCCTCTCCTCCTCTCTCCACTCTCCTCCCAGCGACCGCGTTCACTGCTCGTGCATGCATGCACACCTGTAACTACCGTCTATGTTTGAGCATCATCACACGTCTCTCCCCTCTCTTTCTTACTCCCCCCATCACCCCCCTTTTCCCCCTGTCCCTGTCCCCGCCCCTGTCCCTGTCCCTGTCCCTGTCCCTGTCCCTGTCCCTGTCCCTGTCCCTGCCGCTTCCCCCACCCCCTATCGTGGTCTGCCTGGGCAGGGTGTTGAGTCGGAGGCAGCTCACCGGATCGCTGCCCGAGTCCCTCGGCTATCTCGCAGCCCTGCAGCACCTGTGAGCGCGCCCTGCCCTGCCTGCCCTGCATTGCGCTGGGACTTGCGCTAATGAGAAGCGCGGGGGCCCAGTGACCAGATCGCGCTTGTTGCATTCCCCTCACCAATCCGCTGTGCGTGCGTTGATCATTGCCACGTACGTGCGTGCGTGTGTGTGTGTGTGTGTGTGCGCGCGCGCGCGCGCGCGCGCACACCCGTGCACCCTGCATGCGCTGCCAGTCTCTGTCCGGTCCACTCCACTGTGTGCAGATCGGCAGTACTGCTGAAGGCAGACTGACCACGTGCCTGCCACTGTTGTGCTGTGCTGTGCTGTGCTGTGCTGTGCTGTGCTGTGCTGGGTGTGGTGTGGAGTGACCCGCACGGAGTTTGCAAGGCCAAGGCCAGCAGAGGCGAGAGCTATCCCATGCCTCTCTTGCCTGTCTCCCATCCGTGCCCCTCTGCCATGCCTGCTCCCTTTCATGTACTCATCTCGTCCTCATGTGTTTCCTCGAACTCCCTCACATTCCATGCATGCATGTGCGTCGCAACACAAGCACAGGGATCTGAGCAACAACAGGCTGTACGGCTCCATTCCCCTCTACCTCACCGGACTTCCCGACCTGCAGCTCCTGTCAGCCCTCCTCTCACTCCTCTTCTTTCCTAATCCCTCTTTCATTATTCTTCCCACTCCTTTTATGTGCGGCACCTCTAGAGGAAGAGGGGAGGAGAGATTCTGTTGCAACATGGCGTTGAGCTGGAAAAGGGAAGATCTTAGAGGTTTGGTAGCAGGAGCGAACCTGTACCACGTGTGTGTCCCACTCGTTCCTCTTTTGAGTCCACTCACAACTCGACTTATCACAAGCAGTAATGAACTGACTTTTGAGTCGACTCAAAAGTCGTGTGTGTCCCACTTGTTCCTCTTTTGAGTCCACTCACAACTCGACTTATCACAAGCAGTAATGAACTGACGTTTGAGTCGACTCAAAAGTCGTGTGTGTCCCACATGTTCCTTGTTTGAGCCCACTCCACTCACAACTCGACTTATCACAAGCAGTAATGAACTGACTTTTGAGTCGACTCAAAAGTCGTGTGTGTCCCACATGTTCCTTGTTTGAGTCCACTCACAACTCGACTTATCACAAGCAGTAATGGACCCGTGCCACGTGTGCGTCCCACTTCTTCCTTCTGATTCATTCAAGCATGTTCCACCCGTCATTCGCTTGGTGTACGACTCACATCCAACCTTTCCCCCCTCTCCTCCCTTCCCTTCATTCTCGTTCCTTTCTTCCATCCCTTTATACCTCCACACCTCCATCTCTCCATCCCTCCGTGTCTGCGCCTCACCCTGCATGCAGCAACCTGCGCAACAACCAGATCTCCGACTTTCTCCCGTCCGACTGGTCACCGTCCCTCGCCACGCTGCTGCTAGACAACAACTACCTCTACGGCGAAGCCCGCCTCTCCTACTGCCCCAGCACCCTCTCCCTCCGCTCCAACTGCCTCTCCTTCCCTTCCCCCACCTCCTCCCCGCCCTCCTCCCTCTCCTCCTCCTTCATCTGCGCCCGCCACCCCCAGCGTCCCCCCGCCGCCTGCTCCGCCTTCTGCGGTCTCTCCCCCGACCAGAAGCCATGCGCGACCGTCGGAACGTGCCGCTTGGACAAGGCAGGGAGGCCCGTGTGTGAGTGCGAGGACGGGTACGTGACCCGTGTGTCGCCAGGCTCCTGTGTGCCGGAGGCGCAGACTGCGTCCTTCTCGCTCTCTCTCGCCGATTCTCCCTCCGTGCGCCTCAAGGGCTCTGCTTCCCTGGTGAGGGGAAGGGAGGTGCCTGGGGTCATGTCGTCCGACCCGCTTCCAAAGGTAGACACTGCCAACGCAGCCAGCCATGCTGCCAGCACTGCCAGCACTGCCAGCACTGCCAGCACTGCCAGCCCTGTCAGTATCACCAGCGCCAGCAGCACTGCCGATCTGGTAGATCCAGGTGGGCCAGGTGTGGACCCCGGTCCGACACTTGACGTACCACCACCCTCTCCTTCACCTTCGTCACCACCACCATCGCCATCACCGTCACCGTCACCACCGCCGCCGCCGCCTTACAGCTCCTCGGATAATCTTGTGGTGAGCCCGGGAGTGCGCGGGGCGTGGGGCGCCGTCACGCTGCTGCCGCTCGTTACTCTCTTCGCCCTCTCATCCCCAAGAGACCCCTGTGGTTACCAGCTCGCCTTCAACTTCTCCTTCGCCTTCTCCATGTCCTCCCAGCCTGGTAAACTCGACGCTGCCTCCTCCTCTTCATCTTCTTCCTCCTCCTCCTCCTCCTCCTCCTCCTCCTCCGCTTTATCCTATTCTTCATCTATTTCAACCACAGCAGCAGCAGCAGCAGCAGCAGCAGCAGCAGCAGGGAGTGGAGCAGGGGACGGGCTAGCCTTTGTGATAAGTGCAACGGAGCCGACAGGGGGGGCAGGCATGGGGTACAAGGGAGTGGAGAGGAGGAGCGTGGCAGTGGAGTTAGACACGCGGAAGGACGCCTGGAATGGTGACCCAGACAGCAATCACGTGGGGGTCAACGTGGGGGGCAACAGCCGGTCGATTGCCACAGCTTCACTAGACGGCATTGTGCTGAACAGTGGAGAGCCGCGGCATGTGTGGATCGTGTATGAACCCGATGCTGCTGGCAGCAGCAGCAGCAGCAGCAGCAGCAGCAGCAGCAGCAGCAGCAGCAGCAGAAGCTTCAGCAAGAGCACCAGCAGCAGCAGAGGCAGCAGGAAGAGCGGAGCAGGGCGCGGGAGGACCGGGAGGCTGCGAGTGTTTCTGGCAGCAAGCGATGTGCGGCCGGGCCAAGCGTTACTGGACGTGCCTCTCTCGCTCTGCTCCGTGCTCAAACCATCACCGTCGCGGCCCTCGGTGTTCCTCTCCTTCTCCGCTTCCTCCTCCTCGTGGGGTGTGCCTCAGGACCACCGTGTGCTCTGGTGGGAGCTGCAGACAGGTGTGTGTGTGAGTGCGTGCGTGCGCGAGTGCGTGCGTGCGTGTGTGCGTGCGTGCGTGTGTGTGTGTGTGTGTGTGTGTGTGAGTGTGTGTGTGTGTGTGTGTGTGTGTGTGTGTGGGTGTGTGTGTGTGTGTGTGTGTGTGTGTGTGTTTTTGCGAGTGCGTGCGTGCGTATGTGTATGCGTGTCCATGCGTGCGTGCATCTGTGTGTCTGCGTATACATGTACGTGTGTGCGTGTGTGTGTGTGCATGTGCATGTGCGCGCGTGTGTGCACACACCTGTGTGTGTGTTTGTGCGTGCTAGTATGCTATCTCCATATGCTCATGTGCGTCTATCCTCGTGTGCATGCGTGCCTATCTGTGCATCCAGCATCCACAACTGCAACCATCAATCTACAAGCTACCCCATCCACTCTCCCTTTCTTCGTAACTTCTCGCAACTGAAACCATCTCACCCTCCTCTCCTCGCCACCACCTCACCAGGCCCATCGGATCCCTGCTTTGGCATCTCTCGCCTGTCCCCTACCCGTGTCTACTGTCGCTCCGACGTCTCCTCCTGCCCTGGGCAAGCCGTGGGGTCTTCCGGTGTTGGAGGTGCCACGGGTGGTGGTGCTACTGATGCATTCACCAGCGAGTTTGTACCAAGAGAAGGGGATGGTGGGGGAGGAGAAGGAGTGGGGCAACAGCAAGAAGGGAAGACTGGAGGCTGCATAGTTGGTGAGTTGCTGTCGGTCCATCAAGAATCAATCATTGAGCATTGAGTGTTGAGCGTCGTAACTTTGAAGCATACTTTGGTCCCAGTTGTCTTGTGAGTCGACCCAAAACGTGCTGCTACCTTGAAATTGTCCATGCATGCATGCGTATGTTTGCAAGTGCGCACAGATGTGTGCAGTGTGGGTGACAGGAACCCGTGTGTCGTGGGCAACTGTGTGAATGACGGGTACGGCTCGTACACCTGTGTGTGCCCACCCGGCTTCTACCTCGGCACCTCCGATATCGGCGCCCCCTCCTGTGCCCCTGGTAAGCTAAGCCCTCCTTGCTCCTTCCTGCTGCGTCCTGCTCCCTTTTGTCCCTGTGTCCCTCTTTCTTTCGACCTGCTCATGCTTCAAGAGTTGAGGTGCGTCAACAGCAGCTTGTTTTTGATTTTGAGTCGACCAAAAAAAAATCAACAGCAGCCTGTTCATGAAAATTGCGTTACTTGAGACTCCAGATTCCTACGATCGATTTATTTATTTTACCTCCTTCATTCCTTTTTGCCCGTCCTCTTTCCTCCCCACTACCCAAGCAGGCATCGGCAAGAGCTTTTTCCTTGTGACAGTGGCCACAATGTGGTGCTACCACATCCACCCCATCTACGGCCTCACACTCGCCCAGTTCCTGTACCAAAACGGGGTGAGTTAAGGCAGAGAGGAATGACGCATGAGGAGTTGGATGTGTGGGAATGGGCACGCACTGCCATGGCGATGGAGATAGCGAAATGACTTTTGAGTCGACTTAAATGTATGGGAGTGGGCATGCACTGGCGTAGAGATGGAGGTATCGGGATTACGGGGAGAGATAGGGGAGAGATAGAGGAGGAGGGAGAGACTAAAAGGGAGATAGGGGTAGAGGGAGAGCAGGGGCTGGGGTGGATCACACACGCACTTGCACACCCTCCCCCTTCCTGCTACACACCCTGCTCATCTGCCCTCATAGCCACATGTGCCCTCACCTGCCCTCATCCGCCCTCATTGCCACAACTGCCCTCATCCGCCCTCATCTGCCCTCTATCTATACCTCACCCTTCCCTCCACCCACCCCTGCAGGGGCTGTCATGCGACGTGCCGTTGCCAGTGGGCACAGTGGTCAGTGTGAAGCCCAACACTGACCTTACGCCCTGCTCCGCCTTCTACACCACTGTCCAGGTGGAGTCTTCACGAGTCTTCACTATATTGGATCCACTTTTCAGAGATCTTGAATACACACTTTTTGCCTTCGTCGCATCCTGCGCCACTTCTCCTTGCTCACCCCCTCCTCCCTCTGTTTCTTCTGCTACCTCCCCACATCTTCCCTATTCCCCCTTCTCCCCCCTCACCTCGTCCCCCCTTTCTCTCTACCTCCTTCCCTTTCCTCTTTATCTCCCTCTCCCCCCCCTTCTCCCTTTCCCCCGTTTCCTCCCTTTACTCCCATTCCTCCCTTTACTCCATTCCTTCGCTCCCCCCCCCTCCTTCCCGTCCTCTTCCCCCTCCCCACCCTGTTATCTTTCCGGCTTACCCTCCTCTCATCTCTCATTTTTCCTTCCTTCCCCACACATGCTTTCGTGCCTTGCCTCCCTACCCCACCCTTCCCCCCCTTTCCTCACCCACCTCCCCTCATCCACCCCACCAGAACGACACGTGTGAGTCCATCGCCTCCCTCTTCTCTCTCACCTCCTCCTGCCCGGACCCCTCCCAGCCCTGCACCACCGATCTCCTCACCCTCAACCCGGGCCTCGACTGCTCCGCCTCCAAGCTCCCTACCAGCCTCTCCATCTGCCTCGAGCGTACCACATCTCTCATGCCCATGTGCGAGGAGAGTGTGAGGGTGCAGAGCGCAGGGAACGCGTCGTGTGCATCGGTGCTGGCGGGGATGGACCCGCCGCTGAGTGCGCTGGAGCTCTACCGCATGAACCCCGGCATCTACTGCCACCGCCTGCTGCCGCCCTCCGTTGAATCCGGCTTCCCGGGCTCTGAGGTACGGCGGGGTGGGGTGTGTCTGCAGTGTGGTGGGGTGGGGTGTGTGAGGTATGGTGGGGTGGGGTGGTGTGGCCTTGTATATGGCAGGATATGGCGTTTGGGATGCATTGCAACTCATTATCCTGGAGGAGTGGTAAGGCTGTGGCAGTGGAGGAACAGATACACATTGTAGTGTGGCCAGCTGATCAGGTGAAACTCAGTGGCTCATTCCCGTGTTAACCTATTGTTTCTCAATTGCGCACATCCCTCGGGTTTCTTTTCAGTCTCGGGTCAACTGCATTTCCTTTCAACCTGTGGCCTCTTGTTCC
The DNA here is from genome assembly GCA_947470075.1 of Closterium sp. Yama58-4. Lineage (NCBI taxonomy): Eukaryota > Viridiplantae > Streptophyta > Zygnematophyceae > Desmidiales > Closteriaceae > Closterium > Closterium sp. Yama58-4. The sequence continues at coordinate 349,802 of CANIUD010000172.1, forward strand.
TGTTGCATTGCAGGTGTGTGTTAATATGAGAATGGACATGTCATTCGGCTCGTGTCCATTGTCTGAGGTCTACATCGTAACAGACAATGACAGATGCAGTGCCATTCAGTTTAGGTTCTTCAAGGGCATAAAGAACTGCTACAAAAGATTTAATGGTTATGATTGCCTAGATAGACTGAACAGGGGCACAAGAATTTGCTTGCCAGACCCAGTCAAGATCAGACAAGGGAAGTGTTCTGTTTAGGATGCAAAAAATGGCATGTTGTCATCACCCGGATATACCCCCAGGCCTACGTTACACCCATGGGCTTATATTCGGACTAGTGGGCTTATAGCCGGTTGCCAATTATAAGCCCACTCCAAATTCTATCAATCTTCGCATAAGCGCACCCATTGAATTCTAGTGTTTTTCATAGTGTAATTGCCACTAACGCGCACAAAGCAATCGCTACTGACGTGCCTGGCGAAATCCCCCTTGAGTCGATTGGCGAAATTGCCACGGAAGCGCACGTTAAGCAAAGGCCCTGTTCGATAGGCAGGCAAGCCATTCCGCTGAATCATCGCGGCTATTTCGACGAGGGGTTTTTTTCCACGGTCAACCCGCAATTTGGTGTCACTGGGCTTTATCGCTCTGGAACATGAAGGGTTAGTGTTAGCCTGTCGAACGCTATTTCATCCCTTCAAAATCATCCGCCCCGAAAGCTCCAAGTCCCTTCTCACACGCATAGAGGTTAGCCTCTGTCAGAATCCCAGTCACTAACCACTGGGATAAAAGGGCTTTTTTTGTGTAGCGGGTGAGTGCGCCCATAACCCCCCAGGCCGACGTGCCTGTAACCCTTCCCTAGGATCATCGGGGATCCCCAGTGGACCTCTGACACCCCCCCGCACTGGGATGCCCGAAGTGCACACACCGGGAATCGAACCCGAGACCTTCGCTCTGATACCATGTCAAAATCCCAGTCACTAACCACTGGGATAAAAGGGCTTTTTTTATATAGCGGGTGAGTGCGCCCATAACCCCCCAGGTTGACGTGCCTGTAACCCTTCCCTAGGATCATCGGGGATCCCCAGTGGACCTCTGACAGCCTCTAGCCCAGCACTTGCAACCCCAGTATGGAGGTTGGCCAAGGGATAGGCTAGGGTTCCATAAGGGAGGGGATAGCCACTCCATACCCCACTAAAGTTTTTCCAGCAGGGCTCATGCTCCAACCTCACCCATCTCTGCCCTGAAAAAGGTGAATTTGCAACTGTTGCCGCGTGAGGGATGTGTGGGTTTTTTTGTCAAACATAATAGTTTAGGGGCCTAGGGTTTGACCTAGGCAAGAGTGACGAGAGGAAAAGTGCAAGCCAAAAGAGGGGTTTGATAGTAGAGGGCATACAAGATATAGGCAAGGAATTAGGCAAGTGGTACACCACCTAGCAAAAAACTAAGATAACTACACTAGGTTACTGTAATCATTTATATGAATGTATACAAATACATTTCAACACACCCCCTAAATGCCTACAGTGAAAACCCGTGTGTAGCACAAAGCCTGCAGGGGTACACCAGGTGCAGTGGAAGAAGCAGAAGCAGGCAATAGTAGTGGCATCCAGTGCATTAGTGGCAAATATAGCTGCAGCACGCCCTCAGCCAAGGCAGACGCAGTAGCAGGTGTAGGGGCGGCAGGTCGCCTGAGGAGCAGGCTCTGTGGCTGCAACGTGCAGCAGGACAGCAGCGGCTCGACGGCAGCACCTGCAGGCCCCAGCAGCAGGCAGCAGAAACAAGGGCAGGTGGCAGCAGGGGCGGCAACAGGAGATGCAACGGTAGCAGCGGGTGGCAGCTGCAATTTCCTGACTGACTTCCGCCACCCTCTCTTACCCTCCCCCCCACAGCAGCACCAGCGGTAGTGAGAGAGAGAGGAGGGGCGGCTGCTGGCTTTGCAGAATCTCTCTTACCACCCCCTCACCCTCCCCCTCCCCCCACGGGTGCGCGAGCAGCAGTGAGAGGGAGGAAAAGGCGAGCAACGCGCCAGCCCCACACCCTCCCCCCTCCCTTTCACTGACGTACGAGCAGCAGGTGCGGGGCAGGGGAGCGGCGCAGTTGCGCGCGGCCATACGCGGCTGCGCGTTGTTGTGCGCTGCTGCAAGTGGCCGTACGCAGCTGCGCACGGCTGCGCGTGGCTGTGGCAGCTCGTAACGTGACGAGGGGCCGGGCAGCTCGGAACAGGGCGGGTAGCGCGGGGCGGGTGACAGGGCGAAGGAGCAACGGGGCAGCACGAGCCGCCCAGCTCGTCGCCATGACAGGCAGGCTACGGGTAGCAGCAGACCGCTCACCGTCGCGCCCGTCACGTCAGTCGCAACTAAGGGCGCGACGGGCGCCACGAAACGAGAACTACACGGTGGGCCCACGGGGAAGTTAAAAACAACAGGCCAGGATGTTACGTGCTCTGTACCATGTCAAACATAACAGTTTAAGGGCCTAGGGTTTGACCTAGGCAAGAGTGACGAGAGGAAAAGTGCAAGCCAAAAGAGGGGTTCAGTTGTAGAGGGCATACAAGATATAGGCAAGGAATTGGGCAAATGGTACACCTAGCAGAAAACTAAGATAACTACACTAGGTTACTGTAGGCATTTATATGAATGTATACAAATACATTTCAACATTTATTTTCACCCCTGATTTACCCAGGTTCACGAGGGGAGCGGCGTAAAAATTTGGTCCCTGCCCACGATGACGATGGTGGAAGGAGGGGTTGCAACATCACCGATACGTCCTCTCCTTCCGATCTCGGGATGGGCTGCTTCCGATCTTGAGGTGGGAGGTTTAGCCCTTAAAAAATTTCTCCGAAGCCTCCTCCAAACGCTAGCCTAACACTAGCCCTGCGAGGAGATGGCTGCCTATCGAACAGGGCCAAAAGTAGCATCAGTTCAGCAGGTGCTGACAGTGATTATTGCCAGTATGACGCATTCTCGAAAAAAATACAGCAGCGACCCACTTTGTATTAGCGTCGATTCATTGCGCAAGGATTATTTCTACATCCAAGTGTTTTAAGAACAAAATTCTATCAATACTATTTAATTCGCCCATGGGCTTATAAAAAAACCCTAATATAAACCCACATAGCCTTTTCCCTTGTTCTTTTTTATAAGCCCACCTAGGGGTATATCCGGATGATGGCGGTATTTTGTTTTATAAAGAAAATATATTACTCTACTCTGCTTCTTTAAATCAATCGTTTTTGGGTTGCGAAGCAACCTATTACAATCGTTATGTACAATTTTTTTTTCATCATCTTCACGTTAAAAAAAAGATGAAATAAATATAGTGAACGGTGGCTACGGTAATTGACTCACTATGTATTTGCCACTTTCCTTCTCATTTCCTACCGGTAGTTTGCTTTGACTTAACCTATACTGTCAGAATGAAGAATGGATGATGCATTGATGTTGGTTGGGGTACATATAGCTAACCCTAAGTTTTGTACCCCCTAAGACAAACCTCACTATAGGCTACAACATTTGACACACCCCCATAGCCTAAGTGAGGGGTGTCTAGCAGAACCAAACGAGTACGGTCACAAGACCAGTCCAAGAAACGAAGCTCAGGGTGGATCACAACGTCACCACACAGTCTGAGCACAAACAACAGTGGCCACAAGGCCAGTCCAAGAAGTAACAGAGATATATGGAAAGCAAAGTAAACAGTACACTCAAGTCTAAGCAACACGAGAACCAGTGTCAACAAGGCCTAACTGCACACAGCACCTCTGGTGGTCACAAGGCGGAAGCGCCTTGGTGAAGATGTCTGCAGTGTTGGCCTCGGACTCCACAAACTCAAAGCGAGCCTGTCCACGCCTCTGCAACTCTCGCAGAAGAAAGTACCTGACGTGAATGTGCTTCACTCTGCTCTCCAGTCGTGGCTCTCGACAAAGGAGAATAGACGCCTTGTTGTCAGTGAACAAGGTCGGTGCAGAGCTCGGCCGCTCACCAAGGTCGGTGAGCAAGAAGGTCAACCAACGCAGCTCCTGTGCCGCCATGGCACCAGCGTAGATCTCAGCCTCAGCTGTAGAGGTCGAGACCGAAGAGGAGCGCGTGGACCGCCAGGAAACAGCTCCAGAACCCAGGCTGAAACAGTACCCCTGAGTAGACCTGTGAGTCTCAGCGTCGTCAGCGTAAGAGGAGTCACAGTGACCAGTAAGTACGACAGACTGCTGCCCTCCAAGAACTAGCCCCACGCCTGATGTCGTCGCTAGGTACTTCGCCACCCTCACAGCTGCTGTCCAGTGAACAGGACGGTGTCTCCCTGGCGCAACAAAGCGCGCAAGAACGCTGAGAGGGAAGGCGAGGTCCGGGCGAGTACAAGTCATCAGGTACATGAGGCAACCCACAAGCTCTGCGTAGGGACCACTAGGCTCGAACGGCTCGTCAGGAAAGGGTCCAGTGAGTCTGTGGTCAACAGCAAGAGGTGTGCGCTGTACTGTGGAGTGCTGAAGCCCGAACCGCTGAAGGACCTGCTGCACCATGTGCGACTGTGAAAGTGTAATGGTGCGAGCAGCTCTGTCCCTGGTGATCTGCAGGCCAAGGTAGTGGCGCAGCTCACCAAGATCAGTGCAGGTGTGTCTCTTCTGCAGTTCGGACTTCACGTGTGCCAAAGCAACCCTGTCAGGGGTGGCGAAAACAAGGTCGTCAACGTAGACCAGAACAAAGAAAGGTGTGGGGCCACGACGAACGAACAGCGACGGGTCAGCAGAAGACGGCTGGAACCCAAGGTCAGACAGGGTAGAACGCAGGGTGTCGTGCCACTCACGAGGAGCCTGACGAAGACCGTAAACCGGTCGCCTCAGCCTCCACTGGGTCCCAGGAGGGAAAGAGCCAGTGAAGGCAGAGGGACGACGCAACCAGACCTCCTCGTGAAGACTGCCCTGAAGGAAAGCAGTAGAGAAGTCGAGAGAGTGTAACTCGTAGTCTCTCTGTGCTACTACGTGTAGTAACACCCGAAGAGTGGTCATCTTCGGGATGGGGGAGAAGGTCTGAAAGAAGTCAACTCCCTCGCGCTGACTGAAACCTCTAGCCACGTAGCGCGCCTTGAAGACCGGAGGAGATCCCGGTGGCCGCTTCACCCTGTAGATCCACATGCCGTCGACTACGTTCGCCCCCGGAGGGGGAACCTCATCGACGTAGGTGCCTGTGGATCTGTAGGAGGCCATCTCTGCGTCCATGGCAGCTCTCCACTGAGAGGCCCAAGGCCCTGACACTGCCTCAGCGTAAGTGCGAGGAGTCGGAATGTCAAGGGCGTCGGGGTCACCCTCAGGGGCGAGGAGCATGGCACAGAGATGAGGGGAAGCGGCCGCCAGGAACTCTAGCTCAAACTGCCTGTCCTCTAGGGCGTCACAGCCAAGGGCAGACACACCCCCGACGGCCAGAGGACTGGAAGGAGGAGCAGCCACAAGAGCGGTGGCGAAGTCAAGGCGGCGGGTAGAGGCAAACTCAGTGACTGCGGCAGTAAGAGCGGACACAGAGGACACAGAGGCACGAGGGTGGGTAACAAGAGAGGCGAGAACACGAGAGAGAACAGGACGGTACGTGCGGTAGTAGTCAGTGACAGGAGAAGGAAGCGACACAGTGAGGGCCGACTCAGGAGGAGACGGAAGCACAGACGGAGACGGACGAGGTGGACGAGAACAAAGGAAGGCTGTACGAAGGTCAGTGAAGGGAACAGGAGACGAGGGACGAGCACGAGGGGAGCGACGAGAGGCCCAAGTCTGAGAAGGAGGAGGAGACAACGAAGACTGAGAACGAGGGAAAACAGCGGGAGAGGGGTCAGGAGGAGGAAGCGGAGGACCAGAGACGGGAGGAGAGGGGGAGGAGGAAGGAGAGGGAGAGGGGAGACCAAGGGTCCGAAGACCCGAGACAGGAGGAGGAGACGGCAGCAGCTGCTGCTGCTGCTGCTGCGGCTGCTGCTGCTCCAGCGGCTGCTGCCCCTGCTGCTGCTCCTGCTGCTGCTCCTGCTGCTGTCGCTCCTGCTCCTCGAGCCGCTGCAACTCTCTCTCCTCTCTCTCCAACTCCAGCTGCTCCTCACGAGCACGGCGAACACGAGCCTGGAACCTGGTCGGGTAGGGGTGGGGGGAAGGAGTAGTGTCCGGGGCAGCGGCAGCCCCAGAGTCGACCTCCGAAGCACCAAGCACACCACCCCCAGAGGCAGCACCAACACCAGCTCCAGACCCAGGCTCTCCAGAAACCGAAGGGACACCCTCACCCCCAGACGCAGCACCCCCAGACTCCGCACCAGCACCCCCAGACTCCGCACGACCAGTACCAGCCCCCGGAAGACAAGAGTCCTCTGCAACCCGCGGCTCAGCTCCAACTCCAGCACCCCCAGAACCAGAGACCTGTACAGGGACAGTCGCAGGACCAACCTCTCGAGAGGGAGCACCTGCAGGAGGCGGCGAGGAAGACTGTGGGGAGGGAGGCTGTACAGGGGGGGCTACCGAAGGGGGAGGGCTAGCCTGAGACACACCAGACGGGGCTGGACCAGGGGGGGGAGGCTGTACCGGGGGAGCAGGCGGGGGAGCGGCGGTCAGGAAGAGAGGGGGGGGAGGGACCGGGAGACCTCGACTGGGGTACCTGACGTAGTAGGGGGTGGACTCCTCGAAACGGACGTCACGGGAGTCAAAGAACCGGTGAGAGGGAGGGTGGTAAAAGGTGAAGTCAGAGGAGTCCTCAGGGAAACCAAGGAAGACACAAGGAACGGCGCGAGGCGAGAGCTTGTCCGCAGAGGTGTCGCGGACAAGAGCCAAGCACCCCCAGACACGAAACCTCGACGCGACACCAGGGGACCCTGTCCAAAGACTGGTCGGTGAAGCCTCCGGCCGAGAGACGCGTGGCCAGAGGTTCAGCTGGTGCGCGGCGTACCTGACCGCGTATGGCCACAGGAAATGGGGGGCACGGGCGTGAGTCAAGGAGGTGCGGGCAATCTCCATGACCAGGCCTATGCGACGCTCAGCAACCCCATTCTGCTGTGGGGACTCCGGAAGCGTCCAGGACTGACGAATGCCCTGTTCGCGACAGAATCCAGCGAGAATGCCGGAGCGAAACTCGCCCCCGCGGTCGGAGTGGAGACAGCTGACACGACGACCACGAGTGTCCTGGGTGGTAAGCAACCACCTGATCAGCGTAGAAGTCACCTCAGACTTCCTCGCCAGGGGGAACACTGTGGTGTAGCGGGAGTAGTCGTCAACGACCACCAAAAAGAAACGCTCACGCTCAGGGCCAGGGCGAGGAGAGGGGCCCCAGACGTCCAAGTGCAGCGTCTCAAAAGGCTCGGTGGCCGGACGAAGGGAGGAGGAGTGAGGGGTGGCGCGCAGCCTACCCTCGACGCAAGGACCGCACGGTGGTGCAAGGGACGGCGGCAGCGACGGCAAGACACGCGGGAGACCTAAGACAAGACGCTGACGAGACATAGCGCGAAGACGAGGAGGAGAAGGGTGCCCCAGCCGGTGGTGCCACAAAACGGTGGGGTGGGCAAGCGACCGACAGGAGCACGACGCAGCGACCGGACTAGACGGAGGAACCTGACAAGACACAGCTACCTGGGGGGACGGAGCAACCTGGTGAGACGCGAGGACTCGAACGGGAGGCAAAACAGGGGCCGGGGGCAGGAGGGGCGGCTGTGGCTGCGGCTGCGGCTGCTGCCGCTGCTGCTGCTGCGGCTGCTGCTGCTGCTGTAGTCGCTGCTGAGCGCGCGGGCCAGTGTGAAGAGTGTAGAGACCGGAGCCCGGCTCAGCAGCAAAAGTGGCGAGGGGCTGGTAAGAGTCCCCGTCAACACACACCGCAGTCTCTCCAGAAGGCTCAAACCACACACCCACGTGCTGACTCACGAGGGGTCGCACGCCCACCAAGTTCCGGGAGAACGAGGGGACGTGAAACCCAGTGAGAGACCCAGAAGGAGCAGCCGGACACGGCAAGGTGGTAGTGTGACGCGCGGTGACTGGTCCCGAAGTGGGATCAGCCAGCGCCACAGAAACAGGCGCAGGAAGAGGCGTAAGTGTCGTGCTGTCACGAAAGAAGCAGTGAGAGGCTCCAGAGTCCAGCGTGAACGACAGCGAACCGTCCTCTGAGGTAGCCGCTGGACTAGAGTCTACACAAGAACCTACACTAGCAACAGGCAACTGAGCAAGGCTAGCACCTAAGCTAACAACACCAGAGTAAGCAGAGTCAGAAACACTAGAGTCAACAACAGCATACATAGCATGGGGAGTACCAATCAGATCAACTAACTGCTCAGCAGACATGCCCCACAGAGCGGAGCCGTAGCGCTGAACAAGAGGCAGCCAGTCAGGGGCAGGAGCACCAACCCCGTAGACCAAACGAACCGTGTCAGTGAGCTGAGCAAAGCACTGACCAGGGGGGTGAAACCGGCCACAAGGGTGGCCACGACGAGTGCCTGTCAGAACCTGGTAGGTGCAGGGAGTGTAAGCAGCACCGCGCTGGGTCTGACGCAGCCCCGACCCTGGAGCCAGCTGCTGCCGCTGCTGCTGCTGAGGCTGCTGGGAGGAGAGGGGCTGCTGGTGCTGCAGAAGCTGCTGCTGACGCTGAGCCTGGTACCACGCCGCTGCTCCACCAACCGGGGCAGGAAGTACAGGAGGCGACTGACGAACTCGGGCGTCGCCACCACCAGCAGGCGCAGTGGAGTCACCAGTCACTGCACGAGGCGCCTCTCCAGGCCCTGAACCTCCACCGCCGCCAGGCGCAACGCCACCTCCACTACCTGCGCCGCCACCTCCACTACCACCACCAGAACCGCCTTTCTTGCCACTCCTACCGCGGGACCGCGACGCAGTCGTAACAGCAGCTGCAGTCGCGTCAGTAGCGGCAGTGGCAAGTGAGGCAGTAAAGGTGGGTAACTGCGGGACTGTGCACCCGTGGAAGAGTGGGGGGGGCACAGCACCAGAGGCAGCGGCTACCGAGCGAAGGTTGCTCTCGACGTCCTTGAGTGCAGACTCAAGGACATCGACGGTGAGCTCACTAGGGTGCTTCAGCAGAAGCGCGTCGCGAACGGAGGCAAGGCGGTCAGGGAGGCTAGTGGCGATGAAATAGATAGTAATCGCCATAGGGGGAGGAAGCAGTGCAAGCTGTGCCTCAGTGCAAGCAGCGCGGTAACTAGCGTCGAGCGAGCGGAGGTGAGCGATCAAGTCAGCAGAGCGCTCAAAAGACGCTAGGTCAGGAAACAGGAACGGGAGGAACAGGCGGCCAAGAGAGACAGCAGCGGGAGAAGAGTAGCGGGCCTTAATCGCAGTGAGGTACTCAGCAGCGGTGCGAACCTGAGTGAAGTGAACCTCCTCAGACTCAGGGAGGAGGCTGCTGAGCGCGATGCAGGCCGCAGCGTCACGTGACGTCCAAGCCGTCTGGTCAGCTCGCTGAGTGGCAAAGCGGGCTCTAGCGGCGTCGTCAGGGGCAGGTCCTAAAGGCGTAGGGTCGGGGGGCGCAGGTAGGGCACCAGTAGCGTGCGCCCAGAGGGTCTCGCCTGCCTGGACCTGACTCTCTAACAGACGGCGAGCACGAAGAAGCCAGACGGAAAAATCAAGAGGTCTACCGTCAGCGTCGAAACGAAGCACACGCGGAGTCGCCATAGCGAGAACTAACGCTAGGGATACAGTGGCAGCGGAAGAGCAGGCTAGGGTTAAGACGACGGGCTGGGGAAAGGGGCGAGCCGCTACAGGGGAAAGGGCGGGCCGCTACAGGGGAAAGGGCGGGCCGTGACGGAGGGAAAGGACGGGCGGGACGCGACGGGGGGAAAGGGACCCCAACGGGGGGAAAGGACGGGCGGGACGCGACGGGGGGGGAAGGGGCACGACGAGGGGAAAGGACGGGCGGGACGCGACGGGGGGAAAGGGACGCGACGAGGGGGAAAGGGCGGGCAGGACGCGACAGGGGGAAAGGGACGCTACAGGGGGAAAGGGCGGGCAGGACGCGACGGGGGGAAAAGGCGCGACGCGACGGGGGGAATGGGCGGCGACGCGACGGGGGGAACGGGCGCGACACGACGTGGGGGGGGAACGCGACGCGACGGGGGGTAAGGGCGGGCGCTACGGAACGAGGGGAACGGGTGGCGCGGACGGGCGCTAGGATTGGCGCTAGGCTCGGCACTACGCGCGGTAACAACGGAACCGGGACGAATGAGAGCTAGGATCAGGCTCGGGAGGCTCGAACGGAGAACGGAGGAACGGGATCCCACAGGATCCTAACCTAACTGATACCATGTCAGAATGAAGAATGGATGATGCATTGATGTTGGTTGGGGTACATATAGCTAACCCTAAGTTTTGTACCCCCTAAGACAAACCTCACTATAGGCTACAACATTTGACATATACTGTATGGATGAAACATGAATATGGGTTGGCCAATTGATGTTACCGGTACTGTGAACGTGTGACTGTTTATTCTGTAATGCATATGCATGATTATGTTATGCATAGATAAAATATAATGATAGACATGTGAACCAAATATTGAATGAAAAATGCATAAAGATAATGCATATGCTATTGTGGTGAATGTAGTATTATTACGATATTAGTCTAGTGTAGTGACATGAATGCATAGCATGATAGAAATGCGTAACAGTTAATTGACCCAGACCCTATGCTACGGCATCCCCTGCCTAGCATGGGGGGGAGCTCAATAACATAATTTATGAGCCATCCAACTGCCACATGAAACAACACAATCCGTGAAAACTAAAAAGAATGATCAAGATCCATCAAATCCAGTTCAAGTGAACACACTCACTGAGTGGGCAAAGAACCTTCTCGGAAATGATAGGTTGATCATTTTTTTAAAATCCACAGATGCGCATTGTTAATGCAATGATAAATGTATATGGATGAGTATGCACACACAGAGACACATACGCACATTCCAATATGCACACACATAAACTCAAACGCAATCAAAAAATAAACCTAGAAGAAACCTAGCATAACAATTCAGTATTATCAATCATACAAACAAGAATACATCTACTTTTCTAGTTGGCCTTGATTTTCCGATTAGTACAGCAAAGACTCTGAGGGGGAAAAGGGAGGGGAGGAATGTGGGAGGGGAAAGGAATGGGGCAGAAAGGGCAGGAGGACGAAAGCAGAGACGCATAAGAGAACTACGATACGACAGAATTTCATGATTGAAAACGTAAACAAAGACGATCTAAAACGAGCACGGTGACAACGATGAAAGGAAAAGACACATGAATGAGAATCTTTGCTAAAAACCAGAATGGAAAGCTAAACAAAGGGACTAGAAAGTCTAAACAACCTGCATCACTAAAAAACGGCAAATACAGAAGTAGACGACCAGGAAAGAGATGGTGAAAACCTAGTGAATGTTATAATCATGTAAGTCAGTTCTGATTGATAGCTTAGAATCTTTCTCACTTTAGAGTGGTAAGTAGAGCATGGCTAGCAGGCGGGTATCAACCAAGCCCTACCAGCGAAATGAAAGGACGGAGGGAAAATAGAGACACAAACCCTAACGCAGTTACAATCCCATAGCAAAAAGACGGCCCTAACTTTTACGATGCTTTTCGGATTCAGAGGCTTTGGCGGAGACGGTAAAAAGCAAACATTTCAGTCAGAAGAGTCAAACGAATATTACTACAAACTTCTCTTCTACTCTCCTAGTTTCCCGCACTCATCCTCTTCTCCACACCCTTCCCACTCCCTCTCTGATTCTGTCTCTTTCCCACGCTCTTCTCTCACCAAATTCTGCCGCCTTCGTTGCTGCAGCTGCCGCGGACAGCACGCCTCGAGATGGATAGCGTGGTTGTGTCGTCTCTCCTTAGCGCGCCTAGCACAAGCAAAAAGTCGCCAGCGCGCCAAGCATCAGCAGATCGACGCCAGCGAGAGGATAAAAGAGGGGAAACGAAAGAGAGACACAAGGACGAAGGGAATTGGAGAAAAGATATAAGAATAGCGGATGGAGATAGGAGAAAAGCAAAAAGCATATGTAAGTCTGAATAAGCAACAAAACAGAGGTAGAAAAAGCAAGGTAGCAAAAACGAAGGCATGCTCACAAATACAAGGTAGTTTAAGATCAATCTCTAATCCAAATCTCGACATACTTGAGTAGGCGTTACTTCCACTAATCCTAACAAACTAACAAACACTTGCAAATCTACTCGTCATGCTCCTAGTGCTGCTGCTGCTGCTACTCTCTTACCTATATACTAGAATAGCGTGAGTGGTTGGAGGAACGAGAGCGGAAGAAAGGAAAAGAAGCATTGAAGAAAACCTAACCACCTCCTTCATCGCAAAGAAAATTAACAATATTTTTACGACACGATATAACATCGTCCGATTTAGCACAGTCGTTTGGTTTGTGATTCCGGATGTAAAGGTTGTGGGTTCGATTTCTGTCGGATGTATTACTCCCAGGTCAGCGAGTTTTTGTAGACGAAGTAACGACAATTCGTCTTCAGAGCAGTTCGTTGGATTAGTCGTCCTGCAAAGTCATAGTAATCAAAAGGTACGCAGATCGAGACCTAATTGTGACAGAGATCATTTGTTCAAGAAACTGTTTTTATATTCCACACAAAATCACACTATTTGTACACTCTTTGTGATTAGCAAAAAAAAGTCAAACAGATTACGTAAATATGCATACGCTTCGCAACCCTACGACGACTTTGTCGCCTCTTGTTTTTTTTGTAACCCCTTCATTTAAGAGGTGGTGCAAGAACTACCGTAAACACCCAAATTCACCCCCCGCTGCAATAGAAGACCCCCGGGTAGCTTATGCAGGGTGTAGTAGCCTTTGTACTTACCTTTTTGGACAAACACTATAACAAGCACCCCTTTAATCGCACAAATTTTCTTATTCCAGCAAGCGAGTAGGATCAATCACATGATGTCATCGCTAGATTTCTTTATTTGGGAGATTACATGGTACCTTCATGAAAATATGCCGAGATTCCCTCTCTCGCGCTCCTTTTCTCTATTGTCACACTGGTAAACCTGAAGATGTTAGGTGGGCAAAGAAGTGCCACATAGCAACTGCAAGCGAGTGACAATGTTTTTTCTGCATACCCATATTCGCGCTGTTGCTGTGATGTAAGGACAAACCCTGAAAACACTCAATCTGTCTGTATTCCATATACTTCAGACCATAAAGACCTTTATTACAAACAAAAATCTGAAAATAACATGGTTCTAAGACATAAGACGTGTACTCTGCACATAATCTTCTACGTTCAGTAGAGTCGATGCTCAGCTTATCACAAAAAAATTGCTCGTCACAAAAAAAGACGTTTAATCACTCGCAAAATTGCCTGTGATGTGAGAGGATTGAGCATTGTGCGAAATTTGGGGTACAGTCACCAAGTTACGGAACCCAATACCTACAATTCATAAAAACATCGCATACATCAGCGCCTATGTCATCAGGAAATTTTTATGTGGTTACGGTACTTAAACATTGACATTCCACTTTCATTTTACAACCACTTTTCTGCCCGTGGCGATAAAGGCGAATTGTGCAACATGCCAAAACTATTCCACGCACTACCAGGTATTCTTCAAACGAGCATTGTTTGTAGTTTGTCGGTAGAAACCATTCGTGCGGTGGTGAGGGAGTTGGTGGGAGGGGGGAATGCTGCTGTCCTGCCAACAAGGGCAGGGACAACAACAAACGCACGAAACGTCCACTGTACCTGAAATCGAGCCTGTCGACACCAGGGCATGTTCCCTGACTGCCCTAGAAATGATGGGTTTTGTGTTTCATTCTGGCTGTAATCAAAGAGCTGCCCGGAAGTCCGTGGTTGATCAAAGAAATGGCTCAACTCTAGCCCTCTGCTGTGTGTGAGGTGCTTCATTGAGGCAAAACATGGTTAAACGTGGGTCTTTACGACCAGGTAGGGCGCGTTCCTGGCGCGTGTCAAGCTTCCGGTCATCCGCGGATGACCGGAAGTTAGACCCACTTTGGGTCATCCGAGACCAACTTCGGGTCTTCCGGCCAAAAATTGCCCCTGTTTCCGGAAAACACAAGGTTTGACAGGAACTTTAACCCAAAGCTTCGGGTCTTCCCGGGAAGGCCCGAAGCTTGACACCAGCCAGGAACGCACCCTTAGTGATTTTGAAGAAAGCTTTCCTTTCTGAATGGTTTGAGGTTCACAAGTTTCCAATGGATACGCAGCATTCCAAGAAACCCTGATTTCAATCAGCAAATAGTGCGCGAAGGAAACGGAAGCTCTGGCGTCACGACACGATCGTTAGGGTTAAAATTTCGTTCCTTTTCAGAAGCATGAGGAGCCGAGTTTCGGCCAGCCCCGTGGCTCAAATGCCGGGATTTATCCAGGTGGCACCTATGCAAGAAATAACCCTGCCCAAAACCCCACTAAGGTACCCAACCCCATGGCTCAACGGGTCAACTTTCGCGCTAGCTCGGTTTGACGAGGTCGCTAACGCTTTGAACGGCTCAGTAGGGTACCCTAGAAAATGAATATTTGGATCACCCACCTGTTGGTCAACTTTTCGAATACGTCCAAAGAACATTACAGTACACGCGGAACAAAGTGCGTGACGAGGATTGGTTGGTATGTGTGTGTTGCAGCATCTTCGTGTACGGGTACGAATCGTCACCCTCCTGTACGTGTACACTCTGTTTCTCGCTACACTGGAGCGCGTATACAGGGACTGGCAGTATTCAGAATCTGCTTGTAGCTGTAGCTAGCGGGTGGGTGTTGTGAGGAGAAGCTGCGAAAGTTCATTTGCCCTGAATACCATGTCCAGCCATTTTATAGTGTTTGGGGCGTGTGTCCTTCGGCAAAAAATGATAAAGTTGGAACTTTTATGGCTTTGAACCGTGAAGACACGTTTCTCAAATGTGTTTTTTTTCGTGTACAACCTCTCTACAAGTTCGAACTTTAGCCAAAGTTCGACCCCCAAGTACACACGCATTTAATGAATGTTATATTGCATACCGCACCATTTGGGATCGCATGGTGCGATATTCACTATAACGTGATTGATAGCAAGCTCCTAGACGTGGAGATTCCAGTATACAGAAATCCATTGTGGCCTCTCATCGTACATGCAAAATTTGTGTACGTGTATAGAACACACATTTTTCCGACCTTCTCAAACGCCGCTACGAAGCTTGGATTTAGCGTGCATGTGACATACAATAAACCGTTCAATACCCTAGAAGTGGCGAGCAAAGGCACACCAGGTGACAAAGTAACACTGGTACGGTAAAATTCTGTTAACGCTGAATACTTTTGCCAACCATTCTAACATGTGCAAGTACTGTATTATAACATGCATCACCTTACCTGACCGCATTGCTACCGCACACGTTCTTGGGTGTGTTGGGGCTCTACAACCTCTGGTTACACCCAATGTACTCTAGCGAGAAAATGGATGTACTGAGAACGGAGACAGGTTGGGTGGGTTGTTATGGGGGGGGGAGGGGAGGCAAGAGGGAGGGAGTGAGTGGGGTGGTTGGAAAGGGGAGGGAGGGGGAGGTAGGCGGGGTGTACGACGGGGGTCTAGAGCCAACCAGGCCACTTTCCTAGCGAGTCTTGCAGAAAAGCCAGAGATCATGGGAGGTGGTCTGTTGTAGTGTAGGGTATGGAATGGGATGGGAGGGAGGGAGGGAGGGGGAGGACGGACCACACGCGTGCGAGAATGTGTAGGAATGGCGCCGAGTGGCACCTTCCCTGCAGTCAACCCCGCACGTTCGTTCTGGCAGCAGGCCCCAAGGCCCCGGCTGGCCATCGCCCTTGCTGTACCTTACAGCCCCTACCACACGTGAGAATTCACTTCGTGTTGTGCCATCTATGCCTTGCCTGCGCGGAGTCTTGTGAGTGACCCACACGCGGCACGTCTGGCACAAACCGCGAACGTTGGATGGGAGCTTTTCGAGAATTATTATAACAAAAGCGGCTAGAACGTTGGATGCGCCCCCCTCCTCGTATAACGGTCCGGCCTGCGGCAGAGCCATCCGCGCATCACTTGCCGCGCAATCCTCCTTTGCCGTTCCTCGCGCAGTTTTACTGCCGCCTTTGCCGACCCTTGCCGACCCTCCCCTTGCCGACCCCCCCCTTGCCGACACCCCCCTTTCCGACCCCCGCCCGTGCGGGCATCCCGCCTAACGCCATCCGCCGTACCGCTGCCTTCCGTCATCCGCCTTACCGTAACGCAACCCCCGCGCCACCTTGAACCATCCGTCTTACCGTCCCGTTTCGTCCCGCCGATCCGTTGCGTCCCGTTCCGTCTCGAGCCGTGCTGGCGAAACCCCGTTCCTCCCGTCGGATGCGCGGCATGGGAATGTTTTAAGACGTCTCAAAACCGTCTCGAGCCGTGCTGGTGAAACTCCCGTTCATCCCGTCGGATGCGCGGCGGCATGGGAGTGGACGCGCGCCGCCTCGTGCTCAAAGTCATGCGCGCAGCTCTCGCTGTTGCGCTGCTGCACGTCATGATGGCGGAGCTTCCGCCACCGGGGGAAACCACGGCGAGCGGCGGAGGCGGAATAGGCGGCGGGGGACGCGAACGAGGGGGAGGAGCTCGTGCGGGGAGAATGCTAGCGACCGCCGCTGAGCGGAGTTACTATCCGCGGAGCCACCATTGGCGGAGTCCGCGCGAAACTAGTACTAATACTGAGCGGCGTCGGTCGGCGTATTCGCTGTTCGCTTCCGCGCAGATCATAAGAGACGAAGACAGTAAGCCCATCGGGAAGCTACTAGTAGTACTGTCAGTGCCTTTATGCGTCTCGCGCCTTCCCCCCTTACTTCTCCACCCGGCGCTACTCGCTCCCCTTTTGAATCCTCCCCAGTCCCCTCCCCTTCCGCCTCACCCTTAAACTGCCCCTCACACTGGCGGCTTTCCTTTCCGCGGTTCCCCCACCGCGTTCCGCCCACTCCCCTCCTTTCCTCGTCGGCATTTCAGCAATTCCCTTTGCCGGACAATCCTCGAATGCCCCCTTTTCCGCCCCTCCCCCCTTGTCCTTCCCCCTCAACCTTCCCCCTCCACCTTCCCCATCCGCGAAACTCCCGCCGCTTGTATCGGCGCGCAGTGGCGGTGCTGGCGGATCTCAAGGCGGAGTGGGGCGCGTTTCCGGGGAGTTCCACGTGGCAGAGGGGCAGAGAGTGCGCGCGGATGGCGGGAGTGACGTGTGACGAGCAGGGCAACGTGCAGAAGCTGTACGTGACGTGGCATGCCAGAGCATAGTAATTCACATAGTAAGCCTTCTGAGGCTCCTCAAAAGACACAGGATAGTAATCCTTATAGTAAGCCATGGCGCTCACATTCCTAGTGCGTCCTCTCCTCTCCTCCTCTCCTCCTCTCCTCCTCTCCTCCTCTCCTCCTCTCCTCCTCTCCTCCTCTCCTCCTCTCCTCCTCTCCTCCTCTCCTCCTCTCCTCCTCTCTCCCCTCTCTCCTCTCCTCCTCTCCTCCTCTCCTCCTCTCCTCCTCTCCTCCTCTCCTCCTCTCCTCCTCTCCTCCTCTCCTCCTCTCCTCCTCTCCTCCTCTCCTCTCTCCTTCTCTCCTCTCCTCCTCTCCTCCTCTCCTCCTCTCCTCCTCTCCTCTCTCATTCTCTCCTCCCCTCTCCTCTCCTCCCTCCTCCTCTCCTCCTCTCTCCTCTCCTCCTCTCCTTCTCCTCTCTCCTCTCTCCTTCTCTCTCTCCCCTCTTCTCTCCTCCCTCCTCCTCTCCTCCTCCTTTCTCCTCTCTCTCCTCTCCTCTCTCCTCTTAACGACCGCGTTCACTGCTGTTCACCTATAAGCATCGTGCATGCATGTTCACCTATAACCACCGTCTCTACTCGAGCATCATCACACATCTCCCTCCTTTCTTTCTTACTCCCCCCATCACCCCCTTACCCCCCCCTGTCCCCCCCCTGTCCCCTGTCCCCTGCCCCTGTCCCTGCCCCTTCCCCCTGTCATGGTCTGCCTGGGCAGCATTTTGAGTCGCAAGCAGCTCACCGGATCGCTGCCCGAGTCCCTCGCCAACCTCACGGCCCTCCAGCACCTGTGAGCGCGCCCTGCCCTGCCTGCCCTGCATTGCGCTGGCAGTTATAAGAATGAGACGCGAGTGAGCGCAGAGCACACTTGTTGCATTGCCCTCACTGAGCCATGCATGCATGTGTCGCATGTGTGTGTGTGTATGCATGTGTGCATGTGTGCATGTGTGTGTGCATGTGTGCATGTGTGCATGTGTGCATGTGTGTGTGCATGTGTGCGCGCGCACGCGCCTTGGTGTGAGAGGGGACTGCTTGTTGTGCTGGTGCTGCACGTGCTCTGCGTGGAGTTTGCGAGTTGCCGAGGCGAGAGGCAACAAAGTGAGAGGCTCTTCGTGCCCCTTGCCCTGGCTCCTTGATCCATGCCTTCCTGTGCCATATACCATGGCTCCCTACCTTGTATTCGTCCTCATGCATCTCCTCGCATGTCCTCACATCCCTTTTCATTGGTGCACTTATGGGCACCACAAGCAGGGATCTGAGCACCAACAGGCTGTACGGCCCCATTTCCCTCTACATCACCCAACTGCCCGACCTGCAGCTGCTGTCAGTCCTCTTCCCACTCCTCTTCCCACTCCTCTTCCCACTCTTCTTCCTGCTCCTCTTCCCACTCCTCTTCCCACTCCTCTTCCCACTCCTCTTCCCACTCCTCTTCTCACGCCTCTTCTCACGTCTCTTTCTAGTCCTCCTCTCACTTTTCTCCCCAGTCATTCCAAGGTGGGTAAACCCAGGAGAAGCCATTGCTGCAGTGCAGGAACGTGGGGAACGAGGGTGAGGTTTAAAAGGCGATGGGGAGGACGAAGGGTTGGAACTTGGTAGCAGAAACATCTCCTACCACTTCTGTTATTTCTTCTTAGGGCGTATCTCTGGTTCGGGTCATGAGCACTGTTCTGGGCATGCGCGATTTGCGGATGACCCAAACAACATAAAACGCCACTTTGAATCATGTTCCCACAACAGTCACATCCAATGGAGGGTTGCCAGAACAGTTCGAAAGATCGTTAGCGACACCCACGCAAAACCACGCGACACCCACCAAAAAAACACGATCGTCAAAATTCCCAGCGTGAATCCCCAAATGTTGGGAGCGCGACGCGGGAAATTTTAAAGCAGCGGTATACATTTGAAAGGAGTAGTTCAAAATCCTTAAGAACTTGAAAAGTTGCCTCAAAACTGTGAGGCACACTATAACAAATGTATACTGGAGCTAACAAACCTTGCTAACAAATGTATACTGGAGCTTTAAACACATCGAGGGTCACTTGGGTCGATTTGCTGAGTGGTTGGGTGCAGAGGTGTAGGACGTGGGACATTGCCCACTTGTGACACTCGACTGACGACCGCCTAAAAGATGGCAGTAGAACCAGACACCAGGTGATTGGTTGGGGGTGGGTCGTGCACGTCAGTCGCCCAACACCTGCACATTGACCCAAAGCTGGGGCCGCGCGCGGCTCGGCAGCCCACTTCGGGTCATGCGCAATTTCCGCATGACCCAAACAGTAGCATGAACAGTGCTCATGACCCGAACCAGAGGTACGCCCGTACTCCTGGTCTTGTCCCACTTGTGTGTTCCACTTGTTCCCTCAGGTTCATTCAAACAGGTATCTCTCTTCATTCTCCTTTCCAACTTGCATCCAATCTTTTCTTCCATTTAAAACGTCTCCACCCTCTCCTTCCTTTCACCTTTCCTTCCATCCTTCCCTCCATCCCTCCGTGCCTCCGTGTCTGCGCCTGGCCCTGCATGCAGCAACCTGCGCAACAACCAGCTATCTGACTTCCTCCCGTCCGACTGGTCACCGTCCCTCGCCACGCTGCTGCTAGACAACAACTACCTCTACGGCGAAGCCCGCCTCTCCTACTGCCCCTCCACCCTCTCCCTCCGCTCCAACTGCCTCACCTTCCCTTCCCCCACCTCCTCGCCCCCTTTCTCCCCCTCCTCCTCCTTCCGCTGCGCCCGCCACTCCCAGCGGCCCCTCTCCGCCTGCTTTGCCTTCTGCGGCCTCTCCTCCCCGGATCAAAAGCCATGCTCGGGCGTCGGCACGTGCCGGCTGGGAAAGGCAGGGAAGCCCGTGTGTGTGTGCGACGACGGGTACGTGAACCGCGCATTGCCGGGCTCCTGTGTGCCGGAGGCGCAGAGCGATTCCTTCTCTCTCTCCCTCGCTGACATGCCCTCCGTGCGCCTCAAGGGCTCTGCTTCCCTGGTGGGCGGGGGAGGGGATGTGCCTGGTTTCGTGCCGGGGTTCGTGCCGTCGCCGCAGCCGCCCGACCCGATTCCAAAGGTAGACACTGCCAACGCAGCCAGCACTGACAGCTTTGCTGGCACTGCCGGCACTGCCGGCGCTGTCAGCACTGCCAATGCAGCCAGCACTGCCAATGCAGCCAGCACTGCCGGCGCTGTCAGCATCACCAGCGCCATCAGCACAGCCGATCTGGTAGATGCAGGCGAGCCGGGTGTGGACCCCGGTCCGTCCTTTGACTCGCCGCCGTCGCCGCCGCCGCCGCCGCCTTACAGCTCCTCGGATAAGCTTGTGGTGAGCCCGGGAGTGCGCGGGGCGTGGGGCGCTGTGACGCTGCTGCCGCTCGTCACGCTCTTCACCTTCTCCACTCCGCAGGACCCCTGCGGCCGCCAGCTCGCATTCAACTTCTCCTTCGCCTTCTCCATGTCCTCCCACTCCGGTAAACTCGACGCCAAATCCTCCTCCTCCTCTTCCTCCTCCTCCGTTTCGTTCCCCTTCCTCTCCTCCGCTGCAGCTGCAAGAGTAGCAGCAGCAGCAGCATCAGGGGACGGGTTAGCCTTTGTGATAAGCGCAACCGAGCCGACAGGAGGTCCAGGCATGGGGTACAAGGGCATGGGCAAGAGGAGCGTGGCAGTGGAGTTAGACACTCGAAAGGACGCCTGGAATGGTGACCCGGATAGCAACCACGTGGGGGTCAACGTGATGGGCAACAGCCGCTCTATTGCCACAGCTTCGCCAGACGGCATTGTGCTGAACAATGGAGAGCCGCGGCATGTGTGGATCGTGTACGAACCTGATGCTCGTGCTGGCAGCAGCAGTAGCAGCACTAGAAACAGCAGCAGCAGAAGCAGCAGGAAGGGTGGAGCAGGAGGGGCGGAGGCAGGGAGGCTTCGAGTGTTTCTGGCAGCAGGAGATGTGCAGCCAGGCAGACCATTACTGGACGTGCCTCTCTCTCTCTGCTCTGTGCTCGAGCCGTCGCCGTCAAGGCCCTCGGTGTTCCTCTCCTTCGCCTCCTCTTCTTCTGTCTGGGGTGTGCCTCAGGACCACCGTGTGCTCTGGTGGGAGCTGCAGACAGGTGTGTGTGTGGGTCTGTCTGTGTGCGCGTTCGTGCGTGTGCGTGAGTGAGTGATTGCGTATGTGTGTGCGTGGGCGTGCATGCTGGCATGCCATGTGCACATACCCATGTGTGTTTGTGCCTGTGTGCCTGTTTGCGTGCCCATCTGAATCTCCAGTATCCAAAAGACCGTCAAACAACCAGCTGGCCCATCCACTCACCCCCTGTTTGATACCCCCCCAACTGAAACCAGCACACCTTCCTCTCCTCTCTCCACCACCCCACCAGCCCCGTCAGACCCCTGCTTTGGCATCGCTCGCATGTCTCCTTCCAGCTTCTACTGTCGTTCCGACGTCTCCTCCTGCCCTGGGCAAGCCATGGGGTCTGCGGGTGATGGTGACGCTACTGGTGATGGCACTGGTGATGGCAATGGCGGTGGCGATGGCGAGGTAGTCACCAATGAGTTTGTACCTAAGGAAGGAGATGGAGGGGGCGGGGAAGGAGGAGGAGGGGGGCAACAGCTAGGAGGGAAGACTGGAGGCTGTGAAGTTGGTGAGCTTCCGAGGGAGCGTCTATCATTGGGCATTGGGCATTGGGCATTGAGTGTCGAGTGTTGTGAGGTTGGGGCATATTGTGGTGTGGTGCTATGCCAGCACGTTGTCTGGGAGTTTAATGCCACTGCACGTTCCTATGCCTTGCTCAGCTCAACACAACGCTGCGGTACTTAACACTGCCGCGGCGCTTTTCCCAACTGACGGCCGCACTGCACTGCACTGCACTGCACTGCACCGTGCCGTCTTCTCTAGTCGTGTTCTTGAAGCAACTCTCTCGCCCATCATCCTTCTGCTTCGCTGGCAAGCTGATAGGCATCTCAATGATGAGCACTCTCAGCATGTTGACTCTATTTTTGAGGCGTCTCAAGTTTAGGCGTCTTGGCTCGGCTCGGCACCCTTCTCCAAGTGAATCATTCACAACATATAGGTTGATTTTGAGAATTCTTAGAATCAACCTACACAAGGAATGGACTACATCAGCCTCAGCACACTGTTCAATGAGAACCATTCACATCATGTTGCACATCTATGAGCCTGTAGCGACACCCTCCACCTAGCGCCCATGCGTTAGCACACGAGCCGAAGAGTATATCTCTGTGTGTGTGTGTGTGTGCGCGCGCGCGCGTGTGCAAATGTTTGCGTGCGTGTGCGTGTGTGCATGCGCGCGTGCATGCGGGCGGGGGGCGAGCAACGGGCGGGTGTGCGGGCATGCATGAGTGCGTGTGTCTGCGGGCGTGGACAGATGTGTGCAGTGCAGGTGACAGGAACCCGTGCGGCGTGGGCAATTGTGTGAATGACGGTTACGGCGCATACACCTGTGTGTGCCCACCCGGCTTCTATCGCGGCACCTCAGAGTTCGGTGCCCCCTCCTGCGCACCTGGTAACTCCTCCCTGCTCCTCCTGCGTCCTGCTCCCTCTGTCCCGTTCCCTGCTTTCTGCTTCTCTTCACTCTGCTCCTCATGCTTCAAGAGTTGATGTGCCTGAACAGCAGCCTGTTCCCCAGAAATGAGTTCACTCCAGATTCCCTATTCCCAGCCTCTGTTGAGGCGCCTCAAAGAAATGTGCCCACTCCTGAGTCCACATTTCCAGCCTCTCCCACAGTCTATCTTTCCTTCTACCTCCACTATCCCTTTTTGCCCGTCCTCTTTCCCCCCCAACAACCCACCCACCCAGGCATCGGCAAGAGTTTTTACCGTGTGACAGTGGCCACAATGTGGTGCTACCACATCCACCCCATCTACGGCCTCACACTCGCCCAGTTTCTGGACCTGAACGGGGTGAGTGAGAGCAGAGTGGAGCGCGTGTGAGTGGGATGTGCAGGAATGGGCATGCACTGGCATCTACATGGAGATAGAGCGATAGCGACATAGAGGGGGGGGAGACAGGGAGGGAGATAGAGACTGAGGGGGAGAAGGAGACAGCAAGGGCTGGAGTCAGCCAGGCGTGCACGTACAAACCCTCCCACCTTTTACTTCACGCACCCATGCTCATCTACCCTCATCTGCTTACATCTGCCCTCCGTGCTCCAACTTTCTCCCTCCATCCGCTCGCCCATCCACCCCTGCAGGGGCTGTCATGCGACGTGCCCTTGCCAGTGGGCACGGTGGTGAGTGTGAAGCCCAACGCTGATGTCAGGGCCTGCTCCGCATTCTACACCACTGTCCAGGTCAGGTCACTATGTTGAAGTCACATTTCAGAAATCTAAAGAACGCGCTTCTTGGCTTCCTCGCGTTCCGCACCAATTTTTCTTCCCTCCCCACCTCTGTTTCCTCTGCTACCTCCTCTTCTCCCCTCTTCCCCTCCTCCCCTCCTCTCCCTCCTTCCCCTCGTTTCCCCTCGTTTCCCCTCCTCCCCTCCTCCCCTCGTCACCTCGTGCCCTCCATCAATCTTCCTCACTTTCACATTCACGGTATTGTGCCTTTTCTGGCGACCCAGAAGTCATTTTCGCCCGCAAGCTGTTGTACCCTGCATGCATCCGCATTTTCTTTCTCTTCACATTCTCATCCGCATGTCTTTTTGTCACCCTCATCCCCTTTCTTCCCCTTCCCCATCCTATACGTTCTTCACCCCCCACCTCCTCCTTTTATCACTACCTCTTTCCCCTTCCTTTTCATCTCCTTTCTCCATTCCGCCCTTTTCCTCTCCCTTCCTTCCCCTCCTTCCCTTTCCTCCCTCCCTCCCCCCCCTCCTCCCCGTCCACCCCACCAGAACGACACGTGTGAGTCCATAGCCGCCAAATTCTCCCTCACCTCCTCCTGCCCGGACCCCTCCCAGCCCTGCACCACCGACCTCCTTCTCCTCAACCCGGGCCTCGACTGCACCCCCACGAAGCTCCCTACCAGCCTCTCCATCTGCCTCGAGCGCGCCACGCCTCTCATGCCCATGTGCGAGGAGTCTATAATGGTGCAGAGTGCGGGGAACGCGACGTGTGCGTCGCTGCTGGCGGGAAGGCAGCCGCCGTTGAGTGCACTGGAGCTCTACCGCATGAACCCCGGCATCTACTGCCACCACCTGCTGCCGCCCTCCACCGACTCGGGGTTCCCGGGGTCCGAGGTACAGCGGGGTGGGGTGTGTGTGCGGTGCGGTGGGATGTGAGGTATAGTGGGGTGTGATGGCCTTTAAGACGCGTCGCAATATGCTGGAGGAGTGGTAAGGCTGTGGCGTTCAAGGAAACAGTGTAGTGTGGTTAGCTGATCAGGTGCGCATCAGTGGCTCATTTTTGTGTTACCCTATTGTTTCTCTATCGCGCACCTCCCTCGGGTTTCTTTTCAGACTCGGGTCAACTGCATCTTCTTTTCACCTGTGCCCTCTTCTGTTGTTCCTGTTGCATTGCAGGTGTGTGTTAAAATGAGAATGGACATGTCATTCGGCTCTTGCCCATTGTCTGAGGTCTATATTGCAACAGACAATGACAGATGCAGTGCCATCCAGTTCAGGTTCTTCAAGGGCATCAAGAACTGCTACAAACGAATCAATGGCTATGATTGCCTTGATAGACTGACTAGGGGCACAAGGATTTGCTTGCCAGACCCAGTCAAGATCAGACAGGGAAAGTGCTCGGTTTAGGATACTAACGCGACATGATTTGTTGTTTTGAGCTTCATGCATGGTGTTTATATCCATACATACATATATGCATATATATACTATGTATACATATGTACATTATGTACTTTATACATATATATTTCATACTCTGTCAATTGATAGTCCCTGAATTTCTGGGTGTATGTAGTATCTAACCAGATTCGGTACAGGGTATCTCCGAAACAGAGGCAGGGGTTGTGCAATCAGGGTTTGGAGTTTGGCTCGTCAATAATCGCGACACCGCCTGCACAAACCGCGCGTGTCGGGTGGCAAGCCCCCGGCCCCTAAGGGCAAGAACGGACTACCATTGCAGCAGCGCGACTTAGTCACCACTAGTGATTAATACGAACACAGTACGGTACCGTATATCCAGACCCTCCCGTCATCCACCTCCCATCCCATCCCCAGCCGTCCCGCCGTCCCGTCCCCAACCATCCCGTCTCGTTGCGCGGTATGATCATGGGAGTGGGCCCGCGCCGCCACGCGCTCATCGTCGCGCGGATAACTCTCGCGCTCGCGTTGTTGCACACCATCGCGGACCGTACCACAAAGTTAGGGGAGATTTTTGGGGGAGGAGGAGGCCGAGCAGGAACAGGCGGAAAAGGCGGAGGAAGCGGAGGAAGCGGAGGAAGCGGAGGAGGCGGAGGAAGCGGAGGAGGCGGAGGAAGCGGAGGAGGCGGAGGAAACGGAGCTGGTGAACGTAGGATGGTTGTGGCGGGGCGGAGCTACTACTCGCGCGGCGGTAATAGGTGTCGTGCCGAGGCGTATTCCCTACTCGCCGCCGCGCAGATCATAAACGAGGCAGACAGTAAGCCCGTCGGACACCCAAACATCAGTAGCATTATCATCTAGTAGTAGCCCGTCGGCCCCACGGTGCCGCCCGCCGAGCTCTCAGACGCCTTATGCGATGCCACCTTCAACCTTTGAGGCGCCTCAAAAGATGCCACCTTCAACCACGTTTACCGCCGTTAACCGCGTTGCCCAACCGTGGGGGAGTCCTCGCGAACTCTCAGTCATCCAACCGCCTCGCGCCGCTCCCTCTTCCCAGAAGCCCACTTCCTCTCCCTCCCCCGCCCACCCCCCCCTTCCCCCCCCGCCCCTTTGTGTATCCCGTCGCGTCCTGCCAGAGCGACTTGTGCCATCCATTTTCCCACTTTTTCTTCCTTAAAAATCCCCCCCGCCCTCTTCCGCCCGTCGGGCTCCCCCGGCCTTCTTCCCCTCTTTCTCTCACCATTTCCCCTCCGCCTTCCCCCATCCGCGGAAACCTTGTTTCAATCGGCGCGCAGTGGCGGTGCTGGCGGATCTCAAGGCGGAGTGGGGCGCGTTTCCGGGGAGTGCCACGTGGCAGAGCGGCAGAGAGTGCGCGCGGATGGCGGGAGTGACATGCGACAAGAATGGCTTCGTGCAAAAGCTGTACGTGACCTGCCATGACCTGGCACGACCTGGCACGACTCGACATGACCTGGCATGACCTGGCATGCCAGGGCATGGCGTTCTCATGCGTTGTGCGTCCTCTCCTCTCCACTCCTCCCTCCTCTCCTCCACTCTCCTCTCCTACTTTCTCATCTCTTCCTCTCTACTCCATCCATCCCAACCACTCGCTTCACGCATCGTGCATGCATATTCACCTATTGTAACGTCTCATCGTTTCCAGTCGACATTTTCATGACCTAAAACCACCGTCTCCACTTGACCATCATCACCTTCCTCTCCCTTTCCTTTCTTACTCCTCATCTCGTCCCCCCCTTCCCCTCCACTTCCTCCCCCTGCCCCTGCCCTTCCCCCTGCCCCTGCCCCTGCCCCTGCCCCTGCTCCCTCTGCCCCTGCCCCTCCCTCTGCCCTGTCATGGTCTGTTTGGGCAGGGTGTTGAGTCGGAGGCAGCTCTACGGCTCGCTGCCCGAGTCCCTCGCCTACCTCGCAGCCCTGCAGCACCTGTGAGTGCGCCCTGCCGTGCATTATGCTGGGAGCAATAAGAATGAGATGTGTGCGAGGCAAACGATCGGAGCACACTTGTTGCACTCGCCTCTCCAAGCCCTGCATGTGTGGATCATTGCCGCCATGTGTGCGTGTGTGCGTGCGCTTGTGCGTATGCATGTGCGAGAGAGAGAGAGAGAGAGTGTGTGTGTGTGTGTGTATGTGTGTGTGTGTGTGTGTATGTGTGTGTGTGTGCGCGCGCGCGTGCGTGTGTGTGTGTGCGTGCGGGTGTGCGTGTGTAAGTGTGTGTGTGTCTGTGTGTGTGTGTGAGCGCGTGCGCGCGCACGCGTGTGTATGTGTGTGCGTGTGTTGGCGTGTGCATATGTTTGTGTTTACTTGCGCTGGCCACCGCTTGCTGTGCTGGCAGTTTGCGTGCTAGTGCTGTGTATGATGTGCATGAACTGTGCAACGCCAGATGCCAGAGGTGTTAGTGTTAGCCCTTTCACATTTTGTATTTGTACTTTCTATATCCTAGCGTAGTGTAGTTTGCACATTGTGTTTGGTTGGGTGTACACCCACATCCCAACCAAACCCAAATGTAATCTCCAAGCAATCTCCAACCCACCAATTGGAGATTGCCTTGGGATTACCCCCAATCCCTAGAGATTGTCTCCGATTCCTTTCCCCATCCATTCCTTGCTCATCCTGGATGTACGTAAAGAGCTTCGATAATGTATAGATTCTAAGCTTAATTTCTGACAAGAGGCACTCCATGTCCCTGTGCATTGAGGTCATTTTTTAGGCGCCTTGAGAATCAGCTCCATGCCCCTTGCCCTGGTTTGATGATCCATGCATGCTTGCGCCATATGCCAAGTCTTCCTTGCATGTACTCGTCTCATCTTCATGCATTCCCCCTCGCATTCTTGCACGCATGGGCACCACAAGCAGGGATCTGAGCAACAACAGGCTGTACGGCCCCATCCCCCTCTACCTCACCACTCTGCCCGACATACAGCTGTTGTGAGGCCTCTTCCCTCTTCCCTCACCTCTTCCCAGTCTTCTTCCCACTCCTCTTCTCACTCCTCTGCTAAAACCTCTTTTCACTCCTCTTCCTAGTCCTCCTCTCATGCGTCTCCCTCTTTTCAATATGCGGCACCTCTGGAGAAAGAAAAAAGGAGAGACTGTGTAGCAGTGCAGGTGTAAAGCTGGAAAAGGGATTTATCCATGATTATTATTGCTGGCTTGGTAGCAGAAGCAAACTCGAACCACTTGTCCGTGCCTGCTCCTCGCCCTGCCCCTCGCCCTGCCCCTCGCCCTGCCCCTCGCCCTGCGTCCATGCAGCAACCTGCGCAACAACCAGCTCTCCGACTTCCTCCCCTCAGACTGGTCACCGTCCATCGCCACGCTCCTCCTAGACAACAACTACCTCTACGGCGAAGCCCGGCTCTCCTACTGCCCCAGCACCCTCTCCCTCCGCTCCAACTGCCTCACCTTCCCTCCCCCCTCCTCCTCCATCCCCTGCACGAATCACCCCCAGCGTCCCCTCTCCGCCTGCCTCGCCTTCTGCGGGCTTTCCTCCGATCAGAAACCCTGCTCAGGTGTCGGCACGTGCCGATTAGGCAAGGCAGGGAAGCCCGTGTGTGAGTGCGAGGACGGGTACGTGACCCGTGTGTCGCCAGGCTCCTGTGTGCCGGAGGCACAGACCGAGTCCTTCGTGCTCTCCCTCGCCGACTCGCCCTCCGTGCGCCTCAAGGGCTCTGCTTCCCTCGTGGAGGGAAGGGGAGTGGAGCCGTCGGGGGTTGCGCCGCTGCAGCCACCACAGTCGCCCGACCCGATTCCAAAGCCAGGCACTGCCAATGCAGCCAGCGCCGTAAGCAGTGCGAGCAGCAGCATCAGCACTGCAGATCTCGTAGACGCAGCAGCACCGCCGCCTTCACCACCGCCGCCGTCACCGCCGCCACCACCGCCGCCTTACAGCTCCTCGGGTAAGCTTGTGGTGAGCCCGGGAGTGCGCGGGGCGTGGGGCGCCGTGACGCTGCTGCCGCTCGTCACGCTCTTCACCTTCTCCACTCCGCAGGACCCCTGCGGCCGCCAGCTCGCCTTCAACTTCTCCTTTGCCTTCTCCATGTCTGCCCAGTCTGGTCAACTCGGGGGAAAATCCTCTCCCTCCTCCTCCTCCTCCTCCTCCTCCTCCTCCTCCTCCTCCTCCTCCTCCTCCTCCTCCTCCTCCTCCTCCTCCTCCTCCTCCTCCTCCTCCTCCTCCTCCTCCTCCCCCTCCGTTTCATTCCCCTTCCTCTCGTCCACTGCACCTGCAAGGCTAGGAGCAGCAGCAGCAGGAGCAGGAGCAGCAGCAGGGGACGGGCTAGCCTTTGTGATAAGCGCCACCGAGCCGACAGGGGGGCCAGGCATGGGGTACAAAGGCATGGAGCGGAGGAGCGTGGCAGTAGAACTAGACACACGAAAGGACGCCTGGAATGGTGACCCGGATAGCAACCACGTGGGGATTAACATCGGCGGTAACAGCCGCTCCATTGCCACAGCTTCACCAGACGGCATTGTGCTGAACAGTGGAGAGCCGCGGCATGTGTGGATTGTGTACGAACCTGACGCTCGTGCTGCCAGCACCGGCACAAAAAACAGCAGCAGCAGCAGAAGCAGAAGCAGCAGGAAGAGCAGAGCAGGAGGAGGGAAGGCAGGGAGGCTGCGAGTGCTTCTGGCAGCAGGAGATGTGCAGCCAGGCATAGCGTTGCTGGATGTGCCTCTCTCGCTCTGCTCCGTGCTCAAGCCGTCGCCGTCGCGGCCCTCGGTGTTCCTCTCATTCTCAGCATCCTCCTCCATCTGGGGTGTGCATCAGGACCACCGTGTGCTCTGGTGGGACCTGCAGACAGGTGTGTCTTCGTATTTGTGTGTGTGTGCGCGCGCCCTTGCTCGTGCTTCCATGTGCGTGAGCGTGCGTGCTGGCATGCCATTTGCATCCCTGTGCGTCTGTGGCCCTATCTGTGACTCCAGCATCCACGACCATCAATCAACGATCCATTTACTCTCCCCCTTCTTGAGACTCCTCGCAACGGAAAAAACAAGCGCACCCTCCTCTCCTCGCCGCCACTCCTCCAGGCCCGTCAGACCCCTGCTTTGGCATCGCTCGCATGTCTCCTTCCAGCGTCTACTGTCGCTCCGGCATCTCCTCCTGCCCTGGGCAAGCCACGTTATCTGCCGGGAATGGGAGTGCCACTGGTGGTAGCACTGGTGACAGCGCTGGTGGGGTGGTCACCAATGAGTTTGCACCAAGAGGAGGAGATGGCGGGGGCGGAGAAGGAGGAGTAGGGGCGCAACAGCTAGGAGGAAAGACTGGAGGCTGCGTAACTGGTGAGGAATCCAGCATCCAGCATCCAGCATCCACCATCCAGCATCCAGCATCCAGCATCCAGCATCCAGCATGCAGCATCCAGCATGTATCATTGAGCACTGAGCATCGAGTGTCGAGCATCGGTCATTGGTCCAGCAAACTGCTGGGAAGTTTATGGCTATTGCACGTTCCCAATGCCTTCCCTCAATGCAATGCAACGCGGCGGTACTCAACATTACTGCGGTGCTTCTCCTGACTGGCTTCTCCTTCACATGCGATGGATTGAGGCTGTTCACCTGGATTGAGGGGCCGTCGAATTATAACATCCTCAATGAACGAGGTCCTTCACCTGAAGCCCATGTGATGGCACACGAGTCAAAGAGAATATTTGTCTGCCTGCGTGTGTGCATGCGTGTGTGTGTGTGCATGTGCTGTGTGGGTGCGTGGGTGGGGGGAGCGGGTGAGCGGGTGGGTGGGTGGGCGGGGGTGTGTGCATGCGTGAGTGCGTGCTGGGGGGCGCACGCAGATGTGTGCAGTGCGGGTGACAGGAACCCATGCGTTGTGGGCAACTGTGTGAATGACGGCTACGGCTCGTACACCTGCGTGTGCCCACCTGGTTTCTACCTCGGCACCTCCGATATCGGCGCCCCCTCCTGCGCCCCTGGTAACCCCTCCTTGCTCCTTCCTGCTGCTTCCTGCTTCCTGCTCCCTTTCGTCCCTTTCGTCCCTTTCGTCCCTTTCGTCCCTTTCGTCCCTTTCGTCCCGTTTGTCCCGTTTGTCCCGTCTCTCCCTTTTGTCCCAGTGCCCTTCCCTGTTTCGACCTGCTCGTGCTTCAAGAGTCGAGGGTCCTCAACAGCAGCCTGTTTTCAATGGTTTCCACTCCAGACTCCAAGTCTCCAGCCTCTTCCACAATCTATCTTTTCTTTTACCTCCTCCATACCTTTTTGCCCATCCTCTTCCGCTTTTCACTCGACTCAACGACAGTTTTTTTTTACCTCCTCCACACAATTTTTCCCCACCCTCTTCCCCACCCACCACCTACCCAGGCATCAGCACGGGCTTTTATCTGGTGACAGTGGCCACAATGTGGTGTTACCACATCCACCCCATCTATGGGCTCACACTCGCCGAGTTCTTGTACCAAAATGGGGTGAGTGAGTGAGTGAGGGCAGGGCAGAGTGGAACGCGTGTGAGATGGAACGGGGATGAGGATGTCTTTTGAGACGTCTCAAAACAGGGCATAGTGGAACGCGTGTGAGATGGAACGGGGATGAGGATGTGCGTGCATGGCCATGCACTGGCATTGAGATAGAGTGGAGATAGAAAGTGAGATAGGAAATGAGGGGGAAAAGGAGATAGCAAGCGCTGCGGTCGAGCAGGTACGCAAGTGCAAGCCCTCCCCCCTTCCGCTTCACACATCAGCGCCCAGCTGTCGTTATCCGCCCTCATCCGCTCTCATCCGCCCTCATCTCCACCCTTTCCTTCACCTGCCCACCCACCCCTCCAGGGGCTGGCGTGCGACGTGCCCTTGCCGATGGGCGCAGTGGTGAGCATGAAGCTTTTTCTGACACGCCTCAAGAAGTGCCCTCTATACCCCACCCTTCCCACTTACCCACCCACCCACCCACCCACTCCTACAGGGGTTGTCATGCGACGTGCCCTTGCCAGTGGGCACGGAGGTGAGCGTGAAGCCCCCTGACATCAGGTCCTGCACCGCTTTCTACACCACTGTCCAGGTCAGGTCATTCTATTGGAGCCCTTTTGATAGTTCTATAATATGCTCTCCGCTGCCTCTCTTGCATGCCTCACCACTTCTCCTCCCTCGCTCCCTTCCCCCCTCCTTTTCCTTTGCTATCTCCCCTTCTCTCCTCATCTCCTCCTACCTCCTTCCCTCCCCCCCTCCTCCCTCCTCGCCTCCCCATCTCTTCATCATTAACTCTTTCACCTTCCTTTTTCAACTCCTTCTCCTCTCCCTTCTCCGATCCCTCCTTTTCCCCCTTCCTCCCCCTTCCTATCCTCCCTTTCCTCCCCCACCTCCCCATCCACCCCATCAGAACGACACGTGTCTATCCGTAGCCGCAAATTTCTCTCTCATCTCCTCCTGCCCGGACCCCTCCCAGCCCTGCACCACCGACCTCCTCCGCCTCAACCCCGGCCTCGACTGCTCCACCAACAAGCTCCCTACCAGCCTCTCCATCTGCCTCGAGCGGGGCACGCCTCTCATGCCCATGTGCGAGCAGTCTGTGCGGGTGCAGAGCGTGGGGAATGCGACGTGTGCGAAGCTTCTGGCAGGGATGGACCCGCCGCTGAGTGCGCTGGAGCTCTACCGCATGAACCCCGGCATCTACTGCCACCGCCTGCTGCCACCCTTCCGGGATACGGGCTTTCCGGGCTCCGAGGTATGATGGGTGGGGTTTTAGGTGCGGTGTGGTGGGTTTTGAGTCGACTCAGAAGTCTTTCCGAGCTCCGAGATATGCAGGGACGGGATGAGTGTGCGGTGTGGTGGGGTGGGTTGTGCGGCGTGGCAGGGTGTGATGATCTTGCATCTGGCAGGGTGTGGCATTGGGCATGCGTTGCAACTCAGTACCCTCATTGTTTCTCAACCGTGCATATCCGTTGGTTTCCTTCCTCCAGTCCCGGCCGATTGCAATCCCCTTTCACCTCTGGCTGGCCTCTTGCTTCTGATTGCATTGCAGGTGTGTGTTTTAATGAGAACGGACACGTCATTTGGCTCGTGTCCCTCATCTGAGGTCTACATTGTAACAGACAATGACAGATGCAGTGCCATTCAGTTCAGGTTCTTCAAGGGCATTAAAAGCTGCTATAAAAAAATAAATGGCTACGACTGCCTTGATAGACTGAACAGGGGCACAAGGATTTGCTTGCCAGACCCAGTTAAAATCAGACAGGGGAAGTGCTCTATTTAAAATGTGAAAGCATGATTTGCTGTTGTGCGCCTCACCTATGGGGTTCATAATCATTGTATATTTTCCTTAAGTGCAATGTTTCCCATGTAGGCCCTCCCTCCCTCTTGCATTAGGAGCACACAGTCAACGACAATGATCCACCACCACCAGTCCATCACGCTTGCACAAAAGTGACACGAACTTATTTTTTTTTTTGCCAATATAAAGTTACAAATTTCAACGTTGGCGCAATCCATAGCCTCCCTGCTTGTAAGACTTGGCACAAAGTATGTGTACATATTTTCTCTTGAACATGGACTCAAGGATTGCTTTATAGCGCGATATTGATTCGCAAGGTGAAGGGAAAATCCCGTTTGCTCCTTTCCAGAATGAAGAATTCGGTCCGTGTGCATATTCGCGCCAAAATTGGTGCGCGACTCGCAATTTCAAATTTCCTACGCTTCATTGCACGCAGCGCATCCATCACCACCACAATGCCCAAAAACCCCTCGCCATCATCCAACGAGCAACAACTGCTTCAGCAGCATCCACTCCACTCCACTGCTTCAACAGCCGCCACAATGCCGTCACAATTCCGTCGAATCGAAACTGCGCCACAAGTGCACCTCAATGCACTATCGAGTCCCGACCGAGACGACTTCGCATGTCACAGCACAGTACGCTCATTCGTCCCCTCCCCAGCGCACTTCCTCCAAAAACAGCAGCAGGGCACAGTTTGCCGGCGCGAATGACTCGTATGGTCTTCTCCACCCTCCACTTCCAGTCGGCTGCACATTTCCAACATCGCCCTGGCCCTCTCTCAACGTCAGCTCACCTTTCGCATGAGAGGACTTTTCATATCTCATTCTCGTATTCCATCCCTCGCCCCCCATTAGGACCAGCGTAATCGTCCCTATTACCTTCCCGAGACGTTGGAGTTCCCGCTAGGGTATTTTGTTTATGTTCGACGATTGTAACCGAGTCTGAAAGAAAAATCCGTTACAACCAGCTATAGTTTTCTCGTGACATCCCGACGACCACCCTCCATTGTTATTTCTTTTGGTTATTCTTTCGTTTCTCCGCCATACTGCTACTACCAGCGACAGGAGCACTAGCACTAGCAGCACTATTGGCAGCGCAGCGCGAGGAGCTGTGCGTCACTTGTCCTTCTCGGCTCGTCTCGGTTTCAAAAGCACGCGCCCCTGCGAATGGGCTGGCCCGCCTGAATCCATTTAATAATGGCTCCAGGCGCAGCCATGCCCCGCCGCCATAGCCATCGCCGCTGTGGCCATGCAGCTCGTTTTGGAGCGGTTTCGCATGGTGCGGATGATATCTCACACCCGCCCATCGTGTCTCGCGACGTGCTACCTGTCGTACCGCACGTGACGCCACGCAATAGAATCTGTGGAGCAAGACGCTCAGATAGAGAGGAAACGGCTAGATTTCCTAAACCGCACATAGCTAGATCGTCTAGAGCGCAACGAATAAAGAATAGTCGAGAGCGCGGCGCGCATCTGGGGCATGCGGCCATGGCGCCACGTGTCGTCTGGAGGCTTCTCCTCGTGAGCGGGCTCGTGAGCCTCTTGGGGTTCGCGTCGGCGCCATGTGCGGCGGACGGCACGGCGGACGACGACACGGTGCGCGAGTGGGTCATGCCCGAGGGCAAGAACCTCACACTTCATGTGCTCGCCGATAACACCTATGGCGCCAAGTGCCTGGACGGCAGGTAAGGTGTCGGCACTTCAAGGCGCCGCCACACCGGGCGCGCGTGCCGACTTCGCAAAAGCTATTGACCCGATCGACTACTGTATGCGGAGAAAACGGATGAAAAGTCCACCGTCTTTGACCTTCATCGTCCTCACCACCACCTGTTCCGCCCCTCCCTTAACCTCCCCTGTTTGCCTTTCTCCGCGAACCAGTCCACCGGGGTACTTTCTACGGCGCGGGAGTGGTGCGGGGAAGGAGGCATGGCACATATTCTTGCCGGGCGGGGGGTGGTGCGCCACTGCGGAGGACTGCGCTGCGCGCGCCGCCACCGCCATGGGGTCCACGCGGCCCTGGACGCCCCGACGCAAGGTGCTTTCCTCCTCAACCACAGTCCGTCGCCCTTCCCTTTGACAATTCTTTTTTCTTCGTATGGTTTGATTATGTCTTGTTTGGTCTGCTTCGGCTCTTTTTTATCCCCCTCGCTTCTTTCCAGTTCTCCCCTATGCATGTGAAACCTCCTCTAGGCTCGGTTGCTTCTGTTTCCGCATCAGAGTGCGCGGCCCTTGGTGGTGCTGTTCGAGGGCATCCCAAGCCTTGAGCGCCTTTGAGACGCCTCAAAAACTCCCTTCCGTTCCCCTTCCCCTCCCCCTTCCCCTTCCCCTTCCCCTTCCCCTTCCCCTTCCCCTTCCCCTTCCCCTTCCCCTTCCCCTTCCCCTTCCCCTTCCTCTCCCCACCCCCTCCCTCCGATTCAGAGCGCGCGGCACCTGGCGGTGCTGTTCAAGGGCATCCTGAGCCCCTTGCGGCGGCGCAACCCCAACTTCTACGACTGGAACCTGGTGGTGCCGCTGTACTGCGACGGGGGCGGGTACGCTGGGCGCGCGGGGTGGAAGAAGGTGAACGACAGCACGGCCATTTTTATGGACGGCTGGCGCATCATGAAGGCCGTGCTCTCCGGTGTGTGGTCTCTCTCTCTCTCTCTCTCTCTCTCTCTCTCTCTCTCTCTCTCTCTCTCTCTCTCTCTCTCTCTCTCTCTCTCGCACACACACAAGCGCACACATACTCATCCACACTTACCTTGCCACTCTTGCACATGTCATCACTATCTTCCAAAAACATGTCCCCCCTCACATGCCACCTGAACAACCACCTGCTGCAGACCTGATGGACCATAGGGGCCTCAAGTCCGCGACGCAGGTGCTGCTGTCAGGGTGTTCTGCAGGGGGCCAGGCGGTGGTGATGCTGTGCGATCAAGTCGAGACTTTACTGCCTTCCGCCACCGTCAAGTGTCTCATGGATGGAGGCTTCTTTCTCGGTACACTCCCTTCCCCATTTTTCTCTCCTGGCGTCAACTTGCAATGTTCATCAGTCTGTGGCCCCACCTTTGCAGTGGCTCGTCTTTTGTGCTGTTCGTAGATATTGATTTCCTTTCCTTTGTTACACATGTTTATGGGTTGCTGGATACCTTTCAGATGCAAGGGACAGGAATAATAACCTCCGGTTCCGCTCCTTGGTCCAACGTGTTACGACACTACACCAGGCCACTGGAAACGCCCGCTGCAGTAGAGGTACCTTCCCTCCTCCTCCTCTCTTCCCTTCTCTCTTCATTGCGTTTTTTTCAATTCTTTGTAGCATATGAACGCCACTTTAATGAGCAACCCCCATCCACCATGCGAACATTTTCCCCTTCCTCGTTTACCCCGTCTCCTCCCTCAACCTGCTCTCCATCCACCCCTTTGCTTGCAGCCCACGAGGACGAGGAGAAGTGGCGGTGCTTTTTCCCTCAGTACGCTTTGGGCTACATCTCCTCCACCATCTACGTTGTGAACCCTCTCTTTGACTACGCTGCTCTGAGCATTGGCAACCAGCTGCCCAACAAGACATCCAGCATCGCACGGTGCCTGCACGACATAACCGTTGACATGCCATCCCTCACCGAGTCTATCCGGAACAACTCATGGACGAGCATGACATACAAGGATAACAGTCCGTGCACGGAAAACGAGCAGAAGGCCGTGGTGACTGTTGCTGGGACTATGTACAACGAGGTGAAGACGCTTGTGAAAAAAGAGCCGAGAGTTGGTGCGTATTTGACGGATACTGTGGCTCATTGCAGCACGGTGTACTCGTCTTGGGCGAAGGTTTCGGTTAATGGAGTCACAGTGAGAAAAGCCATAGGGAATTGGTACTTTGACTCGGATGGCTCTGACGATGATTCTAGGTTCTTACATCCATGACATTAATGTGTTTATACATATACATAATGCTAACTAATTTGGTTTTTGCATGTACAGCATCTGTATTCGAGCAAAAAATGGTGACGTGGAGGAACCTTCTGTGTTTCGCCCAAACCGCACTCCCCTCCCCGATCTCTGCACCAGCCATTCACAGAACTCGGAAAAATCTCCAGCTCTCTGACGACTCTCACGATGTTCGACGACTCTCACGATGGTCCTTGCCTCTCATTGCACTGTCCCCTGCATTCGTCGCGAAACTTGTGCTTAGGCGGTCCAACTCCGCTCGTCGGTCGATTCGTGTCACTCCTGACGGACCGCAAATCTAATAGGGGGCTCGGCGGGAAGGTACGGTCTTAGATCGCGAGAGGAGATTTGTTTTTACCACCTTTTACAGCCGCTGCATCAGCACCAGGATTTTCTATGGCAGCGAGTACACACGCGGCGCTTTTGGAGTATTAGATCGGGCCGATCTTATCCGCTTCCCCGGCCCGCCTTTCGCGTATGCAGATCTTCGCTGCGTGCCGTGCGGGCTAGCCGCCTTATAGTTGCTGTTCCTGAGCACAGTAATTTTCACGTTGACAATAAGAGGCGAATACTCCTCTTCGGATTCTGAGGTTCTCTCCTATCTCTTCACCCGCTGATCCGTTCGTCTCAACTAGTGCCGTTCCAGCCGGTCAATTTCTCGCCGTTCGAAAGAGCCTCGCTGCTGTTAGATACGTCACGAGTCGTGTGACCGTCGAGGAGGTTTAACGAGGGTTCAAGGAGCAGGTGTTCTGCTTCCCTTACGAGAGCGAAGGAGAAAGAGGGACCCGTGCCGTGGGCGACATGGCGGCGGCTTTGGCGACCGTCGCGAAGGCGAAGGACGGGTCGCACGTGTCGCTGGACGGCGTGCGCGACAAGAACGTGGGGCAGCTGCGAAAGCTGAACGCGGCGATGTTTCCCGTCAAGTACCAGGAGAAATACTACAGCGACGCCATGGCTGCTGGCGAATACACTAAACTGGGTATGCAATCTCACTGGCATGGATCGGCCGGCCGTCGATTCACTACCACGAATGAGTGGTTTCGTGCAAGCGCATATTTCGTTGCTGGTAGATCGTCCTTTCCCATTGGTTCCATTCGTTTTCTGCAGTCTCCGCCCTTCGTCTCCCCCTGTTATCTAACACACCCCCCCCCCCCCCCCCCCCCCTCCCCGCATTTTTCCCAAAGCCCCTCCCGCATTTTTTTCCACGTCGTCCTCTCTTCCTCTCTCCTTCCAAAGCCCCTTCGCGCCACCCGAAACCCTTGCCCGTCCTCTCCCCCACCCCTCACCCACTCCGCATCTCTCCCTTCCCCCGTCCCCCCCCCCCTCCCCCCGTCCCCCTCTTTTCCGCCCAACACTTCCTCCCTCCCCCCGCATTTCCCTCCCCCACTCCTCGTTCCCCCAGCGTTCTACAGCGACGTGCACGTGGGCGCGGTGGCGTGTCGGCTAGAGCGCGAGGCGGGCAGCGGCGGCGGCGTGAAGGTCTACATCATGACGCTCGGCGTGCTCGCGCCCTACCGCCGCCTCGGCATCGGTGCGCGCTGCCTTTCTCGCTGTTACTAGCCGGGAAACGGTTGTGGGGTGGGGGTGAGGGTGTTGTGGGGTGGGGCTAGGCCGGTGTGGGAGTGTTTGGCGAGAGGGGTTATGAAAAAAGGCGAAATGGGGGAGGGCGGGTCCGGGGCGGAGAATGGGTGCGTCACTGCCACTGGATTTGCCGTTGACAGTATCACATCCCATCCACAAGGCGGGACTTCCTTCCCTCACTCCCTCCGTTCCTCCCTCTCCCATTCCCACTTACCCCATCACCTGCTCCATAAACCTCCCTTCTAAACTTCCTCTTCCCCACCCCCCTCCCCATTTCTTCCCCCTCTCCTCCCCGCTCCCCCCGCTCTCCTGTTCCCCTCGGCCCCACCCTTCCCCACTCTCCCGTTCCCGCCCCCACCCTTCCCCCTCCCCGCTTCTCCCCCGCGCGCCCCTGCGTTTCCCGCGTGCTGCTGCTGCTGCTCCACCCACCCACCCACACGACCAGGCTCGTTGCTGCTGCAGCATGTGCTGAGTCAGTGCGAAGCAGAGGGGTCAGGCGTACGAGAGGTCTACCTGCACGTGCAGACCAACAACGAGGAGGCCATTGCCTTCTACTCGCGCTTTGGCTTCGCTATAACGGACACCATTAAGAACTACTACCGCCGCCTGCAACCTCCCGACTGCTACGTGCTCTCGCGGTCGTTTGGCCCGGGGGCCACCGCCGGCGCCCAGCAGAACGGCACTGCTGCTGCTCCAGGGCAATAAGACTGCTCGGACAGTGTTGCGTTTGTGTGCGCCTGCATTTTTCTGCTCTTTTCTTAGGTCTGTGGGTTCCTTTTTTTTTGTCCTTTAATCTTTCCTTGTCTTGTCGGTGATAGGTAGAGTAGAGTGACTGTCAGGGCAATGTGACAAAGCACATGCAAACCTGCTAAAAAACATCCAATAAAAGCATGCTGGAAGGTACCGTATTGTTACAGTTAGGCAGCGTATCAAGCATATTCAGCTTTAGTGAATTCTGATCTTCCTAACAAAGAACGCATCAACACTATTGTGCACCTCAAGAGTGAAACTGAGCTGAAGCTTTTCATCATTGCTTGTGTCATTGTATTGGTGGGACAATCTCCTTTTCTAACATAGCATGCTGCACCACGCCACCTTCCTTGCTGGCCAGTAAGCAGCAATAGAAGAGTTGCATTTCACTTATACACCTCCACCCTCTGCACACCCTGCACTGCACTGCACTGCACACTGTACAAGACCAACTTGTCAAATGTACACATACACATACACAAGCACACTTGCGCTTTTACAAGCATGCGCATGAACAGCATGAGTCTCCACCCACCATTTCTCTTCTCTGCTCTCTGCTTCCCTGCTCTGCTCTGCCCTGCTCTGCTCTACCCTGCTCTCCTCTTTTCCTCACTCCCATGCTATAGTCCTCTCCTCTCCTCGCTGTCCTCTCCTATGCTCACCTCTCCTCTCCTCACCTCCTCTCTCCTCTCCTCTCCTCTCCCCTCTTTTCCTCTCCACTCTCTCCCCGCCCTCCTCTCCTCTCCCCCTCTCCTGCCGTCCCCTCCCCTCCTCGTCCCCTTGCTCTCCTCTCCTCACATCACATCACACAGCAGACGACCGCAGTGTTTCAAACAGCAAGCCCCTGCCACAGCCAGTTCCCCCATGGAAGGCCGCAACAACAGGGGACGACTTTTGAGGCGCCGCAAAAGTCGTCTCCTGCTCTTCTCTCCTCACATCACATCGCATCACACGCCAGACGACCGAAGCGTTTCAAACAGCAGGCCCCTGGCAGCCAGGCCAGGCCACAGGCGGTCCCCCCCATGGAAGGCCGCAGCAGGGGGCAGCACCCCTCCTGTAGGTAGGGTTGCGGGCGTACGGGTCAGGAGAAACACGGCGCTCTGCACTGCAATGCGTGGGGTTACCACGTAACCCATCTCCTGAAGGTGGATGGGATGGGAGCGGGGAGAGGAGGCAGGGATGAGGGAGTGCGTGTGCATGTGCGTCTGTGTGTGCGTGCGTGCGAGCATGCGCGTGCGTGAGAGCAAAGTGATCAATTCATTTCCCTTACAGGTCCACTGACAACAGTTGACACATGGCAGTCCGGTATGGGCCGAATGCGCTTGCCCTTGCCCTTCCCACGATCGCCACGCTGCTGCTGCTCGCCCCCTTGGAACGCAGTAAGTGTGTCCTGGGAAAACCCCCGTGCCTCAAACAGCATGCGGAACCGCGTGCATGCTAGCTGCTCCGGTGACGGACCTGTGGTGGGTGGCAGTGCCAACAGGCCACCCGGGGGAAACGAAAGACACAAGAATTCGGAGGCGGAGGCTATGGAAGATGGATTGGTAGCGGTTGTCGTGGTGGGTGGATGCTGGATTTTCCAATCGCTTCTCCAAAGGCAGTTCCCGATACGTTGTTTTGTGAGGTGGATTGGTAGCTTGTCTACGTCCGTCCTGTGTTTCTCAAGAAGCTCCTGGCACTGTGATACAGAAAAACGGATGGCAGCACTTGCACTGAAAAACAACCGCCAGCCGTGAGGGCCTCAAAGGAGCGAGCCAAATATGTTTTCAGTGGACTCAGATTACCCTCACCTTGATGTGAGAAGACCCCAAAGGAGAAGTGACTAGGGTACTTGAGCAGCAGCTTGATGCCGAACGGCACGGCGGTGAGGGCCTTAAGCAGCGCGCCAAATGGTGTTCTGTGGCGACTGAATCGATGTTTTGGGAGCTCACCTTGATGCGAGAAAACTCCAAAGGAGAACAGGCTAGGGTTGATGCCAAACGGCAGGGCCGTGAGGGCGTTAAAAAGGAGTGCGCCGAAGATAATTCGAGTTGATTCACATCGCGCTCACCTTGATGTGAGAAGACTCCAAAGGAGAACAAGCTCGGGTATTTGAGCAGCAGCTTGATGCCAAACGGCACGGCGGTGAGGGCCTTGAGCAGCGCGCCGAAGGCGAGGAAGAGGCAGACGTGGAAGGAGGAGGACACTGTGAAGTAAGCCGAGTAATGCACCATGGCTGCTGCGTTGCTCGGCACTGGCAGGCTCTCCAGCCCCGTGCCTTGCACCATGCTCACTGCTGCTCCTGACGCTGCTGCTCCTGCTCTTGCTCCTCCTGCCCCTGCTCCTCCTCCCCCTGCTGCTGCTGCTGCTGACGCCGAAGACTCAGGCGGTGGTGACGACGGCGATGCAAGCAGGGCGTCAGTCTCCCCTTGCCCACCACTCTCCTCCTCCTTCCCCACACCCTCTCCTCCCCCCACTGCTCCAACATCTCCCTGATTCCCTGCTACAGCCTGCGCTGCAGCGGCGGCTTGGAAGGCAGCAAGGGAGCGGCGGACAACAGAGGCATCGGCGCCCATGAAGGGCAGCACCCACGCGTTCACCTGCCCGCCCACCCACCGCGGCCACACCGGCAGCACCCACCGCCGCACCAGCGGCCATAGGCCCTTCTCGCCCCCCTCTGGCTCTGCTGGCGCGCGCAGCAACGACGGTAGCTTGCCCTTACTGCTGCTGTTGCTGCTTCCAGAAGAGGGTTTTTTCGTGCCCCCTGCAGCTGATTTGGCTGCTTCCCTGCGGATAGCCCTGTCGAGCGGACGATAGAGGGGAGTGGTGGGTTGGCATGGGATTGCACAAAGCAAACAAGGGAGTGAAATTCCAGGTAACAGGCGGACGGACGAGATTTCGAGGAAGGAAGAACGATGAGAGAAGCAGCGTGCACTAACAGCACCAGAAGCAGCAGCTGACTGGCAGCGCCCACTACTTCAGAACCCTTCATTCACCAAACCCCCCATACCTCCCTCCCTCCCTCTTCCTCACCCATCCCACCTATCCACCCATCCCTTTCCAATTTCGCTCCACCTCTGGACCTCTGCCGTCTAAGCAGACTCAATACCAACCAACCAACCCCACCACAGCCCCAACCCCACCACGGCTTTCCCTTCTGAGACGACTCAAAAGCCCCCCAACTCACCGGAGCTCCCCAGCGGAAGCGAGGCCATGCACGAGGGATTCCCACGTGGCGTAGTGGCCTGCCAGGCCGCGGGGCGCTGACACGGACAGGTATGAGTCCACTGCCACCGCTGCTGCTCGCTCTGGGGGCAGCTGCCGCAGCTGTTAAGGGGAGAAAAGGGGGTGGGGAGGGGTGTTGGGGTGGATTCCGCAGGGGATATGGAAAGGAGAGAGTTGGAAGATGGAGAGGGGGAGAATGAGTCCAGTGACATCGCTGCTGCTCGCTCTGGGGGCAGCTACTGCAGCTGCGGTGGGGAGAGAAAGGTTGGGGCGTGCAGACCGGGTGGATGAGCAGGGGGCAGGGCGCATGAAAAGAAGAGAATTTCAATGGACGAGGGGGGGAGGGGGGGGAGGAGAGGGAGGATGGATTGGGAAGAATCGCATTATACAACTGTGAAAACTGGCACTGCTGGTGCTCGCTTCAGGGCGAGCTGGGGACACGATAAGGTGGGGTGTGCAGCAGGAAGGGGCGTGCGGGCGGATGGAGGAGGCTAGGCAGAAAGAGGACGACGATTTAGGCGTGATGGGAAGGGATGGACGCAGGATGAGTGGAGTGGAATGAATTTAGTGAAAGTGACCAAGTGAATCATGGCAATACAAAGGTATGCAGCTGAATCGGTTACGAAACTTGAAGATGCAACTACCAACAAAGCACCACCACGCATTCCTCCCTCCCTCCCCTCCCCCCCTCTCATCCGCCCCCTCCCCCTCTCCCTTTTCCACCCCAAATCATCCTCCACCCCTTGCACCCACCCACCCTTCCCCCACCACGCCTCGTCCCCCCGCCCAAACATCTCCGCACCGTGTACTGCGCGCCTAGATCCGCGGGCACGAAGTCAAATCCGAATTTCGAGGGGGAGATCCGCCTCAAGGGTCATACCGTGTATTGCGCGCCGAGATCCGCGGGAACGGAGTCGAACCCGCACGCGGACACCACGAGGCAGCCCGCCTTCACCGCCGCGGCGTGGTGCGCGAACGCCATGCGCTCCATGAATTCCGGCTCCCCGCACACGTCCACGTAATCCGTGCCGGCCGACACGCACGCCTCCACCACCGGCGCGCCGTAGAAGCGGAACGGCCCCACGCAGTTGATCAGCACGCAGCAGCGCCGCGCCATCGCCGCCAGCGACGCGGAATCGCACACGTCCGCGACTACGATCGCCACTCCGCCCGGGCCTGCCTCCCCCTGCTCCGCCGCTCCCGCGGATGCCGCGGATGGCGCCGGTCCCGCGAATCCGCCCGCCTCCTTGCGCACACTCGCCTCCGCCGCCGCCACCGCTTGCTCCACCCGCGCGCGGCTGCGCCCCGCGGCCGCCACGCGAAGGGGCGCGTGGGGGGGAAGCGGAGTGCCTGTGAAGGCAGAAGCGGGGAGCGAGAGCGGGAATGGGGGCGGGAGCGGAAGATACGATCAAGACTTCAAAATCTTGGCGCCTCTCCCCCCTTTCCCCCCCACCTCTTTTTCACTCCAACAAACTACTTATACTACAAAAAGATCGAGAAAGATCATGCGACAGAGGAGCGATCAGCATCCACGCACCAGAGACTATCGAGCGAGCCACTCGCATCGCCTCTATGAGCACGAATCGTCCCGTAAATCCCGACGCGCCGAACACAACGATGTCAAATTCTCGGCCCGCGCGGTTCGCCCATTTCGCAGGGCTCGGAACTTGCGGAGAAGCCATGACAAATCGCGATTAGTAGCAGGCCTCCTATGGACGAGATTAGCTACCTGGGCACGGAACTATGATGGAGCATGTCATGTGATGATTCACACGCAATATATTCCGACCTATCTTATGACTTGATGGTGTAACGAAAAAGAGAGAAAACATATCTGGACTTATAAGCGGTTCGATACGATGAATCCCCGTGTCATTAGCTTCAGTAAGTTACACTCCGGTGCAGAGAGTTGGCCGTCAGCACACTTGTTTTCGGGCGTGTGCCTTGCATTGCAGTGCCACGTGGCGATGACAAGGTCAAGAGAGCGGCGGGTCTGTGTACAGTAGCACCCCTACGCAGGTCCGAACCGAAGCTGCCCTAGCGCGTACCCAGGCCTACAAAACGAGATTTGACTGTTTCGACTGGCTACGCTAGGTAGCCTTGGGGGTAGATACCATCTCTCGAACTTGTCGATACCCTTTGGACGTAGTCAAATAACATTTTTGACAACACTCTAATTTCTGGCAGTCCATCCGGGCCCTGGTGGGTCGAATTCCACCAGGGCCCAAGTGTTGGTGGGTAACATTTTTTACAACACTCTAATTTCTGGCAGAAACTCTAGCCCAATGTTGGTGAACCTTGCTCCGAAGCTGGTAC
Source organism: Closterium sp. Yama58-4 (assembly GCA_947470075.1). Lineage (NCBI taxonomy): Eukaryota > Viridiplantae > Streptophyta > Zygnematophyceae > Desmidiales > Closteriaceae > Closterium > Closterium sp. Yama58-4. Next base: position 394,705 of record CANIUD010000172.1, read on the forward strand.
AGGGTCTGGTCCACTGGTCTGTGCCGGACCAAGGTGAACCAAACCAAAGCAGGTATGTCACATTTTGGTTTGCTCTCGTGACCTTGCTGATTTGGTCAGTCAGCGGTTATTGAGCAATGCGATTTTCCGAGTCTGAATCTGAAGCTTCAAGCGTGTGAACTATTGATCCCGAGCACCCAGTAAAGTACAAAAATTCTGCCCTTAGCTTCGGAAATGGTACTTATAGAAAGTGACAGCCAAAGGTCTTCTCTCTCATTCGAAGGAACACCGAAGTGCAGCACAGCTCTGTGGGGCTAACGAGAATATTTGTAGTTTTCCCGTGGCACCTTTGTAAGGGAAGAAATCCCCCTTTTCCAGGTCAAATGTTCGGAGAAGTAGGGCGTGCTACTCAGGGTCCGCGGAACCCTTGGTTCCCTGCGGACCAAGCGGCCCAGCCCGCAGACCAGGACGGACCACCTGTGAGCCAGCTCGCAGACCAGAAAGTACAGAAACTGGTTACCAAGTAACAGCATCTTGGTCCGTTCCGGGCCGAGCCATTTTGCTGGTCCGCCAGGCAAAACTTCTGGGATTGATTTGGTCCATCAGACCAGTCCGCAAGATTCGTGTGGGACATGGTCTGGGCCTGGACCGTCGGACTAGCCCCACTCAGCGGACCAGGGGCTACGCGGACCCTGAGTAGCACGCCCTTACACAAGCCTCATTCGGCAGCATAGCTTCCCCTCCACCCCGGACCACAGTGGTGTTTTCTTTCACGAGCCTTCCCTCCCCCCACACCATCGGGTTGGGTTCGAGATGAATCTCCCTAGCCGCTACCGTCAGCGTTGTTGAAGGGAGGGAGAAGCCAACAACGGTATAAGTTAGTGTGAGATTTATTCCAGACTAGTATATCGTCCTTGTCAAGTCTTCTACTCTTCCCCTTCGCAGCTCCTCCTTTCCCGTCGCTAGGCGGTCGGAACCCGGCGGAGGCGTAGCAAGGAGCGGTTCCGTCAGAACAAGTTGCATACCAGGGGAAGCGGTACTATGCGGGAGGATGGCGATGGGGATGGGGATGGGCAAAGCCTGGGGGAAGGTCCTGGGGAAGTGGCGGAGGCAGGGACCGTAGTCAGCTCATCGTGCAAGCGCATCAAGTACGGCGATAGGTAGGGGTTGCTTACTACTTAGAGATCCACGTCTGAATAACGTAGGCATTGGAAAATATTATGGAGTAAATGTACGAGAAATCTCCGGTGGGACTTTCAGAGTGAAATACAACACTCATCAGCTAGCTTTGGCTTTTTGTTGCATGGGAAAGCGCAGCGTCACGTTGAAGCAAGCTTGTTTGCCCTGGCACATTAGCGTCTGTGCAAATCTGACTCTTAATCCGATTTTTTATCGTTCTTAAGCTCCTGGTGCGTCGTTGATCTCTGACCGTGATAGCCTACCATACGTAGGGCCTTGTAAGGCTGGATGAATCACTTTAGTGTCAACGTCGATTCGTTTTTCCCGTATAAAACTGCTCTAGAAACTCGGCCTCTTGTTCATTCGTTACTCCTTTGTTCTTTCTTTCTTTTTTCTTTCGTTTTCTTATTCTTTTTTTTTTTTTTTCGTTCGCTTTCTTTCCTTGCCGAGCATGGTGCCGAGTCTGTAATCACCAAGCCCGTTGGCGTCTTCAACATCTTCCGAAACCTAGAAGTCTCCATATTTATCCTCTTTTCCTGTTTCGTATTTGGCTCTTCTCTGCCCGTCTTCATTCTTCGTTTCTCTCTCCGCTAACCCTATTTTTCCCATCGCAGCGACAACACCGGTTCGTCACCTCCACCTCCAGCGGCAGACTCGCAGCAGCGCTCCCTCCCCGCGTTATCTCCGCGTTCCGCCCGCAACCCGCCTGCCTCTTTCTCCGCGAGCGCCAACCGCAGCCGCACTCCCCTCCTCCCGCCCGTTAGCCCGCCTGCGGCAGTCGGTGCGGTCATGAGCTGGCGCGGGGGCCCGCGATGGGCGGACGAAGCGGAGCGAGAAGAGCGCCAACAGGGCTGGCTGGGGGACGAGGGTGCGGACGAGCAAGCATACCGCGATCCGCGGGAAGGGGATCTGGTGGCCCAAGAAACGACGAGTGGGCGGGCGGACTGTGTCCGGGGAGATGGGCGCGAGGGTAAAGGGAAGGAGGATACTGCGGGTGAGGCAGGGGAAACGGAAGGGGGAGCAGAAGGGGGATCGGGGGGAGGCGTGGGTCCCGAAAAGAGCAGAGGGGAAAGCAGAGGCGTGGAGCAGCTGCGTTCTCATATCGAGAGCTCGCTTAGCGTTCCGTTCACGTCTCCTGTCCCTGGCATCTCGTCGCGTGCTTCGCAGCGGAACGCTCGGACGCGGTACGGACCGTTGACTGGCAGGATGTGGTGGCGCGAAGGCACTGCCAACTCTGCGATAGACGGTGCTGGTGGTAGTGGTGCTGGTGGTAGTGGTGCTGGTGGTAGTGGTGCTGGTGGTAGTGGTGGTAGTGATACTGGTGGTGCTGGTGCTGGTGCTGGTGGTGGTGGTGGTGGTGGTGCTGGTTCTGCTGCTGCTGGTGTTACTGGCTCTGGATTTGGTGTGGCGCCCGGTGTGGGTAGATGTGCCAGAGAAGGAGGCTTGGGAGATGGTGATATAGGAGAGAGTGAGAGGAGGAGAGTTGCGAGAGCAGTGGAAGAGGAGAAAGCGACGGAGGGAGTCGGTTGTGTTTCTGAGGTAGGAGACGGGATTGAGCTGGCAGGGAGAGGCGGTGGTGCTTCTCTTTCTGCTTCTGCTTCTGCTTCTGCTGCTGCTGTTGCTGCTGCTGGTGGTGGTGCTGGTGCTGCTGCTGATGCCGCTGCTGCTGGTGGTGCTGGTGCTGCTGCTGCTGCTGCTGCTGGTGTTGCTGCTGCTGCTGCTGCTGCTGGTGCTGGTGTTGCTGCTGCTGCTGGTGCTGGTGTTGCTGCTGCTGCTGCTGCTGCTGTTGCCGCTGCTGCTGCTGGTGTTGGTGCGGCTGCTGCTGCTGCTGGTGCTGGGGCTGGCGATGCAATGGGTTTTGATGAGGCAATGGAGGCTGGGGGATGGAGGAGGGCCGAGGGCGGGCGGATGTACAGGATTCGGGGTGGGAGAGAATATTTCATGGGCTATGGCTATGGGGACTACGATGATGACGATGACGATGAGGATGATGATGATGACGTGGAGGGGGAGGGGGATGCGCTGATGCGGCGGTATCATCTTGATGTGACCTGGGCTAGGAGAGGACCGAGAGACCGCTTGGAGGTGGGTAGGGAAGGTGGCGGCAGGAGGGACAGGTGGTATGAGTTGGACAGGCGGGGCGGGGAGGAGTGGAGACGGCGTGCGCGCGATTGGGGGCTGGATGAGTGGAGGAGGGATGAGTGGCGAAGGGATGAGTGGTGGAGGGATGAATGGAGGAGGGAAGCGTGGAGGAGGGATGAGTGGAGGGAGGTAGAGTGGAGGAGGGCGATGGAATGGGACACGAGGGGCGGGAGAGAATGGGCAAGAGAGTGGGAGAGGAGGAGGGATCGGCGGGGGCTGGAGCGCGGAGGGATGCGGGACGTTGAAAGGCAGGTGGGGGAGGGGGGTGCCGGGGTAGGGGGAGGAGGAGCACGCATGGATTGGAGATTTCAAAGGATGGAACAGCATGAGAGGTATGAGAGGATTGAAAGGCTTGAAAGGCTTGAGAGGCTTGGGAGGAACGGTGCAGATGCGGATGGAACTCGACCCACTGGCCCCAGGCGCAATGGCCCTTTGCCTCCTCCTGGGACTGGTGAGGCTGTGCCTGATCGTGCTGCTGCTGCTGCTGCTGCTGCTGCTTCTGCCGCTGCTGCTGCTGCAACTTCTGGTGCTGCCTCTGCTACTGCTGCCTCTTCTGCTGCTGCCGTGCGTCCCTCCCCTCGCCCTGCCGTGGCCCCTCATGTTGCTGTGCTACCCGCTCCTCGCGTTGCAGCGTTGGCACCTCCTCACGTAGGATCCTTGCCTCAACACATTCCCGTCGTGACCCAAATGGGTGATGCGGGTGGGGGCGACGGACAGGGGAGTGCAGGGGCAGGGACGCGTGAACGAGCGGGGGGCAGGGGTGCGGGAGGAGGGGAAGCAGGCGGAGGAGGAGGGGGAGCGTTGGGAGATGGAAGAGTCGGAGGTGCGAGAAGAGGAGGGGGCGTAGGCAGTAGGAAAGGTGGAAAGAGAGGGGCAGGAGGAGGGGGAGGAGGAGGAGGAGGAGGAGGAGGGGGGGGGGGGGGGAGGGGGAGGAGGAGGAGGAGGGGGAGGAGGAGGAGGAGGAGGAGGAGGGGGAGGAGGAGGGGGGAGGGGGGGGGGAGGGGGAGGGATGGAGGTGATGGCAGTGGGGGAGGAGAAGGAGGAGGTGAAAGGGCGAGCGGGGACAAGGGGCAGCAGAGTGGCAGTGGTAGGGCCGGCGACAACGGCAGCGGTAGCAGTCGCAACAACAAGAACAACAACCACAACGGCAACAACAATGGCAACAACAACGGCGGCAACAACAACAACAACCCCAACCCCGCAGACCACCCGCAGACAACCCACACCCACACCCCGACCTGGTCCCAGACGTGCTCTACCACGTCTTCTCCTTCCTTGACCACCCCTCCCTCTGCCGCGCAGCCTTAGTCTGCCAGCGCTGGCGCCTCGTGAGCGAGCACCACGAGTTCTGGCGCCACCTCTCCTTCCAAGGCTTCCCCGCCGCCACCTTCGCCCACGTGCACCGCCTCGCGTGCAAGTACCCGCAGGCGCACTCTCTCAACCTCTGCGGCCTGCGCTTCACACAGCAGCAGATGGAGGCCATTCTCACCCCGCTCGCCTCCCACCTCCGCAGCCTCTCCCTCGGGCTGGAGCGAATCCCCGAAGACATCTTCGCGTGTATCGAAACCTCCTGCCCGTTGCTCACGCACCTGCGTGTGATCGACGCCGTGATTGGAAACCCCATGCTGCCGGAGCTTTTCCTCTCCAACCCTAAGCTAGTCAGCCTGCACATGCTCTCCTGCTGTCTCCTCCGTGTGGTGCTGAACCTCCCAGAGCTCACCCACCTCTCGCTCGCCCGCACCACCGTCACCCAAGTCACCCTCTTCTGCCCGCGCTTGCTCTCCCTCGATCTCTCCGGCTGCCATAAGCTCTCGGATTCCGGTCTCCGAGTGGCTGTCCTCGACTGCCCGACTATCACCGCTCTCAACATCTCCTCTTGCTCCTACACCAGCGATGAAACCCTCTCCCAGATTGCCACGCATTGCCGGCTCCTAACCTCGCTGGATATTTCCGGCTGCTCGAATGTGTCTCTGGACCGGGTTCGTCTGCCGCAGCTGACGAGTCTGCGCCTGGTGGGGTGTGATAGCATCACAAACGCGTCCCTCGCGTCCCTCGCGCACTGCATGCAGCTGGAGAGTCTGGTAATGGATGGCTGCCCGCTGCTGTCGGCTGTGACCCTGGTGCTGCCCGTGCTGCGGCATATCTCCGTGCTGGGGTGCCGGCAGCTGAAGAAGGTGTGTGTGACGAGCGAGAGGCTGGAGAGCATTGGGATCGCGCCCACTGTGGGTGGTGTTGTTCCTGACTGCTCTTTCCGCCTGCAGCAGCAACAGCAGGGGCAGCAGCAGGGGCAGCAGCAGGGGCAGCAGCAGCAGCAGCAGCAGCAGGGCCGGCAACAGGGGCAGCAGCAGGGGCAGCAGCAACAGCAAGACCAGGGGCAGCAGGATGAGTGGATGCAGCAGGAGGAAGGCGACGTGGAGAGGCGAATGGATCAGGTGGATGGGGTGGCAGGAGCAGATGCGGAGAGGCAGGAGCAGGGCGAGGGTGCACAAGCAAGGCTGGCAATGCTGGCACGGCTGACAAGGCGCGGACAGGCAGAGGTTCAGGTCCCCGGACCGAGAGTGTGGATCACGCAACCAGGGGGGCTGGGACAGAGGCTGCGGCAAGGGCAGGAGCAGGGGCGGGCGCAGGGGCAGGGGCAGGGGCAGGGTGAGGGGCAGGGAGAAAGGCAGGGGGAGGGGCAGGGGGAGGCGCAGATGCAGGGTTTTGCGCAGGGGCAGCACGGGGTGCTGAGCAGCTTGGAGATTCGGTCGCCTGCGATGCAGCGCCTGGACCTGCGGTCGCAGCTGTACCTGGAATCGCTCGTGCTGCGCTGTGGTAATCTGGTGGAGCTGCAGCTGTCTGCGTGTGATGGGCTCACGAACGAGGTGTTCCGCTCGCTGAGTGAGGTCGATGCGTGCCCACGCCTGGCTGTTCTGCACATGGACGACTGTGAGGTGAGTTCTGAGGCACCTTAGAAGGTCTGAGGCGTCTTAAAGGTGTCGAGGCGCCTCACAAGGTGTTCTGCTCGCTGAGTGAGGCAGATGCATGCCCGCGTCTGGCTGTTGTGCACATGGATGACTGTGAGGTGAGTTGTTAGTGGGGAGCGGCTCAAAAGTGTTGAGGCACCTCACGAGGCGTTTCATGCGCTGAGTGAGCCAGATGCGTGGCCCCGGCTGGTTGTGAGGTGAGTGTGAGCCAGATGCAAATGGACGACTGTGACGTGAGGAGGTATGGCCGCATGGGGTTTGGTCAGGGTTGTGCACTGCTCTTTGTGCACTGCTGCTGATTGTGCGTTGCTGATGTTGCTGCCGACCAGTCCTGTTTCCTGGTTTCTCAGATTCTTTGTGATTCTTGCCCCACTGCAAAAGTCTTAGGGGCATAAAGCAGCGACCTCCATTTTCCTTTCATCACAAACCCGTCTCCCGCTCCTTCTGCCTCTCCTTCCCTCTCTCTCCCTCTCTCCTCTCCCTCTCCCTCTCCCTCTCCCTCTCCCTCTCCCTCTCCCTCTCCCTCTCCTTCTCCCTCTCCCTCTCCCTCTCCCTCTCCCTCTCCCTCTCCCTCTCCCTCTCCGTCTCTCTCTCTCCATCTCCTCGCCCTCTCCCTCCCTCCGTTGCAGGGCCTGACCGACGTGCACCTGACAGCCCCCTCCCTCCAGTACCTCTCTCTCACCGGCTGCCGCCGCATCACCGCCCTCTCCCTCGCCTGCCCCGTCCTCCACACGCTCCTCCTCGATTCCTGCGACAACCTCTCCTCCGCCTCCCTCGCCCCCGTCGCCCTCACCTCTCTCAACTTCGGCATCTTCCCGCACCTCACCTCCCTCCGCCTCCACGCACCCGCACTCACTTCCCTCGAGCTCTGCGGATGCGGGCAGCTGCAATTCACGGATATCCGCTGCCCGGAGCTCACCTCTCTCGACGCGTCTTACTGCAGTCTTCTCTCCAATGAGTGTCTACTCGCCGTCTCCCTCCACTGCCCGGCGATCCGCACGCTTGTACTCGCCGCGTGCCCCACCGTCGGCCCTGCAGGCTTAGCTGCGTTGTCTCTCCTGAAAAGGCTGTCCTGTCTGGATCTGTCGTATACGTTTCTCACCTCGCTGCACCCTGTGTTCTCCACGTGCCATGGGCTGGTCACCCTGCGGCTTTCTGCGTGTAAGTATCTCACAGAAGGGGCGCTGGCGCCGCTGGTGGAGTGGCGGGAGGGAGGGGAGGCAGCGCGGGGAGATGGAGGGTCGGTGGGAGGGGCGAAAGGAGGGAGGGGAGGGATGGATGCAGAGGCATGCACGGAAGGAGTAGATGGTGAAGGAGCACGAGCAACCACAGTGGGTTCAACCGGAGGGGAAGCAACGAGGATTGAAAAACAAGCATCCGCAGCAGCGGCAGCATCAGCAGATGCAGCAGAGACGGAGGAGGAGGTAAATGTGTCAGGAGGTTCAGGCAGTCGGGAGGGAGAGCAGGGGGGACCGGCAGATACAGAGAGCGAGTCTGCATGCAGTGCGCTGCCGTACTTGCAAGAGCTGGACATATCGTATGGGAGTATTGGCAGGGCGGCGCTAGCAGCGCTGGTGGGTGGGTGTCCGCGCCTGCTGCACCTGTCCCTGAACGGGTGCACACAGGCAGACGACTCCATGTGGGATGAGCTCGCTGCTGCTGCTGTGAATGATTCTGCTGCTGCTGGTGGGAGGATGGATTGGGAGGAGGGTCAGAGGGGGCGGAGTGTGCAGGAGGAAGAGGAGGAGGTGGTGGAGGAGGAGTCTGTACCTGGCAGCACGACAGAATGCAAGCATCGACAGCTGCAGCAGCTGCAGCAAGAGCAGCAGCGCCAAGAGCAGCAGAAGCAGCAGCAGTACAGGCGCCTGCAGTCCCTCAGCTGTGTGGGCTGCCATGGCTTCACCTCCATCCGCCTACCAAACCCCTCCATCTTCCCGCGCTCACAGCGCTCAACTTCACATTCGCCATTAACGTCACGCATGCACACATCGCATGCCCGCAACTTACCTCCCTCAACCTCAGGTAAGCTAAGATCTCTCTGTGAAATGAGTTGTTTTAGGTGTACCTTGACATGTCCAGTAGTCATGCGTTTCGTATGGGCCATGCTTGTCAGCATATTCTGTTCCTGTCCTTTGCTCCTGTACTTTGTTGCAGCTCAACATGTTCTTATCACTACGCTCTACTCACTCCATCACCTATCTCCTTTCGGTTCTCTTCTCCATGTGTGTGCTCCCCAACTCTGTCCTTCTCTCCACTCTCGCCCTACCAGCAAGTGCAAGTCGCTGGCTACTCTGCATCTCGACTGCCCTCGTCTCACCACACTCACCCTCCAGGTAACCCCTGTTCTACTCACCCAAGCCCTCACCATAGCCCTCGCCCAAGCCCTCACCCAAGCCCTCGCTCCAGCACTTTGTGCGCTCCTTATGCGTCACCTTCTACAGCGCATCCGTTTTCCTGCCAAGCCAGTTAACCACCTCAAGAACATGTCTGGACTGCACAGCATTTGTACTAACTAACCCTCTTGAGTTGGATCAACAACCAAAAACCAGTCTGTTGTGCTGTCGTGACATGTCGCATTTTTCTCAGAGTACGCCTGCAACACACAGCACAGCACAACACACACCACCAGTCTACACCATCCTCGTGCAACCACTCTCGCGCCCCTCCTCATCTGATTCTCCCCATCCCTTGCCCCGGTGCTTCCCTCCGTCCATCAAAAGCTTCCTTCTATGTAACCTTCTTCATTCCCCCAAACCCCCACCACCCCCACCCTCCACACTGCCTCCCCTTCCCCGCCTCCCATTGCCCGCATCCCTGTGACCCTTCCAACTGTGCTGCGGCAGATGTGTGCGCTGTCGTCATCAGAGCTGCTTGCAGCCATGGCTGGTTGTCCTTCTCTTGAAACCCTGGACGTGCAGCATTGCCCCAATGTACGTCCCCTCATCCCTTGCTTTCCGTGGGCAAGCGAGTAGGCAATAGTTCTGGTCGACTCAAAAATACACATAGCCCAAATGTGCATGCCCGCGTTTTTATGGCCGAGTAGGGGATACAGTTTGACGATTCTCAGTTGACAGTAGCACAGCTATACTGTCGTGCTGGTATCTGATTCGTGGTTTCGCTCTCCCCCCAAAGTCTGTCTCTCTCTCTCTCTCTTTCCTGCGTCGTCTGACTATTTTCTTGTATATTACCTTGTGCTTAGCTTTGCCCAGGTAGCACTCTGATTGACTTCTCTTGCAAGTATGATTTTATCTGCTTCCTCTGCACGCCTTCTTACGTTGTGTGCTTGCATCCCATCAAATTCCCATCCCATCCCATCCCATCCCATCCCATCCCATCCCATCCCATCCCATCCCATCCCATCCCATCCCATCCCATCCCATCCCATCCCATCCCATCGCATCCCATCCCATCCCATCCCATCCCACCCCATCCCATCCCATCCCATCCCATCCCATCCCACCTCCTCACATCCCTTTTAATGCCACCAATTCTCTTGTGTTCTGCATGTGCCAGCTTGACACGGACACAGTGTCTCAGCTCAGGGAGCAACACCCTAGCATCCAGAGGGTGTACACTACACTAAGCGCATGAGATTTTTTGGATGCAACAACCACGGAGATGCACATATTCTGAAATTATAGCTTGTTGTTTCTCGATTGCCGATTCGTGTATAAGTTGCTATGGATCAAATGGATGGTTCCTGACTTGTGTGTGCAACGTAAGTTTATGTGTAATTGTTAATCTTCGTGTTCAACTAGTAAGGGACATGCTTCGTTGCCGCTTGTAACAATCTGAAATTCGGCACGGCGATCTCCCTCGGGTGAGCCGTACCGTTCACCACAAATCGTCTCTCTGCTCCTTCACAAATTCATGAGAACTTGTGGCGTTCGGTTCTGCAGTGTGGCTCAGCAAAGAACGCGAGGATTCAGTTCTTGCGTCTTTGTCCCAGTCCGAATGTCACCAATCGAGTGGTAGTTTATCCAAGGCACGACTACTCCTAAGTCGTTGTAATCTTGGCCGCTAGATGGCGCATCCGACGGCTCCCGTAAGCCGACGGAATCAGTCCAGCTCGCAGCGAATTCTGGCGGCTGCGCGTTGGCTGGCCGCAGCAGCGACGCTCGGCGCGCTGACCTGGACCGTTTACGCGTGGACAGTCGCGCTGCCTGCTCCCGTCCCGGCTGACGTGGCACCCCCGTGGTCGTTCTCGGAGGAGCGCGCCATGGAGCACGTGCGACAGCTGACCGCCGTTGGTCCGCACGAATTCGCGTCGCCCAGGCTGGAACGAGCGATGGAGGTGAGTGAGAGTAGGGCGGAGGCGAGGTGGACTGAGATGAGATTTGTGTCTGTGAAGTTTTTACAAACTCATGATTTCTTTCTTTCGTTCTCTCGTTCTTTCTTTTGCTCTTTTTTTTCGTTTCTTCCTTTCTTTCCTTCTATTTCTCTTTCTTTCTTTCTTTCTTTCTTTCTTTCTTTCTTTCTTTCTTTCTTTCTTTTTCTTTCTTCTTTCTTTCTTTCTTGCTTGCTTGTTGTTTCGTTTAGTTTCTTGATCGTTAGCAGTTTCAAAGCTTAGGTATGGCGTCAATGTGAGTGCGAGACTGGCTTGAGAGCGACATGAGTTGGGATGGCAGGCACAGCATGCTTGTTGGAGGCCACATAGAGGCGGCATAGAGATAGAGGCAAAATAGCGGCAAAATAGAGGCAAAATAGCGGCAAAATAGAGGCAAAAAAGCGGCAAAAGAGAGGCAAAAAAGCGGCAAAATAGAGGCAAAATAGAGGCTGCATGACCTGATGAAATCTTCCTCTCCCACTCTCCTCCCAGGTCATTCTAGAGGCCATCAGTGACATCCGTGGGTCCATTCCCCCATGCAGCGCCGACAACACACCCACCGACCCTGCACCACCATCATCACCACCACCACACTCAGCAGCGTGCATGGACATACAGGTGCAGCATGCAGCAGCGGGGTGGCTGCCCATCGGCAAGGGGCTCACAGTGGGTGGCGGCACAATGACCATCTCATACGAGCATGTGCGCAATGTGCTCGTGCGTGTGGGGGTGCGCCCGCACCTGGGCCATGCGGGGGAGCTGGGGAAGGCGGGGGAGCGGGGGGAGGGGGGGGAGCGTGGGGGTCCTAGTGCTGCTGACGCCGCTGGTGGTCCTGGTGGTTCTGATGGTAATGCTGCTGCTGGTTCTGCTGGTGCGGGAGTGTCGTCTGCTGACGGGCGTTTGTTCCAACGCTCATCCATGCTGGTGTCTGCTCACATTGACACTGTCTTTACCAGGTGAGACGAGAACACACCTGCACTCACACACCCGTCCTGTCCCTTGCACTGCACGCCATGCATCAATTGCCACTTCTTCTTATTCTCATCTGGAGCTCGTCCGCACGCCCTCCCACGTTCTGTCTCTACTCCTCCGCACAGCTGCCTTCCTCCCTCGACCGCTCTTTCACCCCCTCTCTCCTTCTCCCTCTCCCCCTTCGACACTCCCGTTCCCACCCTCACTCTCTCCCTATCACTCTCTCTTCTTCCCCCTGTGTACGCCCTCCAGCCCTGGAGTGGGCGACGACAGCAGCAACGTGGCGGTCATGCTGGAGCTCATCCGCAACATGCTGCATGCCCTCGCACGCTCCCCTGCCACTGGGGATGAGGAGGAAGGCAGTGCAAGTGCAGCGGTGCAGAACGATGCAGTGCAGAACGACGTGGTGTTTGTGCTCAACAGCGGCGAGGAGGAGGGGCTTATTGGCGCCCACGCCTTCATTGCTCAGGTGCGCTTGGCTTGGAGTGGTGTGCAGCACGGAATGGAAGGACGGAGTGGGGGACAGACGTTGGGTGGTCAGAGGGGACAACAGGCAGACGGGTGTGGAAGAGGAGCTGTGCTGTGCCTGCTTTCCTTCCTCCTCTTTGCTCCCTATTCCCTCCATTTACTCTCTCACCACCCCCACCACCCCCCACCCCCCCACCACCCCCACCACCCCTGCCATGCGTCCGTCCTCACCCGCCCGCACGCAGCATGCGTGGGCGCAGTCAGTGCGGGCGTTCATAGACCTCGAGGCCATGGGCATTGGAGGGCCCTCCTCTATCTTCCAGGTATACCTCCTCCCCGTGCTCTCCTCCTCCTTCATTTTCTGCTTTTCTTCTCCTTCATTTTATGCCTCTGTCTCCTTGCCCCTGCCTCTTGCATCCACTCATGCGTGTGCCCATGCCATCCTTGTTCAATTTCCTTCTCATCTTCCCGGCCCCACCGGTATCTCTCTACATAATTCCTAACTCTTTTCCCCCTTCCCCTTCCCGCCCCCTCCTTCTCTCTCCCGTAAGCCCTCTTCCTTTTTTACTGTTCATCGTTATCTCACCCCCCTCCAACCGTCTCCACCTTGCATGCCCAAAACCAGGCGGGTCCATCTGCATGGCTACTGCGCATGTATCAAGCATCTGCCCCTCGCCCCCTCGCCATTGTCTTCGCTCAGGTGCCTCGTCCTGCTCTCAGCTGTCTCCCTTGCGGTTCTAGGTGTTTCTTATATAAACTGATTCTTCTCTCGTTTCTTTGGATCGCATCATTCCCACACGCCTTCCACATATGCACTGTTGCAATGACCTTTTGCGCTCATGAGTATACCACCTGTATCCCTACTCCCTGACAGCTTGCCCTTCCTGCGCTTCCCACCCCTCCCATCCTCCCACCCTCCTGCCCCACCCTCCCTCTTTCCCCTCTTGCTGTTCCCACCTTCCCCCTTTGGATCCGCGTTTTGAGTCGACTCAAAACACGTCCCCCTTTGGATCCGCTCCTTACTTCTTAGACCTCTGCAATGCAAACCTTCTTGCATCTCCTGCCCTTTCTCATGTGAGCATCTCCCCCCCCCTCGTCCGCCCATCAGGACATATTCCGCAGTGGGCTGTTGAATGGATGCACCGACTTTGCGAGCTGACTTTCGAGTTGAGTCAAAAGTCAACTCCCCACTCCCCTCCCCCCCCACTCCTCCCCCCCCCTCCCCTCCTCGCCCATCCCCTTCCCCCCCTCGTCCGCCCATCAGGACATTTTCCGCAGTGGGCTGTTGAATGCAGGCACTGACTTTGCAGTGTATCAGGCCAAGGGAGGGCTGTCGGGGCTAGACTTTGTCTTCATGAAGAACAGCGCCGTTTACCACACCAAGGTGAAATGAACGAAATGCTTCTACTCTACTCTCGTTTCTGTTTCGAGATGTCTAAATTGTTCCCCTTTATCTTCTTCAAACCCGAACCATCCCCTATCTCTCAATCCCCTCCCACGTCTCCACCCCCAACACTTCCCCCCCACCTTTCCGTTCCCCAACACTCCCCACCCACCTTTCCGTTCCCCCATCAGTTCGACGCTCTGCGCTCTGCCTGCTGGAGCCAGGCTCCCTGCAGCATCTGGGCGACAATCTCCTGCCCTTCCTGTCCCTATCTCTCAAATCCCTCCCCTCTCCCCACCTCCCCCATCCTTCCCCCGTCCGCTCACCCCCCACCAGTTCGACGCTCTGCCTCTCCTGGAGCCAGGCTCCCTGCAGCATCTGGGCGACAACCTCCTGCCCTTCCTGCTCGCCATCGCCCGCTCGCCCCTGCTCGCACTGCAGCCCTGCCACCCCGCGCCCTGGCACCAGGGGGGTGGACGCGCAGACGGGCTTGGGGGAGGGAGAGATGGGGGAGATGGGGGTGAGAGAGGAGTGGGAGGAGGAGGTGGTGGAGGAGAGGCGGGAGCGGTGAAGTTCAAGCCGAGTGAGGCGATCTTTATGGATGTCATGGTGCGTGCTGCCACTGCCGCTGCTGCTGCCGCTGCTGCCGCTGCTGCTGCCGCTGCTGCTGCCGCTGCTGCTGCCGCTGCCGCTGCTGCTGCCGCTGCTGCCGCTGCTGCTGCTGCCGCTGCTGCTGCCGCTGCTGCCGCTGCTGCTGCTGCCGCTGCTGCTGCCGCTGCTGCCGCTGCTGCTGCCGCTGCCGCTGCTGCTGCCGCTGCTGCCGCTGCTGCTGCCGCTGCTGCTGCTGCTGCTGCTGCTGCTTCTGGTGTTGGTATTGTTGGTACCTCTGGCGTTTTTGGTGGTGCCCGTGTGTCTGGTTGTCGTGTGGATGGGTGTTGTGTGGGGTACCTACGTGTGTGGTGCAGTTCCATCCTCACTAGTAGATTGTGTTCGCTTGTCCTCTCTTTCTCTCTGCTCCCAACACATTTTTTCCCTCCCCCACGCACCTCCCCTCTGCCTCCCCCTCCCCATCCCACTCCCCATCGCACTCCCCTTCCCTGCCTACCCTCTCTCCCCATCTCCTCTCTCCCACTCAGGCACGTTATCTCTTGGTCATCCCCACCACCACTGCCACCTTCGCCTATCGTATCCTCCTCTCCCTCACCGTCCTCCTCCTCGCCCCCTCCATCCTCTCCTCCCCCCACCTCCTCCTCTCTCTCCTCTCCCTCCTCCTCACCCTCCTCCACTCCCTCCTCCTCCCTCTCTCCGTCGCCTTCCTCCTCCCACTACTCTTCCCCTCCACCCCAACGCCTTTCCTCTCGCTCCCTCTCCTCCTCCTCCCGCTCTTCGCTGCACCAGCAGCAGCAGGCGCCCTTCTTGGCTCATCTTTAGGCCGACTACTGCTGCTGAACTGGCTAGGCCGGGCCAACACAGTCAGTAACAGCAGGGGGATGAGAGAGGAGGGAGGGGAGGAGGCAGGGAGGAGGGAGAGGGAGAGGGAGAGGGAGAGGGAGGTGGAGGCGTGGCAGTGGGTGGCGGTGTGGTGCTGTGGGCCGTGCTGCTGGCGATGGGTGTGAGAGGTGGGGCAGGCTCGTCGTACCTTGCTGCTGTGTGGCTGCTCATGCCTGTGGGCCGAGGTGAGGAGGGGGAGAGCAGGTGGGACAGCAGCAATTGGGGTTTTCCTGAGGATTAGTGGGGTGAGATGTGTGGGTGGTGGGGAGGCAGGATGCAGGGATAAGAGGGGGGTGAATGTGACGGGGCATGTATGGTGAGTGGCACGGAGAGTCACTTGAGTATCTCGCCCGGTTATTGCTGGCTTCTACTTCCTTCCACTCCCACCCCCTTTCATCACAAACCAACTCTCCCCTTGCACCCTTCTCGCTCACTCCCACTCCTGTCCCATTCCCGTCCCTCTCCCCATTCCCATTCCTGCCCCTCCCCCTCTTCCTTCCTGCAGCTTGCCTCTCGCTCCTCACACCCACTGCCTCACACCACGCCACCACCAGAGCACCGTCCGTCCTCCCCCAAGTGCTGCTCGCTCCGCCGTCCCTGCTAGGCGCTGTGCTGTGGTGTTCTGTGCCAATCGCCCTCTCCGCCAACATCCTCCTCGCCTTCCCTCAGTTCGTGCTCGGTGCCCTCCACAGAGCTGACATGTGAGTGAGTGAGTGCAGTGCCGTGGTGTGATGTGCGGTTCTGCTCCGTACGCTGCAGTGCGGTACGGTGCCATGTGGTGCTGTGCCTTTGCTGCACTGTGGCATGGAGTACCTTGTCTTTCAGTTACCCCTTCTCACCCATTGCTACTGTTCAAGCCCTCCACCTTTCTTTCACTCCAAACGCTCCTTTCACCACCCCTCCTCTCCACCTTGTCCTACTTCTCCGTCGTCCCTCTTTTTCCCCTCCTTTCCTGAATCCAACTTTGAGACGTCTTGAAAAGCTTTCCCGTTTCCATTCCCCTCTCCATCCCATTCCCCGTTTTCTTCCCGTCCCCTCCCCCGCTCCCTCCCCCGCTCCCTCCCTTCGTCCCCTTCCCGTCCCCTTCCCCGTTCCCCTTCCCCGTCCCCTTCCCCGTCCCCTTCCCCGTCTCCTTCCTCGTCTTCCCCTCTGCAGGAGCCCCGGGTCTCTGCCCCTGTGGGCGTGCAACATGGTGGCAGCACTCGTGGTGGCGGTTTTCGTGTGCCTCGCACTCTCACTGCTGCTGCCCTCCGCTCACAAGCACGGTCAGATTCGAAGCAGAAAGAGGATGGGAAGAAGCGGGTGAAGGGAACTCAATATTGAATGAATGGATTGGAGTGGGGAGGGGTGTGGTGAAATGTGAAGTGAGTTTGCATGGTGAAAGAAGGGGATTCGTGAAGGGAGGGGTGGGTTTGTTTAACCCAGTAACTTCATGCACTCTCCTGCACCTGACACCATCCCTTCCCACCCCTCACCCTCCGTCCCTGCACACCCTCCCGCCACACCTCTTCTGGCTGCTTCCTGCACGTGTCACTCACCTCCTCTCCGTCTCCACTGCAACAATACCTATTCCTCCTCTTCTGCGTCTCGCTGGTTCTTCTCCTCCTCCCTGCAGGCGCGTCTCTCCTCTTGTGCCCTGCCCTTGTGCTGGTGTGCGGGGTCTCTATCGCATGCCTCTTTGCCTTCCAACCACCTGCGTTCACCGCACACAACCCAAGGGCCGTACTGGTGAGCCTTCCTCCCACTCCCACCCCACCCCTCGCCAACGCGTGCATATATCGAAATGCCCGCAGATCTCATTGTGTTGCGTCGTATCTCATTGTATAGCATATTTCATCATATAACATCCTCTCGTTATCTCGTCATTCTGCATGAGTTGCGATTGCATCGCATCCCATCGCATGCATCCCTAACCCTTTCCATCTCCCCATTGCAATCCCTTACACCGCACTGTGCTCCCTCAATGCCCCTTCGTTCAACACCCCAGCTCCTGGACACGTGTCAAGCTGCCACTCGCTGCACAACCCAACCACTCCCTGTAAACCACACTCTCTCCACGCTCCCGCTCCCTGCATCCTGTAACCCAACCTCTCCCACACACCCTCACTCCTCCTCCACCTCCCCCTCGTCCTCTCAATCATCTGACCTCACGCAAAACCCGCTCTGCTCACTCATCATCTCGCCGCTTTCGCCCGGGCCATTCACTCGAGAGGCAGCAGCCATCAGTGCCAGCACAGGCCTTCCGCTCCACTGCACCCGCATCACGTCGCCCACCAGCAACAACTCCCATAGCGTCGGCAGCAGCAGCAGCAGCGGCAGCAGCAGCGGCAGCGGCAGCAGCGACGCGAGTGGCAGCATATGGCAGTGGCTGGACTTTGGAGGCGTTTTCAGTGTGAAGTCCGGGTGCTATGGTGACAGGAGAGGTGTGGAAAGTGGGCATGGGAAGGAGCAAGCAAAAGACCACCACCCTGCATCCATCTCACTCACTCTCCCTCTCTCAGGCTCTATCACCAACGTGATGTGCAGAGACAGGAGTGCAGAGTCTGGGTGTCACTGTGAAGAGACGGCAGACATGCATGGGGCAACCACTCTCAGTGCCTGCGCTGGTAAGGAGGACACGGGAGATAAGGAGGAGGAGGGGGGGGTGCTTCTGGAACAGGAGCAGCACCAGCAGCTACAGTGCCTATCTGTGTGTGCAGTTTGCAGTGACGCAGGGTGGGTGGAACAGGTTGAGCGAAAGGGGCACAGAGGAGCAGTCGTACAGGAGAAAAAGGATGCCCAGGGCGATGGGGAAGGGCGACGTGAGGCGATGGAGGAAAAGGCGGACCAAGCCGGCAGCACTACTGGAAGCAGTGGCAGATGGGGCAGCAGCGGCAGCAGTGGCAGCAGTGGCAGCAGCGGTGCGAGGGAGGGAGTAGATGTGCAGCCAGTAGCATCTCAGCTGGAATCTCCTGCGCCGCCTCCCTCAGTCCATGTGGTGCTGATATCCGCACGCCCCATCGTGCGCCGGTTCCACGTGGCCATCAACCACTCGCGTGTGGCCGCCTTCTCCCTCTGGCGCCCCACGTCTCTTCAGAACCGTGGTACGGCTCCTCCCCATGGCCTGTTCACATACGAGCAGTGTATTTCCTGGATCTTCTGCAACACGTGTCTCTTGTTTGTGGGAATCACGTTTCTTCTGTTGAATACTTCTGTCATCTGTACATTTGGTCTGGGAGCAGAAACGTGTCAGGGAGGGAAACAGAGACAGGATATTCATGGCTGATACAGGGCAGGACACTTCCATAATCCACTACTCCGCCTCCCCGCCTTTTCTGGTCCAGTCCTGCTGTTTTCTGCTCCTCATAATCTCCCTTGCTACAACTCTTCTCCCCACTTTTTGCCTGTGCTTCTAACCCTCCCCCTACCTTAAGCAGCACTGCTTCCGCTGGTGCCCATGCGGCACCTCTCGCTTTCAACCAATTCCACCGCTCTCCACCACCTCACATGGAAAGCCGGCTTGCCAGTGCAGCAGCAGCAGCCTGGAAAGAGCTTTGATGCTAGCCATACAGTTCCGGCAAGCAGTAGTGCTAATGGCATGGAGGGTGTCAGCCGTTTTAAGCTTCGCCCCACTGCCCTGCTTGTGCTCCACATGCGGGAGGGAGTTGCGGGAAACCCAGGAGGCCAGGATGATGGAAATTCCGGGAGGCCGCTTGTGACTGTGAGAGGGGATGTGAGCCTTGAAGATGGCGATGCCCATGAGAAGGAAAGCTCTGACGGGGGAGTCGAATTGAGCTTGAAAAAGGTTGTCGATTCTATGCCTCCGTACGCGAGCATGTTTTCTAAGAGCTCCTTTCCGTTCCCCTTCGCATTCGTGCATAGGTTGTTTGTTGACCAGTATTACTATCTGTAAAAATGTTATGATGCAATTGTGGCTTGTGTTAGACACCAGAACTGGTGCATCCGAAATGAGGGTGTATATTCCTCCTGGTACTGTATATTTTCGGTCATTCGATTGTGTCACGTTCTGACGGCCCTCCCAACAGCTCCATCCCAATTTCGATTGACAATTTCGCCCCTCCTCGTGATTCACTGGACACCACCACCACCACCCTGCTTTGATTTCCGGCATTCTCGAGGATAATCGCGCAGCTTTCTTGGTGCGTTGGAACTCGCAGGACGCAACGGAAATTTGTCATCAGACGGTGCTCCCTGTCCCCGAGTAGCTCCAGGTCTCTCCTTCTCACGTATCATTTTGCACGAGGTTGACTCGGCCATGGCTGCTGGAAACTCGTTAGTGACTCCTGTGCTGGAGAAGTTTGCGAAGCTGAAGGACGCGGAAGGGGAGTATCTCACCGTTAACTTCCTCGACATTTGTCGTCTGATCCTGCCCATCGTAGGTATGTCATCCTTGACGGAATCTCGCACCTAGTCGCTCCAGTTGCTTGTGATTTCGTGATGTGCTTTACCTTTTGTTCCACGCACTTCGCGAAGCTGTTCTTGCGACTTGGCCTAGGTCAATCTCTGCTTACGTTCTTGCTTGAATGCAGATAAATTCGGGACTGCAATGTCTATCATAAAGACCGACATTAATGGAAACATCTCGGTAAGTAAAATTGACACTATTCTGGAGGATTTCTAGGAAGTTGTTCCCTTTGCTGGCTGTTTAGTAGGACGGCCCAAACACCACGGATGAGTTGGCTCCAGCTCGCACTAATTAGCCTCCGCCATTACCATATTATGCAACGTTGACAGCTTCTGTGCAGTGCATGCATTCCAAATTCTGGTATGAAATATTTGCTTCATCTTGCATTTCATCTTATTTCAATCTCATTCAGTATATTCAGCATTTGTGAAATCAACATTGTTCTCCTGTTTGTTCCTTTCATTCTATGCAGCGGTTGCAAAAGGCCTACGATGGTGACAAGGAGAGCTACATCAGGTTATACGAGTTGGTCCGGAAGGAGGTCGCCACAGGCAAGCCCTTGGACCCAAACGGGAATACAAGTGGACTTTTTTGGCTCACACGGTAAAGATATTATCTCATACGCCATGCATTCGTCATGTGAAGATGAACTTGGGCTTGCATGTTCAAGCACACGTTTGCTGGCTCTATGCCATGCCCTGCGCAGTGCTCTTGATTTTGTGATACACATGGTGGATGGGTTGGAGCAACATACGGACTGGACGGTGTCTCACGCTGCCACTGTTGCATACGAGACACGGCTAAAGAAGTATCATGGCTGGATAACTCAGCAGGCTTTCGCAGTAAGTTCGTTTATTTTTGGCCTTTCCCTCTCCAGGTATTTCCATGTTGCTTAACTAGCATATGCCTTCAAATGCTATATCAGATATTGTTAAATGGCTGATATAGCTGATATTTCCTGCATTGGTGGCTGATATTGTGAGACATTGTGGCTGATATTTCCTGCATTGGTGCCCTTCCAGGTTGTGCTGAAGTTCTGCCCGGAGCGTTCATACTTTTATAAACAACTGGGTGATGACAGTGTACATGGGGAGCTTCAGGAGCTAGTAGCCAAGTTCGAGCCCATCTGCAAAGAGCTAGACGAGTTTCTGGTATGCGATTGCTGGTACTTCTCAGTGCAGGGCCTGCCGCTGGTACTTCTATCTTCAAAAGTTATCACCACCTTATTATGGACCTCCTCCATTGTCGGGGGCCCTTTGCCTGATCTGTGTCCTTGCAGGCAGCAAATGGAGCAGGCTCTCTTGTGGCAAAATAATTGCAAGATTTATCCCTGCAGTTTCCGGAATGTATACTGGTGGGATTTGATGGTTAGAATTTCATCTAGATTGGAACTAGTGGTTGGAGGAGAGATTGCTCTTGTTCAATTTCATTGTACATTTTTTTTCCCCTGTCAACGTAGTTATTCTCGTTAGTGTGAAAAACGGTCTGCCACTGTCACACCAGGCCATAACCACCGACAGTCATCCGCCGTTGCCATATGCTGGCGCTACACACACCACCACACACCCTTACCGCGTCGGCCTCCAGCTCAGCCCAGTCACAGAGGAGAGGGGAACCAGCATTGCGAATTTCTCTGCCACTTCTGTTCTGCGCTTGCTTGGGGGATCTTGGAGGGAAACGGAGGCGGAGCCTGATGGAAGCTGACCCAGCGTCGGCAGTTACACCTTCATTGGTCCGAGGCTGGGGATTCCGAGCAATGTGGAATTTCATCCAATCCAAACGTTGGTCGTTGAGGTGGGGATGGGGGGGGGGGGAAGTGAAACAGCTGGCCCACACTGTCCGCCACCATTGCCCCCTCCCTGTTCCCCCCCACCAACCCACCTCCCCCAACCCGTTCCCATCTGTACCGAAGGGGAAAATAGGAGATGGCGCAAAGTTGCGAAGCGCCAAGTTCCCCTCACACCCCCACCCTCCCACCTACTTGTGCTCATCGGGCAGGTTAGTCCACGGTTTCCATCCGTTATGCAACTCGGATGACCAATCAACGCGCGGAGATCTTCCCCCGAAGCCGAACCACCACCATGGGATGGGAAACAAAAGTTGTGTCATCGAAGGAAGGGATGGTGGTGGTGGCGGCTTGTGAAAATTTATGGCACGGCGACACACGCTTTCATGTGGAGCGTCCTTCTGGGCATGCGTAGGCCAAAGCTGGGTACACCTAGCCCGCGCTATTTTCACGCCCTGCAACTTGTTTCGGCAAGCACCCTGAACCCGATTTTGGCTTTTACCAGTAAACTCCCAGAATTTGAAGGCTACAAACCACTCAGCCAAGTGTCGAGATATTTAAAAAAAACGCCCTCTTACCACGGCGACTCGACGATAGTTTATTGTGACCCGTTTTTCATCCCCTCTAACTCGTCAGAGATGTCTGAAACGTACCCTCTTTAAAACGAAATCATTCGAAACAGCCCTTTAATATCGGGTAAATCAGAAATAATTACACAGGGGGGTGAAAATGGTCTTTAGTGAATTTGGCGCGGGCTAGGTGTATGAATAGCTGCTGGTACGTTTTTTGTTCGCTCAGACAATCTTCGTCGAGTGTAGTTGTTATCAGACAAGCTCCTCGAGTCCTTCCGGCTATCACGCAGGTAGTTCTATGCGATAAGACAGAACGATCTCAACTCAATGGCGAAAGCTCAGCTTCTCGAGGCGCAGAACGCAGGAAGCAGCGCGATGGAAGCCGCGGGGCGCCCTGCGCATGCCGACTGCACATTCCGCTGCGCGCACGCCTCGCCGTCCACGGAAACGGCTTGTTATCCACATAACCATACCGCTAGGCAAACGGCGCATGGCGGTCACGAGGAGAGCGGCAATCGCGGCGATATCAGGGGCTGCGACGATCGCGCGAACGACGTCGATCGCGATGGTGGTGCCGAGGAGGGATGCCCCGTCGCTCCGTGGGAAACGGAGCTGCGGCGGGATAGGGACGTTGAATACACCACAAATCTCTCGCAATGGCTGCGCGAACGAGCTGACGTGGCGGAGTCGTGGAAGTGGAAGCACGTTTCCATGGTGAGACGTCGTCCCATGCCGTGTGCAGAGGTAGACGGGATTGGTGACTGTGTTGCGCGGATTCGCGTGAACGAAAAGCTTTTCGTGGGCGGATAATGTTCGTGTGGACGGTGATGGCTACCCCTCTCGTCCCTCCTTATCCCGGTCTCCGTCTCCTGCTCTTTCCGTCTCCTTTCCCGCTCCTCATGGGCCTCATTCACCCCATTCCTCCCACTCGTCTCATTCTTCCCAATCGCTTGTCAGCGAGACGCATTGGAGTCCTCCGGGGCGGTGCGACCAGTGCGCTTCTACCTCTCGCCTTCTCGAAACGCGCTCCACTGCACGTGGTGCTTCAGCCAGTGAGTTTCGCACACCTGGAATCCAATGCCTCCGCATTGCTCAACTGCCAGGTTCTATCCCTCTCTTGATCCCTCTGTCCCTCTGGCTTCTCTACCAACCCGCCGGTCTGGTTTTCCTGTCCCCGCACTCCCTTTCCACTCACTCCCCACTCCCTCTTCCTTCTCTCTTCCTCCTTTTCTCCCTCTTCCTGCTACTGTGGTTCCCAGCTCATCTCTGCCCATCTCCGCCCCTCTTTCCTTTCCTCCCCGCGCTGCGGTATGGCGGGTATCGCGGGCATGGCGGTGTCTTTGGCGGCGTGCGCGCGCGCGCGTGTCACTGCGTTGCGCAGGGTGATGGTGGGGCATCCGCAAGTCGTACATGGCGGCGCAACTGCCTTCGCCTTTGACGAGACCTTTGGCGTGCTCTTCGGTCCGTGCTTCCTCGCCCACCCTCACCCGCTTTCACCCGCTCTCGCCTGCTCTTACCTGCTCCCTCCTGCCTAATCGCCCTTGCTCGTACCGCTGCCCTTTCCCCTCTTATTCTCTTTTGTATCCATCGCTGTCCCCCGTTCGTCTCCGCTGGCCACCACCACCTTCCTATCCTAACCTTCCGTGCCCATGGTAATGCTACTTTCTCTCACGCTCTTCCTCCACTCCTGTGTCTTAACCTCAGACGGTTCTTGTAACGTCTCTAGCGCCTATTTCCGACATACTCCCGCATTTAACAACCACCGCTTCCAAAAAGCGCTTTGCGTTCCTCCGTGTATGTGCGCACCTTCTAATCGACTCACAAATCGTTTCTCTCCGTGTGTGCGTGCAGCCATGCTGGGCGTGGGCCATGGCTTCACTGCCAACATCAGTGTCAACTACCGCAAGGTGAGGGCGCTCACAGGTAAGATCAGCGGGAGATGAGGTGGTGTGGGGGTGAGGTTATGGGGTGATGAAGGGATGGAGAGATGACGAGAGCTGAAGACTGTATCGTCAAGGAGATGGGAAGATGGAGGATGGGAGGGAGACAGTGTAGGTCCTTGGGTAGTAATAATCACCGCTCTTGTATGCTGTGCTGCTGCTTCACATGCCATGCCCGCTATGAGCACTGCGCGTCTCCCCCTCCCCTCCCTTCCGCTCCCCTCCCCCTCCTCTCCCCAACTCCGCCCTCTCTTCCCCCTTCCTTTGCCTCTCCCTCCATTCCCCCTCCCCCACCCTCCTTTTCAATGCACCAAGCCTTAACAGCCCTACTCTTTCTTCTCTTTGCTTCCTGTTTTCGTGCCTGTCACAGCCTCTGCCGGCGGCTTTCACTGCATGCATGCACGTTGCCCTAGACCGAGTGGAGGGAAGGAAGGTATGTGTGCAGGTGTATCCACACCACAATTCTTCAGTGTATTATTCTTTTTTTTTTCTTCTCTCTTCCACTCTTTATTCCAGCATCTGTCAGACTACATCCCCTCTTTCACCCCACCATCCTCAACCCGCCTTCCCACTCCGCCTTTCTCACTCTCCCCCCCAACCCCCCCCCTCCCCCCCACCTCTTTCCTCTCTCCCCATCTGCCAGTATTTCTTGTGTGGCTCCATTCGCAGCGACCCGAGTGAGGACGCGGAGATATATTCTGAAGCCTCAGCTCTCTTCATCATCCCACGCCCCCCGAGCTCTGATGTGCCTGCGACCTTGTCAGAAGGTCAATGAAGAGTTATAGCGCGGAGTGTTGGTACTTGTCTGCTGCTGACCAAATTGCGGCATGTATGGGACATCTGAAAAGTTCAGATGCTGTAGGTGCAGGTTTTTAATCACTATTGCTATTATTTACTCGCAAATGATGATTTACAGCATTGTTTTTGTTAAAGCGGGTCAGAAAGAGTTGAAAGGGTGTTCACACTTTTCCAGGCCAGCGGCGAGTACAGATTCAAAGTGGTGAGGTGCAAGCTCCTCTGACACACCCAACTGCCGAGCCACTTCACAGCAGGGCCAAAACAAATGGGTTTTGCATGTGCATAAAATGCAGTGTATTTTTGGTGTTTGTTTATTAGCCACGGTTGCTACCGTTTATCGCGGAAGCGTTACTGGCGCGTATACCGTACGTATTATGAAATATCCAGGACGGTTGCACCGAACGCGACTGTTGCCCTGGCCTGCTGCAGGCCTTGATTGAGGTGGCCTGCCAAGCAGGCAACCTCTGCGGAGGAAAAATGCAGGGGGTACTTCACTGTACTGGACAGCACAGTGCGTACGTGCGGGGTGAGCCTTGCTCAAACTTGAGCATGAGGCATGTTCAGCGTGTTCCACGTGGCCCGCCGCTTCTCACGCTTCAGCAACTTCACGTACCGCGGTTGACGCATGAGGTGAGGTACTTACTACTATAGTGTTAGTAGTGGGAGATTCGAAGCGTATCATAATACCAAGAGATTTATGCCGTTCCTCCGCCCATCCCTCGCCGTGCTCTTTGCAGAAAGGTGCTGCGATTCAAACACGCGCGCACAGCCATGGCTTTGGCAAGGTGCGGCCGCGGCGAGAGTGATGCGTCGAATGGAGGGGAGCGGAGCAATGAGAGAGCAGAAACGAAAGGGGAGAAAGGATGGGTAGCAGCATCTCCAATAAGGGCTATTGAACGCAGAAAATCGGTTTCGCCATCATCCGTATCACCTTCAGCAGCAGCAGTGCCGTCGTTGCGACTCTTTACACCATCAGCCGCACACCATAATCCTTGCGTGCTGCCGCTGCGTGCTATTCTCCTCTTGTCGCTGCTCCTGGCGCCATCACCCCCATCCCCCTTCTCCCCCTCTCCTTCGGGAACGCTCCCACGCCACTCTCTCACAGCCGCCGCCACTGCCATCAACCCTGTCCAGTGTAAGCGACCGACCGACGCACGTGGGGGGTGTGGTGGGCAGGGAACTTTTGGGTCGACTCAAAAGTGTAAGTGACCGTCCGACGCACCTGGGGGTGTGGTGGGCAGGGAAGTGCGTGCGCGCTTTGCGGCGAGTCCTTGTTATTAGTATTATAGTGCAGAGTGGCGAGCGAGCCCGTGTGAGGCATTGCGGAGAAGCCACAGTCACACAGGCACAGACTCTTCTCGGAGAAGAGTAAGTGAGAGTCCCACAGAGCACCAGAGCAGAGCACGGCCTTCCCACATGGCTCCCTCCGTGTGTGAGAGAGAGTCTCATTTTCCAGCTGTCGCCAACAGGGAGTGTCTGCAGTCCGCCATTATCCCATGTCATTGTCACATGCCATTCTCTCTTACATGCCATCCTCCCATGCCATTCTCACAGGCCCCCGCGTCCTGATCTCCCTGCGCAGCGCATCACGGATGCTATTCATCCATCCATCCATCCATCCATCCATCCATCCATCCATCCATCCATCCATCCATCCATCCATCCATCCATCCATCCATCCATCCATCCATCCATCCATCCATCCATCCATCCATCCATCCATCCATCCATCCATCCATCCATCCATCCATCCATCCATCCACCCACCCACCCACCTAGCATGGATGGTTGTGCTGGCACCGTGCGTGCGCGCACCCGCTCCTTCCATTCCATGCCCCTCCTTCCTTCCATGCCACGTGGGTTGCGCGTGCTGATCCGCTCTGTCATTTCCCGTTCTCCTCCCTGCTGCTGCAGGGCCCACTGTGCAGGAGTTTCTTCTCACAGCTGGCCCGTTCCTTTTTCAGGCGCCTTAAAAACCATTCACTTTTCGTTCCTGTCCACCCGTTCTCTTCCCTGCTGCTGCAGGGCCCACCGTGCAGGAGTTTCTTCTCACTGCCGGCCCGTTCCTCGAGTCTTCTACGTGGAACAGCGGAGCCACATGCACCGGCTTTTCTAAGCAAACGCAAGGCCTCTTATGCGACAGCAACGGCTTTGTCATATCTATGTATGCATTGCATTGCCCTCGCCCTCCTCTCCTCCTTGTGCCAGTCTGTAATCTCCAGTCCGGAAATCAGTAGGCACCTTGCGTCATTCATTGCCTGCTAATTGCCAGTCCGGAATCCCCAGAAGGAATGAAATATTATCATCTCAAATCTTGCTCTGACTAAGCCAAACTGTTCTGTTCTCACACATGCATGGACACACACACACACTCGCGGTGTGCGCGCACTGCGCATCCAGACACATGTGTGCACCCAGGCATGGTCTCACATCCCCCAATGCGTGCTCATGCATGGCGGACCCCCCTTCCCCTTCCCCCTTCCCCCCCACCCCTCTCCCCCCCCTCGCCCCTTCTCCCCTGGTCCCGACAGCGCCATAACAGGCTTGAGTCAGAGCATCCCGTCGGCACTCTACCAGCTCACGACCCTCGGTGGCCTGTGAGTGCCCGGCCTGCCCATAACGTGAACAACACTCTCGTGGGTGGGGTGCTTTTGAGAATTCTCAGAAGCGACTCACATTCAGTCGGCCCTGTACTAGCTCACGACCTTGGGTGGCTTGTGAGTGATTGGCCATAACGTGAGCAACACAACGTGGGGTGGGTGGGTGGGGCTGGCAGCTGCAGCTTCAGCCGTGTCTACTGCAGCTGTGCCGTGAGCAGGAGAGGAGTGTTTGGAGCAGTTGGTTGTGCATCATCTTATCAGTTGTTGTTGTTGTTGGCCCGTGTGGTACCTGCCCCTGATTCTTTTTTTTGCAATCAAGAGGAGGAGGGGGGGAGGGGGGGGGGAGGAGGAGGAGGAGGAGGAGGAGGAGGAGGAGGAGGAGGAGGAGGAGGAGGAGGAGGAGGAGGAGGAGGAGGAGGAGGAGGAGGAGGAGGAGGAGGAGGAGGAGGAGGAGGAGGAGCAAACGAAGCATGGCAGAGTGGTTTTTTTGTTCATGTTGAGGTGTTTCTTGTTGTGCGTGCTGTGCGTTGCAGGTCATTGAGCTGGGCATCAGAGACAGACGTAGTGGTATCCCCCTCCATCAATGGGCTCGTGCAGCTCAAATATCTGTAATACATGCTGTGCTACATACCTGGTGCATGCATGTAAATGCCTCCTGGTGCATGCAACACATGCCCCCTCGTGCATGCAACACATTCCCCTTGGTGCATGCAATGCAACGCATGCCCCCTGCTGCATGTAACACATGCCTCCTGGTGCATGGAACAAGTACCGTCTGATGCTCAGCACATATGAATCCTCAATATGTTCACTCGCATGTGTGTGCTGCTTCATGCATGCCTGCGTATGGCTGCCAGTTCCTTAATCTCTGCATTTGCCACTGCGCATGCATGCGCGCACGCACACACGCACACACTCACACGCACACACCCAAACGCACTCACGCACCCAAACACACGCACGCACCCAAACACACTCACGCACAACACACTCACGCACAACACGCTTCTGCTTGTGGATGTGTGCCCCTGCTGCTTCACTTCGCTCCTCCAGTGCCGCCCATCTTTTTCCTTCCTTGCACCTTGCTTTTCTCACATACCTACTCCTCCCCTCTCTCGCCCCCCTCTTATCCCCTCTCCACCACATCACTACCCTCTTCCACTGCATCAGTTACTTGACAAATGCTCGTGTGGGCTCCTCACTAAGTGTTATACTCGCATTGACCAACCTCATTAGCTTGTAAGCATCCGTTACCCTGCTCGCTTCAACAGTTAGTAATTGTCTGTTTCCGCACTGCCCTCACGGACCGCCCTGTCTGCCTGTCTGTTTGTCCGTCCGTCTGCCGTCCGTCCGTCCGTCCGTCCTGCACAATCAGGCTTTACCCAGCAGCATGAGTAGTTACATTGGTTTGAAAGCATTCCCGTTATTAGCATATTCCGGAGAAGGCTGCACGGGTTTCGGTGCTCTCCTCTTGCTATTCCAGCACTGATTGATTTTCAATCAAGTGGGGTCCCTCTTTCCCTCTCCACACCTCTTGCTTCAGGAACTTACAAAAAATGCTTACCGGTTCCGTTCCTGCGGCAATCAGCAATATGAATCAGCTAGAAACCTTGTAAGCGATGCCATATGAATCCCAGGAAGGCTTTGACTGTTGAAATTGCTGCTATGGTCCTTTTACCGGCCCCTCATGTATCCATGATGCCGCGGCCCGCATCACTGTCTGTCTGCTCACACTGCTGCGGTACGGCAAAGCCTCCACTCCACCATCCCGTGTCCCCGTCTCAATCATCCCATGTTCCGCATGCCATGTCTCCATGCCATGCCTCTATGCCATGTCTCCATGCCATGCCTCTGTGCTGTGCCCACACCATGCCATGTGTCGTGCCTGTGAAGGGATTTGTCTGACAACATGTTGGAAGGCCCGCTGCCGCCCGCCCTCTGTCTCCCTTCTCTCAAATTTGTGTGAGTACATTACCATTTCGCACGTGCAAGCATTTGACAAGACCGTTTCATACATGAACCAGAGCGAACCTACTCGTTTTATACAAGGCCTTGCATCGACACAATGACCCTCCAGCACTCTTCCCTTTCTTACACGTCGCTGCCTTCCCTTGCACCACTCGCTCTCCACCTGCCTTATCCTCAAAGAAGCCACAGTACTGTCCATCCAGTCACTGAAGCGTGGCACCTCTTGTGTCATGACGACAGACTAGCCTTTCGTCTCTGGAGTCCCTGCAGCACGGCTCGCTTGAGGCATGTTGAAACCCCTCCATCTGCCCTGCCTGCCCTGTAGAAGCATTCCTGATTTGAAGCCACAGTGGTTGATTGGTTTTGGCTGCATGCTTGCATGCTTGCTTGCTTGCTTGATGGCTTGATGGCTTGATTGGCTGCATCCATGCGTGCGTGCGTGCGTCCATGCGTGCGTGCGTGCGTGTGTGCTTCCTTGCGTGCATGCGTGCGTGCATGCGTGCTTGATGGCTTGGTTGGCTGTCTGGATGGACTGTGCTCTGTGCATGCGTGGCGTGAGCAGGTCCTACTACAAGAACGCCATCACGGGATCCATCCCTGCTGCTATCAGCCTCATGACCAACTTACGAACTCTGTGAGTGCCAGCAGGTGCAGCAGGTGCAGCAGGTCCTGATTGCTGATCTTTATCCTACTGCCAACCATACAGAATTATGAATCAACTGCTGATGCCCAGAAGCCTCTCCTCCCGCCCCTCCCCGTACACCACCCCTCTTCTCAAGTCAGCCTTTTCCCTTCGTTGTTGCGTTTTGTGGCATTCTTGTCCTTCATCTTCAGCCGATTGGACCAGAACAAGCTGTCAGGGTCCATTCCCCCTCAGTTCAGTGTGATGACGGACATATATAGTCTGTAAGACAAGAAAACAGTTTCTTCTTTTATATGTGTGTGCACATATGCATGCTCACTCACGGGCACGTGCATGCTTGCTGCTGCTAACACATGCTTCAGGACTGACCTGCTGATTTTTTTTTTCGTCACAGGATAGCTGAATATTATTGGGCTTTTTTCACGTATCATCTTTTTACTTAGTGGATTAGAACCCAGGGGTCTCGCATGCACTTGGCATGCTGGCACATACTTCCGTACCTACATGTGCGAAGCTGTGCATGCGAGGCTCCGGGGTCAGCTGGCACATACTTGCGTGCTAGTGTTGGCACATACTTGCGTACTTGCACAGCTTGCATGCTGGCATACTTGCGTACCGACACTAGCGCATGTGCCAAGCTGTGTACGCCTAAACCTTCCGCCCCCCTCTTCCTATCCCACCCATTGACTTACTCTTCTCTTCCTCCACTAACCATGTGGAATTCGGTGCTGTGCTTTGCTGTGCGGTGATGTGCTGTGCTGTGCGGTGCTGTGCGGTGCTGTGTGCCAGAGAGTTGCACCACAACGAGCTGTCGGGATCCATTCCCTCTCAGCTCACTGCAATGAGATCCTTGAATCACCTGTGAGAACTCCACCCTCTGCTGTGCCCGCACATGCCCGCACATGCTCGCACATGCCCGCACCGTCCGTACATGCCAGCACATGCTTTCACATGCCCGCACGTGCTTTCACATGCCCGCACATGCTTTCACGCAGTCTCACACCACACACACATGCCATGACACACACGCATAGCTCTGTCTGCATTGTGTCGCATATGGTTGGCTTGTTGTGGTGGTGGTGCTGCTGCCATGTCATGCTATTCTCCTGTTGGCACGTAATGCAATTGCCCTGCCATGTGCACAGACTCCTGGGTTTCAATCAGCTGACAGGCTCGATTCCACCTCTCCCTCTCTATTTACTCAGACTGTGAGAGTCACCTATCCTCCCTCCCTCCCTCCCTCCCTCCCTCCCTCCCTCCCTCCCTCCCTCCCTCCCTCCCTCCCTCCCTCCCTCCCTCCCTCCCTCCCTCCCTCCCTCCCTCCCTCCCTCCCTTCCTCCCTCCCTCCCTCCCTCTCTCCCTTCCTCCGTCCATCCGTCCGTCCCCGTCCGTCCCTCCCTCCTTACTCGCTCCCTCCTTCCCGCCCTACACCTTCCCTCCCGCCCATCCCTTTCCATCCTCTACGTGTTAGCCCCTAAGTTGGTCATTTACGTCCTGGAGGCCCACGTACACGTAAAGTACGCGTAAACGTACACGTACGCATACGTACATGTACTTACGTTTACTTACTCCGGGTAGGTACAAAATTTTCTCGATTTCACTTTTTCTTTGCCTTTGTTCGCGTGAGGTCTAGGTCGTAGTAGTGTTAGTAAAGACGTGATTTTTTTCTACTCGTTTATGCTCATTGCGAGTAAAATGGGGCAGCACAGAAAAAGTTTTTACCTGATCGTACATAAGGGCATAATTCGGGAGGTGCGTAACGTACGAAAACGTAACCGTACGTAACGTACACGTAAACGTAAAGAACCAACTAAGGTTAGCCCCACATCTCACTCGCCATGTCTCTCTTTCACACTGCACTGCACCCTCTTGTTGTGTGCTTGCCCTTGCCCACTTTGTGCTCACCCCCTCTACAACATGCACACATGCAGTCTGTTCTGTTCCTCTCCCACATTCCACCACACCGTGTCGCGTTGCCATCGCCTCCTCTGGACTCACCTATCCACATGCCACATCGGGTTTTGAGTTGATTTAAATCTCGACTTATCACACACAGATTTCATTTTTGACTCGACTCAAAACTCGTCCATCTGTGCCTCGGCTGGACTCACCTAACCACATGCCACATAGGTTGATCCCACCACACACTGTCTGACCTAATCCGACGTTTTCTCACCTCATCTGAACCCATCTGAACCCATCTGAACCCATCTATTGGTACATCAACCCACGTCTGTTAGTCTTTCATTGGTCCATTGTTCATCTTTCTGTTATCCTTTACCCTGGCTGCAGGGATCTGAGGAGCAACCAGTTGGAGGGAAGCGTCCCAAACTCTCTCTCTTCATTGAAAGTCCTCTATGAATTGTAAGCCCTCCCCCCTCTTCTCCTTTTCTTCCTCCTCCTACTCTCCTCCTCTTCCTCCTCCTCCTCCTCCTCCTCCTCCTCCTCCTCCTCCTCCTCCTCCTCCTCCTCCTCCTCCTCCTCCTCCTCCTCCTCCTCATTCACTCTCCTGCCACGTACCTACCTCAAACACCATATTCTCCATCCTGTGCCCATCCATTCCCCACGTACGTGCCGGTTCTCCATCTCCCCTCTCTTTCTTTCTCTCTGCTCATGTTGTTCACTGTTTTACAATGTTTGCACTGTGTGCGCTGCTGTATGCTGTGCAGGAACCTGGATGGCAACAGGCTGGAGGGACCTGTGCCTACTGTTTTCAGCGCTCCTATTGCAAGGATGTCAGTCCCTCATGTGTCGTCTGTTGAAAGACAGAAGATAGCTCTGGTTAGGAAAACCACGGGCTGTACATAGGATGGAAGAGAGGGATCCATGGGAAGGAAGGAAGGAGGTGGTTGGGGGCAAAGTGATAGTTGGGAGGACCAATCACCACCATTGATCCTTAGGAGTGGTTGAGGCTTGAAAGGACTAACCACAATGGAATGTTTCCATGGTTGTTTTGGCACCAATCACATCCTACCTTGTGTTTGGGGGCTCCACCACAAAGGGGTGAATTGGGGCAATGTGCCCTACTCAATTATAAACACATCCCAATCGTTTTACAGTCACAAACTCCCAGCCTGCCTTGCTCTGCTTGTCTGTCGTACTGTGTTTTTTTTTTTTTTCTGAGGTTTAGTGAGTTTGCTCGTGTATAGGTTTGGGTTAGGGCCTATTCCTGGTTGTTTTTGTCGTCCTGTGTTGGCTCTGGCTCACATGTGTTTGTTTTTCTCCCTGTGTTCATGTGTTTGTGTGTGTGTGCGTGTGTGTGCGTGCGTGCGTGAGTGCATGCGTGCGTGTGTGTGCGTGCGTGCGTGCGTGCGTGTGCGTGCGTGCGTGTGTGTGTGCGTGTGTGTGTGCGTGTGTGTGTGTGCATGCATGTGTGTGTGCATGTGAAACTTGCACGTGCGATGGGGAGTGAGGGGCGGATGATCACTGAGGTCAGCTCGTTGAGTGGCAACCTTTTCAGAGGCAGCATTCCTCCCAAATTCTTCTATGTCAGCCAGGGGCAGTAAGTTCCACTTCCATGCCTCTACATGTAAGCAAATGCCAACACACCCATCATGCCAACACATCCCAACAGATTCCAACACACCCATCATTACGCCAACATCCCCATCATGTCAACACACCTGTTCAATGCCCTTCACCTCTCCCTTTTCGCCCTTTTCCTGTCCATCACCCCCAAACACTTCATGCCGTAGTGGTAGGTATTGTGCTTCCTTCATTTGCTTCTTCTTAGCTGGGAAATTTTTAGAAATCTCAAAACTTCCCTGCAAAGTCATAGCTATTGTGCTTCCCATATACCTCTTCTTAGCACGTAAATGACCATCTTTCAACACTCCGTGCGTCTCCTCTCTCCCCTCTTTCAACCTCAGGTCAGCAGGGGCGAACAGCATCCAACAGATTAAAATCAGCAGCACCAACGTCCTCGAATCCCTCACATATATGTGCGTTTGCCACCGTTCAGCACCGATTAGTACCGGTTAGGCCCGACCGACCGATCAGTAGCAGACGTACACGACTTCATGCCGATGTTTATTCCATAGCGTGTGTATTGTGCCACCATCATAGTCAATAATACTCTTGCCTCTACACACACACAAGCACAACACAAACAACTTTCAAGGTGTCATTCCCTATAAGTTGCTGCCACGTATTGAAACTATGGGACCTACTTGGTGCTCCATTGCATTGTACCACCATCATACTCAATAATACTCTTGCCTCTTCTTAGTGCTTCTAGAACCGTGCTGCAAAAATTGCCCTTCTACAGCACGGGTCTGATTGATTTGAAACCCATCAAGCTCAAAAATGCTCTTGCCTCTTCCATCTCTTTGCCCTGACATCCGTGCATGTATCGGCATGTATCGTACACACTTTTGAGACGTCTCAAAAGTCTTTGCCCTGACATCCGTGCATGTGCCGTACGCAGCTTCTCACCAAACCTTTTCCACCAATCACTGCGTGCCATCTGTCTGTACTCCCCTCTCTAACGCAGTGACCTTAGCCTCAACTACCTTGATGGAACAATCCCCACCGATATCTCCAAGCTCACAGAACTCCGTGTGCTGTAAGTAGCACTGTTGCCCCTCGTCCATCCACGTGCTGTGCTCTGCTCTGCTCTGCTCTGCTCTGCTGTACAGTGCAGTGCTGCGCTACAAGCCTCGTCTGTTTGCTTCCGCCACCTTCATGCAAGAACGCACGAACGCACCCCATTACGACCCCTTGCCCCTTCCCCATTACCTTCACCATCCCATCACATGATTCTGCCTGTACTCCTTCCCATGGTGAACATTCCCACTGGTAGGAATCTGAGCTCCAACTCCCTCACTGGAACATTCCCCAAAGGAGTCTTAGAGCTGACGCAACTCACTTTGCTGTAAGTATAGTGTGTGAGTGCGTGTGCCTCTTGTTTTGAGACTTCTCAAAACAAGAAGAAACTCACTTTTCTGTGAGTAGTGTGTGTGAGTGTCCCTCTTGTGCCTCTTGTGTCTCAAGAAAGAGCTGTGCCTCATGGGATTGCGTCCCCTACCTTGGGGTTGAATGCATGAATGCATGAATGCTGATGCAACTGCCCCCACCTGAGCCCTTTACCAATCAGCAAATGCCATCTGTACTTCCCAACGCAGTAACCTTAGCTCCAACTACTTTGAAGGAACAATTCCCGAAGAGATATCCAAGCTCTCGCAACTCCAAGTGCTGTAAGTGTAACAGAATCCTTTTCCTCTTGTGTCCTGCCTATATCCCATATTTATTTGGGTAGATTTATGCACCCGAACCTACTACGAGTGTATGACCAGGGTTTACTCCTACGTAGACTCCAATCCAGCCAGCCCCCTTTTGCTCTTGCTGCTTTGTACCACATACCCCTTCCTTACCAATCCAACTCATCGGTTCTTCTTCACACTTGCAGGATTATCAAAGTACGTTTTGCACACACATTTCTGTCCTAAGCAAGCGTTGTGCATCCGTGTGCTTTATCTCCATCTCTCCTGAGCATTATCCAATCGCGACCACCACCTTGCATGCGTGTATGCACTCACATACAAACCCTTCCCAAGCTTGTCTGCCAATCGAAGCTTGCCATCTGTAATTCCTTCCCAACGCAGTCACCTTAGCTCCCGAGCTCACGCATCTCACTGCACTGTATGTACATGCCGTTCCCTAGAGCTGTGCGCGCGCGACACAGTGCTTATATATATATGTATATATTATATATACATATATATATGTATATATATGTATATTTATATATATGTATATATATATGTATGTATATATAACTGCGCCCACCATTAAAAGTTAGTTGCTGCCTCACCATCACTTCCTCTTCCTTCAAACCAGTTGTTCAGCTAATCAACCAGCACGCACCCTCCCATTCTTGATGAAATCCCCTCTGTGCCTTTCGCTCCTTGTGCTTCTGTTTCTGACCCGCTGCACCCGTGGCAGTGACATGAGCAACAACCTTCTGACTGGAAGCCTGCCGCAGGGCATAAGCCAAGTCACTCAACTCGCAGTCCTGTGAGTCTGTCTGTGCTCTACCAACACGTAAGGACTACCTGCATTCCATCCATGTGAGCGACGGTCCAGTGTTTTGTCAGAGATACGCCAAGCCTGTGGATTCTACTTTTGAGAATCTCAAAATTAAAATTCAGAGATGCCCCCAGCCTGTGCTCTTATTTGGGTTGGAATGAGGCCTGCATACAACAATCATCATCCCCAACCAAGCTTGCCTGCCAATCATCACATGCCATCTGTACGTCCCAACCAACGCAGTGACCTTAGCTCCAACTCCCTAGGTGAAAGCATCCTCGATGAGATATCCAAGCTCACGCAACTCACCGTGCTGTAAGCACCCTCCCTACCTCCTCTTCTCTTCCTCTTCCTGTCTGCACCTCCGTTGCCCCATGCTTAATCAACCGAATCGCACGCGTTTAAGACGTTGCACTCGCCTCTTCACCGTATGCTCCAAGCATCCTGTTTCTGTGATTCTGCATTTCTGACCTTGTGTGTCCGTGTCATGTCAGTGACATGAGCAACAATGGCCTCACTGGGAGTGTGCCGCAGGGCTTGTCCAATCTCGGGCAACTTAGAGTGCTGTGAGTGTTGCTGCTTTGTGGTAGTAAGGAGCCTCAAAAACAGAACTCGGAGTGCTGTGGGCGTCAATGCTCGTAGTTAGTACCACATAGCAACCAGCACTCTAACTCACCTACGATAGGTTCCATCTCTGTAGTGTAAGTGTTGTGTGCGGTGCGGTGTGCCTCTTGTGCTAGAAATATGTGCTTATCTTTCTAACTTGTGAGCACCATCACCTTCTTTTCACCAACTTGCATGCATGCATGCGTGAACCTTGCCAAGAGAGCTGCTCGTTCTACCTTTCTGCCATGCAAAATGCTGTTATGTTCTCCCCACGACAGTGATCTCAGTTCCAATTCGCTTGGGGAAACCATCCCTCAAGAGATATCCAAGCTCACGCAACTCAGTGTGCTGTAAGCACTGTGTGCTTCTCTCTCCTCTCCAGAAAGCAGTGCGGCTCTGTTCTCCTCTCTCTCTCTTTCCTTCCGCAGCCTTGTCTGTCAGCACAGCACCGCACCCACCAATGCTTGTTGCTCCTTCACCGTCTCTCCTTCCTCTTCCCTCCTCCTCTTCCTCATCCTACAAATCTTCACCGCCTCTACAAATATTGTACCCACTGTTAGAAGTCGAATGCCGTTCTGTGCCTTCTTTCTTCATCTGCTTCTGTTCTTACCCCCTGTGTGTGTGTCTGTGGCAGTGATATGAGCAACAATCGCCTGAGCGGGAGTGTGCCACAGGCCTTGGCCGGCCTCACTAAACTCACAGTCCTGTGAGTTTCAATGCACTGTACAAAAACACTGATATTCCCATTCCCGCGAGTGTCATTCCTACCACCACCAGCACACATGTGTGTGAGTGTTACGGGTTGCTACCAGCAGTTGACCTTTGATTCGAATGGAAGATACCAACACCCGTACTGGTAGACCCATGAAAGCATGCGAATGTCATGCCATGATTCATTCATGCACCAATAACCTGACATCCATCCATCCGGTATGCAAATGTCAACGGTTACTTGCCACCTTCCAATGGTATACACTCACCGTACAGTTTGTGCACTGCAGTACAGTGAGAGAAAACCGTTCTTTTTTCGCGCTTCACCGCTTTGGATCTTGAGGCACGTGATTGAACCCTTACAATACCTACACTCTGTGGAAGACCCT
Source organism: Closterium sp. Yama58-4 (assembly GCA_947470075.1). Lineage (NCBI taxonomy): Eukaryota > Viridiplantae > Streptophyta > Zygnematophyceae > Desmidiales > Closteriaceae > Closterium > Closterium sp. Yama58-4. The sequence goes on from CANIUD010000172.1 coordinate 432,058, forward strand.
ACAGGAATACAACTCCCAAAGAGCTGAGCGCAAAGTCCAACTCAGTCTATGGCAAATCCATACAATCCATGGCCATACACCAATCATCAGCTTCTCCCTTGCCATTTTCTCACAATCTCTTCCCTTTCTTGTTGCCCTCTGTCTTCCCTTCCCTTCCCTCACCGAGGCAGGAGCCTGCGCAAAAACCAGCTGAGTGGCTGTCTGCTGCAGCCCATCCCTCCCTCCGTGAAGCAGTACCAACTAGACAGCAACTTCTTCTCCTGCGGCTTCTCCACTCCACCCGACTGCACCAACACCATCATAGCCGTGCAAGCCAACTGCCTGGGCGCCACAGACGTGCCGCCCTGCCCCATGGACCCGCAGCGAGTGAAGGAGGTCTGTGCTTCCTTCTGCGGCCTCTCTGCTGCCACGCCTGTGTGCAACGGGCATGGCACCTGCTTTTATTCTGGCCCCAACAGGATCCCCACGTGTGCCTGCGATGCCGGGTATACCAACCGGGAGGTCCCAGGGACGTGCGTGGCAGCTCCTGCTGCTGGCAGTGGGACTCCAGCGGACTTCTCCCTTCTGACCTCGATAAGTGTTTCGTCTAGCGATGGTGGCGGTGCAGCGATGGCGGTGAAGGGAGCAGCAGCGGTGCAGCCGGATAAGAGCGTGGTGCTGACGAGCAACAGCCAGGCCGCGTGGGGTACTGCGTTCCTGGTGTCGCGCGTGCGGCTCTTCTCCTACACCGTGAAGAACCACTCGTGCGGCCGCGACATCGCCCTCAAGCTCTCCTTCTCCTTCTCCCTCGCCCCGGCCACCACCAGCAACGGCGTCGGCAAGGGCGGCCTCACGTTCGTCATCGCAGCAGCAGATGCCGTTCCCGGGGGAGACGGCAGCACACTGGGTTACTCCGGCATGAGCGAGCGCAGCATCGCAGTGGAGTTCGACACGTTTCAGGATGCGAGCAGCAGCGACCCGGACAGCAGCCACGTGGGCATCAACGTCGGCGGCTCCGTGGTTTCCATCTCCACTGCAGCGGTGCCAGGGCTGAACACAGGGAGCACCAAGTACACGTGGATCGACTACTCTCCCATGAAAGGCGGCCTGCTGTCCGTGTATGTGGCCAGTGCTGCCTCTCGCCCCGCCAAGCCGACTCTCAAGCGCAGTGTGTCGCTGTGTGACGTGCTGAAGCCCACGTTTGAGCAGGCCACGTTTGTGGTTGGCTTCACTGCTGCCTCGTCTGACCCGCCTCAGAAGCACACCGTGCTGCAGTGGTCGCTGGATACAGGTACTTGATTGGCGGGCCTGAATGGCTGCCAAGGCCGCATGCTCGCTTTGCTGTCCAACTGACAACTGTTTTTCTTGTTGCCAAATCTGCGCTCCCGCGTTGCTTGCTCTGCTCCTCCTCCTCTCTGCAACGATTTCTAGCTCAGTATCGCTTGGATGGATGGCTCGTGAGCTCAGTCATTCTTCTTGCCTTTTCCCTCTCTATGCATTCTCGTTCTCTTGCAGATTTTCCAACTCAGGACGTCTCATCAGGTAGGGCACGGCATGTTGCAGCTTGGAAGTGGGTGCAGCATGGTGCGAGTACCTGCCATGTGTGTCCTGCGTCAGGCCATGTCACTTCTATGTTCTGACTGCCATGAGACAGTTGCTGCTGGTGCGGTTATGACTGGCTGCCTCAGATGCACTCCAACACATCATCACCTTCTACACTTCACTTTTCTAATGCCCTCGTCTCCTTGCTGCACCTGTTTCTCTCCGTCTCTTTCCCACCTCTCTCCCACGTCTCTCCCACCTCTCTCCCACCTCTCTCCCACCTCTCTCCCACCTCCCTCCCACCTCTCTCCCACCTCTCTTCCATCTCTATCGCTCCCTTAACAAAGTTCCCTCCGCCCCGCTTCCCCCACCGCAGCGCTACCGCTGGGCTTCACGCTGGCAGAGGCCACGTTCACAACCACGGGAGTCAACCGCTTCTTCCGCTACGCCAGTGCCGGCGCGCTGCAACCCCCTGCAGGCACAGGCACAGGAGGAGCAGCAGCAGCAGGGGCGAGCGCAGACGAGGAGCAGCAGTGGGCAGTGGCGACGGACATGACATGGGTGCGCGCAGACCTGCTGCCTCACTGGCCGGTGCGCAGCCAGGCGGGGTGTGGCGACTGCTGGGCTTACGCTGTCGTCGCCAGCATAGAAGCCGCCTATGCCATCCTCTCAGCCAATGGCTCACTGCCCGTCTTCTCCGTTGATTCGCTTGTTGCGAGCATGAAGGCTGATTGCTCCGGAGGCTCCCCTTCTAAGGCCTTCCAGTACTTGCTCGCTGTTGGCAAGCAAGGCGGGGGGCTGCAGGTGGATGGGGTGGGGGGAGGAGCAAGTGGAGCAGCGGGGAGGGCGCAGAGGGCTGGAGGGAGGGGTGCGGCGGGTGTGACTGTGGCAGAGGGAAGCGGTGTGGTGGGGTTGCAGGGGAAGCAGGGGGGGTCAGCTGTGGCGGCGGCGGCGGGTGGGAATGCCCTGTGCTCGCCGCTGCTGAAGCCGATTGCGGCGCTCTTGGGAGTGAAGTGCACACCCAAGGAGAAAGCCCGGGCTGGCATTGTGAGTGCAGTGCAGTGCTGTGCAGTGCAGTGCAGTGCAGTGCAGTGCAGTGCAGTGCTGTGCAGTGCTGTGCAGTGCTGTGCAGTGTTCTGAGGCTGCTTAGAAGTTGGAAGTAGAATTTGAGAGTGAAGTGCACAACCAAGGAGAAAGCTGGTGCTGGCATAATGGGGAAGTGGGGTGACGGAGTGTGATGGTGATCCCATCCCTCACCTCCAAACCCCTCACCTCCAGACCCCTCACCCCCTGATCCCTCACCCCCTGATCCCTCACCCCCTGATCCCAATGCTGATGACACGGGCATCATGCAGACTAGGGCATGTTGCATCCTTCTCGATTCTCATCTTGCTTCACACCTGGGCTGGCATCAATCCATTGCGCATGCAGGTGCGGCCGGGCTACAGCATAACGGGCTTTGAGCGGGCGGCCTTCTACAGCTGGTTTGGGCTCGTGCTGGCCGTGCAGCGGCAGCCTGTGGTGGTGCACATAGAGGCGTCTGCTGACTCCTTTCTCAACTACGATGGGGTGAGCATTCATGCATGCAATGCATGCATGCATGTCTCTGGAATATCCGTGCTGCTGGATTGTGAGAGGCGCATGTCTCACGCGCGCTTTTCCATTCTAAACTCACTCACATTCCTTGCATACATTCCTTGCATTCCTTGCATTCTCATTCCCTCAGCTGTCCAAGTACCAGGACCCGGCATGCTTCACGTACAACCTGAACCACGTGGTGCTGCTGGTGGGGTACCGCCTGGTGGGGACAGATGAAGCCTTCCCCCACATGGCGCCTCCATTCTGGATCATCCGCAACTCGTGGGGGCCTCACTGGGGGGATGGGGGCCACATGCGCATGGACATCCAGGGGGGGGATGGCGTGTGCGGCATCAACACGCTTCCTGGGATTTACCCGATTGTCATTGGTATGGTGATGGTCGTGGTGATGGTGGTGGTGATGGTGATGGTGATGATGATGGTGATGATGATGGTGATGATGATGGTGATGATGATGGTGATGATGATGGTGATGATGATGCCACTGCCATTAGGCCACGTAAGTAGGTTGATATTCCGTCTCTGAAGTTGCTGCCTGCCATGAATTTGATGCGTGTATGATGCAAAGGATGTGGTTGAAAAACCAGGCCCCACGACAAAAGGTGGTACCATACTGTTCTATCCTATACAGAACGATGGCAGTGGTGCTTTCCGAGGTCAGCACCTTAGAGACAGCACTCCTCCGCACCACTCCCCACCCCTTCTTGTCCCATCTCAATCCACCCCACCCCACCCTGCTCCACACCACTCCACCCTACCCAGACAAGCAGGATCCGTGCAACAGCGGGTCGCACCACGACCCTTTTGGTGCCGTGTTGAACCCATGTGGCAACTTCACATGCACAGTGACTGCTGATGGCACGTCCAACCGCTGCGACTGCAACACGGCATCTGATGGTCGATTCATTGAGGCCATCAACACCGATGGCTCCCGCACCTGTGCCTATGGTATGTGGCGTTTATGCTTACTGCATTGCACTGGTATGATGCCTACTGCTGTGCTCCAGCCAGCACCTGGGCCTATTGTATGATACCTCCTATATTTTACACTGTGAGATTTCCTAGAAGCGGCTCACGCACGTGTGGCTATGGTATGAGTTTTTCAAAAGTGGCTCCTGCATCTCGTCTGTGCCTGCCCCACTCACTTTCACGTGAAACTTTAAGCTTATGCTGTCCCTCTTTGCCAATGAATGCATTCATGCCTCTCGCACACAAACTACACACCCCCACCTCCGCTTCCCTCCTCTCTCTTGCCCCTCTTGATCCCCCTACCCCTCATGCACACTCCCCCGTGCTCTCCCTCCTCCCCTTCCTCCTGCAGTGGATGCGTGTGCAGCGAACATCCGCAACCCGTGTGCGGTGGGCACGTGTGTGAATGACGGGGCGGGGTCGTACTCGTGTGTGTGTCCACCGGGCTTCAGGCAGGGCACCACCGTTGATGGCACCTTCTCCTGTGCTCCTGGCAGCACCAATGGCACCTACACCATTGTATCGAGCAATGTCAAGTGCTCAGACATTTTCCCCATCTACGGCCTCTCCCAACAGCAGCTCCAGCAGCAGAACCCGGTGTGTTTGTGCCCTTGCAAGAGGGTCTTCAGAATCCTCTCTTTTCCATTTAGAGCCTCTCCCAGGGCTTGGGTGCTTTCATTGCATTGCGTGCTTGGTGTTCAAGACTGTAGCCCTCTCGTGCTGCTCCTTTTGCTCCACACCCTGTTTCCTACCTCTCATCTTACTTCCTTCGCCAAACCCAATCACCTCACTCTCACCCGATCACTTCACTCTCACCCAATCACCTCACTCTCACCCAATCACCTCACTCTCACCCGATCACCTCACTCTCACCCAATCACCTCACTCTCACCCAATCACCTCACTCTCACCCGATCACCTCGCTCTCACCCTTCCATCTCACCCACATGCGTGCTGCCCTGCCACCAGGCCATCTCGTGTGACTCTGCTCTACCGGTGAACTCTGTGCTTCAAGTTGCCCCACCCACCACCATCACCCCCTGCACCGTCTACTACACCACTGAGCAGGTACCTGACAGGTGGCAGGTAGAAGGTGGGAGATCCGGGGTTGGTGGTGGGTAGAAGGTAGTCTGTGGGAGGTGCTGGGTGGTGGTTGGGTGGTGGGTACTGCTTTTTGCACCTCATGGAAAGGACAAACAGACGCTGCCTGTGAGTCGGGTGCAACTTGTGAGTCCATGCATCTTGTGTGTCCGGTGTATGTTGCCTCTGCACCCTCCGCCATCGCCCCTCCCACCATCTAATTGGCCCACGAAGCAGGTCCGATAAGTCTTATCTGCTCTTTCTCTCTCACTCCCTCCCTGCCCCCTGCCCTCTGCACCCTGCCCTCTGCCCCCTGCTCCTTGCCCCCTACCCCCTGCCCCCTGCACCCTGCGCTCTGCCTGCCCCTCTCGCCTCGTGCCCCCATACCCTTCCAGGGTGACACGTGTGAGGCCCTGGCGACGTACTTGTCGCTGGCCAGCACGTGCCCATCCGCCGAGTGCACGGCAGCCTTCCAGGCGCTCAACCCGGGGGTGGACTGCACCGCCAACAGCGCCAAGCTGCCCCCGAGCCAGGCCGTGTGTGTGGAGCGGCGGGCGGAGATGGTGGGGGTGGTGGCGCTGTGCTCGCAGTACTACTATGTGGAGAGCGCCGAGACGTGCGAGTCCATCCGCAACGTGCCCGACCCGCCTCTCTCCCGCGTTGACTTCTACCGCCTCAACCCCGGCATCAAGTGCAGCCGCCTCGTGCCCAAGACCGACGTTGGCACCTTCACCGGCTTCGAGGTCAGCCTGGGTTGGGGGGTTGGTGCTTCTCAGCATTGCTTCGAGCGAGGAGAAAGGTGATGTGAGCGTTGCAGGAGCTACCTGATTTGGTTTCCTTCACAATTTGTGGACAGGACGGTTTTCCGGCTGGTGTACCACATCCTGCAGGATTGCGTTGGGAGAGCACGAACAGTGTTGTAGCAGGGACATGCTTGAGTGTTATGTTTCTACCTTGATTTGGGTGAAGGTGAAGGTGAAGGTGATTTCTTACTCTCCTCTACATCTCCTTTTGCTCCGTGTGTTGCACGTGCGTTGCAGGCTTGTGTTGGGAGCACGGACAGTCTTCTCCAAGGGACATGTCCCCGCGCCACTGCCATTACAATCGGCACTGGTGATCGCTGCACTGCAATCCAGGTCAAGTATTTTAGAGGTGTGAAAGGCTGCTACAAGCACATGAACGGTTACGACTGCATAGACAGGCTGATTAAGGGTACAAAAGTGTGCATTCCGAGCAAGGTGAAAATAGCACAGGGCAAATGTGAGCCTTGATGTTGAATAGGGAAAGAGGCTGAGGCGGGTGTGAAAGGAAATATTGAGCAGCGAAGGGTGGGGGCGCCTCCGGGTGTCAAAAACAAGCGTCTAATTTTTGGGCCCGATTTCTACCCTGATTCTAAACCATTGCCCATGTTTTTATGTACCATATACTTGTTCAGCTCCTTGCTTGCACCTTTCTTTCGGCATCAGCAAGGTCAACCCAGTAGACGGGACATTATCAATTTGGGCCATGGCTGGCTGGCTGGCTGGCTGGCTGGCTACCCAAAACTGGGAGATTAAGTGAACAGGCACTTGTCATACCGTACATGCATAATTAGTGCACCCAAGATTAGTCCAAATGCACATGTGATGTGTGAGCGAAGAAAAGACTTCAAAAGCATAAGCAAAAGAAAGTAAATGATACAGTCAGGGCTTCAGATTCGTTTTGGGCCACCCTTAGTAATCAGGGTTCTAGGTATAGTCAACCCTGATGCGTAGGGTGAAATTTTTGTTTCCCTGGCAGAAGCAGGGTAAAAAGAAGTTAGTCTGTTTGGGGTAATTTTAAACATTATGTGATATGGTAAACGCAAAAGTATCGCGGTTCATTCCTTAATGGCTCAGTTAGTTGGATTACAGGTAGGATAGGAGAGATCGTAGGTTCGAGTCTCGCTGTCGGGAGAATTTTGCAGGGGCCTGTGTAGAGATTCGTCTCGCTACAGAGCATTCGGTAGCAGTATAGCTAAGATTGTACAGTGTACAGTCAGGGAAATAAGTTCATTACGCTGTTTTTCAAAGGGTACAAAATAACTTACACTTTCTGGCCTAGGGTAAAAAATCCACTACCCTGCCTGTGAAAGGGTAACTGAAAAAAAGCGGCCGCCAGTCAGTGCAAAAAGGGTATTTTACCCTGATAACGAGAGGCCTGGATACAGTATGGTACCGGGAATGAGATTCTGGTACAGAGGTAATGCAGTACTGAGGCCCTACATTTGTTGCGGTCCTACCGTAAACTTTCTCCACAGCTAGCACAGACAGACAGCACAGAGCAAGTTGAGCATAAAAGGAACCTGTTGTTGAGGCGCCTCAGAAGTAGATGCCATGCATTTGTTGCGGTTTTAAATGTACGGTAGTCTACTCCACAGCCGGCACCGGCAGCACAGTCAGACAGCACAAGTTGGGCATGATAGGGACTCAACCGGCAGCGTGCACTTAGGGTTTGCTCAGGTGAAGAGAACGAGGAAGGCAATTGCAGCGCCAACAAGGGCTTGCAGGGTCAACACAGCGACGAGCAGACACAGCCTCTGTTGATTGGCAAGAACGGGAAAGGACGGGGAAAGGAGCAAGGGGGGGAAGAGGGGAGGGGGGTGTGAACAACACGAGGGCAAAAAACATGAGCATGTGAAGCGTATGACATAGAAGTTTTACTAAGCGTGACTTGCAGCATAAGATGGATGAGTACTGCGACATTGCAACACCAACTGCTGGAGATAAGAGGCGTGGGAAGATGCAAATGAGGGGCGGCGGATGTGGAGTGGTGTGCGCGTGTGTAGGTGTCAACCCAATGAAAACGCAGAAGCGGCGGAAACGGCCAAGGGGAAGACAATGGGGCCATGGCAAGAGAGTGATTCGTGAAACAGCATGCTTGCGTGCAACAGCACGCGGGAATGGAAAGCATGGCATGGCATGGCATGGCATGCCACCATCCTTTCATGCGCCATACATTGTGCCGTAGCCCAGTTGAGGTGAAGGAGTCAGACGACGGCTGCTAGCAGGGCAACACCACACATGGGAGTATGCGCGGCACAGGGGGGGAAAAGGGGGAGAGAGAAAGGGAGAAAGATGCAGGAAACCGGAACGGAATTTGGAGGAACTAGCGGGAGAGATGGGAAGAGAAACTGAACCAGATGGGCGGTCGGCGAGAGAGACAATGGGAGCCTGAGAGGAATTACAATCACAATCACCAGAGAGAGTGATTGCAACATGACAGCAGCAGTCATGCAAAACGCACATGGCTAGGTGGTAAAGCAATGCATTGGCAGTGGCGTGGTAGAGCAATGCACTGGCAGTGAGGCTGTGGTCAACACTGACTGACGCGACAGCACACCCATCCCCCACCCCCACACACACACATCATGCATCAGTTGCACAACCGCGAGAAAGGAAAGCAGCTGCTAACAGCACACCTGGCAGGCGTACGCGTACCCACCCAAGTGCCCTCCACTCACATCAACCGAATTCGCCGCCATTGCACCAGCTGCACCCATGCCTGCTCTCCCCGCTCCCACTCCCACGCCCACCCCAAGTGCACCTCCCACACCCTCCTCCTCATCCACCCCACCCCTCTCTGACTCGCCCACAGAGACACCATCCACATCAATCCTCGTGTAACCCAGCAGCAGCGACTCATCATCGTCATCATCATTCCGAGCCCCTCCTCCCATCCTCCCCGCGCTGCCTGCTGCACCGCCAATGCATGCTGCCAGTCCCGCACCCCCACTACCCTGCTGCTGCTGCACCCGCCCCCCTGCTCCCACCGCCCCTCCTGCTGCCCTGCTACTGCCTCCGAACCCGCGCGACAGAAAGCCTAGCACGTCGCCACCAGCACCAAAACCAACAGCGCTGAAACCACCAGAACTCGCACCACCAGCGCCTGCAACGGCAGAAGCAGAAGCAGGAGACGCAGCCATAGCAGCACCAGCAGAAGCACTCTCCTCCGCTGACTTGCTACTCGAGCTGCGCCCCACTCCTAAGCCAAGACCAAGACCAATCCCAGTGCCGCCAACACCACCCTTTCTCATCCCCTCACTGGCACTCCAACCCCGCTCCTTCCCTGCCCCATCCTGCCCGCCATACCCCTCCTCGTCCAACCCATACAGCCCCAGCTGCTGAAACGCCTCTGCTTCGCTCAGTGAAGACGACCGCTTGAACCCCCCCTCCTTTCTCCTCTCCAACAGCCTCTCCCTCCACTCCATCTCAACCTCCGATCCCCCCCCTCCCCCACCGCCCACTGCTCCTCCCGCAAGCCCTCTAAACCCTTCAAGAGCAGAGAACCGCACCCCTGCTCGGCCTCCCCTCAAGGGCTGGGGAGGGGCACCGCAGAGGTCCAAGGGGGAGAGCAGGCGCAGGGAGCGGCTGAACTGCTGCCACGCGCCTGACACTGATGCATTGAAGGACGCGTCGGTGAAACCCGTGCGCGGGAGGGACAGCCCGCCGGCCTTGGTGAACGTGCCCTTTGGGCTGCTTGGCGTGCTCCCTTCGCTATAAATAGAACCGCTGCCATCACCGCCGGCACCGCAGCCACCGGTGCCACCACTGCTGGAAGGCCGTTTCAGCCTAGTATACTCCCCGACTAAAACGCTCTCCCGTTCCCCGTACCCTCCCAGTCCCATTCCCCCCCCCCTGGTGCTATCTCCAGCTGCCCTCTTGGCCCTGCTTCTATCCCCCGGGACTTCTGACGACCAACCCCTACGTAGCACGCGGTTACTGGGTGGTCGTGAGGAAGAGGAGGAGATAGGGGAGGAGGGGAATGAAGAGGGGAGGCTGGGGAAATCAACAGGCGTAGAGGATTGCACAGGAACGAAGGATGTTGAGTGGAAGGGTTTCGGTTGAGAAAGGGAGGTGGAGGAGGAGGAGGAGGAGGAGGAGGAGGAGGAGGAGGAGGAGGAGGAGGAGGAGGAGGAGGAGGAGGAGGAGGAGGAGGAGGAGGAGGAGGAGGAGGAGGAGGAGGAGGAGGAGGAGGAGGAGGAGGAAGAAGAAGAAGAAGAAGAAGAAGAAGAAGAAGAAGAAGAAGAAGAAGAAGAAGAAGAAGAAGAAGAAGAAGAAGAAGAAGAAGAAGAAAGAAGAAGAAGAAGAAGAAGAAGAAGAAGAAGACGAGAAGTGCGGCGAATCCCTTGGGTGTTGGGACGTCCATGTCATCTTGAGATGTTACGCCCCCGAGATGCTGACTCACGCCAGAAACGAATGCAGTTTCCACCCTCACTTGCTGCTGCTGCTGCTGCTGCTGCTGTCTGTTGTTTGTCCTGCGGCTGAACTGAAAGTTCTATTCCTACACTCATAAAGCCTTTTCCCTGCGCCTGTGAACGGACCTGTTCCTGCTGCTGCTGTTGTGCCACTGCTGACGTTCTACTCTGCTGCATCAGACCCCCTTGCTCATCCTGCTTCACCTCCTGTTCCTCCTTCTGCTTCTCCTGCTCCTCTCGCCTCTTCTCCTCCTCCTGCCTCTTCTGCGTCTCCCCATCGTGCCCCTCTTGCTTCTTCAGCTCCTCCTGCTCCTTCTGCTGCGGCTCCCCTGCATGAGCACCACCACTGACCACAGCTTGCCCCTGTGCACAGACTGCTGCGCCAGCCGCCCCACTCCCAGCACCACCACCACCAACAGACGCAGCCCTCTGCCGCTTACTCTTCTTTGGCTCCTTTATGAGAATGATCTCCCGCCGCCCCCCACCAGCGGCAATCTTCAAAGGACTCCTCGGGGGCATGCCGGAGCAGGGGGGACCTACACCCGCTGCATGTGAGCAGGCGCGCATGCAGCAGCAGGTGATGAAAGGAAGAGAGAAGGGGAGGGAGGAGGGGGGGGAAGAGAAAGGGGGAGAGAGGGTGGGGATGGGGTGGGAAGAGATGGGTGAGGGATGGGTGGGAGGGAGGGAGGGAGGGAGGGAGGGAGGGAGGGAGGGAGGGAGGGAGGGAGGGAGGGAGGGAGGGAGGGAGGGAGGGAGGGAGGGAGGGAGGGAGGGAGGGAGCGGCAGAGGAGGAGACGGGGTGGGTGGGAGCAAGGACCGGAAATAAGCAGTTTGAAAAGAGGGGAGCGGTGGGGAATGGAGGAACGAACGCAACGGATTGGCGAACGGACGAGCATATGGAAAGGAGTGACGGAGGGTAAAGGGAGGGGGGAGGGGAGGGAGTAGGACAGAGAGGGAAACGGGGTGAGGAAACAAGGAAAGAAAGACAGTCAATTGGGAACGAGCATAAATGGGAGAAGTGGAAAGGAGAATAGAGACAGAAATGGGAGGAGGTTTTTGAGCAGTGGGGCCGTGAGTGGATGCAGGGGTGGCATGAGATGAGAGCACAAGCTGCCGTGCACACGTGGTGCCATGTCAGGAGGGTCGGAGTGGGGGGCGGCAGGCAGCATGGCAGGAGAAGGAGCAGGAGCAGGAGCAGGAGCAGGAGCAGGAGGAGGAGGAGGAGCAGAAGCAGGAGCAGGAGGAGGAGCAGGAGGAGGAGCAGGAGCAGGAGCAGGAGGAGGAGCAGGAGGAGGAGCAGGAGGAGGAGCAGGAGCAGGAGCAGGAGCAGGAGCAGGAGGAGGAGCAGGAGCAGGAGCAGGAGGAGGAGCAGGAGGAGGAGGAGGAGCAGAAGCAGGAGCAGGAGGAGGAGCAGGAGGAGGAGCAGGAGCAGGAGCAGGAGGAGGAGCAGGAGGAGGAGCAGGAGGAGGAGCAGGAGCAGGAGCAGGAGCAGGAGCAGGAGGAGGAGGAGGAGCAGAAGCAGGAGCAGGAGGAGGAGCAGGAGGAGGAGCAGGAGCAGGAGCAGGAGGAGGAGCAGGAGGAGGAGCAGGAGGAGGAGCAGGAGCAGGAGCAGGAGGAGGAGCAGGAGGAGGAGCAGGAGCAGGAGCAGGAGGAGGAGCAGGAGGAGGAGCAGGGGCGGGAGCGGCAATTGCGGCAACATAGGCGGCAGCAAGGGCCGGCAGTGGGGGCAACAATAACAAAAGCTGTAATCGCATTGGCAGCAGGCGGAATCAAAAGGCAAAGCTCGACCCATGTCAACGCTAATGCTAATGGGGCATGTTCATAACCAACCAACCAACCAGCCAATCAACCAACCAGCCAACCAACCAGCCATCGACCAACCAACCAACCAACCAGCCAATCAACCAACCAGCCAACCAACCAGCCAATCGACCAACCAACCAACCAACCAACCAACCAACCAACCAACCAACCAACCAAGAAACAAGCTAACCATCCAACCAACCAAGGCAGCAAAGAAGCAAGCAGCAATACCTGGCGGTGCGCCTACTTGAGATGTATTTGCAGGTGTTCCAGTCTCCCCTGCCACCCCGCTGCTGCTCTCCGACTTTCTCCGCTCCATGCTCCCCTCCTCCTTCCCCTCCTCCTTCTCCTCCTCTTTCCCCTCCTCCACCTCTTCCAGAAGGTATTGCTCCTCCTTCGACCCCCACACCAGATTCCCTTCCGACTGGCTCCTAAACCCATGGCTTCGCGAAAATCTCGGCCGAACCGGCACAGCCACCACCACCGCTTTTCCCCCATCCGCCCCTTCACCTCCACCCTCCAGCCGCGCATCATCCACCCTCATCTGCTCCGTTATAAGGTTCAGCTCGTCTTCCAGCAGCCGTTTCGCCCGCTCCTTCCGCACCCGAGCCTCCGCCTCAGCCTTGGGCTCAGGCTCGGGCGGCTGGACCAGGTACGCGCCGGGAGCGTCCCTGTAGGGAAAGATGAGCTCTGGGTCTTGCACGGGCGCTCGGTACTGAATCACCATGGCTCTCATCTTGCTCTCCAGCCGTGGCACGTTGATTCCTAACTCTGCTGCTATAGCAGCAGCGGCTGCCAGCGAACGCACGTCGACAGACCCACCCTCCCTCGCCGGCGCCCCCCCTGCTCCCCCTGCTGCAGTGAGCGCGCGAGAGACAGACACACTGGTGGGGAACGCACCGGCCCCGCCTACCGAAGCAGAACTGGGCATGCCAGAACCATTAACACCGCCGCCCCCGGCTCCTCCCCCTCCCCCTCCCCCTCCTCCGCCAGTCCCTCCCCCTTCCTTCCCCCGAGACCCCGTGAGCAGGCCAGCGCCAGCAGAGAGGGAGCGGATGAAGACGCTGCTGGCAGAGCGGCGGTGCGCCGTGCTGGCCTCTTTGAACGCCTTCAGGACTTTCCTCAGGAGGTTGTACCCGTCTGCTCGCCCGAACTCGCCCCCGCACATCCTCGCTATAAGCACACCCGTTGTGGTGACGCTAGAGCTGTCTGATGTGATAGTGGGGGTGTTAGTAGCGTGTTTGGGGACAGGGTGCGGAGGGATAGAGGAAGAGGAAGAGGAAGTGGAAGGAGGAATGAAACCCCCACCCCAACCAGCACCGCCACCAGTGAACGGGCGAGGGCTAGTTGGGCCCACCATACTCCACACGCTCCCAGCACTGCCGGTGCCACCGCCACTCTTCTTGCTGCCGCTGCTGCTGCTGTTGTTGCCGCCACCGCCACTGCCAGTGCTGCCGCTGGCACCACTGCCGCCGCTGTGGCTGCTACTGTGGTTGCTGCCGCTATAGCCGCTGCCGCCGCCGCTGCTGCTGCCGTTGCCGCCGGTCGATTCCACGAGCAGCAGAGCCATGAGCGTGTCATGCGCGAGGGAGACCTTGGAGAGGAACGGCGGCGCGGCGTCCAGAACGGCCTGCGCCACGGCGACGAACTTAACGTCCGTCGTGTAGCGCGCCACGAGAGTGTTATTGCGCGCCACGCCCACCAGAAACACCAGATCCTCCATCTCCTCCTCTTCCTCCTCGTCTCCGCCGCCGCCGCCTTGCGCCGACTCCCTGCCGCGGCTCCCCTTTCCCTTCCCCCTCCCTTTGCCCTTCTCCCATACCATCGTGGCCCCCCCGCGCCGCGAAGTGCCTCCTCGCTCCGCCTGCCCGCTTGCCGTTCACGCGCGCGCGCTTTCCGCCTAAACCGACGCGAGCGGGAAATACGGAGCCGTAATGATAAATACTCCTCAGACGAGAAGGAGAAAGAGAGAGGGATAAGGGAACTAGTAGAACCTTTCAGGAATGCTTCGCTGTAACGCGCACGCGGCTCTCATTTCTCGCTCCTGCTCCCACCAGCGGCCTCTCCTCCTCGTCACCCTCCCCCGCAGCTACCAACTTCCAGACTGCAGACTCTCCAGTTCCTACTACCATCGACGCCTGTCGCCTCTCCAGTTCCGGATCAGAGAACCACTTGCCGGCATGCTGCCGAGGAAGTCACACGCGCATACCACATGCGGAGGGCACTCGATGCGTCCCAGGCGTGCCTGAATGTTCTATTGCAGAAGCCAAGGCGCCGGCTTGACGAAGTCGCGGATGCTCTCGGACGCTCTCGGACGCTCTCGGAAAAGGCGCCGGCCAAGCAGAAGGGCGGCTGATTGAGAGAGGCTGATTGAGAGGGCCGCTCTCCCTGGATTGCCGGCACATGAGTGGAGAAACGATCGCACGGAGTAGCTCCAATTTTCAAAGGAGCGGGTGGCAATAGAAAAGGGCGTACGAGGGCTGTGCGGCAGCGGCCCTAACTCGGCGAATGGTGGGACACGATTTGCGCATACAAATAAAAGAGCGATTGCGGAAAAACAGGCTTTCAAAGGGGTCCACTATTCCGCCTTCCAGGCCCTGCTAAAGGAAGCGACCTTGAACGATAATTAAAAAGATGCTCGCCGGCCGATGGCGTTTACAACATGGCTATGGATTGCCTTGAAATGGCCCGTGACCTGACAGTGAGATGGCCGTGCCTACTAATGGCTGAGAGCGTTGAGCGTGTGCGCCGACCATCAACAACCCAGCACAGCATCCTTGAAATGATGACACCCACACCACGAGCTCATGAAAAATTCGCGCTAGGTCTCCACCCCACGGCATCCAAACCAGCCTTTCAGGAACCCACATCATCTGTTATGAGTTGTAAAAGAGAGTGCGCAGGTAAACGAATAACGAGACTGTGACTGAATGAATCTGAGAATACAATGAATGCGAGAACTAATGTAGGCTAGCCTAGCTAGGAGGAAACCTCGGACGAGCGAGGTTGGGTGCAGGTTTGGCGATGGAAATGCCGAAGGCGACGTGAGGAGCTTCGGCAGCGTGGAAATCGCCCGAACGTGCGAACTCCGAAAATCGGGTTGTACGCGCAGTAGTCAACCCCGATAAGGAATTCGAGAAAATTCCTTACACCACCCCCCCCTTAAGAAAGGCGGTCAATATCCGAAACACGCTTGCGCGCCAAGTAATCACCAACAAGTGGCGAGGCGTCGAGCGAGGCGGATGGCACCCACGTGTCGTCCTCACTGGTGCGATCAGTCCAGCGGATTAGGAAATCCACGTGTCGGCCAGCTGCGTCAAGTCGAACTCGATGGGCGAGAATTTTCAATGGGTCGAGTGTCGGCTCTGGGACAGGTCGAGCTGTCGGGGCAGCTTGCTGACGTGCAATGTCGGTCGTGGCTGGCACGAACTTGCGAAGCAGGCTTACGTGGAAGGCGTCGTGAATGCGGTGACAGGTGTCACCATCTTGATAATCTTGAACGGTCCGCAAAATCGGGGCCGTAGTTTCGATGGACCGGGCAGGTGCAGGTTCTTCGTGTCGAGGAGCACTAATTGCCCAGTAGTCAAGACGAGTTCCCGGCGTAGGAGGTCGGTGTATTTGCGGGAAGTAATATTCGCCTTGCGAATTGCGTCTGCTGCTTTCTCGCGTATATGCTGAAGTTCCGTCACAAAAGTGTGTGATCGCGGGACCGGGTTGTCGAGCGAAGTTGCCGTGGGCACCGTCGGATCCATCCCGTAATTCAAGAAGAACGGGGAGTGATTAGTCGTGCTCGATGGTGCGTTGTTGAAGGCAAACTCCAACATGGCGAGGGAATCTTCCCATCGTGCGGGGTCGGGGCAGTTTGTCCGTATCAGCTGCTCCATCGTCTGGTTGGTTCGCTCGGTTTGTCCGTCCGTCTGTGGGTGGTAGGCCGATGAGAACTGTAGCTTCGTGCCGTACTGCGCCCATGTTTCCTTCCAAAACTTGGATGTAAACTTCGGGTCCCGGTCGGTGATGATCGCCGAAGGGATGCCGTGTAGTCGCACGACCGTTGAGATGAAGAGGCGCGCAGTTTCTTCGGCTGTGATCGTCGTTCGGCATGGTGCGAAGTGCGCCATTTTCGTGAAGCGATCGACAACGACGAGGACAGCGTCGTTGCCGGACGGCCCAGCTGGCATCCCCGTGACGAAATCCATCGTCACCTGTTGCCACGGTCGTTCGGGTGGCTCGAGGGGTTGCAGCAGCCCAGCTGGTCGCTGTCGTGTCGATTTCATGGCTTGGCACACCCTGCATGAGGACACGTAACGCTGCACGTCGTTAGAGGAATCGGGCCAGTAATATTGACGGTGCAGTAATTTCTGGGTTTTATCAACCCCGAAGTGTCCGGAGTAGTTCGAATCGTGGACCTCCTGGATGAGGAGTTCACGCAGCAGCCGGTAAGCGGGGACCCAAATCCTGTCGGTGCCGGCTTTTAGGTAATAATCCCCCTTCTGCGTCGTGGCCTGCTGATGATTTCCTGTCGTGAAGAACGGGTCCGTAGTGTAGCCGTGGGTGAATAGTCCTGTAAGTAGCGGGTTCGAATGGGTGATCAGTACAGCAGCGGATTGTACGGTCGGTCTGGTCAGGGCGTCGGCGATGTTATTCGCCCCTTTCTTGTACGTGATGCGGTAGGTGAAGTGGCTCTCCATGTAATCCAGCCACCGAATTTGTCGCGGGTTGAGGTTCGGTTGAGCTCGCAGGTACTGTAGGGACTTGTGGTCCGTGCGCACAGTGACGTCGGCGCCCACCAGGTAGCATCGCCACAGTTTAAACGCGTGGATTATGGCGAGCATCTCCTTGTCGTGGATCGGGTAGTTGCGTTCGGCAGCTTGCAGCTTGCGTGATTCGTAGGCGATCGGCTGCAGCCCGTTCCCGAAATCCTGGAGAAGCACTGCTCCGATGGCGAAATCAGAGGCGTCGGTTACGACTTCGAACGGCTTTGATGGGTCGGCGATGCGCAGTACAGGAGGAGAAACGAGAAAATTCTTGAGCTCCTGGAAAGCCACCTCTGCTTCCTCCCCCCACACGAAATTCTTGTCCTTGTGCAGCAGGTCGGTCAGCGGGCCGGTTATCCCCGCCATATTCGGGATAAACCGCCGGACGTAATTCACGAACCCCAAAAAACTCTGGAGCTCCGTGACATTAGTCGGGGCCTTCCACTCCTGGATGGTTTTAATCTTCGCCGGGTCGATTTTGATGCCGTCGCGGGAGATAACGTGCCCTAAAAACTCCAACTCCTGCTTAAAAAACTCGCACTTAGAGCCCTTGGTGATGAGCCGGTTCTCTTGCAGCCTTTTAAAAACTGCGTCCAGGTCGCGGAGGTGTTGCTCCCGTGTCTTGCTAAAAATCAGGATATCGTCCAAATAGACGATGACACATCGGTCTAGAAGATCGCGAAAAACCCTGTTCATGGTCAGTTGGAATGTCGAAGGCGCGTTCGTGAGGCCGAAAGGCATCACTGTAAATTCGTAACTCCCGTAGCGTGTACGAAACGCGGTCTTGTGACAGTCGTCGGCGAAGACCCGAATCTGGTGGTAACCGCCACGTAAGTCGATTTTCGAGAAGTAGCGAGCGCCGCGAAGTTGATCGAGGAGGTCGTCGGTGCGTGGGATTGGGTAGCGAGACTTGATGGTCACCCTGTTCAACGCGCGATAATCGATGCACATGCGAAGCCCGCCGTCCTTCTTTGGAGTGAACAGGATCGGTGCCGCGAACGGGGAGGTGCTCGGCCGAATGAAGCCTTTCTCCAACAGTGCAACAATTTGTCGGCGTAGCTCCTCGAGTTCCGGTTGGGTCAACCGCCACTGTGTCCGAACAGTAGGTTGCGCGCCAGGTTCCAGCTGGATTTTATGGTCTTCGGGTCTTTCGGGTGGCAGCCCAGGTGGCAAATCGTCCGGGAAAATGTCGGGGTACCGTCGAATTAGCTCCGCTAAATCCGGAGGAACAGCTGCACACAGCTTTTCGATGTCCTTTCCGTCGGTGTCGACTGCCAACTCGCGCAAGCAGACGGCGAACAGCTGCGCACCCCTGTTGAAGTGGTGGGCGATGGTGATGGCTTTGACGCACGGGGCTTGTATGTAGTCAGGTGTCCATGCAGGCAACTTAATTAGCCCCTCGTGCTTGCTGACGCAGCACGATCCCGTTGTCCAGTCGATGACGGGGTTGTGTCGTCGCAGCCAATCGCGTCCCAGCAGCACGTCGCAGCCATCCAGCGTCGTCGCGAGGAACTTCATGCTGAAGCCGAAATCTTCGCCGCACTCGATCCGCACCATCCGTGTTTCTTCCGTTATCGCCAGAGGCGTCCCATCCACGAGTCGTGCGTCGATTTCGGGCAGACACCTGTCAAGTTGCATGTTGCATTTTTTTGCGCTCGCCAAGTTGAAGAGGCTATGGCTGGCCCCTCCATCGACGAACATTTTCAAATGATGTTTCCCCACCTTGCCAGCGACCAGCACAGGGTGATCCACATGATTATCCCCGTTATTCGGCCGAGTGCGATCGATTGCATGAATCGGAACCACGACTCGGTGGGGATGGTGGTGTTCGGGCGACGGAGCACAGTCAGTAAAGGGCCCGCTACTTACTGACTCTTCCCATTTCCCTGCTCCTTCCTGTCGTTCTCTGTCAGCGGCATTTTCTCCTTGCATTCGTTCTTCCAGTGACCCACCTTCCCACACCGGAAACACTGACCCTTAGGAGGGCGGTCGGGTGTATGGACGGCGTTGATTGTGGCCCGATGGGTCTGGCCACGAAAACCTCTCCCATCCCTGGAAGCCGTTCTCGCGTACTGCATCAGCGCATCTGTTGACTCCGCCACGCGTACTGCTTCGAGGAACGATGTCGGGCGGCTGCGGCGAACTTCGAACTGTATCTCGTACTTAAGGCCGCTCACGTATTTATCCAACCGCTCAGCTTCCGACATGTCATCGATTTGGTCGGCGAAGCCCATAAATGACGCCGTGTAGTCTTGGACAGATCCCATCTGCGACCATGCACGCAGCTTCATGCGAGCTTGCTCCGAGGCGGATATGTGCTCGAAGCGATCCCGTAAGGCTGCGCCCCACTCCTTCCATGTGCGTATCTTGGTCACACCGAAGATCGGTTCTGCAACTTGATTAACCACTGTAGAGGTCCCGTCTGCCGCATGTGTCACACCTGTCGACGTCCCTGTTTCCAAGGTCCGGCGCCACCATTCAAGTGCTGCACCTCGAAGAAGTGAGACTGCGTAATTAATGCGCGTGGCATCGTCATTAACTCCGGCTGCAGTGAAGAAGACTTCAACCCCGAACAGCCACCCCTTCACTGTAGTCGTCTTGTCCGTAGGATTAAACGGGGGCGGGTTGACGGGCTTGATCTTGATCGTCGTAACTGCAACTGGCGCTGCCGCCGCTCGCTGCCTATCTTCTTCTTCGAAGTCGCGTGTGAGCTCGTCCAGAGGATTGCCCATCACTTGACTGTTGCCCTCGCCTTCGTCCACAGGCGACGTCTGACGCGCTTCACCTCGCGTCCGGCGTAGCTCGGCGTTTTCCTCCTTCAGTGTTGTCACTTCCGCTTGCAGCGATTCCATGCCCCTCGCCATTTCTGCCACTTGCGCCATCAGTCGGTTAACAGCCTCCTGATCCATGTTTCTAGCACTACGTCTGGTGGGCAGTTGGGTACCCGTGGCCGCCCGGCAAGTGAAAACACGAACTATCGGAGTCGGGCAGGGTTGAGTTAACAACCTCTGCAGCCAACCGTCGTGTAGTCACTAAACCAACCACACCCTATGCCACCAAACTACCCTTGAAAAGCGGGGTGAACTAGGAAAGTAGCTCTGATACCAGGTGTTATGAGTTGTAAAAGAGAGTGCGCAGGTAAACGAATAACGAGACTGTGACTGAATGAATCTGAGAATACAATGAATGCGAGAACTAATGTAGGCTAGCCTAGCTAGGAGGAAACCTCGGACGAGCGAGGTTGGGTGCAGGTTTGGCGATGGAAATGCCGAAGGCGACGTGAGGAGCTTCGGCAGCGTGGAAATCGCCCGAACGTGCGAACTCCGAAAATCGGGTTGTACGCGCAGTAGTCAACCCCGATAAGGAATTCGAGAAAATTCCTTACATCATCATCAAG
Source organism: Closterium sp. Yama58-4 (assembly GCA_947470075.1). Taxonomy (NCBI): domain Eukaryota; kingdom Viridiplantae; phylum Streptophyta; class Zygnematophyceae; order Desmidiales; family Closteriaceae; genus Closterium; species Closterium sp. Yama58-4. The sequence continues at coordinate 452,396 of CANIUD010000172.1, forward strand.
CGTGTTAGCTGAGTTACAACTGCGTAACAACACCAAGCTGTAATTTATGCAACCTATGATTTTTTCCAACATTTTTTTTGGAAAGTTATCATGATGCACACGTCAATAATAATTTATATTACAAGGTATTTTAAATATTATAAGATAAAGAAAAACAAACGATACATTCTGTGGTACGTATGCAGTGGAAAATTATTTTTGCAGCTTCACTTTGTATGCGTTGCGACATAGAATATACAGCTCATACCCTGCATAAATGTCAGCTGTAGGGACGTCACATCTGTTCTGACCAGTCAAAGAAGATGCAGTTTCCTCTCAGGTCCAGAAACATACCGTGCGACACAGGAAATCTGTTTTCCCCGTCTGCGCCGTCCATTTCCGCCACGCCGGTCGCAGACGCCCTATTCGAGTGAATCTTACCCGTCCATACAGTTTTCCCGCCATAGGGATGTCGCCAGGGGCGTTCAACCGACTCGCTCGGATCAAACGCGATGCGACCGTTCGATGTAACGCCTGGTTGGACGAAATGTCAGTTCCCTCCTCGCCTCCGCCGCCAATTCGCCGACCTGAGTGGTCACCAGAAATTCCCGCAACGCCCAAGGTTGTCGTGAAATACCCTCGCTAGCACAAGACAAGCCGAAGCGAGTCGGCTAGTAACAAGGTGTAACGAATTCCAGTGATGCCTTCCGAATTGAACTGAACTGAACCGAGCCCCGATAGTTTCGCCCTCCCCTCCCACATAGGTATATCCACAGAGCTATTTATCACTTCTCCACAGAACTTGCACCTTTATACTGTACTGCCTTGCATCTTAGCTTAGCTTAGTTCCATCCTGAAGCGAACATCGTCATCCGCCATTATGGCGCGGCTCATCCGCGCAAATTCTACGCTTCCGACCCTCCTCCTTCTCTTCGCAATTGCCTTAGGCCTTCCTTCCGCATTTGCGAAGGTCGACCTTTACACCGTGTGCGGCCGGCAGGAGGCAAAGGATGGCGCGGTGTCGTTCAAAGTAGTCACTTACAACACGCTGCTCCCCATCAGCCAGCCAGTCTCGCCGCTCGACGCGGTCATTCCCCCCAAGGGCTCCGTTAGCATCACTGGCGACTGCACATACGCCGTCGACTCAGCATGCAACATCGTGAAGAAACGTACGTGAAGGTGTTACTAACGCCTCATGTTATAGATGATATCAGGACAGTCAGTCATTGTCGTCTCGTGACGCGACGAGCTGAATTTCCAGCAGACAAGAGACTGCATAAAACGAGAGTTTTCAGCGGAATGCTGCAATCAGGAGTTGCTGCTTCGCGTCTTGCTTGTATCCTTGTATCCTTCTCAGCACCACGTTCCTTCATCGTTCCTGTTCATTTCTTCTCTTGGTTCGTTTCCTCGCAGTGCCCCAATGCAAGGCCAGCACGTGCTGCGTTTACTCCAAGCGTCCATTCCGTCTGGCTCTAAACTCCACGTGCACTTCTCCCAACTGCCGCGTTTGGGCGTCTGAGTTCTCTGGTCGCTGCCTCGGCGGTGCTGCAAGCAGCAAGGGCAGCAAGTGCAATAAGGCGTAGGGGAACGCGCAATGTTGGGGGAGTTTCGATGGCTACTAGAAAGCCAAATTATGGTGGCAGGGGAACCACCAAGCGTGGAATGTGAAGTGCTGTACAGGGTGTGAGTGCTTAGCTAACTCGTCCGCACAGGTAGTGTGTTTAGGGTTTATTAACTTACAACAGAGCTTCGCTTTATTAAACCACTTACATACATGAACTCCAAAGGCAACTTAATTATTCCACAAACCACTTGCGACTCGTTCTGATCAATCCACAACCTGAATAAGCTCAAAGAGCTTTCCCTTGATGGCCTCCTCGAGCACAATCATGGGAGAAATCTCCTTGCCTTCCAGCACCGCCAGCAACATCCCCTTGCTGAACCCCGACACCAGCGCCACCCCCTCCTCACTTGCAGCCACCGGCGTGCTACTCGCAGAAGCATCCCCCCTCAGGTTCCAATACACTATCTGCGGTACAGGGTAACCCGCCGCAGTATACCTGCGAACTATCGCCTGGTGGTCCGTCTCCCAGTCGGCCCCACTGGCCGCGCCCGCCTCATCAAACTGCATGTCAGAGAACACGTAGAGGCGCTGCACCATGTCGGCCGGGTCCAGCTGGAACTTCTTTGCGCGGGACAGCAGCAGGTCAAACACGGACTGGAAGTTGGTGTTGTAGCCCCAGCCCATACGCTGCACCCTCCTCACGCGCTCCACCAGGGTCTCTCCCTTCACGCGATAAATCTTCGGCGTTGCAGAGAAGGTAATAAGGTGGTTCTTCCACGGCTCGCTGCTCACCTCGCTCACGAGCAGCGACAGTGCAACGGCCACCTCCATGGGCGTGCCCGCCATGCTCCCCGACACATCGCACACCGCCATGCTGTTCCCCAGAGACCCCTTGCTGCGCACATCAGCCACCATGGCCTTCCACTGCAGCTCGCCCACTGTATCACCGCTGTCCTCTGCTGCTTTCATGGCTGTTTTCACCACTTCATGCGGCAGCAGCGCCCCAGCAGCGATCTTCGCCTCGCCGCCCTTCACATCCTCGAGGTACTCAGTGAAGCGCGCCTCATCGTGGGAGAGGAAGAGCTTGCGGGTCTTCTTCATGCACACGGACGGCACGCGCCCGTATGCCACGCGCTTCCACCGCCCGCTGCTCATGTGCACCTCGGGCACCTCCAGCACTCTCCGCAGCGGCGCCAGCACCTTCTGCTGAAGCCGCTCCTTCGCCACGCGCATGTAACCCCCCGCGCCTGCTGCTGCTCCACCGTCCGCATCCTTCCCGGAATCAGCAGCAGCAGCAGAGGAGGATGGGGAGGAGGAAGAGGAGGAGGAAGAGGAGGAGGGCGATGGAGGAGGTGAGCAGTGTGGAGTGATCAAACGACTTGCCAGGGGAGGGCGCCCACTTGGCTGCCAGAGAGAGCCTCGGCGCCGGCCTCCCCATCCACTTGCGCTTCTTCTTGCCCTCACCACTGGTCTCCGCCTTCGCCCCACCCCCTTCTGCGTTCTTCCGCGCGCGCCTCTCTTCGAACGCGCGCATCGTCTCGAGGTCCCCCTTCAGCGCAGCCGCGAAGATCGCCGCCACCGCGTTGTGCACGGCGCGCAGCCGCTCGCTCGACTCGTACGCGTGCGCCACCGCCGCCGCCCTCCGCGCGTGCGCTTCCTTGCGCGCAACCGCCGCGCGCTCGCTCTCCTCCGCCATCTTCCGCCGGTTCTCCGCCACCCGCTCCTCCCGACTCTTCTGCTCCGCCATCCCCCGCTTCGCTACCACGCTTTTCCCCTCTTCCATACTCCCCTTCCTGACGCGCATTTTGCGCATCTTCTTTCCCTCATTCATGCCATTCCAAGCCACAGTGCCGTCCTCCTTGGCGTCTACGCCTTCTTCCGCCAAAGCGAGCCGCACGATCTCCAATAGGTCTTTAAAGCACCCGAACTCAGGAACCAGCCATAGGTTCTGAATAAGCGTCCGCGGGTGGTTCTGGTAAAGCCACGTGACACAGTGGAAGAAGCTGGAACGGTCGCTCTTACCCGTGCCGCGCACCGCGCGCAGCTGCATCACCAGCCGCAGAGCCGTGGCCGGGTCCTCCGCCCACGCAGCCTTGAGCCGCCTGTGCGCATCGTTGCGCTCGGTCTGCGGCAGCACGTGGAAGAGAAAGTCCACGCACGCGTTCCCCGATGATACGTATGTGTGCGCGAAGTTCTCCGTGAGGCCCCGCTCCGGCTCGCTCGCACCAGACTCCAATTTCATGTCGCCGATGGCATTTTCGACGCTCTTGAAACGAGTCGCGTTGTCCGCGTGCTCAGAGGTCGGAACAGCTTGAACCTGTGGCAGTTTCTTGGAAGGGTCATCCTCGTTGACTGGACGACGCGCACGCAGCTCCTGAAGAAAAGGCAGGGCCGAGGCAGGGCATTGTAGCACGTGGCTCGTATCTACTGGAAGCGGGCCTGGAAGGAAGGTGGCGGCCTCAGCCGCCATGGCTGATATCTGTGGGACTGAAATATAAGAAATTGGTTGGAGGAAATTCGAAGGCCCCAGAATGGGATCTGGAAGGATGATTTTTTCTTGAGAATGCCGAAGAATTTGTAGATTTGCTTCTCACAATCAAAACGCTTCGCAAGCGCAAGAAAATTGCTTCCCAGATGCAAGAAAACTGGGTGTCGGGTCGGGTCGGATTTGGTTGAGTTGGGTTGGGGGGAAGGGGTCAGCGTTGCGTGGTGAATGAGACGAGCGCGCGCGATGTGGCCTGGTGTGGTGTGGAGTGGAGCTTGGTCCGCACGCAAACTGACCAGCCGAGACGTGACCTGGACGAAAGGTGGGGATACTTGAGCATTGGATAGGTTGCCCACACCCTGAATCCTAGGGGTTAAGGTTAAGGTTATATTAAGGTCGTAACACACCCTGAATCCTGGGGTAGACGTTTAGGGCACGCAAAGTTACTGACCCATACAGCGTTCTTATGTACGTACAAAGCCTTGTAAGTGAAGATAGGGGGTTCTACCAAGCTAATCGGGCGGGATTGCAACAGATCGTAATTCGGGAGGGGAGACTGATAAAGGTAAAGGTTTGAGGAGGCGACACTGGATGAATAAACGCGATCCGTCGAAAGGTTGCCCGTTTACGTGTCTGGATGGAAAAGTACCGAAAAACCGGTGTATGGGCTGTCCAGTTTCGATAAACCAAGCTCACCGCCACGACGTTGGGCAGCACTGCACGGAAGGGCCAATCACAATGAGGGAGTGTTATAGCGTCAGCATCACATCATAGCCCCTAATGGAGGTGTAGCAAACCCTTACGTACCGTCTCAAACCGTACAAAGTACCGTACTACTCATCTGCAGCTGCAACCGAGTTTGAACAAGCAAGTGGCGGCAGTTGCGGGTTCTCTCGTCTCGTCTCCCTCCCCCCACTGCCTCACCTCATCCATCCATCTTGCTTTTGCTGCTCCTCTCTGGTTCTCTCGTGGAGCTCTTGGATGGCTTTAATGCTTTTGCCCATCAGCACAGGTACTCATTTGCCCTAACACCTGTTTTGCGAATAGCAGAGCTCTGGCGGCGCTCGTTTGCGAATGCCCTTGGTTGTAGATAGATTGTAACAAGAAGAAACGGTGGCGTGACTCGGCTAATCGTTGTCACATGCCTTGTCGGCATATATATAGTTCCAATAATACCAGCTGATCGCATTGAAGCCTTGACGCACGAATGGAACGACAGTCAGCATGATCGAAGAAACTAGTTGGGTTGTGTAAAGCCGGGCGATGGCCCTGGTAATGGCTTTGCAATGAGCAACATTAGCGAACAGCGGAGCGCCTCCGGGCTCAGTTTCTCGTCAGAAACGGCGGTAACACAGCCACCGACAGCCACAGCCGTGGCGAAGACAACAGAGATAACAGCGAGTAGTATTAGATCGTCATCCCGAAATGGACCGAAATCTTCGTGGTCCTTTTCGTTCTCATCCTCCTCATTCTCAACCTTCTCCTCATCGTCGTCGTCGTTGTCGGTGCTACGTCAGCAAAAATCGCTATTTCGATGTCTCCTCCTTTCCTCGGTCCTCGTTTGGGCTACGACGAATCACTTGGCAGCCGTGGCATCGAGATTGCCAATGGAAGGAGAGCACGTGTCCGTTGATGCATCCACTAGCAGCTTGCCAGTCATTGCAACGGCATTAGCAACACTACTACCGCCTTTGAGAGGAGGCATCACGTCGAGGAGAGGAGAGGAGAGGAGCAGCAGCAGCAGCAGCAGCAGCAGCAGGATCAGCAGCAAAGGCAGCATCAGCAGTAGCAGCAGCATCAGAAACGTTGTCTCTGAAGACTTCTTTGCCCGTCAGGGGCCAGTAGCGAATGCGCATGAAAGCCCTGTTGAGGGGGCCGAACCTAACGAGGACGCACCAAAAGTGCACGCCAGGGTCTCAAGGAGAGTAGCGCGTGACAATGTCGAAGGAAATGACAGCAAGGCGAGCAAGGTCCAGGGAGGAAGTTTCGGAGAAGGGATGCTAGACGGAGAGGCAGGAGTAGTGCCCATGACGACCAGCCAGCACATTAGCAAGCTTTCGAGGGGGTACGCAAACGAGCATCAAAGCGATCCAAGCAGGCGATTAAGCAAACAAGCGGACATTCATAGCTCAAGCGCAGTGGACTCCAACTCCTCATCCTGCTTTTCCATGCCGCTGTCGCATTCGGCTGCAGCGGCAGGAAAAGAGTGGCCTGTGAGTTCCGCTCCGTTGCACATCACGGGCATTGCAATTCGCTCGCCGGTCACATCACACGTTTCGGTCGACCTTGCTCTCTCTGCCGGCCGGACATTTCGAATGCTCGTGAATGCAGTCTGTTACCACTTCTCCTGGCCTTTCTCTCATCCCGGCTTGCTTATTCGAATTGATTTCTCCCAATTTCTTTCCTTGACGGTTTATAAAGAAATAATATTCTCATGGCCCAATGCCCTCCTTGCGTCATCCGCCCTGTTCGTCCCTCCTCCATTTCCCTCTGCCATCCTGTCCCCTCTCCCTCCCTCTCTCCCGTCACACCCCAGCCCTTCTCCCCCTCGCTTCATCTGCTGACAGCGTGCGTGCTGGCGCTGCTGGCAGCAGCGGTGGCGAACGCAGGGGGAGTGGGGGGAGGCGGTCTCTTTGTGCCGCTATTCAACCTGCTGCTCGGATACGACGCCAAGTCCGCCACTGCCCTCTCCAAAGGTACCGTACCATACCATACCATACCATCATGCGTGTGGCACTTTTGCGAAAACCATAATAGCGACGGCGGTCTCTTCTCTCTTTGCTGCACCGCACTTTAACTCCGCCTGCTGCTCGGATATGGCGCTCATTCCACCTCTACCATGCCCTCTCCACATGTACCACCATTACCACCGTTCCCTCAACGCTCCACACCCCCCAACTCTCCACTCCCCTCAACCCTTCACACCACACCCCTCAACCCTCCACCCTTCTCAACCCTCCAACCCCCTCAATTCTCTCTTTATCTCTCTCCCCCATCTCTTCCACCCCCCCCCCCCCCCCCCGCCCCCACATCTCCCCCCTCCTCTCACCCAACCCCAAACCTACCAATCCCCTCCCGCATACATGCACTTTTCCCTGCCTTCCGTCCCCTCCTCCATACTCCAAAGCTAACCCTCCTTTCTATTCTTGCTTTATCGTCTCCTTCCTTCTTTGTCCAGATCCCTCCCTAGCAAACCACGCCCCGGCCCCACTCTCTCTCACCCATACCCCGTTCTCTCTGCACTTGTGTGTCTTTTTCACTCCAGCTAAACCGCGCCCCCTCCCCATCTCCACCTCCCTATCCCCGCCTCCTCCCTATCTCCACCTCCCCATAAAACTCCTGCCTCCTCCCACTTCCCGCCCTCTCCCAACACCCACTGGCAGCCATGATCATGGGCGGAGCAATCGCCAGTGCGTGCTTCAACCTGCCCTTGCAGCATCCCTTCCATCCCCACCTCCCCCTCATTGACTTCCGTAAGTGCGCTCCTCTCCTCTCTCCTCTGCGTTATCTCCTCCCACTCCGCTCTCTCTCTCACCGCCCCTCTCACTCCCACTCCCACTCCCACTCCCAACCCACCCCCACTCCCACTCCCACTCACACTCCCCTTCTCTCCCGTTCTCCCCTACAGATGCACGCACACCCTCACCCACTCCCTCACCCACTCCCTCACCCACTCCCTCAACCACTCCCTCGCTCCCCTCTCTCTCTTGCCCACTCTCCCGCCCCCTAGTTCTCGTCTCCTCCTCCCATACGCGCTCTCCTCCCCGCGTTCCATCTTCCATCCTCCCTCCACCCTCCTTTCCTCTCCTCCCATACACCCGTCACCACCAGGGGTAGCGCGACTAATGCAGCCCATGTTGTTGCTGGGCATCAGCATTGGCATCACATGCAACGTTGTCTTCCCGCCATGGCTCCTCACCGCGTTCCTCACGCTCCTCCTCTCGTGTACGTCCACTGCTGCTGCACGGCCCCCCCTCCCTCCCTGTGTTGAGACGTCTCAAAACTTTTGAGACGTCTCAAAAGTCCTCCTCTCGTGTACGTCCACTGCTGAAGAAACGGCGCCCCCTCCCTCCCTGTTTTAAAAGTCCTCTCGTGCACCTCCCCTCCACCGCTCACTCCACGGCACGGCACAGCACGGCATGGCACCCCCTCCCTTCTCTGTTTTGTTACGCCGACCCTCCTGTTACTGTTCCCGACACAGCAGCTTCACGCACCTCCAAACATATTGAGGCCACTTTTGAGATTTCTCACAAGTAGCACCCACTGCGGGAACCTGCAGGCCATGCACTTGAAACATACACATCGCACCACAGACACTGTTGTAAAGACAAGTCACAACTCTGTTTCCCCCTCCCGTGTGGCACACAGGCATGGCAGGGAAGGCGGCACAGAGGGCGGTGGCAATGATGGTCACAGAGGCGCACATGGCAGCAGTGTGCCTGCACGGCTCATACGGCACGCACCACACCACACCCCTCTCTCTCACCATTCCCTGGCTGGTGCGCTCTGCCTGTAGGTTCTGCTATGTACGGCGGTGCTCTGCTCTGCTCTGCTGTGCATGCATGCATGCATGTGCTGAGATAGATCTGGGGGCCACTGAACCGCAAGCCTGCCTGCCTGCCTGCCTTCTTACCTGCCTGCCTGCCTGCTTGCCTGCCTGCCTGCCACCTCGTATGATGACTCGTTTCCTGTTGGTTTTTATGGCTCAACATTCTGTCATGCCATTGCTGCTGTTCCCGCATGCAGCTGGAGGCCCCATCCTCTATGGCCCATCCTAGCCTGTCAGCAGCATCGTCAGGTGCACTCATGGCAACTCACGCGCTTCACCAACAACCACTGCCCAGTCCTGCCAAAGGTGACTCTTGTTATTCAGCCACCTGACCCGTTTCCATGGCCGTGCTGTGAACGCATATCTCATTTCTTGAGATTTCCCTGAAGTTTCTCCTCTCTTTCTGTGTAAGAATGCCAGCATAGCACACCATGCGCGTCCGTTGTATAAAGCCCCAGATGCAACAACACCACACCACACCGCGCTCAGCTCACACCGTGCTCAGCTCATTGCCATCGACACCCACTCCTCCTCACCACCCATCTCAACAATCGCTTAAAATAGACTCTACCTCTCCTGATTCATCTTGTTCTCTCTCTTTTCTCTCTCTTCCTCTCCCCTCCTTTCCTCCCTCCTCTTCATTCCAACGGTCCTGTTCTCTCAGCCACACAGTCGTTCTGGTGGCCTGCGCTGGTACGAGCAGCGTGCGCATCTCAGCACCTGGGAGTCAGTGCCAAGGCTCGGGAGGAGAAGGAGCAGGAGAACGAGCCTCTTCTCTCAGCATCACCAGCTCTCGAAGCAGTGGCACCAGTGCCACCTGTCTCACCAGTATCACCAGCGCCACCAGTGTCAGCAGCAGCACTGCAAGAACCATCAGAGCGAGGGCCAGCAGCAGCAGCACCAGCGGCAGCACCTGCAATACAAGCACCGGGAGCAACATTGAACACAGCAGATGCAAGCCAGCAGCATGCCGGATCAGCAATCACAGCCGATGGCACTGATGGCACCGATGGCTTTGGAGGGAGCGGCGTCGGCGGCAGTGGTGGCAGCAGGGGGTGGTGGAAGCAGAAGCGTGCATCAGGAGGGTGTGCTGTGCCACTGGAGTCGCCTGTCAGCGATGCCTGCTGCCCTGGGGTAGAGCAACAGCCTGGTGGTTGCTGTGTGCATGCAGGCACATGCTGCCGCCGTGCTGCGTGTGAGGAGGGATACGCAGGGAGTGCTGATTACGGAGGTGGGGAGTCCGAAACGGGCAAGGGCAAGCGCCACCGCACATGGTCTGCAGGGGTGAGTTTCGGGACGTCTCAGAAGTCTGTCTCTTTACACGCTGATTTTTGAGACATCTCAAAGTTTGTCTCTTTCCACCTCATATGGACTGCTAAGGGGAGTTCTCATGGGTGTCTTTTGTAAGGTCTCGAGCTGTTCTGGCGGCGACTTTTCACTGCGCTTGATTGCTGCGCCTCGTATTTTGGTTCATCCGTCACATGCTCAACACCAAATCTGTCCCACTTTTTGTTCCAACGTCTCGTTTCTACTCCCTGTTGCTTGATTGTTTCCTTCACTCTTTCTCCCTCTAAACCCACCCAAACCCGGTCTTCCTGCCCCCTCCCTCCTGGCAGCATGTCTTGAAACCCTTTGTTTTCCGCTTTGCCTGCGGCGCTACCTCACGCCTGTCGGCCTGTGACGTGGAGTGTGTGGGGGAGATGGCAGCGGTGTGGGCTGCCTTTGTGGCGTTGCAAGTGGCCAAGACTCGCGTCGCTGCATGCTCTGCTGTGTACTGGCTGTTAGACTTGCTCCAGGTGTGTGCGTGTGGGTGTCTGTGCTTGTGCGTGCGTGCGTGTGTTCATGTGCGTGCATGTGCATCTCTGTGCATTGCATCGCTCTCTTGATTAAACGCACAAAGCGCGTTCAGTGTCACCCTAAATGGGCACTGGGCTGAGGTCATGCGTGAATCGTGCTGATTAACTCTGTATGGGATGACAAATCAGGTGAAGCTTTGGACAAGCTTGAAGTTTCAATTCCTCTGCAGGTCCTTTGACTGCTAAGTTGATGGTACTTTTGAGAATTCTCAAATCAGGTGAAGCTTTGGACAAGCTCCAAGTTTCTCTCTCTTAGCTGCTCCTTTGACTGCTAATTTTCCCATTCCTCCCTTCCTCCCTCCTCATGAATTCCACAGCTTCCAGTCACCGTGGTAGCCACAGCAGCAGTTGCTGCACGGAGAGACTTCGCCCCTTCCCTTCCTCACTCCCACTCCCACTCCCACTCCCACTCCCACTCCCACTCCCACTCCCACTCCCACTCCCACTCCCACTCCCACTCCCACTCCCACTCCCACTGCCACTGCCACCAGCACCATAGCACCCCTCCTTTACACACACCCTATGCCCATGATCACCACCAACGCACTCCCACCTCCTGCTCTCCTTGCCAACCTTCCACAAACACACCCGCTCCCTCTTCCGCCTCCTCCCCTGCCTCCTCCCCCGTCTCCCCACTCCTCGCATCCCTCTCAACCCCTGGATACTCCACCTTCCATTCCCCACCGGCATATCCTCCTCCTCACATGCAAGCCGCCTGGAGCCATGACAGCAGCAGCATCACCCACACCGCTTACACCCACACTCGCAGCAACAGCAGCGGCAGCAGCAGCATGTGGGGGGTTGGGGGCGGAGCGTGGGAGAGGGAGGTATGGGTGTATCCGCTGTCAGCTCTTCTTGCTGGGTGCATGGGGGGCCTGCTGGGAGTGGGTGGAGGCATGGTCATGGGACCAGTGCTGCTGGAACTAGGCATGCTGCCGCAGGTGGGTTGCTCGCTACTCGACATCATGCCTTCATGCCATGCCATGCCACCGTCTTCACAAATCATGTTATCACAAGGATTAATTGTCTCCCCACCCACCCACCCTTACTCCCCCGTGTCCCTGCCCCTCACCTCTTCCTCTCTTCGCCTCTCCCTTTCCCCCCCCATCATCCCTCCCACCAGGTATCCTCTGCCACATCATCATTCATAGTGCTCTTCTCCTCCTCCCTCTCAGTTCTCGAGTTCTACCTGCTCGGCCGAATCCCCATCCCACCAGCCCTGCTCTTTGCCCTCGTAGCAGCGTTAGCAGCCCTGCTAGGCCTGTCCACCATCAGAGCGCTAGTGGTGCGCTCAGGCCGCACGTCTCTCATCGTGCTCTTCCTCTCGGTAGTGATAGCCGCCAGTGCTGTGCTGCTAGGGGCGCTGGGGGTTATGAGAGTACGCAGTGACTGGGAGTCGGGTGCGCCCATGGGCTTCAGAGCGTTCTGTGGTGAAACATGGTGAATGAGAAAGTTAGGTTACCGTACCAGCACTGCTACTGCTCGTGGGCATGTTAGGTGTAGGTGGTTGAATCTGCTTGATTCGAGCTGTGTTGTGCAGCGCACATCAGCTGTGCTCGTTGTCAGCTGCTCATGCGCATCCACTTGCACTGCTGTGATGTGAATGCTGCCTTGCGCCTTCTGAACGGATGCACTGCAAGGTGTACCGTATTGTTCAAATTCACATACGATAAGTTACTTCATGCTGCCATGCTGCCATACTTCATCGCATCGCACCACCTCCAGCCTGCCTTCAAGCCCGTGGCGTGGATATTGTACAAGTGTAGCACCAATGGTCAAAATTGCGCAATGAAGGTGTACATATACAAGCTATTGTTAGCTAGCTATATGCTGGGCTCCATCAAGGAGAAGTGGAGCTTGCACACTTAGAACGCAAAACCAGGACCTACCGTAGGTGTATATCGTAAAGCAAATCATCCTACGATACTGCTACTGTGCCTACCTTATTTCCACCTACCACAATGGGATGAACCCTATCCAATCCAATGTCAACGACGTAAACCTGTTACACCGGTACCCTACTGCCGGACTGCACTGCTCCGTACTGCACAGTACCCCCCCGCATGCCTCAACTCACCAGTACCGTACCACCCCTCATCACGGGTTGTACGGAATCTTGGTGTCCCTAACCCACGTCCCCAGCTGCAGCAGTTTGCTCGGCATGAACCCCTGTGCCTGGTTCGCAGTCACCTTGCCTGGTCTCGCCCACGCCACTCTCCGCCCCTTGGCCCCTGGACCTGTCGTGTCATACTCCGCGAAGTAGGGCCTGCCGCCCCAGATGGTCTTGGTGGTGGCGTCTGACCACTCCAACCAGCCTGCTGGGACCACCACCTAAGGGTGGAGGGGAGAGAGGTAGTAGAGGGGAGGTAAGGAGGGGAGGAAGGGAGGATGGGAGGGGCGGAGGGGCGGAGGGGCGGAGGGGAGGAGGGGAGGGAGGGTGAGTGCGAGGGGAGGGAGGGAAGAAAGGTGGCGGGGAGGGAGACAGGAAGGTCTCTTCAGGTGGTGGCACAGAGGCGGAGTATAGATGGGGAAGAGGGAGGGGGAGGGAAGGGGAAGGGAAGGGGAAGGTAAGAACCACGCAAGCTCACCTGCGAGAGATACGTTTGGAGGAAGATGGTTCTGGAGTAGGGCCACCAGGGGCGCGCCAGGTACGCGTACTGCCCCGCACTCTCCCCCACCACCTTCCCGCGCAGGAACACAAACGCCGAGGGGTCTTTGAGCGTGACGCGCCCCTGCGCTGCGACCGTGCTGGAGTAGCCCGGGGGGCTGCGGCGCACAATGAACGTGCAGTCCTCGAAGACGGCTGCTGCCACGCCGAAGACAAAGTCAATCGTGCCGCGCACTGTGCAGTTGCGGAAGTATTGGCGGCCCACATCGGGCGCTAGCGTGTCCTGGAGAGAGGGGATGAGGGGGAGAGGCAGGTGGAGTGAGGGTGGGGGGAGGGGGGGGGGGGGGGGAGATGTCTGAGAAGCCGCGCGCACTGTGCAGTTGCGGAAGTATTGGCGGCCCACGTCGGGCGCTAGCATGTCCTGGGGAGAGGGGGAGAGGGCGAGCGTGGCGGGTGGGGGAGTGTGTCGGGAGAGGAGGGAGAAAGGAGGAAAACGAGGGAGTGAGAGAAGGATGACAGAGAGAACGACTCTGCACCGAGACCCATCTTATACCACCCAACCCAACCGCAGCGCGGTTCAGCTCAGCGCGCACCTGGTGGCCGAGGAACACGCAGTCGTAGAAAGCCGACTTGTCCCCCTCCGTGCGCAGCGCGATGGCCTGTCCGCCGGCGGACCCCGCATTGTTCACCACCGTGATGCCCATGGCAGTAAACCCGTCCGCGTTCACGCCCACGCTCGCCGAGTCGAACGCGGTATACCCCTTGCCCACGCTCGCGCCGTAGGTGATAATCGTGTCGCGCGCGCCGTCGCCCAGGAAAATCACGTCGTTCTTGTTCAGCAGGACCTTTTCCGCGTACGTTCCTTTCATGATGTACACCACGAAGCGCGCCGGCGGCGCCTTGTACGCCGCGATGAGCTTCGTCGCAGCTTCCTGCACCGTTCTGCAGTGCCCGGGTTTCCCGGTCTTGGACACGATAAAATCCGGCTTTAATCTCGGCAGCTTCGCGCCCACGGCTGCGAGCCGCCTTCCGCGGTTCGCCTCCCAGTGAGCCGTTAGGTTTCCCGCCAAGAGCTCCTCCGCGCGCGCGTAGTGGGTGCGCATGAAGCGCTGCAGCTCGCGCAGCTCCCCGTACTCCGAACCGCGCACCCATGCCGGCCGCGCCGCCGATTTTGCCGCGGCCGATGACGTCAGCCTGCGGGACTGGCGGCTTGAGAGCCAAGAGGAGGAGGAAGAGGAGGAGGAGGAAGAGAGGGAGGATAGGTGTGACGTATGGCGCGATACAGTTCCCGCGCTTCTCGCGCCTCCTGTGCCTTCCGCGCTTGGCGCTGGGATAGTTTCCGCCGCCCTTCAACCTGCAGTCCCTTGCGCCGCGCGTGCATGGGGTTCCCTGGCCGCTCCGCGCCGTCCGCGTCCTCATCTCTCAGCGACGTGACTATAGCGAGCGCGTTGGAGATGTAGCGAAGGGTGGGGCCCGCTTTGAGTTTCGACGGGCTTTCCACCTCACCTCCAGACCCGCCGCCTCCGCCTCCGTTCCCGCCCTCTTCCGCTTCGCCCTCTCCGTCCTCAGCAGAATCCCGCGCGCCATCCCGCGCGCCAAGCGCTATAGCCTTCAACGCCACCTCCTTACCGTGAGCCAGCGCCCCTTCCGCTGCGCCCCCTTCCGGTCCTGTTCCGCCTTCCGCCGTGCGCACGTGGCCGATGACGGGCGTGTCAAGCTCCACCAGAGGCTGATTGCTGCCGCCGCCGCCGCCGCCGCTGCCGCCGCCGCCGATGCCGCACGCTCGACACCAGGCCGTTCCACACGGCCGCGGCGCTATTCGGGCCCTTGTTTGCGCCGTTCTTTGCGCCGTTGTTTGCGCCGCTCTTTGCGCCGTTCTTTCCGCCCTGTTTTGCGCCGGTCTTAACGCCCTGTGTTGCGCCGCTTTTAGCGCCCGCCTTTTTCTTCTCTCCAACACTGGCTGGGCCTATGTCGTTGTTCTTCCTCTTGCTGCCGCCGCTCCAGCCGTTGCTGCCGATAATCTGCGTGGTTGCCAAGCTACCACTGGTTGTATCGCCTGCCGGTCGTTCGCCCCCTCGTCCGCCGTCCCGATTGCGCGCGTTCCGCATGACCTCCTCGCGCGTCTTGAAGCGCGCCACGTGCATCCCCCCTGTGCTATCCCAGGAGCTTGCATCAGCTACCTCCGCGGAACTTGCGGGTTTTCCCCCGACCGCCTCCCCCTCCCCCTGCCCGCGCGCCTCCGCAGTTCCACCATCCGCAGAGTTTTCGGAGTCGTCGTCGTCGTCAGCGGCGGCCACGGCCGCGTCGGCGTCGGCGTCTTCGGCCGCGGCGCCAGCAGCGGCCATGTTGGTGGAGCAGTGCGAGGTGAGCGTGAGCGCCGCGCCGATCCAATACGTCTGACCCTCGGGCTCCGCGCCGTTCTTGAGAGACGTCGAAGCGCGACGGAGATACGCCGCGGCCCGATCGAGCTGCCCGATGAACGGAGGGGCGACGGGGGAAATTAGGGAGGGAGGGGAGGAAGGGCTGAGGGGAAAGCGGGGCGAGGGCTGAGTGTTGAGGAGCGGAGGGCTGAGTATCAGGAGAATGAGTAACTAGATAAGTTTCCCGAATTGAAGGGTGACATAACGGAAAGTGTATCGTGTCCGTTAACCAGCGGATAGCTGTGCGATCGACGGGTGCGCGACCGGCATGTGAATTATACCCGATAACACGCGAACAACAAGATGTTTTCATATAAACGAAGCCGACATTGCATCGGGGACAACATGCTTGCCGGGATCGCGCATCGGGTACATGTCGTCGCAGGTCACTGCGGTTCGGCCACTGCAGTTCGGCCACTGCAGTTCGGCCACAGCAGTGCGCACTGCGCACCACGACACCGCGACGCACCTGTTCCAGGCAGTCTCTGGCGACGCGGCTCTCCCTCGCGCTGCGCGGGTCGTCGCCGCTGCTCCGCGACAGCAGCTCCGCGCGACCGCGCAGCAAGCTCACTTCCTCGAGCGCCGTGTCCACCGTCATCGACGTCAGCAGGTCCTGCGAATGCGACGAGCGCTGCGACGACGGTCGGCGAGAGCTCGACTGTTCCGCCAGATCCCGGCGGCGACCTGCAGGGGCGGAAGATGCGCGGTGATGGCGGCAGATGGCGGAGAGGCAGAGCGCGGGGTCGTCGGCGCGCTGGCACAGGGCGGAGGCGCCGGGGAGGCAGTCATCGACGGCGGCGGCGGCGGCGGAGACAAGAAATGGGGAAGAGGCGGGTGAGGGCAGGGTCATTGGCGCGAGTGAGAGTGAGGAGACGAGGAGGAGGAGGAGGAGGAGGAAGGGGTGGTGGGGAAGGGCGGGAAGCATGTAACGGGCCATGGAGGAGGGACAGCGGTAAGGCCTGTCGTGACCGGAGGAGGCTAGACTTGAAAGCTGCTATGATGGTTCCGAGGTACCCTTTTGAGAGAATCAACTCGAATTCTCTCACGAGTGGGTTGGGTTCCCTTTGGGTGGTGATAGCACCCACTGGGAACAGGTTCGAGCGTCCTCGGGATTGTGGAATACGGATGAACCGAATGCGTATGATGGTGAGGGCGGGGGAGGCTGAGAGAAAGAGAGAGAGAGAGGGAGGGAGCGAGAGCTAGGGAGATAGAATGGGTCACTTTTGCTCAATTGAAAGTGCGCGAGGCGAGCGGTGAGAAGCGTGGGTGCTGCTGCGAAGGCGCTAGATGTGCGGGAGCACGGGGATGGTGGAGCTGGAGCTAAGAGTCGCACAGCTCGTCGCCGCCCGCTCAGCGACACTACATGCGACGCCGCCGCCGCGACGACGAGGCCAGCACAGCCCTGAGTTATACTAACTATCCGCGAACTAGGAGTACACTCGCGAGTGGTATTCCAACTAGCTACGCGGACTGTAAGCGATAGCCACGAGTTGGTCGGTTTCAGAGTTAAGATCTCAGGGTGCTTCCCGCATGCTAAGACACCTCATTGTCTTGCAAACAGCAAAAAGCAGATCCGCCGTCAAACAAGAGCCCAACTCTCGCAAACTGCTAACTTAAAGTCCTAGCCTCGTTCGCTATCAGCACAAGATGCTTCCATGCGAGCATGTCGCGCCTCTAACGGTTGGGAGACAGGTGGCCAGACGAGGGAAAGAGCGAGAGTGGTGAAGCACTGGCGGGTAGAGTGGTGGGCGGTGAAAGGGAACGGCGAGGAGCCGGAGTAGAGGAGCCGAGTCAACGGATCTAACGGCGAGCTGGTGTGGGTGAGGGGTGATTACTAAAGTAGATGCTAGTCGCCGTCCGCCGTTCACGTGGAGCAACCGACGTGTTTTCCGGGACGTGGCGGTTGGCGTCGAGTGAAGGGGGTCGAATTTGATGTTGGTTTCCTTCCTCTTCTTTTCATTGCGCGCCTAATGTGACGGCGCCAAGTCGACTACGGCTACGATGGGCGTGCTTCTTGGCGGCGGCCTGCTACCGTTGGACTTTCAACAATGGTGGTATGGATGGATGGGTGGTAATGGTGTTGTGTGTTGCGAACGAAGGACATCAAGGGAAGGTAGCGAGAGGATGGATGGGATGCGGAAGGGTATGTAATGTCTATGTCGTTTGTACAGTCTAGACCGTAGGGGTGTGCGAGGTGAGCCAGTGCAACCCATGCGAGACGCTGCCCCATTCAAGGGGGCATCCCTTATTCCGCACTGCCTTGCAGACCGATGTGGCGAAGGCTGGACAATTACATGGAAACACAATCTTGGCCGTAGATTTGCCTCAGAACCACGGCGCGTATTGACGACTTTTCTGACGCGGTTCCAGTTTCCCGCCTTACTCTCCAATCATCAACGCGGTTCGATCATGAACTTCGAGACCCTTTTCGCCAATTTCGCTCCCAGGTGATCTTGTGGCTGTTTGAACGGCCGCACGTTCTAGACTAACAATGGAACAGCAATGACGTTACAATGTTATATCAGGTACACTTAGCATACCGCTACGTGTGACGACGTATTGCCAGTAAAATGGAGCCTTAACATTTAAACTAGTGTAAAATTTTTGCTGGGCGAGTGGAAGTACCAGAAAAAACGAGAATAAAAACGCTGAATTCATTTGCCTATTTTCGCAATATGTTGTTCATGCAGTTAATAGGTGGGTGCACTGCGCATTCGTTTTAGGCTGCTCCCATGCCATGAAAAACGCATAGTAAGATCTGCGTATTTTCTCGCATAATAGAATCAAAGAATGCACGTAATATCAGACGATTAACGGATGAGTCAACAGAGGGTCTCATCCCCGGTAACAACCACCTCCATCCACCACTGGTCATCCCCTCCCACCACAGCCACCACCAACTCGCCCTGCAACTCCCCCCCGCCACCCCACTGCATTCCCTGCAACCTCCTCCACCATAACACCCTGCACAACTCATTTCACGCCGTTTCCCGACAGGTGCATTCCGCGCAGTTAGCACCGCACGACGCCGCACCGCTCCGTGTTCCGTGATTGCCGCGTCGTTGGCCTGATTTGTCTGCTCGCTTCGCATCGTGCAGCTGCGGTCTTAGTGCTCCCGTCGCGTTTTTCTCTCTCTCGATGATCCTGTCCGTCTACCGCTCTCCACTGAACTAATTCCTTTCGCCTTGCTGCCACTACAAGCTCGTTCATTTATGGCTTCGTTACTTCGCTAATGGGCTCCCGCTCCTTTCGCCTCGGTGTTTGACGCGTCGCGATAGCAGTCTGTCGGGCGCCTGTTTAAACCTTTCTACCGCGTTCCCTGCCCCGCCTCTCGCCTCGCTGTTCCGCCCATTCGGTATTCTGTTTCTCCGCTCCCCTCAATGCGCGGAAAGTTCTCCGCGCAGACGCGGGTTTGGCACGCAGCGACCGAGGTGCAGGAGGACGCGGGGCAGCAGGCAGGTGGGGGGAGCGAGGTGCGCGGTCGCCCGCTCCCCTCCGTCGGCGCAGCTTCCCCTGTACGGGGACCCGTGCGAAGGGCGGAGCTGCCTATTGCGGGGAGCCTCGTTTTGGGGGGAGGCCAGGCGCATGGGCACGGGCTGGTCGGGGGAGGCTGGGGGGGAGCATGGGGGATCGGCGGAGCGTGGGGAGGGGGGATCGGCGGAAGCGGAGGCGTCGGGGGGAGCCTAATGGCGTGGGTTTCCGCGGGGGTGGCTTGGGCGCAACGGCACGTGCTTTTCTTAGCAGCCTTGATCCTGTTTTTGTACTCGTTAGTAGCTGTCTTTCACGCGTCTAACAGTCCCTCGGATCCGCGGATAGGGGGAGATGGGTCCGCGGCAAGGCTCGCGGCTCTCCGCTCCCCTTGTGGTCCTTCCTCCGCGCAAGGCGCACAGCGCAGCGGTGCTTTATCCTCGTTACAAGGCGCTGGCGCGTTCGGGCTGGGGCTGGGTCAACGGCAGGGGATTCCTTCGCGCGTTACTGTGCCGCCCCCCCACCCGCTGTCCCGCTCCGTCGCGCGCGTGCTTCTTAAAGCCACCGCCGTGCTCTCCCTCTCCCAGAGCGTTCCGCGCGCCGTGCGGGTGGCGGGGCCTGGAGGGGGGGAAGACAACGGGGGAAGTAGAGGAAGAGGCCGGGGAGGCGGAGGAGGCGGAGGCGGAGGCGGACGGGGGGAGATGGGGGGAGGAGAGGGAGACTGGCTAGACGATACAGAGTCAGGTACACGCGGCCCGCAATCCCAATCGCAGCTTCACGCGGAAGACTCCCAATCCCAATCGGACGACTCCCCCGAATCGCCGTCCGCGCGCCTCTCTCTGACCATCTTCTGCGCGCCCAAGCCGTATCTCACCGCCTCCCCCGCCTCCGACCCGCAGCGGCGCGCGCTGCTCTCGTGGCTGCGCCTCTCGCTGCGCCCCACCGTGGTGCTGCTAGGAAACGACTCGTCGTTCCACGCACTCGCTAAAGAGTTCCCCGGGAGAGTGGTTGTAGACGCGCGCGTTGACACAAATTTCTATGGCGTTCCGCTGGTGCATTCCATGCTTGCGCGCGCGCGCGCCGCGCCCACCATGGTGTCGCTGCTCATTAACGGGGATATACTGTTGCTGGAGGACGTTGTGCCGGCGCTTAGCAAAGTGCAGAGGACGTTTAAGAGCTGGGTGCTTACTGCCGCTCGGTGGGACGTGAGCGCGGATTTCCCCTTTGCACTAGAAGCACGGGACGGGGGAGGAGTGGAGGGTGGCGGAGCGGGAGGAGGGGAAGAGGGGGAAGAGGGGGGTGGGGGCGAAGGGGAAGGTATAAGGCAAGCGGCGGAAGGGGAGTGGCTGGTGATAGGGGAAGGAAATGGGGCTAGCACCGACAGCAGCAGCAGCAGCGGTGGTAAGAGGCGGAGTTACCTGGTGGGGAGCAGTGTGGTGGAGGCAGAGGTGAGGCGGTATGTGCGGCGGCAGGGCAGCCTGCACACGTATGGAGGCGTGGACTTCTGGGCTTGGAACAACTACGTGCATGGCACTCGTGCTCGCAGCAGTAGCAGCAGCAGCAGCAGTGGGAGCAGAAGAGGCCTGAGTGAGGGGGGTAGTGACGGCGACTGGGAAGGAGGAGGTGGGAACAGGGCGGGCGGTGAGAGTGGTGGCAGCGGCGGCGACGGTGGTGAGGGTGGAGAGGGTGGAGAGGGCGGTGAGGAGGGCGGGGAGGGGAAGGACAACACGCCGCTGTTTGCAGGGGAGATGCCACCGTTTGCATTCGGCCGTGGCAAGTACGACAACTGGCTGACCCATGAGATCGTTGCAGCGGGGCTCAGGCAGATGGTGGACGCCAGCGATGCAGTCACGTCCGTCCACGTGGCGCATTCTTATTCGCATGTGGTGTCGGGGGACGTGGCGGCGGCCAAGGCGGGGTTGAGTTTCTGGAGCACGCGCAAGCAGTCGAGCTGGGAGCTGTATGCGAACATTCACATGTCGCAGACGCACGGGACGTACCGCAATCAGAAGGGCACTGCGCTGCATATTCCCTGGCGCCTGCTCTCCTGCTTCGATGCTGCTGGTATGGGTGTGGGAAGGCGTGTGATCGGGTGGGTGGGTGGGTGGGTGGGAGGGAAGAATCGGGATGTTAGGTGCAAGGAACGAATGGGAGCGAGGGATTTGGAGAGTGTGAGAGACAGTTGGGAAGATCTGATGGGGTAGGATAGGACAGAAAGAAAAGCATTCTTCCCTATCCCCTACTCCGTCTCTCCTCCCTTACCCTCATCCCTCACCGCCATCCCCCACCATTCCTCTCCCTCTCCCCAAACCCCTGCTCCCCGCCCACCTCTCCCCCCTCCGCCCCCACCCCCCAGCATCCAACATGTGCTTACAGCGGCGGGTGCGGCCAGCCAACTGCACGTGCGAGTACTCCTCCTTCGTGCCAGCCTCCCAGTCGGACCCGCGGTGGGAGAAGGGCAGCACGGTGTGCGGCACGCTCTCCATCGACCACGATAGGGACTTCACCATCAACCCGCTGCCCACGCCGCGCTCGCCCCCGGGCCTCCCGCACACGCTCGAGCAGCTGCTGCCGCAGCTCGCCAGAAACATCACCGCTGCTGCTGCTGCCGGCGGTGGCGGTAGCAGCAGCGGTCGTGGCGGCAGGGTGAGTGGAGAAAGGGAGAACGAGCAGGAGGAGCAGCAGCAGGAGCAGCAGCAGCAGGAACAGCTGAGAGTGGTGACGCTGGTAGCAGTCACCTTCACCTACGCCGACATGCTCATGAGCTTTGTCTGTCGCCTGCGTTCCCTGGGCCTGGCCGACAACCTCCTAGTCGCAGCGCTCGACACCGAAATGTACCGCTTTGCATTCCTCCAAGGCCTCGCAGTATACCTCGAGCCAGGCGCCTCCGCCTCCCTCGGCAAACATGCCTCTCTCGGCACGGACGCCGCCTCTCCCTTCCGCGACTGCCCGTTTGGTAGTCCCTGCTTCCAGGCGTTTACCAAGCTCAAGTCCCATGCAGTCCTGCGGGTGCTGAGAGCGGGCTACTCTGTGCTTCTGTCTGATGTGGATGTGGTTTGGTTTAAGGACCCGTTGCCGTACCTGCTGGCGTTTGGTCCGGGAACGCTGCCGATCCAGAGCAACGAGCCGAACGCGAGCCTGCCAGGGACAGGCATTCGGAGGATCAACTCGGGGTTTTACTTTGCGAGGGCGGAAAAGATGGTTGTAGAGGCGTTTGAGGCGATTGTGAGGCACGCGGGGAAGACGAAGCTGTCGGAACAACCGAGTTTTTATGACGTGCTGTGTGGGGCGCAAGGGGAGCTGGTGGTGCGGGAACTGAAGCAGAAGCAGCCGCAGCAGCAGCAGCAGCAGCAGCAGTGGTGGCTTGGCAGCAGTGGGAGCGGCGCCAGCAAGGAGCAATCGGGGGGGTTGGAAGGAGCGAATGCGGGGGATGAAGAGTCGTGCATCTGGAAGAATGGCCTGCGCACGATTCTCCTGAACCGGTCCCTGTTCCCCAATGGGGCGGTTCATAAGTTGTGGGAGCGGAAGAGTGTGGGGAGGGCGTGTCGGGCCAAGGGGTGTGTGGCGCTGCATAATAACTGGATCACGGGGCATGCGGAGAAGAGAGAGAGGATGAAGCGGCATGGGTTCTGGCACTATGATGTGGCACGGAGGATGTGTGTGTGGCGGTGGCATGAGGAGTATGGAGGCGAGAGGGAGGATGCTGATGCTGATGCGCGTGCTGCTGCTGGCCATGCAGATTCAAGGTGATACATGCATAGAGTCAAGTCAATCGATGCTCAAAATCCTCCTCATTCTTACCGTAGGCCGGTCTCAGGAAGGTTCTTGGTTGCTTTGCATGCGCACAAGCAATCTGGTCGCGTTTTGTCTCACTGCATTGTACCATTCTATCAAAGCATCGGCTGTACTTTTTGAGATTGTCTTAGAGTGATGATGTCTGGAACGTTGATTTACCTCCTCTGGAAGGAAACGCACATTTCTAGAAGTGTTCACATGTACAGTAGTACTTTCCATAAAAGGGACGAGGAGCAGAATGACCAGTGAACTGAACATACAAACCATGCCAGTATGCACAGGGTAGGGCATCCATAGCATTGCCATCCACTCTTGAGAGAACTCATTCTTTGACTTACCGAAACATACGGCACGCTACACATGTACGACATACGGTACCGGTATATCAAAAGGCAGAATACCCATACATTGTTTCACTACACTGTACTGTACATATGATATTTTATACTACTAGCGTACCAGTATCTACCCGCTCATAAGTCAACGCACTGCACTGCGGTAGCCAGCGTTCTTGAGAGCAGCGAGGAGGTCACGCGGCACGATGGGTTTGGCGACGATGCCATCCATGCCGGCCTCAGCACACGCCCGCCGCACATGGCCATCCACATCCGCTGTCAGCGCCACCACGCAGCACCACCACCGCCGCTCCCCCTGCTGCCTCCCCCACCCGCACTCGCAACCCCACCAGCAGGGGTGTCACTCGCAGGAACGTCCGCCTCCATGGCTCGGATGCGCCGCGCCGTCTCGTAGCTGCTTGGGGGTGGGCCGACACGGGGCAGGGGACATGGATGGGAGAACCAAGGTGCAGCGGTGGTGAGAATCCCAGTTCAGCAACAGAAGAGTGGAAGAAGATAAAGCAGCTAAGGGCCACAAGCAGCAGAGTAGTGCATTAGGCGCATATTCCAACTTAGGTACGAAGCAGCCCATGTCTACGACACGCACCCGTCCATGTCGGGCATTTGAAGGTCCAGCAGCACAAGCGGCTCAGTGACGCGCTCTGCCCCTTGCCCCTCCGCCTGCTGGTGCTGCTGCTGCTGCTGCTGCCCCGGCCCCTCCTTCCCGCCGCGAGTGGCAGCAGTCATTTGTGAGTGCAGCCATTCTAGTGCCTGTGAGCCGCCTGCTGCGACGTGCACGAGTGCTCCGAGTGCTAGCAGCGTTCTTCTGGCCACGGCGCGGTTGACTGCATTGTCATCCACCACCACCACCGCCTGCTGCCCCACCAGCGCCCTCAGCGCCTCCTCTGGCGCCACGCGCGGCAGCAGCGCCAAGGGACTGAGCACCGCAACGGCAGGCGGGTCGTCGGAGGGATGGAGCAGCGCGGTGCTGCTGGACTGAGGCAGGCAGAGGCAGAGGCAGAGGCAGAGGCAGAGGCAGAGGCAGAGGCAGAGGCAGAGGCAGAGGCAGAGGCAGAGGCAGAGGCAGAGGCAGAGGCAGCTGCTGCAGACAGCACAGCTGTGGCGCTGGGGAGTGGGGATCTGGGGGAGCGACTGGCGGGTGGTTGGGTGGGAGCAGTGGGGGAGGCAGAGGCGGTGGGAGTGGCGGCAGTGGGTGTAGTGGCTGACGACGCAGCGGTGGGTGTGGCTAGAGTGGTGCCATGTGGACTGGCGGGCGGTTTCTCTGCAGCACGAAAGAATAGCTGCCACGGGAGGGAGAAATGGAGGAGCGGAAGGGAGGGGAGGTTGAACTGGTAAAGCGTGCAGCTTGGGGAGGTTGGATAGCAAGAAATACTAATAGAGGACACCATGAAAAAAATCGTATTTCGAGGCGCTTCAAGATTTTTGAACGTGCAGCGTGGGATGAATAACACAAGATCCCAGTGAGAGGCTTAGAGCTTGTGTGTGTGCAGATGGGGCTGCGCGGCACTCACATGCTGAAGGCAGTGTGCGGTATGCGTGACGAGCCATGGATGCGGCAGCACAGCCGCAAACCCCATCCTCCGCGCCTGCTGGCTCTCCACACTGTCCGCCCTCACGCCCGTCAGCACCACCTCTGCCCGCCCTGTCGCTCGCCCTGCCTCACCCCCACTCTGCCTGTCCTGCGAGCTCGTGGCAGCAGCTGAAACTGCATCAGCAGCAGCAGCATCAGCAGCAGCAGCAGCAGCAGCAGCAGCAGCAGCAGCAGCAGCAGCAGCAGCAGCAGCAGCAGCAGCAGCAGCAGCAGCAGCAGCAGCAGCAGCAGCAGCAGCAGCACTAGAAGCCTGGTGCAGAATCTGGGCGCCCACGTGGAGGCCTGAGCGCGGGCCAGAGGCGTCCATGTCAACAAACACCACGTCCCACCTGCCACGGCCACTGCCACCCGCATCGCCACTCCCACCACCACTGCCGCCGGTGCCGCCGCAGCCGCTGCTGGTGGTGGTGGGTTGGTGGTGCATGAGGCGCATGGCGTGTGCAGGCGAGGCTGCCAGAGTGACGTCCATGCCCAGATAGCGCAGACAGGCCTCTGTTGCCTGGTGCCAGCACGCAGAACAGCAGCAGCAGCAGCAACAGCAGCGGCAGCAGCAGCAGCAGAGGCAGCCACGCAGCAGGAGGAGAGGAGCAGAAAGAACTTGTAAGGAGAAGCAAAGCAATCCAGGCACAGGAAGGGGAAGCAAGTGAAGCAGGGGCCAATGGCTGATGGTCTTATGCAGCAGAGCACACACAAAGGCGGATCCTGCACCCTCACCTGTGCTCTGAGCGGCATGGCATCTACAAGCAGCGCTCTCTTGCCCGCCACAAGCGAGCAGATGGCCTTGCGATGACCCACCCACTCCTGCACCTCTGCACTCGCACCCCCGCTTGTCACCGCATCACCACCAGCAGCACCACCAGCAGAACCACTGCCACCAGAAACAATAGCACCAGTTTCTGACAGATGGCAATCTGTCATTGGCAGGCTGACGAGGATGGAGGTGCCCACGTGGCACTGCGTTGCTATTCCCATGGTCCCCCTCATTAGCTTCACCTGCCATGCATGTGCACAAACACACAAAACCACAGCCACATGCACACGCACATGCACACATGCACACACATGATGAGGCACATATGGAGGAACATAAGGAGGCACATGATTTGTTCATTACTTTAAGTCGTGGATAGATGATAGTGGTGCATGGGGTCAGTGGTGGCATGTGAATCATGCACAACGGCATGGCATGGCCGTGTGTGACGAAGAGTGCATGCATGGCTTGCGATGAAATCAGCACATCAAGGGGGGCACGCATGGTGTGTGGACGGATGTGTGGGCGCACTGATGTGTGGGCGCACTGATGTGTGGGCGCACTGATGTGTGGGCGCACTGATGTGTGGGCGCACTGATGTGTGGGCGCACTGATGTGTGGGCGCACTGATGTGTGGGCGCACTGATGTGTGGGCGCACTGATGTGTGGGCGCACTGATGTGTGGGCGCACTGATGTGTGGGCGCACTGATGTGTTGGCGCACTGATGTGTTGGCGCACTGATGTGTGGGCGCACTGATGTGTGGGCGCACTGATGTGTTGGCGCACTGATGTGTGGGCGCACTGATGTGTTGGCGCACTGATGTGTGGGCGCACTGATGTGTTGGCGCACTGATGTGTTGGCGCACTGATGTGTGGGCGCACTGATGTGTTGGCGCACTGACTGACCAGGCCTGTGGAGAGCAGGAAGCGAACGGGATAGGGCTCCCATGCAGAAGCAGAGGAGGGCAGAGGAGGAGGTGGTGCAGCAGAGGCAGGCCAGAAGTCCACGGAGTGATGCAGGAGAGACTCAGACGACGCAAGTGGAGACTGCTGCTGGAAGGAGGTGAGGTGAGCAAGGACAGAAGCACAGATGGTGGAGCGAGTTTGAGACGCCCCAAAACATGCGAGGGAGGCAATGGAGTGAATGCAGATGGAGGCACGGAGCGGAATGGTCGTGGCAGTGATTTGAAATGAGAACTGGAGGCCCTTTGTGAGACGGGGTGACTTTTGAGTCGACTCGGAAGTCGCATTGTGAGATGGGGTGAAGAGCATGGCCTGGAGAGCATGGCAAGGAGAGGGCATCGCATGGGTCGCACCACGCACCATGCTCCCTTTCATGGAGTTCCCTCGCTGCAGCAGCACACCTCCCCTGCCCTGCACTGCTGCCTGCCCCTCCGGGTCCAGCACCCACTGCAGCTCCTCCAGTGGTATACCACCGCCTGTGTCCTCACACACCATCACCACCACCACTCCCCCTCTCCCTGCCCTCCCCGCTCCTCCCTCCTCTTCCCCTTTGCTGTCCACTTCCTCTCCGCATGCCTCCCTTTGATGGCCTTCTCTGCTACCTGCTATTGCTGCTGCATCGGAAACAGGATGAGCAGATGCAGAGGGAGCAGAGGGAGCAGAGGGAGCAGAGGGAGCAGAGGGAGCAGAGGGAGAAGCTACACCCTCATCACCGCCGGTGCTTTGCGACCATGATTCGGACCCCCTCAACCCAATCAGCTGCTTCTTCACACGTCCCCATAACTCTGACCGCCTCCAATCCCACCATGCTGACGGTACTGCTGACCCCTCCTCTCCTCCCCTCTGCTCTGCCCCTCCATTCCGCTCGTTCCCGCACCCCTCCTCAGCATCAGCATCAGCGGCTGTGTCTACTGACGCACACACAACAGCGCCATCGCTGAAGCGACTCACACACCCCTCCAGTTCATGCAGCAGCGCTCGCGCCTGCCCCACCTGGCTCTCCGCCTCCTCCCCGCCTCCCTCTCCCACAGCTTCGCTGTGGTCTACCGCTGCCCCACCCGTCTCCCCATCTCGCCTTCCCCCTGATCCTGCAGCCGCTGCTGCTGCAGCAGCAGCAGGTGAAATGGTGCCACAGCCACTGCTGCCACTGCAATGGCGGCAGGCCTCATCCAGCCACGAAGCAAGCCATGCCCTGCACTGCGCTCCGCCTTCCCCGCCTGCTGGGGCTGATTCCCCCGCAGCAACAGCAGCAGCAGCAGCAGCAGCATGTGATGCCGCAGTCAGATCCAGTGGTGCAGCAGCTGCTACTGCCACAGCAGCAGCATCTGAAGACGTCACGGCATCACCAGTCGCGGGTGCGGAGAGGGGCGAGGCCCCCTGGGCGGCGGTGGTGGTGGTGGTGGTGGTGGGCATGGGGACGCAGCACACCCTGAATACCACGTGGCCTGACACAGTGGTGCGGATGGCATGGCCTGATGGCAGGGATGGGTGGCGCACATCACAGTGCAGGTCAGGGCAGGGCAGGGAGGGGCAGGGCAGGGCAGAGAGGAGATGCGGTTGAAAAGGAGAGAGCTGTAGCACAGAGATAACAACAGCATCAGCCTTATGGCATGGTCTCAAGGCACAGCACAGGGTAGGGCAGGGAGGGACGCAATCGAAAAGACGAGAACTGTGAAACAAGAACGAGCAAAGTGACCACAACAACGTCAGACAAAACAGCAGCAGCAGCAGCATCAGTGGCAGGCGGGCCAGCAGCAGCAGCAGCGACAGGAGCAGCAGCAGCGACAGGAGCAGCAGCAGCGACAGGAGCAGCAGCAGCTGCTGCAACGTGGTAATTAGTCATAGAAACCTGACAGCAATTTCTGGCCACTCACAAGGTAATACCTGCCTAAAGCCAATCACTGATAACCTCCCTGACGACTTGGGCGGAAAAGCACTAGGTGATATCCTAGCTGCCTAACAGCTCAAAGGGATATGTTAGTTGCCTATCAGCACTCACTCATGAGTTCCCTGACGACTTGAGCGAGGCGCAGAGGATCCCCCAGCAGCACCTCGGGCACACTGCAGTCCACCTGACACACCACTGCCGGACATGGGCACGGAAGGCAGGCGGGCTCAAAAGACTTCAACACGCACACTGACTGCTTCTCTACAAATGAGAGCCAATCATCCTCCACTGTATAGAAAGCATGGTCCTTCTGCTTCAGCGGATACGCCCACACTAGCCTACTGGTCAGGAATAATTGCACTCCCTTGTGCCCCCGAACTGACAGCTGGACATGACCAAACGGCCCAGCCCGAACCGACTTGACCCGATTTAGCCAGGTCAGGCAAGTCCCAGGTCATCCTGGGCGGGTCTGGCATTTTAGGATGGAGAACCAATCCAGCCTTACAGAGGTGGGTCAGATCGGACCCGGGACCGCGTGGGGTCGACCCGCATTTGTACCCGCAGCGCGGATCGGTGACTTCGCAGGCCGAACTGCTCAGATAGGCGATTTCCCATACGGCCTGTGCAAATGATGTGTTTAGCTAATATCCTTCCTCAGAGTACTAAACACTCCCGACCTAGCATGTACATGACCAGATTTTTAGACAATGACCAGGCTTTGTGATGGGTCATTATCGGGTCAAGACCTCACCCGATCGGGCCCGATTCATGGGTCGATCCGATCCGACCCGGTATACCCGGCCCGACCCAGTCGAGTCGGTGTTTAGGATGGTCGGCTCGAACCGGGCAAAGAACTTGGGTCGGGCCGTGTCGACCAGACCCAGCTGGGCACTTCACTCATGCCTGCCTCACCAAGTCCATGTGAACCAGTTCCAACGGCTTGCAACACTTGTGGCTTGCAACACTTGTAGCTCGCAATGGAGGACTATCATCCCAGCAATTCCAGCCATTCAAAGTAGCAGGGTAAAGAGCGCATGGCACTCACAATAAAGGCCTCTCTTGTGAGCCTTAGGAAGCAAGTCGCGGGCGACCATGTCGACGCAGTGGCGCAGGGAGAGCGGCAAAGTCTCAAGGGAGAGACGGCCGGCGTGCAGCTTGGCGAGGTCGAGCACGGAGTTGAGTTGCCCCACGATGGCCGACGCACACTCCTTGGCTGTTGTCAGGTCTCGGTGCTGCGGCCCCTGGAGGTCGCTCTCTAGTAGTGCCTCCATCATGCCTGGCGAGGAGGGGGTGGGATGGGAGACGCGGATGATGGGGAATCGTGGCAAGAAATGGCAGCAGGAGGAGATTGAGCATGACCTAAGGGTGCGTCGCGTCACTTGTTGGTTGGTACCAACGTAGCATGCCCGCGATGGGTGTGCACCGACCTACCATGCCCACGAGGGGTGCGCACCAACCTAGCATGCCCACGATGGGAGTGCGCAGCTCGTGGGAGAGATTGGCAATGGTCTCGCTCTTGGAGCGCTGGGCGCGCTCGAGCACAGCAGTGCAGAGCTCCACCTCCCTCACGGCGCGCGTGATGGCCGCCTGCTTGCGTGCGAGGAACACCAGGATGAGCGTCAGCAGCACCGCCACCACCACCACCAGCACCGCCACCAGCACCGGCGCCCACACCAGCCGCCACGCACTGCCACTCTCCAGGAACCTGGAGTTTAACCAGGATGAGCGATTCAAGGGCACACGGAAGTGAGTACTACTGAGAAGAGAAGTTAGCGCTGTCCAGGAACCTGGAGCAACAACCAAGACTGACAGCTAATGGAGAAAGGGGAGAGAACTGAGAACCTGCTGCTATCCAGAAACTTGAAGAACAAAACGTAAAAGAGAACAAGAAAAACGGCTGGGAGACTGGAAGCTAGGAAGCACAAATGCCAATGCAATGTTTTCATGGCGCAGGAGATGGGGTGGATGGACTGAACATGACATTTGTTCAAGTAATATTTGTTAAAGTAGTTGTGGTGTGGAAATATAATACCTGCAGTGCGCTTGAAGGTTCCGCAAGCGGAAGGTTTCTGGGAAGGGTTGCACGACCTTGTAGCCTGGCTGTACATCTGTGGGTGTTATCCATTTTATAGGAGGCACGCTGAAGTTCTTGCTGACATTGGCACCAAACATGAGCACAGGTGCTCCCTCGTCCGTCGCGTCATATAGATCGAATGAGTACTTGTTGGTAGCTGGGAATCACAGGTGCATGGAAGAGAATAAACGAGGGCGCCGGAGACAGTTTTATCAACACGACGGTTGGATCGAATGAGTACTTGTTGGTTGCTGTGGACCGTGCATGCAGTGCAGTGCACCATGGTTTTATCAACAAGACGTAGCGACCGGAGCCATGAACAACACACAGACACCGACAAAATCTGCAGCTGAACGTTTGAGCGAGCCCTACAGTCCTCCTCCTTCTTGTTGCAGTTCAGTTTGGAGGATTCTCAAAACCCGCCTGAGCTGGCCCTACAGGCCACAGCCCTCCTACTCAAAGCACTAGATGCGGACTGTGGCATCAGCAAGCTCCTTGTTGCCAAACCCGAGCTCCCCGTCAGCCTCCCACACTGCCGGCGGTTACGACTCAACTCATGCACCAAATCACAAACAGCGTCTCGGCACTCCCGAGACCAAGGGTCAGCCATCTCGAATCTGGCAACCCCTGCCCTGCCCCTTTCCCATCGCCGCCCAGGCATTCTCCAACATCAACGCGACATCCTCTGCTCTTCCCGCCACTCCTTCTCCCCTCTTTCTCTTCCTTGTCTCTGCCCCTGCCCCTGCTGCCCCTGCCCCTGCCCCTGCCCCTGCCCCTGCCCCTGCCCCTGCCCCTGCCCCTGCCCCTGCCCCTGCCCCTGCCCCTGCCCCTGCCCCTGCCCCTGCCCCTGCCCCTGCCCCTGCCCCTGCCCCTGCCCCTGCCCCTGCCCCTGCCCCTGCCCCTGCCCCTGCCCCTGCCTCTGCCCTTGTCCTTGCCCCTGCCCCTGTGCCTGCCTCAGCCTCTGCCCTTGCCCTTGCCAGTGCCTGCCCCTGCCACTGCGCCTGCCATCGCCCCTGCCCCTGCGCCCTGGAGTGGCGTGTCTCACCATAGTTGAGCACGTCCGTGAGGGCGTTTTGAGACGTCTCAAATCAAAACAACACTTTTATCACCTGGAGTGGCGAGTCTCACCATAGTTGAGAACGTCTATAAGGGCGTGCGAGATGAGCGTCTCCGTGTCGATCTTTGAGGCGCCTCAGAATTCGTCCTGGTGTGGCATGGTGTGGCGTGGCGGTGGTGTGGAGTGGCGAGTCTCACCATAGTTGAGCACGTCCGTAAGGGCGTGCGAGATGAGTGTCTCCGTGTCAATCGCCCCCCCTATGGCGCCTGCGATGCTCTCCAGTCCTTGCTGCAAGGACGGATGCGCCGGCAACGGAGCGCGGATTACCGGGAAGCCGTAAACTGCAGGGAGAGAAAGGCAGTGCGGGACCGTGCCACGGCGAATGGCATTTGGCAGGAGAGTAAGGGGGTAGGAGGGAAGAGACAAAGTCATTCGAGTGAGTGTTACAGACTGTAGGGATGACAAAGTGAGTCAGGGGAGGAAGCTTGCAGGAAGAGAGAGGGAGCAAAGTGCAAATATACGTGTTTTGAGACGTCTCAAAGTGCAAATATACGTGTTTTGAGACGTCTCAAAGTGCAAATATACGTGTTTTGAGACGTCTCAAAGTGCAAATATACGTGTTTTGAGACGTCTCAAAGTGCAAATATACGTGTTTTGAGACGTCTCAAAGTGCAAATATACGTGTTTTGAGACGTCTCAAAGTGCAAATATACGTGTTTTGAGACGTCTCAAAGTGCAAATATACGTGTTTTGAGACGTCTCAAAGTGCAAATATACGTGTTTTGAGACGTCTCAAAGTGCAAATATACGTGTTTTGAGACGTCTCAAAGTGCAAATATACGTGTTTTGAGACGTCTCAAAGTGCAAATATACGTGTTTTGAGACGTCTCAAAGTGCAAATATACGTGTTTTGAGACGTCTCAAAGTGCAAATATACGTGTTTTGAGACGTCTCAAAGTGCAAATATACGTGTTTTGAGACGTCTCAAAGTGCAAATATACGTGTTTTGAGACGTCTCAAAGTGCAAATATACGTGTTTTGAGACGTCTCAAAGTGCAAATATACGTGTTTTGAGACGTCTCAAAGTGCAAATATACGTGTTTTGAGACGTCTCAAAGTGCAAATATACGTGTTTTGAGACGTCTCAAAGTGCAAATATACGTGTTTTGAGACGTCTCAAAGTGCAAATATACGTGTTTTGAGACGTCTCAAAGTGCAAATATACGTGTTTTGAGACGTCTCAAAGTGCAAATATACGTGTTTTGAGACGTCTCAAA
Source organism: Closterium sp. Yama58-4 (assembly GCA_947470075.1). NCBI lineage: Eukaryota > Viridiplantae > Streptophyta > Zygnematophyceae > Desmidiales > Closteriaceae > Closterium > Closterium sp. Yama58-4. Next base: position 485,078 of record CANIUD010000172.1, read on the forward strand.
GTGCAAATATACGTGTTTTGAGACGTCTCAAAGTGCAAATATACGTGTTTTGAGACGTCTCAAAGTGCAAATATACGTGTTTTGAGACGTCTCAAAGTGCAAATATACGTGTTTTGAGACGTCTCAAAGTGCAAATATACTCGAATGCTGTAGCTGAGTTGGAATAAAAGGACACGCTGAATGATGGGACGGGCTGAATGAAAAGACTGATAGTCAGCAAAGATAGCAAGGGGGTATTCGATTCGAACCCATGAGCGGGGGAACAGGATGAAAGGGGGGAAGGGGAAAAGAGAGGGAACGGACCAAAGCCGATGTGGTTGTTGGGCAGCAGAACAGGAGGATAAGCCACATTTTCGCCTGACAGCAGAAACTTGTCGATGATGGCAGCGAGCAAAGAGTAGATATCGGTGCATGGGGGGAGGTCGAAGGGCGCGGGGAAGCGGAAGACAGAGACGGCATAGAGCGGAGAAGCAGACGCCACACTTCCCAGCATTGTCCTGACCGTGCAGTTGAGGACTCTCTCCAACACAGGGCTGCATGCAGATGCCGGCGGGAGGGTTCGAGTGAAGAGAGGGAGGGAGGGAGGGAGGGAGGGAGGGAGGGAGGGAGGGAGGGAGGGAGGGAGGGAGGGAGGGAGGGAGGGAGGGAGGGAGGGAGGGAGGGAGGGAGGGAGGGAGGGAGGGAGGTTCTTTGGGGCATAATGATATGGCCCAAGGTGTTAGGGACATGCCGCATCACCAAGCTCAGGAGGCATGGGGGAAAGGGAGAATGAGTGGTTGGAAGGGAAGCCGAGCAGGACGAGGAGAGCAGAGGAGATTGGTGGAGAGATGCAGGTGAGATCTAGATGGTTCAAGTGCTGATAGTGGCACAAACAAGAATGGCAAGCTCGGGAAAAAGAGGGGATTGGATTGTGTTGTTGGGTGGGTGGGTGGCTGGGCGGGTACCGTTGGTTGTGGGTGATGAAGACGCCCCACGAGGCGATGGACCACGGGTGGATGCGTTGAATCCACTGCTCGCTGAACGCGCTCCACGTGGCGCTCGTTATCCCGCCCTCCAGACCCCAGTAGGAGGGCGTGTTGGCTGTGTTGGAGACCCCGTTGAACACCTTCACGAGTCCCGCCAGAACCTACGTTGCATTATAAAGAGAGGAAAGGGCAAGTGATCGCGAGGAGGCATGAAGAAGCCGTCGTTCCTGATAAGGCGCGACGGTGCGCGCGGTTGGATTTGATCATCCAATGATGATGACGATGATGAGGCATCCTCGTCCGTCCGAAATGCCCTTTGCGGCAACAGCTGCTACCTGCTGCTACCTGCTGCTACCTGCTGCTACCTGCTGCTACCTGCTGCTACCTGCTGCTACCTGCTGCTACCTGCTGCTACCTGCTGCTACCTGCTGCTACCTGCTGCTACCTGCGGCAACAGCTGCTACCTGCTGCTACCTGCTAATGGCTCAGAGGCTATTGACTCACGAGACTGAAAGGAACCGCGCACCTCGACTTGATTCGAGCTGGCCACAAACTCCTGGTGCACGTATCGCGTTCGCGCCGCGCACCACGTGCGTAGATCTTCTTTGCGCGGGTTATCGGCGGCTTGCCACGTGAACCACGCGGTCCACACCGCGATCGCCAGCCACGCGAGGCACCACGCGACGAGCGCGAGGCGACGCCATAGCACCTGCATCTCGTCTCGTCCGGTTAACTACTGCTCGCTAAGGTGGCATCAGTTACTCCGTACGTGGTGGTCCTTGTAACTTCCATTTCCAGCCGACTAAGTATCTACCCCTGCACGACCGCAACTTGAATGATCGCCGTATCGCTCTGGAGCTCCGCAGGGGTAGATACTTAGTCGCTCTGGAGCTCCGCAGGTGTGGGATCGCAGGGACGCGTGCCGCAGATTGGGTTCATCAGGGCAGCTGTTGTGGTTGTGGGGATGTGGTGTGCGGTATTGTATACACCATTTGGTGCGAATCCACGTTTTGTTTTAGAGCTCTGACGGGATTTGGTTAGTCTTTCCTGGAATTGTGTATAAGCTTCCAATGTCACATCATTGTCACTGACATACAATACAACAGCCCTGCCCATCTTGACTTACAACTCGGTTGTGCTTCAGGTGTGCCTGCTTGTCAAAACAGCTGAAGCAGAGGCCGCAGCAGCACCAGTGGCGATGGTCGAAGTGCAAGGGAAGCAACTATACGGCGGGAGGATGCTGTTGAGAAGAGTTTGGCAGAGGCACGTAAATGTATACTCTCCGCTGCACACGTGCTGCTTGCATGACACATGTGTACCGCACACGTGCCATCTGTGTCGGTTGCATGACACGTGCGCACTGCACTCGTGTCATCTGCAGTGCACCTGTCCATGGCTCATGTGGCCACCGCCACGTGCGCGGATATGCTTGTTGCTGATAAGCGTGAAACATGAGGGGAACGGAGGAAAAGCAGATGGGAGATTGCATGGAAGTGCCAACACGCATTGCACAACTCCCTGCGCACAGCCCAGAGGGGTGGGGGAGATGTAACATGTGAAGCACAGAGGGGTGAGGAACGGAATTTGGAGGTTCGGCAATGCATCGAGGCAAATGCCGACCGCAGGCTGATTGCCTGAATAGGCAGAGTGATTGCCATGCCTTCCACACACGCATTTGCTGGTTGACAAATCAAACTTACGAAAACAAACAAGTCAATGTCACTAAAACAATGACTGGAAACGCCGATGCTGCCTCATACGTGACTAACTGCGCTGTCGCTTGGCTGCTTGTCTCGTCACCCTGCCCGTAACCATGGCAGTCACACTCTCGGCAGCAGCACCACCACTTCCACTCCTCCCTGCCACTGAAGCCTTCACCTCTTCCTTGGCCTCTTCCACTGGCAATGCCCCTGCCCCTGCCCCTGTCCCTCCCCCTGCCCCTGTCCCTGCTGCTGCAGCGGCAGTAGCAGCAGGTGCAGCAGGCAATGCAGTGGAAACAGCACGCCTACCTCGCTTTCCTCTATTGCTCGCAACTGCTGTCGCATCTGTCACTGCAGCAGCTGCTGCTGCTGCTGGGGTGGCTGCTGTTGCTGATCTTGCCCGTCGTACTCTGGGCTGCTCTGCTCTCGCCCTTGCTTCTACGCTGTTTTCTGCAGACTCGTTGACAGCCAATGATTCACTTGATTGTTTACCTCTGCTCCTTGGTTCTTTTCGCTGCCCATCCTCATTCTCACTCCCATTTCTATTCCGGCTCCCCTCTGCATCCTGCCTTGCCTCATCCTCCTTCCATTCCTGTCGCTTCGGCCGACCCACTCGGCTTTTTGCTGTCCTTGCAGCAACGACTGCTTCTGTTCCCTCAGGATCCTCTCTTGCTCGCCCATGGCTGCTCTTTCCTTTGGGCCCCATTTGTTGAACAACACGCCCGGTCTTAACCCTGCTTCTCTTCCCTCCTCTCCTGGCTATTCCACCATCTTCCTCTTCCTCATCCTTCTCCTCTTCCTCCTCTTCCTTTGCCTCTACCTCTTCCTTCCCCTCCTCTTCTTCCTCCTCTTGCTCCTCGTCCTCCTCATTCACCCCACAGCCTTTTCTCCCCACCACGTCCTCTTCGCTACTCCCATTTGCCATGTCGGCTTCTGTTTCCACTGCGCCTCCGCCTTTCCTCCTCCTGAGGCTCCTCCCTCCCGCACTCTCAGCTGTCCCCGCAGCAGCTTTGGCCCCACGAGGCAGCTTCTGCACTGCTGGCACTATGGCTGACGTCTGGCAGGCAAGGGCGAGTGGAGGGAGAAAGGGTGATGTGGGGAGAAGGGTGAAGGCAAAGGCCACATTTAAAAAAAGGCCACAGGAGGCAGTTTCAGCACTTCTCGCATTATGGCTGAAATCTGGCAGGCAAGGGCGAGTGGGGATGGGAACGGGTGATGCGGACAGTAGGACGATGGGCATGGGGTAGAAAGAGTGATGTTGGGGTAGGACGTCATTCTTAGGCGCCTCTCAGGTCGACTTGTGCATGGCTTTGTTTGTTGGCACTATGCTGTTGCAGACATCTGACGGGCAAGAGCGAATCGGGAGGAGAAAAGTGGTGAAGAGAGAATGGTGATGGGGCAGGGAAGGGTAACTGGAGAGGGAAAGGCAATGGATGGGGCATTGCTGGGAAGGAAATAGAAAAGCGAGAAGGGGACAGAGAGACGGAGAAGGAGGTGTGGGATGGAAGAGGAGGGAGGCGAGAGAGGGGGGTAAAGCATGGGGAGGAGATGCGAGGAGATGAAAAGATGCGTGCAACGTTGTGCAGGATGCGCGCACTTTGTATGCGTGCCTCTTGGTGGTGGTTGTGGTATGGTCACTTCCAGTCAGTCAAAGCGGCATGTGAGGCAAGCACAACACCCCAAACAGAGAGAACGAGAGAGAAGAGGGAACAATCGGGCAGGATGGAAGGGTGGAAGGGAAGGGGAAGGGGGAGGGGGAGGGGGAAGGGTGGAAGGGAGCATACCCGGCCAGCCACTGTGATGAAGCTGAGCGGATGGCCTGCAGTTCAGAGAAAGATTTGGGGGTCACAGCGCAGCACAGGGATGCAGAGGTATGCAGAGGGGTGCAGAGGGATGCAGTGGGATGCAGAGGGAGGCGCAAGGTAAGATGCACGGCAAAGGCTTTGGGTTGGGCTTATGGTGTGCCCTGCGACAAAGCATGGTAGGATGGATGGAGGGATTGATGGATGAACGGACGGTTGGTTGGACGGATGGGGGGGCTGATGGAACAGCAGAGGGTTGGAGACGAACGGCGAACTATCCCTAAGGTGCAGCCTTCAGCTCGCGCAGTCTTCATGGCTGGGGGGCCTGATGGAACAACTCAGAATTGGAGATGGGCAGTGAGCTTGGTTGCCATCCTGGCGTTTTTGTAACCTTGCCATGTCAACAGCATGCGAGTGCGAGAGTGTAGGTGCAACGGAGAGAGGCGAACGTGCGAGGGAGAGCGCACCATCAATGGAGCCGGGTTTCTTGGACCAGCGCACGTGGAAGAGCCAGGAGGAAGGAAAGCGGTCACTGTCCGCGTCTACTGCCACGGACTTGCTGATCACCTGATGGGGCGGGGGGGCGGCAGGGGGAGAGGCATGCAGGGGGCGAGGTGACTTCTGAGTCGACTCAAAAGATGGGAGGGGAGGAGGGGAAGGGCATGCGGGGATGAAAGGGAACGGAGAAGAGGGAGGGGGAGAGGTGGGCAGGTGGTTGGCGAAGGAATGGGATGGATGATGGTGAGAAGAGGTATTGGTAGAGAACATGATGCTGTGCCGTGTGCCGTGTGCCATGTGCCGTGTGACATGGTGAGGAGCGGTGCCGTGTGTCATTGTGATGCTGCGTTGCTTGGTGCACCTCCTGATGCGCCTAGCGCAAGCTCACGCAATAAGTGGGAAGAAGCAGCTTACGTCCTTTGCCCAAGTCCTGTCGAATGCCTGCCGGCGCCTCCCACATCCCCCCACACCAGCTGCATGGAGGGGTGCGGAGAGGTGCCGTGCGTGTCCCAACCCACCTGCTGAATGGAGGAGTGCAGGGCGGTGCAGTGCGCGTCTGAGAGCAGTGCAGAGGGTGTCTCTGGGTGCAATTGTGACTGATGGGGGAAGAGACGGTGGGCAGGGGAGGGCCTTGGGGGAGGAAGTGGGTAAGCCTGAGGCTTGGTACTACAGGGATACAGCTAACTCGATTACAGGAATACCGCTACCAGGTACTAGAATATAGCGGAAGAAAAAAAAAAAAAAAAAAAAACTGAAAATTGTGCACTGGAGGGGAAGGCAGGGGGAGGATTGGCAGGTGGGAAGGAGTAAGGGGGGAAGGGGAGGGGTGTTCGGCATGGTGGTGTTTTAGAAAGGTAAGATAAGACGAGGGATGCACGGAGGAGGAGAAGGGAAATGAGGAATGAGGAATGCATAGCAGGGAAGCTTGAACACTGTGGGGTAGGTGCAGTAGAGTAATGGCAGTGCACACATGAAGAAGAGAAGGCACGAATAATGTGGTAGATTAGTGGCATGGAACTGCAGTGCGAAGCAAGCAACCCTCCGTTGCTCTCTCACCTGATACAGCACTTCATCCGCCAACCAGTTGCCTATGCCGCTCAGCACTGCCTGCACGCACACATGCATGCACACACGTACACCCACTCCCACCCACACACACACCCCCATACACAGAGGACCGCAGGAGGAGAGGAAGAGAATTCGTGGCGGCAGGAGGAAGGAGGGGGGGGGGGAGGAAGAGATAGGACCGGTTGAGAGAGAAGGGGACGCAGGCCAGAGAGGAGGTGGCTTGAAAAGTGCATGCAGTGGTGTGTTGCCCGTACGACACCCCTGAGAAGAATCCTCTAACAGCGGCATTCCCATGAGATCACGAGATGGCCTTGGACATACCAGGTTCATGAGCCCCTTGTTTGATCCACGAGCCCCCACGCACCTGGCCCACGAGGCCCCATCCTATGCTGAAGCGCTTTTGTGGATTCTCACAACTGGGTTATGAGTCCCACGCACCTGGTCCATGAGCACGGCCTTGACAGCCCGTGAGCGGCGACGCAGGAGAGCAGCGAAGGATGTGGGGTCCGGCAAGGAAAGCAGCACGTCGGGACCCAGCTGCGCCACAGCTGGGCACAGCAGCGGCTGGGGTGTGGAAGAGGGGGGGTTGAGGACAGGCGGAGAGGACGAGGCAGAGAGAGGAAAGGAGATAGTGACTCATTCGCCTCAAGAAAAGAGACTGAATCACATTCGACAGAGAGCAGCATGTGTGGGTCTGGCTGTGCAGCCTGTGCCACGGGGGGGCACAGAAGGGGCTGAGGAAATGGAGGGGGAGAGGGAGGAGAGTTGGCGGCCGGCAGGTGTAGGGGGTTGGTGCAAAGTGGAATGGGATGGGATGGGATGGGATGGGAATGGGATGGGATGTGATGGGATGTGAGCTGACATGGGGGAGAGTGCTAGGGAGGGAATGGCACGGTGGAACCATTTACGCTGAACACTTCCCTCCCAACTCCTCTCTTCCCCTTCGCTCCCCTCCCAGAGCCCCGCCTCCCCAACTCTTGACGCTCCCCGTCCCCTCCCACCCTCCCTCCCACGCGCTCACATTTTGAGGCGCCTCAAAATGCACCTCACTGCTCGCGGATTTCATACGGAGAGGATTATTACAGCTTGGAAGTGTGCGTGTAACTTGCAAAAGTTACTGGTGCGCGCGCGGTTACATCAACGAATTGGTTGACGAAGACTTTTCTCGAAGGCTGACTTTGCACCCTGGGTGTACCCCATTTGCTTTGTTGGCCGAGTGCATGTCACTCTGGGTAGTCGACTGTACATATGTAGATCTCGAGGGCATTTTGCTAGCTACTTAGCTTGCTTCTGTCCGAACTCTTTCTCTTTTGTGGATCTGAGTCACACTGATGAAGGCTAAGCGGGTATGATCCCCGTAAGCCGAAACATGTTTGTGCTGTAAGGATTCTCTTTAGTGAAGGGGTTTTACGGTTTCTACTGATCGTTTTTCCAGGAAAGATTTTTTCAGTTTCGTTTCCTTTTGTTGCTTTAAGCGCCACTCTTTAGAATTGCTGCTCTTCCACTATGAGCGAAGACCCTTGGGACACTGAATGGTTTCCATCTGAAGAGGAAGACGCCGATTTTGAAGAACGCAACTCGTTGAAGAGGCAACGTAGGAGTGGAAACAAGTCGCGTTCTGCTCGAAAGGCTTCCGGGCAGCAGCAGACCGGCAACAAATTTCCGCAGCTGGCGTTAACCTACGAACCGATTCTACGAAGTGAGCAACCGCGTGATCCTCCCGCTGGACCTTCGCGAATTCGTCCTACCGTCATGGCGGAATCCACTGGTGCGACTCCCATCCAGGATCCTTTCAAGGGATGGCTTGCGGAAGCAGTGAGAGATTTCCGGGACGATTTCAAGAAGCTGCTTAAGGCGAAAAGCAAGCTTAAGAAGATGATGGAACTCGATGCTGACGGCACGATTCTGCATAGCATCCGTACTAAAGCTGTCGATTTCCAGACTAACATTGACTCTGTCAGGGAGAAAGCTAAGGCGTCCGTTGCTGAAATCCATCTGCAGAATCAGAAGCGGATCCAGGCAGAGTTTATCGCCTCGAAAGCACTGGAGGTTGAGGAGATCGCGAAGGCGGCTAACTCGCGTATCACTGCTCTGGCGATAAGGATGGAGGATTACATACAGGGGCTGAGTGCGGATCCGGACCTGGTGGTGTCTGACGCTGCCAAGGAGAAGTTTCGTCTACTCAAAGGATTCTGCATAGAGAAAGCCCAAGCCGACATCGCTGCTGCCAAGGATGAACTTACCATCCGGGAGCTGGATAGACAACGCAAGAAAGCCGCCGAGGATTTGAAGAAAGCTGCTGCGTCTGAGGAGGTGCAGGAGATGGAGCTAGAACCTGCGTTAGAGGAGATTCTCGCGAAGCAGGTTAAGAAGATTGAAGACAAGCTTCGCAAGGAAATTACTGCGAAGGTTGAGGCCAGTCTTACGAAGAAACTGCAGAAGAATCTCTCTTAAGGAACAAGACCCTGCGCAGGCCACTGCTGCCAATCCGAAGCAGAAGAATACGGCGGGAAAGCAGAAAAGTCAGGAGAATGGCAACGCTGCACCTGCTGGATCGAAGCCGAGGAGGAAGCGGGGTGGGAAGAAAAAGAATCAGAAGCAGAATTCCGGCACCGACAAAGACAAGCAGGCGGGAGGCCCTGTCAAATCTGATGCGGCCAAGGGACCAAAAAACGGCGGAGGCGGCCCCGAAAAAGGGCCCGCGCAAGAAGAACTAACCAGCCATGAGCTGGCTCTCCGTTGGTTTGGACGGCTGACGCCTCGGCAAGCTGCGTTGCGCGTCCAAAACCGCGGAGTACACAACCTTAGCGCTAAAATCTTATCTTCGGATGAGAAGACAGCGCTGGGGTTGGGTTTGAAGTTCATCCCCACGCCCACCGTTTCCCTTTCGGCCGGAATTGAGCTCGATCAGCTTTTCCGGCAGATCTCGTTACATTTTTTCTTCAAGGATGCGGACGGTCCACTTAGGGATTCGCGGTTTCGTGTGCGTAACCCGACGTGGCTGCCCGATCGGATGGTGATTCCGGAGCAGGTCTTCAAGGACTCGTCTTCTGACTTGTCCGTCTTGTTGAAGGCATCTCAGCCTGACCGACGTCGGAATCTTTCAGCTGGCGTTAGGAAGGCGTTGCGCACCATCGCTGCGGATCGAGACGTGGTGATTAAACCGGCTGACAAGAATGTTGGGATTACCGTGATGGATCGGGGACATTACATTCGGTTGTGCATGGAGCACCTTGGCGACAGCACGACTTACTCTCTGCTCTCTCACGATCCTACCGCCGATGTCTACCGGAAGCTACGTGAACTGCACAGCGTTTGGGGCCCTGCTCTTCCCGAAACTTTGTGGAAGTATTTTTTCAACCAGCCGCCTGGAGGGTGGAAGCCCGCGGCCCTCCCTCCCACGCGCTCACATCAGGTGCGAGGCGGATGCGGCCAAAGCGACGCGCATCTGTGAAGGCCAGTTGCACCCCGCCCTCCGCCTGTAAAGGGGGGGCAGGGGGATGGGTGGAGAGAGGGTGATCGGGTGAGAGGGTGAGATGGGGGGAGCGGAGGAGGCGGGGAGGAAGGGGCAGGAGATGGAGAGGAAGAGCAAGGTCCATGTGAGTTAAACTGTTAGTAACGTGGGTATGTAGTTTGTCCACCTCCCCAACATGCCACTTCCCCCACATGCCACCGACCTGCAGCACGAGCTTGTGGAACCGCGGTGGCCACTCGTCTGCTGGCGACACTGCCAGCCTGTCAACCCCCCCACCCCCCACCGTGGCAGGTGCACATGAGGAATGGGACGGAGAGGGTGGGGGGAGGGTAGACAGGCGCGGAAGCAGACGTGGAAGGGAAGGGAAGGGAAAGGAGAAGGGGAGTGGGGGAAAGGGAAATGAAGGAGTGCGCGTGCATTGGTGAAAGCATCCCCGGCGGGCCCTGCGGGTGGCAGCCATGCTTGCATGCATGCACAGATGTTGTCGTGCCGTTTATGAGAATTCCAATGAACGCCCGTTGACGAAGTGCATGGATGGTGTGGTGTGCCAAGGGGAAGCACTAGGAGATGCGTGAACAGGGTAACTTTAGAGATTTCTCAAGGAGGAGGAACGGCGGCAGAAGAGTGAGGTGGTGTGGTAGGGTGAGTGACAGTGACAAAGAGTGAGGTGAGGGTCGTCGTCAGCGCAAGCATTACCTTTTGTAACGCACGACGTTCTCCCCTTTGATGGCGAACGCGCCCGCCATGCCTGCACCATGCACCATCAATCAAAGGCAACATGACACACACGCAGGGCGCGAGAGGGGATGGGCTAAGCGATGAGGAATTGCAGGCAGAGGGGAAGACGGGCTGCAGGAGAGAGATGGACAGGTGAACGGATGGAGGGGTGAACGTTGGTTGGACAGATGGACGGGATTTACAGGAAAGAAAACGGAGTTGGGGGTGGTGGGATGGGTTTGAGAGGAGACGAAGGCAGAGTGAGGGGACGGGAGGGAAAGGGGAGGGAGAGTGGGGAAAGCGTTGGGAGGAAGGGATGTAAGAGAGGCATGGCGGCGCATGTACCGAAGTGGAAGAGCGGCATGGGCTGCTGGCCTGGCAGCACACAGAAGCGCCTTTCAAAGCGAGTCAAAAGTCAAAAGTCCTACCGAAGTGGAAGAGTGGCATGGGCGGTTGATCGAGCAGCAGCCAGAGGTGCTTGCCCTTGCGCCCCGCGCCCACCACCACGCGCCCCTGCAACGCCGCGCGCACTTCCTCCGCGCTGCACCCCTCTAGCACCTTGTCGTCCTCCGCCACCACTACCGACAAAACCCGCCGCCCCACCAGGTGCGCCTCCGCTGCGCGCCGAGCTGCCTCGACCTCGGGAAGCTCGGGCATGGCGCCGGAGAAGGGGAAGCACGGGAGAGTTGGGGAACGCGCGGGTGAGGGGCGAGCAGGCGGAGGTATGCTAGAGGATGGTGACGGGACGGGACGGGACGGGACGAGGCGGGAGGCGTGATGATGGGAATAATTACCGCCTAAATCTCCGTCTCGCGCAGTGACATCGCACAGCCTTGAAATGAGCTAGTCACGGGCTGATGGAAACGTCGCATCGCTCTAAGTGTTGTGCACCGTCGCATATGTTTCGCGTTTGTGCTTGATTGATGTTGGCGAAACTTTCGCCACGTTCTCGCTTTCGGTTTCTGCCACGTACCGCGACACAGGCCACTCATCTCAACCCTGTAACAACATTCAAATTAGTCGAGAAACAAAATGTCGAATTTCGTGAGCTGATCCTACACACATTTCGCCAGCAACACCAAGGCAGTAAAAAATCGTGTATCATTAAAAGATTTTCGTCGCTGAGCTTGTAACGACTTTCTCAGTAACGATCGTAGATGCATGTTTCCCACCACTGGCGTCAAGACGACGCTGCTTGCCAGAGTTGTCTCACCCCAGACCAGAGATTACACACACTAGCCAGCAGTCAGCACAGCAGTCAGTACAACAGCTGCTGTTCCTCGCTCGCAATTCAGCATCTCGCCGCCCCGTCCGTCCCACGGGTTACGGCCCCAGTTTGTGCGCGGGACGGAACGGGACGGGAACCTTTTGCCGGACTGGAAGGCCTGCTGCAACCCATTAGATCACAACCGATCGCATTCCATCGCATCAGATCGCGTCTCATCCCGTCCCCGTCGCACGCCGCCGTCGCATCGCACCATCGTGCCCTCCCTGATTGCGCGGTATACAGCACGCGTCGCGATCCCTCTCGTGCCGCCACGTGCCTGGCAGAAGCAAACTCGCACAGCCCTCGTGCAATCGTAGGCCAGGATACCGGCTCACGCTGTAACAGCTCGCTCAGCGTCAACGCCGTCAACGCGGTCAAGGCAGTCAATTCCGTCAGAGCGACCAGTGCACAGTCCTCCCCCCACCCCCTCCCCTCCGCGTCTTCCGTGCATCGTGTCGACGCGTCGCAGCAAGAGAGGCACGTGTCCGTGCATCCCAAAGTATAGAACTCGCGGTGCGTGTATGCGACGCGGCGATGCGCATCGTGTCATTCAACGTGAACGGGCTGCGCGCGCGAGTGCAACAGCACGGCTCGCTCGGCGCGCTGCTCGCCGCGCTCGACGCTGACGTGGTGTGCTTGCAGGTGCGTGCGGTGCGACTACCGCGCTACACTCTCGCCTCGCAGAAGCCACCAGCAGCAGCAGCAGCAGCAGCAGCAGCAGCAGCAGCAGCAGCACCACCACCACCACCACCACCACCACCACCACCACCACCACCACCACCACCACCACCACCACCACCACCACCACCACCAGCACAATCAACCAACACCATCAAACTGGGCACATGGGAGAAGAGAATGCTGCACAGAGTCGCACAAAGGCATTGCCGTTGTAGCTTAGGAAGGCAGGGTCACCCTGGTAGTACAGCATAAAAGCCCTGCCCGCACCGCACCACCACCAACCACGTGTCCCAGGGTGGTGAAGTGAAGGTGAACCCCTGGAGTGGAGCTGTCAAAAGGCCGCCTTTCCTTTCACCCCACCCGCACCTCACCTCCACGCTGCCAGGAGAGACGAAGCCGAGCGCGGCAGGCAGGCAGGACGTGACTCGTCACAGCGGCTTGTGCGAGGCATCTCACAAGCCACCCTTGCCCTTCCCCCACCCCACCCTCACACGGCGTTGCCAGGAGACGAAGCTAGCACGGCAGGACGTGACAGCAGACGTGGCCATCGCGCCCGGCTACGAGGCCTTCTTCTCCTTCAACCGCGCCCCCTCCCGCGGCCGCCTCGCCTACTCTGGTCTCTTCCTTTCCTCCCTCTTTTCTTCTCTTCTCTTCTCTTCACTTCTCTTCTCTTCTCTTCTCTTCTCTTCTCTTCTCTTCTCTTCTCTTCTCTTCTCTTCTCTTCTCTTCTCTTCTCTTCTCTTCTGTTTCATTCTCTTCTCTTCTTTTCGTTTCTCCTCTCCTCTCCGCAGCCCCTCCCTCCCACAACACCCAACTTAATTCAAACCAAACGAGCGAATGCATGCGTTCCATATGAAGGGCCAAGCGCCTCTGAGGCAACCTAGGTTGAGTCAATTCAGAAGCCCTCACTCACTCCCTCAAGAGACTGTCTTTCATCCGTCTATCCATCCCTCTGCCTGTCTGTCTGTTCGTCTGGGGATAGGGTTGTGATAACTGCGATTTGATTGTGCTTACCACAAGGCTTTCTCACCGTTGCTCTGTTCCATTCCACTGCACTGCTCTGCTCCACTGCTGCACATGAGTTTGCGGTTCTTCTCTCCTGGTCCATTCATCGCTCCACTCTTCGTTCCATCTGCCCCCCCACGGTGCAGGAGTAGTGACATTTTGCCGTATGCCCTCTGCTGCACCCTGCACCGCAACCCATGCCACCGCCTCAGGCGTTATCACCACCACCACCGCCGCCACCGCCACCGACGGTAGCACCGACTGTAGCACCAACGCTGCAAACAGTGCCGCCCATGCCGCATCCACCAGCAGCAGTAGCTGTAGCTGCAGCTGCAGAAGCAGGGGGGAGTGGGATGCGGTGCCGTTAGCAGCAGAGGATGGTTTCACTGGGCTGCTCGCTCCTGCCAAAGACCCGCCCACCAATACCACAACCAGTGCCAGTACCATCACCAGCACCAGCACCATCAGCAGCAGCAACAGTACCACCAGCAGAGGGAGCTGCATGGCGACACAGGGAGGGGAGGGCGGGGGAGAGGCAGCGCGGAGGGAGGGGGTGGGGGAGGTGGTGGAGGTGGAGGGGGTGAGCAGGGAGGAGTTGAGGCGAGTGGACAGCGAGGGCAGATGTGTTATCACTCACCATGCCTCATTTGGTATGAAGAGTGTACCTATGGGCCGTGTGGCTGGGATGGGATGGGATGGGATGGGATGGGATGGGATGGGATGGGATGGGATGGGATGGGATGGGATGGGATGGGATGAAGCGAAGTGTGTTTGTTTCACTCCACTCGTCCTTCGGCTTTCTTGCTTCCCTCTCTTTTTACCTCCACCATCTCCCATCCCCCCAGTCCTCCCCCCCCCACTCATTTCCCTTCCCCATCCATCCACATCCCAATCCGCTGTCCACCTGCTCCCCAGTGCTGTTCAACGTGTACGTGCCGCGAGTGGCCCCAGGGGATGCCGAGCGCCTGCGCTTCAAAATGCTCTTCCTCACGGCGCTTCAGGTGCTTGGTCGTTGTCAGCTGGTGGCTGGCAGTGCAGTTAAACTTCATCCGTGCAATCCTCCAGTCCTCTCTTGAGGCGCCTCAAAAGTCGTCTAAGTTTACGCGGTTTTTTGAGGCGCCTCAAAAGTCCTCAGCTAGTGGTAGGCAGTTTATCATCCGTGCAATCCTCCAGTCCTCCTCTCTTCCCCCCCTCCTCTCCTCTCCTCCTCCTCTCCTCTCCTCTCCTCTCCTCTCCTCTCCTCTCCTCCTCCTCCGTCGCTCTCCGTCAACCTTCACCCTGTCCTTCACCATCTCCCCTCTCCCGCGCTCTCCCCTCACCCTAACCCCAATCCCCCCTCCACCGCTCCACAAGAGGCACGTGCAGCAAGTTGTTCAGGTGATGCCTAAGCAAATGCCTTGGCACTTATTTATGTGCTTCAGGTGATGTTTCATCCTTCCTCCGCCTCTCCCTCTTTCCTCTTCCTCTACCTCCTTCCTCCTCCTCCTCTTATCCCTTCGTCCTCCTCCTCATCTGGTCGTCTCTCACACACTGTATCCGCCACAACTCTCCCTTCCCATGCTCCGCTCTCTCCCACAATTCCCCCACACCTCTCCTCGCCACCATACCAGCGGCGCACCTCCCCTTCCAAGCAGCGGGAGCTGCACCTGTCCTCCTCTGGCAAGTGCTGCAAGCGCTCCTTTCCACCCTCCTCCCCATCCCCCCTACCCTCTCCACCCTCCCCCCTCCCCCCTCCCACCAACCCCCCCCGCCCCCCCCCCCCCCCCCCCTCAACTCTCCCCCTTCCCCTCTACCAGCGGCGCATGCAGCGGGAGCTGAAGGCGGGAGGCAAGGCAGTGGTGGTGGCGGGGGATTTCAACATCTGCCCTCACCCCATCGACTCCTGCAACCCTTGCACAGACTTTGACAATGACCCGTATGGGGAGATGGGGGACATGGATGGGGTGATGGGGATGGGTGTGGGGTGATGGGGATGGGTGGGTGCGATGTGGATGCATGGGTGGGTTGCTTATTCATGGGTGCGACACTGATGCATAGGTACGATGCTGATGCAAACGGTTTGTGTGGGTTCATAGCTCTCTCATAATACCATGCATCCATCTGATGACACTCACTCCCTCATGGAATTTCCAATCCCCATCCCATTCCCATCCCATCCCATCCCATTCCATCCCATCCCATCCCATCCCATCCCATCCCATCCCATCCCATCCCATCCCATCCCATCCCATCCCATCCCGTCCCATCCCATCCCATCCCATCCCATCCCACCATGTGACTTTGTCAGCTGCCGCCAATGGCTGCACGAGTTGATGGGAGGGCGACCCTGCTCCAACACGACCACCACCACCACAACCACCACCATCACACCCTCACAACTCGCCCCACACTTGGAATCACAGACGTGTTCTGAGGCGCCTCGGAACCCACAATCCCAGTCGGTACTTACGCATGATGCTGCAACCGCGGCATCGCAATCAACAGCCGCAGCAGCAGCAATAGCAACATCACAATCAATAGCAGCAGCGGCGGCAGCGGAAGAAGTAGTAGGGGGAGGAGCAGAAGGAGCAGCAGGAGGAGCAGGTGCAGAGAGGGGCTGTGAGGCATGGCAGGAAGAGCAGCGGCGCTCAACTAGTCATGGCGGGGAGATGGAGGTGCCACAGGGGGGGAGGAAGGAGCAGGAGATACACGGAGAGCAGATGCCAGTTGTAGACACTTTCAGAGCCTTTCATCCCACCAGGTGACCCATGCGTGCCGTGCCTGTCGACTGGGATTTCAAGGGTGGATGACCTTGAATGGTTTGACGGGGTTTTATGGAACTGAAACATGAGATACGCTGGCTTGCTGCGGTCAAAACTCTCTAGACTCTTGGTCAGCACCAGGACCAGGTTACCTGTGCCTGCCTGTTGGTCAGCCATGGCAAAGTGGCAACATGGGCGAGTTCCTGACGGGATTTAACCAGCCGGGCAACATTGGCTTGTTGCAAATGTGGTGCCTCGATGGAGTCTGATATCCGCTGTCCTGCTGCTGCACTGCGTTGCGTACAAGTATCGCCTGTCTACAAGTTGTCATCTATCCCTAAAACCGCTCACCTGGAATCCCTCTCACTCCTGCGTACCAGCAGTTTAGGAAACGAGTGACCAAGCCAAGCAAGCGCTCAGAACACTCCTCCTGCTCCCTTTCTGCTCCTCTCCTCTCTCCCCTTTCTTCCTGGCCATCAGGCGGGAGGCATACACGTGCTGGTCCGCTGCGAGTGGAGCAGAGGAGTTCAACTACGGCGTTCGAATCGACCTCATTCTCGTTGCCGGACCCTGCTTCGCCTGCCGCTGCTCTCCCTTAACGCCCTGCTCCTGCTCCTGCTCCCACCACCCCCTTACCTCCTCATGCTCGCCTGTCGTCGCCTCTTCTTCCCCGTCACCTTCTCAAGGAGCTGCGAATCAGATGCAGCAGCAGCAGCAGCAGCAGCAGCAGCAGCAGCAGCAGCAGCAGCAGCAGCAGCAGCAGCAGCAGCAGCAGCAGCAGCAGCAGCAGCAGCACTCGTTTGCAGCGTGTGATGTGGTGGCAGCAGACATTCTCCTCCACTTCCGCCGCTTCAAGCATGACTCTCTGCCACGGTATCCGCAATGCTGTGTGGTGCTGTGTGGTGTTGTGTGGTGCTGTGATGTGCTGTGATGTGCTGTGATGTGCTGTGATGTGCTGTATTGAGCTGTGCTCTGTGGGCGTATGTTTTGGTTTGTAAGGGTTTGATATGTGAAGAGGGGTGTGATCTCAGATGTTGATAGAGGGGGTTGTTTCCCTTTTTTTTTTGCACATCTCTTGTCCCTTACCGCTTTCTCTTTTGGTTGCGCCCTCTGTTCTCTTCCTGATCTCTCCCCATTCCTCTCTCCTTCCTTCCACCATGCCTCTCTTTCCTCTCCCTGCTCCATGCTCCCTCTCCCATTCTTCATGCCCTACGTTCCTTCTTCCATGCCCCATGCCCCATGCCCCATGCTCCATGCTCCCACCACAGCTGGCATCAGGGCCGATCAGTGCGGCTGCAGGGATCTGACCACGTGCCTGTTGCCATCCAGCTAAGGGACCCCACCGCGCTCCACCACTCCATGCCGCACTGCACTGCATCCACTCATACCGCACCACAATGGATTGCAACTCAGCAAACCATGGTTCACCGCACTGCATCGCAAGGGACTGCAGCGTGCCGCGTGCAGGCAGTGCCAGCACTGGCAGCTCGATTCATGCCAGAGATAAGGGGCAGGCAGGCCACACTAGGGGAGGCGTGGAGGAGAGATTTTCGGGAGGCAGGGAGGGTTGGCGAGGCAGCAAGGGTGGGAGACGCAGGGACAAATGCGAGCAAGAGGATTGGTCAGGGGGCTGTGCTTGGAAACTGGCATGAGAAGGGGGTTGAGGGGTGCCTTGCTAGGTTGGGCTCTTGTGCTGCTGCTGGTTGCTCCAGTGAGGAAGGAGGGTGTGGAAGCCTGGTTGGTTCCGTTGGTATCCCTGCCCCCCCTGCCACGGCCGTAGCAGATGCAGCAGTGGGAGGAGCGGTAGCAGCTACAGCGGCAGCAGCAGCAGCAGCTTGTGGTGGTGATGGTGATGGTGGTGTTAGTGTTGGTGTTGGCATGGGGGCCAGTGGAAGGAGTAGGGGGCAGGGTGTGCGAAATGGAACAAGGGCAAGGGGAGCAGGGGGCGGAGGGAGAGGAGGGAGAGGAAGAGCTGGGCAGCAGATGCGATTGCAGGCATTTTTCAGAGCAGAAAACAAAAGACAAGCAGCGGCAGACGTGCGAGAGGGTGAAGGGTGCATAGCAAGGGAGGGAGAAGGAGGGCGGGGGACTGATAGAAGGTTGGCAGGAGAGAGTGAAAGAGCGGAGAATAGGGCCTTAGGGATGGGTGCTTCTACAGAGGGGGGAACAGAGAGAGCAGAGAGAGCAGAGAGAGGGGTTGTAGCAGGGAGAAGGGAACTAGCAGAGAGAGAAGAGGAACGGGCGCCAGCAGGGATAACACTTGCAATGATTGATCTTCACGGAGGCCAGATGGAAGGCGAGAAGGGTGGAGCAGATGCGGCGCGGTGTGGGAGGATCAGTTCTGGGGATACACAGGCGGCAGCTGCTCAGGACGCTCAGTGCGTGGAAGGTGGTTGGAAGAGGAAACACAGTGGGGAGGCAGGTGCATGGGATGATGCTGATGGGGCGGGTGGAAGTCGCGGTGCCCATGCCCGTGCTCATGCCTATGCGCATGCACATGAGCATACGGGAGCAGCAGCAGCTGGAGCAGCAGACGCATGTGATGGTGATGCGGTGGAAGCAGCAAGGGAGCACGGATGGATTCAGCAGCAGCAGCAGCACCACCACCAACAACGGCGGCAGCAGTGGCATGGGGTGTTAGCGCGCATGCAGGCAGGGCCGCCCCGGTGTGCAGGGCATGGTGAGGCGTGTGTGGTGCGCGTGGTGAAGAGGCCTGGCGCCAACAAGGGCAGAGGCTTCTACGTCTGTGCTCGAGCCAAGGTCAGTTAGTGCCAGCCTGCACTGCAGGTCAGTCGTCTCCTTGCAATGCCTCAAGCGCACCTGTGGTGCTGTGGACACAGTGAACATATCGCACACATGCTCCTCTTGTGCGGACCTAGGGTGCATTCTTGTAACTCCCGTTTCTCTGCTCCATTCCCATCCCCTCTCCTCCTTTGCCCTGCGCTCTGGCATTGAATGTCCCCACGCATCGGAAGCAATGCGTTGCATCTCATTGCCTGTCCCCATGCACCCCGCTCGCCCCCGCTCCTCCTCCCTCTGCAGGGACCCTCGGACAACCCTCAAGCGCGCTGCAACCATTTCGAATGGGTTGCCCGCCCCACACCTACCCGGCGCCTACCATCGTCATCGGTACCCACGTCACCCACGCAATCATCAGTTACCATTCCACTCGGCCACACAGCACGGAAGAAACAGCGGCTCGTGCCATCATAGGCACTGCAGGGTACAATCCCTCTTGGCATGACTTCATAGTTGCAAGTATACGACTTTGTACCATACGCCTTGTTCGGTGTGCTGTTGCATTGAAACTGCAACTGATGTGATTGTCAAAGGATTTCTATCTCAAACCAACACCAAGTAACTGATACTGAAAAAATACTATACTTATTCCAATTCAAAGCTACAGCAGTACATCCTACATAACTACGAACACACACGCACGCACACAAGTATAAAGGGTCCTTCTACCAGATTAAAATCCTTTCCTGCCACTATCTTTTGCGGCCTACCACCACCACATCTCCCTCCCCTCCCCTCCTCCACCCACCCCAACAACCATTACCTCCACCTCAGCCCTCTCGGCTTAAGCCCGCACGCCCCAGCACCATCAAAGACAACGAGCCACTTTCCCCAGGCACACACACTAGCAGCACTCAGTATATGGAACTCTGGTCTCTCTCCCCTTCCGCCATCCATCATCCTTGCTGAAGACTCGCTCTCTCCCGTCCCCTTCTCCCCCCCCTGCCAACTGTTCACTAGTTCACAGAATGCGGGATGAGGCGGTCGGTGCAGACAGCTTCCTGCCTTGTGCTGTGGCACCTGCACACTCACACACACAGCACCAACAGCACCACCCACCCACCCCAGACCACACGACGGAGGCGGCAAAGGAGCAACGCCATCAGGGAAGCGCACAAGTAGCATACACAAGCGCACAAAACAGGCAGAACCAGCAGGAATGCAACGAGTAGAAGAAAACCACACCACCACCACTGCCATCCCAACCATTCCCCAACTCTCACCCCGTCCACCCCAAGTACCCACCCAAACTTCCCCCCCTCTCCTCCCTCCCTTCAACCCCCCGCACCCCACCACCCCTCCCCTTCCCCCCACACTCACCGTTCCTCGGCCCATTATTCGCCGCAGCAGGCCTCCCTCCCCTGGGTCCGCCCCAGGGAGGTCTCTCTGGCGCAGCACCTGGCTTAGGGCTGGGGCTCCTCAGACTGGTAGTCCACTTCTGAAACTGCACCGCCAGCGCATCCCCCCTCTCCTCCGCCCCTGCCAAGTCGTCCAGATCGGCCACACTCCCCGCTGTGCTGCTCGCAGCGGTGTGAGTTCGGTCCACACTGCCCACTGACAGCCTCCTCGCTGCCGCCGCCGCCGCTGCTCCTCCCGCTCCTCCTCCTCCTCCGCCCCGGCCGATGCCGCTGCGGAGAGGGGATACTCCCGGACGGGCATTCATACCTGCTGCTGCGCCGACACCCGCTGCTGCGCTGTTGCTGCCAAACGTGCTCGAGCGCTTCAGGCCGCTCGTGGTGAACCCGCCCTTCACCGTGTTACTGCTCTCCCTCAGTGACGACTCCCACCCGCTCTTCTTCGTCCCTCCTCCTCCACCTCCCCTGCTTGCAGCAGCCGCAGCGGCTGCCGCAGTAGCAGCAGCGTGGTGGTTGCTGCTGTTGATACTCTTGCTGCCGCGCCCGCTGCTCAGCACATCCAGCCGATGCTCTCCTGCAAATGAACCACCGCCGCCAATGCTGCTCCGGTGGTGAGACGCTGACTGACGCAGTGGCTGCATCAGCGTCGACGACGCTCCACCGCCCACCCCTCCTCCTCCTCCGCCCACTCCTGGGGCCTTCACCTTGCTCGCAGCACCCGCACCCGCCAGAGACGCCCACCTTCCCGCCGCAGCAGCCGCCGCCGCTGCAACATCGCTGCCAGCACCAGCACCAGCAGCACCAGCGCTCTGGTTCGCACGGTACCCAAAGCTCGTTCCTCCGCCCACCACCACTTCGTGCCCCTTCATCCCAATCCCCGCCACCGCCGCCGCTTCCGCCGCCACAGACGCCGGCGCAGCAGCCGCCGCCGCCGCCACTGCAGTCACCAGCGCCGCTGCCGCACCGCCCTGCTTCCGCTGCTGCTGCCGCACACCACCACTGGCGCTGCTGCTGCTACCACTCTCCACCACATCCGGTAACCCAAACGCGTCTGTGCCCCTCCCCAGGCCCTTGAGCAGAGACCCCATGCCCTGCGCTGGCACCTCCAGGCCTGACCCACAGCTCCCCTCCTGCTCCTCCGTGTCTCCACTCGCTCCCCTGGTGCTCCTCCCTCCCTTGCCACCACCGCTGCTCCCAGGAGCAGGATCCTGCAGCATAAGCAGCCGCCGGGACCCTGCGCCCAGGGTGTTGCTCGGGTTGCTCGCAGCTGAACCAGCACCGACACCACCAGCAGCACCAGCAGCGCCCTTGCCGATTCCGCCTCCCACCCGGCCGGGTGACGCAGTGCCACGGGCGGGGGAAGGCGAGGGAGCAGCAGCAGCGGCGAGGGAGTGCAGAGGCGAGACGAGACCCGACGTCGACACTGCCAGCGGCGACACAGGAGCGTGACCGCCAGCAGCAGCAGCAGCAGCAGCAGCAGCAGAAGAAGAAGAGGGGCGGTGGGAGGAGCGGTCAGCGCTGACAGACCTGCCCAGAGGGCCTCCCCTCGGCACACCGCTCGCAGCCCGCTCTGCTGCTCCTCCTGCCATTGCTCCAGCAGCAGACACCGCAGCACCACCGCCTCCAGAAAGGCTGGTCCTTCGTCGCGCGCGCGCCGCAGCAGTACCAGCGTTCCCCCCCGCGCCCACACCAGCTGCGCCAGCACCACCAGCAGCGCCGGCAGCGGCGGCAGCGCCAGAGGTAGCGCACACAGCAGGCGCCTTGGTCTTGCTCGCGGTAGACGCCGTGGGCGCAAGGAAACCCGCGGATTCCAGGGGCACGGGGGCCTTAGCCGCCTGCCGAACAGGGGACTTGGCGGGGACCGCCGCGTGAGTCGCAGCAGCAGCTACACCAGTGGCGGCGGTGGCGGCGGTGGCGGCTTTCAGTCGAGCGCTCACCTCGGAAACAGTCTGCACAACCGCGCTCTCACTTTGAGACTCCGCCTGCGCCTCCTCCTGCTTCGCCCTCTCGCTCTCCTCGCGCTCACCGGTCGCAGGAGCAGCACCAGGCGACCTCGCAACGGGCGCCGGCTGCGTATAAGCAGCAGCAGCAGGCGGGGTCACAGGCCTCGTGACAGCCTCCACCGAGACCGCCGCAGCAGAGGCCGGGGCAGAAGGAGCAGAAGGAGCGGTAACCGCAGCAGGGAGCGGGAGCGAGGCAGGAGCAGGAGCAGGAGCAGGAGCAGGAGCAGGAGCAGCAGGGGGTGGGCTGCCGGGCGGGCTGATGGGACCCAACGCGCTCTCCAGCCTCTCCGTCGTCACGTCCCTCTCCCACTCGCCCTCGCTGCTGCCGCTGCTCGCGCTGCTCACGCTGCTGCTCGCTGCCGCCGGCGCTGCTGCTACCGCCGCTGGAGTTGGCACCGCGGCCTTAGCAGGCGCACTCTGCTGCTGCTGGAACTGCTGCTGTTGCTGCAGGAGCAAGGCTTGGCGCGCGGATCCAGCCGTGAAGAGCGACGAGCCGCCGCGCCGGTAGTCGCGCTTGTAGCTGCGCTCGCTCTCCGTCTCGCTCCAGTCGCCCGCCGCGCTCCTGCAGTCCTCCCAGTTCTCCTCCTCATCATCCTCAAACACGTCCTCCTCTTCCTCCTCCTCCTCCTCCTCCTCCTCCTTCTCCGCTTGCGCCGCCGCCTGCGCAGCCGCCTGCGCCTCCGCGAGCCTCTCCGCCTGCACCTCCGCCGGCCGTGCCTCCGCAGCCTGCTCCGCTGCTGTCGGCGCCGGCCCGGGGAACGAGTCCACTACTGGCACGATCTTCTCCCCCTCGTCCTCTTCCTCCTCCTCCTCACTCTCGCTCTCGCTCTCGCTGCTGCTACTGTACGCGTTGCTCCGCTCGATGGATTCTTCCTGCGCCTGTCCGCGCTCCTCTTCCGCCCACGTCTGCTGCTGCAGCCTCCGCGCATTCCCCGCGTCCGACTCCGCCTCAGCCTCCGCCTCTTCCGCGCTAGTGCTCTCGCCCGCGGATAGCGCGATCGTCGCGGAAGCAGGCACAGCGGCGGATGTCGATTCCGCCTGCGCCTGCGCCTGCGCCTGCGCCTCCGCGTGCGCCTGGCTGTACTCTGCGCTCGCCGCCGCGCCATATTCCGGCGCTCGCTTGGCGCGCAGCATCACCACGTCGTCGCCGTCGCTGCCGTAGTTGATCGGCGACTTGAACTCCGCCGCGGCAGCCGCCGCGACAGCCGCCGCCGCCGCGGCCGCCGCAGCCGCGCCGCCCTTGTACGCGTCTTGCGCGGGCGCGGGGGCGGGGGCGGAAGCAGGCAGGCGGAACGCGGGGCTCGCGGAATCCAACGCGGAGTAACGGAAGGCTGTAGCAGGGTGGATGGACGAAGCCACGGAGCCGGGACTGGCGGTTGTAGCATCCAGGTAAGTCGACCCCACTCCCGACGCCGCCGTGTTCGCCGTCTCGAGACTATCGTCGCGCGTCAGCGCCGTCATCTCCGACTGCGACTGCGCCTGCGACATCGCCACGTGCGACTCCTTGAACGACTCCGCGTGCGACTCTTCATCCTTCTCTTCCGACGACGACGAGCAGGACGACGATGCCGACGGCGACGGCGGTGCGGGTGCCGGTGCCGCGGCGTGAGCCTCGCTCGCCTCCTGCTTCTCCTCCCTCGCCTTATCCGCATCCCCATCGCCACCTGCTACCCCAACTGACGTCTCCATGACAGACTCCTCCCGGCCTTCCGACTCCGACTCCGATTCCGATTCCGTCTCCGTCTCCGACTCCGACTCCGTTTCCGCCTCCGTCACCTCCGTCACCTCCGTCACTTCTGTTACTTCCGTGACCGTCGTGGCGCCGTATTGGCCCATTCCCGCGAAGGCGGCAGCGGCAGCGTGAGCCGCGGCGGCTTTCTCGGCAGGCACAGAGCTGCCCGGGCTAGCGGGCACGGGCGACGCCTTGCCGCTCTCGCCGCCCTGCTGATGCTGCTGGCGCTGCTGCGACGACTGCTTGGTCGACGGCTTGAAGCAGCTAGTAGGGGATCTCTGGCGAATCCTGGTGAGCCATCCTCGCTTACCCTCCTCGCTCCCTTCGCCTTCCTCCCACGCTTCTTGTTCCTGCTCCCACTCCTCCTCCTCCGCTTGCCCGCGCTTCCCTTCGTCGCTGCTGTAACCATCCACGTCAGGCACATCCTCGATCTCAATCTCGTCCACGTGGAGCTTCCGCGGCGCCCTGCCGGTTTCCGCCGCGCGCAGGCGCGGCTCCGCGTCCGCGTCCTCTTCTTCGTCCGATAAGTCCGCGTCTTTCTGCGCCTTGGGCGCGAGGCAGCGCAGCGGGGACGAGATGGGCGAGCGGAGTGGGGACCGCGTGGTGGCCGGAGATCGCGCGGGGGAGCGCAGCGGGGAGCGCGGGGGAGTTTTGGCGGACGGCGGAGCAATGCTGTGGCGCTGATTGAACGCCTCCTTCGCTTCGAGAATGGCCTCCACAGGCTGCACACGCAGACCAAATTAAACGAGTGTAAAATTAACATTAGCAAAAACCACTGTAAACACTAACAGGTTCACCAAGAAAACTGCGTCAGAGGAAACAAGTCATTAATTAAAACAGAACTTCAAAACCATTACGGTCAAGAAGAATAAGAAGCGTACCTGCGAACCGCACTCTTGAGCGAGTTCGAAGAGGCGTGTAGCGATGTCGAGCCGGCCTTCCTCTTCCGCCGCCGCAATTTGCCGCAACCACTTGTCCGCGGACCGCAGATTACCGGACCTGCGCACGGGCTGTCCGCTCTCCGCCAGCCTTCCGCTCGAGCCGTCGTGGTCCTCCGCCATGCGCTTGTCGAGCACGTCGCGCAGCCCCTCGAGATTCACGGGCACGGAGCTCCACGTCGCCGCTTCCTGTTGCTGACTCTGCAGCTGCTGCTGCAGCTGATGCAGGCCGCTGCTTGCGGGCTCCTCGCCCTGCTGGTTCTGCTGCTGCTGGTACGCCAGTGGCTGCGCGCTCGGCGGAGTGGGCGCCGAGGCTTGCTGTTGCTGCGGCGGCGCAAAGTGCAGCTTCTGCGGCTGCGGCATCTCTCGGCCGTGCGCATTGCTCGCGTCGGCGGGGTTGGCGTCGGTCGCGCTGTACGGCTCGGGCGCAATCTGGCCTCGTCGCGCTGCGGCAGCGGGCGACGCGTCCTTCCCACCAGGGCTCCTCCTCGAGCGACCCGACAGCGATCGCACGATCGACGCGAGCCCGAAAAACGACTTCTTCTTCTTCGTCTTGCCGCTCCCGGGCGACGACTCAATCGGCACGCCGCAACCGGCGACAACTCCAACCATGCCTCGCCTGCGGGCGCTGGAAGATCGCTCAACGGGGTAAATCTCCTCCTCGTCGACGTGGCCGTCTTCGTCCCAAACCTCCTCTTCCACCTCGTCCTCCTCCTGCCGTTCCTGGATCTGCCGCGCCAGTTGCAGCAGCCCCTCGGGTGCGTCCTCGTCCGTCACGCTCTCGTTGGCTTGTGCCATGCTGGCCCACTTGGCGCCCCATCCGCCCACTATGGCTCCCGCCGACGATTCCGACGTCGCTGGTTCACTGCCACGTACAGAAATGTGGGAGGAGACATGGCATAGGGTACGGAAGAAGAGTGAGAGATTGCTACACATGTACGTTCTTTCCACCAACGTAGCAACAGCGTGATGAAGTGCGATACGTGCGCGTAAGCAACACCGACAGTAAAACACTGATAAACGGTGAAAGTTTGGCGTGCGACTCCGAAACACCAACGAGATTTCCGTAGCACCTTTTATTCCTACAACGCCACTTACTTGCGCTCGTCCTGCCACCCAGCTGCAGGCCGCGCTGCAGGCAAGACCCCCGCCATTGGAAAAAGAAGGTCGTGCCCAATGCTTCAAAAGCAAGTGAAGAATCTCTCACGGCAGCACACGCAATTAATTGAGGAGGTGACCTAATGTCCTAGTGACCTATTGGCTGGGATCGCTTTCGGCAGTGAGGGAACGATTATCTGGCTTGCCTATGTCCAATGATAATAATGCAGCGCTACGAGTTCTCCTTGAGTTTCTCGTTCGCGTGTTCAGTCTGTCCCATAGCACGCATAACTTTTGTGACAAATGGTCGCAAGTCTATCAAAGCAGTTCGTCGGAATGTGGTGATGGCAGGAACGACGAGAAACTTGGGAAAGCCAGGATCTTGAGGGGTGCAAGCAGCAGTAGCGGGGGTCGCTAGTCATGGACGCCCGTTGAAATCGGTCCGCCTTGTCTGAACAAAGCCGTTGGCGGCGGAGCAGAAAGCGGCAGTATCTATTTTATGAGGCTTGTTGAAAGGTCGTGGGATGCCTTGGGCAACAGGCCTGTTTTGTCGCGATAGAAAACGAGATGCGTGATTCTTTTCACGGCTTTCGCTAAAAATCTGGAGAAACAGGTTTGGAAGGCAGCTTTGTGAATTTCAAGCTCAATTTCACCATTTCAGGCGCGCACCGCGATGGCTTTGTGAATGTCTGACCTGACCAAGCCCTGGGAAATCGGATGAGAGCGCCTCGTCTACGAGCCGCCTCGGAAAAGTGTATTTGAGATGCTAGGAAGACGTGGCACGGCGATCACGTTCGGGCAGCCGCGTGTTCGCACCGCGACCTTTTCTGGATGGACCAAGCGCCGCTTTGCACGGAGGCTTCGCGCCAGGGCCCCTGGACCTGTTACCGCCTGCTGTGAAAGGAATGATGCCCGTTTCACGTGGATACCAAACGCGGTCCGGTCTGCATCGTGAGATTTCGCCAGATGCTGACGGTCCCAAGCTCGGTGATGTGACCATAGCAGGGTGCGAAAACAAACGGAAACTTGACTATAGAACTCGCAGTCAGGCGATAACACCAAGCGGTAGCGAAATGGAATCGAGGGAAGTATTGACGAAAACGTGCGTCCCCAGTCGTCAACTTCAATTCCGCTAGACGTTCCGCCATTGAACAACTTTTTAAATACACAAGTGAACTGTGCTGAGGTATACTGAATATCTTCATTGTCTTAACATCCTGAGTTCGTTCTCTCACAATTTTAGTATTCGGCATGTATTTATACTAAACAAATCCTAATCTTAATATAATACGCGGTAAATGTTAAAATTCTAAAAAATGTGTTATTTGAACATCAGAGCAGACGTTTCTTTATTGACTTTGCTAGCAGAGGGCCCTGTGTTTTAAGGGGGTGAGGAATAGGCTTGCTTATATATATTAGTAACTTATATTCTCACTAATCAGCCACAAGCGAATCAAGCGTTACATTCGCAAATTCACTGGGGTTCAGACCAGAACCTTGAACCCTACCTGAAGTACCCAAGGCCTGGTAAACGTGGGCGGCATAGACTTGCTTGAATTCTATACCCTAGAGTCTAGACTAGGCCAACGACCGAGACGAGTTTTCATAGTCCATTCTCCACGAGTTGACCCTTCGAGCTCTGGGAGCGCTTGATTCGAAAGACATTATCGAAACACACGATTGGGGATGGAGCTGATTTCGTCGGCGGAAGGCCGCTTCGTAACAGATGGCGTGGCGCAAAATCTGCGCGCGGATGGGCGCACGCGGGAAGTCTTCCGCCCATTCAGCCTAGACACTGGAGTTATCCCGCAGGTGGGGCCTAGGAGGACCTTTCGCGCTACGACGGCTGACTGCTGACAGCTGACGGACGACTGAGGTCGGGGGAGAGAAACGGCGAGGGGGTTAAAAAGGGGCGAAGGAGGGGAGAGGGGTTGGGGGGTAAGGGGGGGAGTGGAGAAGGGTAAATGAGGGGAAGGTGGATGGAGAGCGTGAGAGCGTGGGAGCGTGGGAGCGTGGGAGCGTGTCAGTGTGTATGGGTGTGGTGAGCTGCACGTGGACTCTCACTCCCGCTCTTGTGACGTCTGTCTCAAACGTCGCTCTTGAACTCAACACGCTTCTTGCCTCCCGCCTCCCCCCGCCTCCCGCCTGCCCCCTTCCCTCCTCCCGCCTGTCATCAACCCAAGAGTACGCGTCGTGTGTACGCTCGAGAGTTCTAACGCATTTGCTGTACTTTGCACCCTCCTACTCCTGCCCCTACACCTGCTCCTACTCCTGCCCCTGCTCCTGCTCCTACTCGTGCCCCTGCTCCTGCTCCTACTCCTGCCCCTGCTCCTGCTCCTACTCCTGCCCCTGCTCCTGCTCCTACTCCTGCCCCTGCTCCTGCCCCTCCTCCTGCTCCTCCTCCTGCCCCTGCTCCCGCTTCCGCTTCCGCTCCTGTTGCAGGCAACCGGGTCGGCGAGGCTGCGGCTGGGCGCCACTCACATACTGGCGTGTGTGAAGGTGCGTGCTGTCACCTTGTCACGGGGGGGGTGGGTGGGATGGAAAAGAGAGGCAGCGAATGAAGGTTGAGGGGATGCGGCTGTCCAGTTTGCCAGCAGTTTGCCAGCAGTTTGCCAGCAGTTTGCCAGCAGTTTGCCAGCAGTTTGCCAGCAGTTTGCCAGCAGTTTGCCAGCAGTTTGCCAGCAGTTTGCCAGCAGTTTGCCAGCAGTTTGCCAGCAGTTTGCCAGCAGTTTGCCAGCAGTTTGTCAGCAGTTTGCCAGCAGTTTGCCAGCAGTTTGCCAGCAGTTTTACAGAAGTCTGAGAGCAGATAGTTCATCCAGAGACACGAAAATGGCTGTGTTGTGACACAGTCTCATAAGTCCAGTTCAGAGCAACAAGAAGCGACAGCCTGAACCGTTGTCTAGACCGCTTCAATCAATGTTCCACGGGATTCGTCGCTTTGTGCCCAGCTCGAAGCAACGAGTCAACTCATGTGCATGCACATCCCTTTCTCCCAGTTCCCCTCCCCCCTTCAACTCCACCCCATTCCCCGTTCTACTCTCCCTCCCCCTGCTCACTGTCCTCCACGTCCCTGTTCAACCCTGCTCGACCCTTCTCGACCCTACTCGACCCCTTGGCCTGTTCCTGTGCCCTGGCGCTGGGTGTGCAGGCGGAGATAGGGTCGCCAGCAGCAGGGCGGCCGTGGGGTGGGCGTATAGAGCTGTCTGTGGACTGCTCGCCCACTGCCACGCCTGCCTTCCGGGTACTGCTGCTTCTGCTGCTGTGATGCTGTGATGCTGTTTCTGCTGCTGCTTCTGCTGCTGCTGCTGCTGCTGCTGCTACGGTGATTGTGATGGTTCTGATGTTTGTTGTGCTCCCTTTCCACCCATGCGCACAAGTTCTCTCGCCAAACGCAGCACCCTCCTTCCCCCTTTCCGTGCCCCGGTTGTGCTGGTGGAATGGCAGGGTAGAGGAGGCGAGGAGCTGTCTCAGGAGCTGACACGTGTGCTAGAGAGATCATTTCTTGGGGGCGCAGATGGCTCAGGTGAGAGATGGAGATGGGAGGGGAGATGGAGGAGTGAGATGGAGGAGAGATGGAGGAGGGAGATGGAGGAGAGATGGAGAAGGGATGATGCAGGGCATAGACTGGAGCCTGGACTAGACTAAAATGGGATTACACCAGCAGAAGTTTCTTCTCCTCCCAAGGTCGATCCACCACCCGCTACAATGCCCCTCCCCCCTCACCCCCCTCCACCCAACCCCCCCACCCTTCCCCCCACTCCCCTTCCTCCCCCTCCCCTTCCCTTATGCCCCCCCTTCATGCCCCCTCCCCTCACGGCCCCCGTTCCCTCGCAATCCCTGCGCGGCCAGGAGCGGCGGTGGAGCTGGCGCAGCTGATGCTGGTGGAGCGCAAGAGCTGCTGGGTGCTGTACCTAGACGCGCTTCTGCCCTGCCCCCTTGTTCCATCGCCTTCACTGTCCCCCTCATGCCCTTCCGCGCTCCCTCTTCATCCCCCTCCTTGCTCCCTCATGAGTCATGTCCTCTCTCCCCGTGCGCCCAATCCCCCCGTCCCCCCTCCATGACCAGGAGCGGCGGTGGAGCTAGGGCAGCTGATGCTGGTGGAGCGCAAGAGCTGCTGGGTGCTGTACCTGGACGCACTCGTGCTCAACATGGACGGCAACCTCGTTGACGCCCTCTCCATCGCCTTCAAGGTCAGCTCCCCCTTATTCCTCCTCCGCATTTGCACACCGTCCTGCTTGCTCAACCAGGTGTGTTATGAATCATCTCAAAACGCACCTGCTGTACTCAACGAGGATGGGCTTGTGCTCGATGTGCATGGCAACCTCGTTGACGCCCTCTCCATCGCCTTCAAGCCCCCCCTTCTCCTCCTCCTGGGCACACTACTCTCCTGATTTCTCTCCGCACCCTGTTACCCCATCTCCGTCCCCCTCAACCCCCCTCCCCCCTCTTTCCCACCGTCCTCATCGGACCCCTCTTTTCCTGTCCCGCCCTCCCCCAACATCATCCCCTTTACCTTGCAGACATTTCTAAGAACATATATGCATCCCCCCCAGTTTCCCTCTCATTCTTCTCCTTCCATACAGCACTGAGCAACAGCATACCGCAAAATGCACGCAAAATGCAGAGGTGAAACGGCCATGTTTGAGGCGCCTCAAAGGCTCCCCTCTCCTCGCATGTCTCTTTCTCCCCGATCTCTCCCCACCAGGCGGCGTTGAGCAACAGTGTGCTGCCCAAGGTGGAGGTGGTGATGGGGGAGGGTGAGGACGGGGAGCCGGAGCTAGAGGTGGTGGATGACCCCGACGAGGGAGTGCCTCTTGACACCTCCTCCACGCCCATCATCGTCACCCTCAATAGAGTACGTCGTGAGGCACTTGTTTTTTGATGTGCTTATTTACTAGGCGCTTACCGTATTATTTAGGTGCTTATGTTTGGGGTGCTGACTCGGTTTAGGTGCCTACTTTTGAGGTGCTGAGCTGTGGTGTGCTGTGTTGTGCTGTGCTGTGTGCAGCTGGGGAAGCATGTGATAGTGGATGCAACGCCAGAGGAGGAGGCAGTGGCAGAGGCATCACTATGTGTGGCAGTGAGGCCGGATGGGAGGATTGTGAGTGCGACCAAGGGGGGCAATGCGGGGGTGCACCCGTCAGTGCTCGCTGAGATGCTTAACACGTCGCACCGGGTAGCCATGTCATTACACCGCCAAGTCGATTCTGCCATGGCTGCTGCTGCAGGGTTGAGAAAAAACTGAAGGGAATGGGGAGGCTGCTGTTACTTGGTGAGAGGCACGGCTGGTATTAGGTTGTATTATTGAGAAAAAAGTGCATCTGCTTCATATGTTCCTCAAAATAAGCAGCCACGTGTTGGTCGTTTGTCTGTGTCAATCCAAGGTCCTCAAACTCTCTGCTGCAATTTCTTGAAAAACGAGAAGGAAGGAATTTCAAGAACGAAAGGTGACGTTTGTACCTCCTGAGAATCACATTATAGTCACAGTGCTCAGATATAGTTATACCAGTTCCCCTCGGGATTTTCCGTTTCCTCCTCGAGTTTCCCTCACCAACAGTACCTCACCAGCTTTCGCCACTGAACAACCTACCAACCCATCCCACCCCACCCCATCCCGCCCCAATTCACCTCACCTCACCTCACCACATTCCACAACAAACTGGCACAACCACCCACCAACCACCCGCTCACCTGACTCCTCGATTTCTCCTTGTTTCCTCGATGTTTCATGGTCATTCATAGTTGGGCGTCTCACCATTGACGCTTGATCTAGGCCGAAGCTAACACGCTCCCGCTAGCACTATTGTCCGCTTCTCTCCAGGCGCATTGCATATCGAACGCAGACTCTTGGGTAGGCTCGAGAATCAAGATCGACTGAAGCAGCAGGACCCCGAGTTCCGTCGTTCGTGAGGTGTCTTTTGGTCAATTTTCTCGCTAAGGAACTTGCTTAGCACTAGTCACTTGTCACTGATTTCTCGCCCTGTACTGAAACGTACTCTTCACGGAGTGTTTCCGCATTGCGATACCTGATCGCGAAACGCCTTGTGATTCTCACCCCCATCCTCCTCCCCGCTAATGTCACCTATCTCCTCCCTTTCAGATTTTTATTAAGCTGGATCTTTCGAGATCTTCTCGCCCAACGGTCAACAACACCGTCGTTTGAATATTCCGAGAGGCAATCTCTCCGCGACTTGTTTCCGAGTCGTCTCGATATACACCTGTCGCGATGTCCAGTATCGAAGTGGAATGGCGTTACTTGGCCAGAGACGCCCCTTTGGCCGCTCGCTATAATCACGCTCTCGCGGTTGTGGAACAAGATCAAGGGGATCCCAAGGTAAAACCTTCATGCAATGTGATGATTTTCTTTCCTTTCCTCTATCCTCCCTACCTCCCTCCGGCACCCCTCCCCACTCCCTAGGTCCATGCTACTTTTTCTTTTTGAATTGCCTCATATTATGCTTCACGCGTTGAGACTATCGTTCCGTGCCAGACATTTGAACCTAGCGTTGTTCGTTCGTCATGTTTTTCTCGTTCTCGCCTCTGTTGTATCGGAGTGAGAAACTGTTGCATCTCTTCGACTGCTGCGTGTCATCACGTCCTGTCGTGCCGGGTTCGTGGCGACTCGTGTTCGTGTCATGTCGCGTCATATAATGCCGTGTCGTTTCATGTCATTTCATTTCATGCCATGCATCGCATGTTCAGGTGTACGCGGTGGGCGGGCAGAGCAAGGCAGCGCTGCCCCCAGATGCCTTCGTGGAGATCTTCCTCCGCGAGGGCGACGGATGGACCGTCGGATCGTCGCCTCCTATCGCCACAGCGGGCAAGAAGCGTGTTGGTCACGCCACAGCAGGTGGGTGGATCAGCGTATAGATAGACATTGTTGATAGATTTGTGAAACGTGACGATCTGCTGAGAGGGAGAAGAGGCTGGGGAAGGGCGATGGGGAGAGGAGCGTGGGAAGGTTGCAGTGAGGTGTGGGAGGACGGTGTGAGAGAGTAGGGGTTTTGGAAGCAGGGGGAGCGGAAAGCTTTGAGATGACATTTCGTGGGCGTGACATGTGGAGTGCGGTTCCTCTGAGTTCGCTGTGCCATGCCATTCACTTCCATGCCCTGCTCATCCTCGTTATTGCCTCCCGTTACAGTGATTGACAACACGATCTTCCTTGTGGGAGGCGAAAAGGAAGGCGTTCCTCAGGTGCGAGCCTGTGAGCCATTACATGCCATGTCATCATGCCCTTCGATATCCCTTTTTCTCCTTGGCTCGCCAACTATGATATGCCTTCCGTTTACTTGCCTCATGCCTTGCACATCTCATGCCTTGCACATCTCATGCCTTGCACATCTCATGCCTTGCACATGCCTAGCACATCTCATGCCCTGCGCATCGCATGCCTCTATTGGAACCCCTGTTTGACATCTCATGTGTGGCACCGTTCTCCTCTCTTCCACTGCTCGCACCCCACCAGAACGACATTCTGGAGTTCCACACAGCGTCTGACACGTGGAAGACGTTTGAGGTGGCGGGCACAGCCCCTCCCCCCTTGGCCTTCCACACTGCCACGCCAGTCAACAAGCGCATTGTAATGCACCCGCCCTCCCTATGCGTCCTGTCCTTGAACCAATGCTTTCTTTCTCCGCTCCTTTCTATCCTGGCCACCACCTGTGCGCTTCTTGTGAAGCTTGTGCATCTGTTTTTACTCGTTCTTCTCATGCGGCCCCCCTCTCGTCCTTGACTTATCTATCTTCCCAAATTCCCTTCTTTCTCTCTCTTGTCGTCCTTCTCCGTTTCCACCGCCCCCCTCGTCTCCTCCCTCCCTCCCTCCCTCCCTCCCTCCCTCCCTCCCTCCCTCCCTCCCTCCCTCCCTCCCTCCCTCCCTCCCTCCCTCCCTCCCTCCCTCCCTTCCTTCTCCACCTGTTCGTGTCTCCATTGCTGCTGCTCCTGTTCAATGGGCGTGCAGTATGTTATTGGAGGCAAGGGGGACAGTGCAGCAACCACCGAAGTCTATGTATACGACCCCAAGTCCCGTGCCTGGTAAGGAATTGATTAACCCCCCAGTGTGCAAAAGGATTAAAACATTTTATTATAGTTTTCATTCTCCCCTGCCGTACACACCCCTTCCTCTGCTTTTTGTCCTTTCTCCCTTGCAGACACATTCTTTGGGCTTCATCCTACACCCGCTTATTCCCTGCCCTCCCCCTTCTCCACCCCCCCCCACCTCTCCTTCCCCACCCCCCCACACGTCTCTCTCTTCCCCGACCCTTCCCCAAGGTCCAAGCCAGAAGTGCGCGGCACGCCCCCCCCCGCCCGCTACGCACACGCAGCCGCACTCGTCGAGCCTCTCCGCATCGCAATCTTCGGAGGCAAGCTCTCCGGCTCATCAGAGAACACACCCGGCCAGAACCAGGACCAGCAGCAGCAGCAACACAAGGCGTGCTCAGACCTCTGGCTTCTCCAAGTGGACGACTCCAAGCCAGATGCCATCACAGTGTCATGGGGCCAGGCGTCCTCTCAGCCGCCAGCCATGCCCGTTGTCATCTGCGGCCCCTCAGGCGTGGGCAAGGGGACTCTGATTAATAAGCTGATGGAGGAGTTCCCTGGCAGGTGCGGGTTTTCCGTGAGCCACACGACGCGGGGGCCGCGGCCGGGGGAGGAGGACGGCGTGCATTATAACTTCACGACGCGCGAGGTGATGGAGAAGGAGATTGCGGAGGGGCGGTTCCTGGAGAAGGCGGACGTGCATGGGAACCTGTATGGAACCAGCGTGGCTGCTGTGAAGAAGGTCACGGATTCTGGCAAGGTGGGTGGTGGTGGGATTGTGGGGTTGAGAGGGGAATGGGGATGAAGTGGGTGAACTGGGATGTCGGGGTGGAGTTCGGGAAGGGAAGGGAGTGGGTAAGAAAGGGTTGAACGAGTTCAGAGTAGATAAAATGGTTGCAGTGCCCATCCTTTCGCCTCTTGTTACCTTGCCAACCCCAACCCAACACCAGCCCCAACCCTTGCTGCTATCTCATGCCATTTCTACAGCCCCAACCCTGAACCTTTTTCCCCTCCCTTGGCACCCTCCTCCTCCTCCTCCCACCCACCAGATGTGCATACTGGACATTGACGTGCAGGGCGCACGGCAGGTGAAGGCGTCACCAGCACTGGATGCTGTGTTCATCTTTGAGTCGACTCAAAACGTGCGTTTCCCCTCCCGCTGCACCCTCCTCCCACCCACCAGATGTGCATACTGGACATTGACGTGCAGGGCGCACGGCAGGTGAAGGCGTCCCCGGCATTGGATGCTGTGTTCATCTTTGTGGCGCCACCCTCCTTTGAGGAGCTCGAGCGACGGCTCAGAGGCAGGTGCGTGCACGGCAGAGCCGGGCGAGAGGGGAGGGAAGGGAGGGAGGAGGGAGAGGAAGGAGGGAGGGGAATGCCGGAGAGGGAATGGGACTGTCAGGTGGAAGCGGGAGGAGGGACAGAATGACAGATGTTGATGTCGTGCAATGCGTTTCCTGCATAGCCATGCATGCATGCACTTGTCTGATGCTTGCTGGGTGATGATATGGTAATCTTCACATGCTGGACTGTGCTGCTTTATGGCAGCTTGATAGGAGAGTGCCTTGGTTGCTGTGTTAAATCGCCTATGCGTATGTGTGTGTGTGCACCTGTGCTGTATGGGGGTCTGTGCTGTTGAGTGCCTGTGGGTGGGTGTGAGCATCTGTGTGCATGTGCGCATGCGTCCATGGGTGCATGTGTGTGCGTGTGTGTGTGCGTGTGTGTGTGCGTGTGTGTGTGTGTGTGTGTGTGTGTGTGCGCGCGCGCGCGCGCGTATGTGTGTCCATGTGTGCATGTGTGGGTGAGCAGGGGCACGGAGACGGAGGAGCAGGTGGAGAAGAGGCTAGGCAACGCGCGCAAGGAGATGGAGGCGGGCAAGGACGCCACGCTCTTCAACCACACCATCATCAACGACAACCTCGATGCTGCCTACGCCAAACTCAAGGTCTGCCTCTGTCCTCCAAACCAACCCACCCCAACCCACCCCACCCCCACTACCCCTCCACACCCCCCCCTTCTTTCCCCACCCCACTCCCCCTCTCCCCTGTTGATTTTCAAGTGAGCCCTTGAACCGCACCATCATCAACGAGAGCTGCGATGCCGCGTGTGCCAAACCCAAGGTCTGCTTCGCTTCGCTTTGCACCCCCAAACCCCTGCCTATGGTTCTGAATCTTGTGGAGATGTATCCTGTTTGGTGTGGTGTGATGTGTCTCGTGTCTCTTGGAGTTGATGCAAGCGTCAGCCCTGCCTGCACTTCTTATCTCCCTTCTGTGCAGCGTTTTTCCTTAAGCTGGTGCTCGCAACCCCCCACCCCCTCTCCGCACCTCTTCAACCTCCCACCGTCCCTTTCTCTCTCCCTCTCCCCATCCCGTCCATGCACACCCACCCTTGCACACATTCCTTCTCCATCACACACATCAAAACACACACATACACGCCTACACACACCCATCAACTCACCCACACGTGCACCAACCACAGGCACTACTTGGGCTGGGAGCCGCAGCAGAGACGGTGACAGGGGGTGCGGCCTGGCCAGCCCCTCGCTCCCATGCAGCAGCAGCAGCCGTGGCCTCGCGCATCATTCTCCATGGGGGTCTCTCGTCCCGTGGGGCTCCTCTCTCAGATCTGTACGCGCCCTACCCTGCCTTGCTGCCCCTCTCCCTCCCACACTTCCTGTCCTACCTTAGTCGCGCCACTAGAACACACTATGGGTATGCTCCGTGCCCTGCTTCTCCTCTCCTCTCCCCATTCTACCTGTCCCTATCCCGATCCTTCTTCACTGTCTTCCCTCTCTGCTGTCTTAGCGATTGTTCGCTTTCATGCATCGTGCACCATGCAGCAGGAATAGTCCCTCCCTGCTTGCAACCTAGCACATCCTTTCCCCACCCTTCCCATCCCAGCCTGTTACCACTCGTCCCAGCTCCTCCACGCCCCTTGCCCCTTCCCCTCCCCACCTTCTACCCCTCCTCCGGCCTCCCCCGCTCTTTACAGTCACATCCTCGATCTGACAAGCCTGTCCGGCGAGCCCCCAGCAGCAGCAACAGGGGTGCGTTGTGTGCCCACACACTCCATCCCCACTCCTGCCTCTCCCTCCCTCATCACCAACATCCTCACCACACTCGGTCTCTCCGAGCCTCCCAACACGGCCGAGAGAATCTCGGCCAGGTTCGGGCACCGAGCCGTTGTGGTAGGCCCGGGAGAAGTGCTGTTTGTTGGCGGAGCTGCTTCGGAGGAAGGCTCGGCAACGGCCGGCCTGGCTGAGACGGCGTTGCTCTCACTGAAGGGATTGTCTGCTGTGCATTAAGGCGCGTGTCTTTAGGATCCTTGGAGGTTTCAAAGTTTTGACAGTGCCTGCCTGTCAGACAACCCTGGGGAGAACTGATTGCAGAGTTGTGGGTGGATGAAAGTGCTGTGGGGTGGGCCGTTGACTGACTGGACCAGTATTTAGAGGTCTATAAATACATACCGTACTATTCAGGTTGAAAAGGTGACGTGGGTGGGTGTAGGAACCGACGTGTAGTGTTGTCGCTAGGTGGGAGGCTCTCTGTAATCTGTGTAGGGACTGGAGAGGGGGTGATTATTATGCTGGCGTGCAAGTGCCACAACCAAAATTTATACTCAACCAAACCTTTGTACAACCTCATTTCGAACAGGAAATCGGTTTACTAGATTGACCATCTCGCCACTGCATTGATGATAATAATCGCCAGATCGGTATGTAAAGATTATTACATTGCTTGCTTATAAATAGCTACTTATGTATGCAGTATGTATAAATATACATTGCTTATAGATAGCTACTTATATTATATGTATAGAAAAACCATTCTCCTATTGGCCTCCAGGCTAAAGGGACCCTGCTAGAGCTACAATATACACACAAAAACCACACAACACACCTCTGCACTTATATTGTGCAGATTCCTTGGCGAATCTTGGTTTGGTCTGGCAGACAGATTTTGGCGCCTGAGGGTATCTTATCGACGCACTCGTATCCATTGATGCGCTTGTAGCATCCTCGAATGCCCCTGAAGTATTTTATCTGGATGAAGCTGCAGCGGTCGCTCCCGCTTGCTGTGAGCCCCTTGCTCTTTGGGCAGATCCCCACCGTGTACTCACCCGCCACCTGTATGCACGCCTGCGATGGGATGGGATGGATGGCAGGCACATAACCAAAATGAGGGTGCGTGAGGGGAAAGCATCAGTCGGGGATGTGTTGTGCTGTGCTGTGTTGCGCTGTGCTGCGCTGCGCTGCGCTCCGCTGCGCTGTGCTGTGCTGTGCTGTGCTGTGCTGTGCTGTGCTGTGCTGTGCTGTGCTGTGCTGTGGTGTGCTGTGCATGCATGATGCAAGGCCACGCAGCACCGCATGCAGGCCTTGTTGCAACCCAGTAAGGTCATACATGAGTGGAGCACTTTTGAGGCGCCTGTGCATGCATGCATGCATCACGCAGGGCCTCCTATTGTACCTCCTCATATTAACAAGTCTTCTTTGAGACGAATCAAAATGAGCCCTCGTGATCGTACCTCAAAGCGTGTGTGCAAGTCCAGGCCAGCAGCAGTCTTATTTGGGAAATTTGCCTGTTATACCAAGCCTCTCTTACCTCAAAGCCCGTGTGCAGGTCCAGGTCTGCAGTACTCGGCACGAGGCGGTTGCACTTGATGCCGGGGTTGAGGCGGAAGAAGTCGAGCGGGGAGAGAGGCGGGGAGGGCACGGAGCGAATGGCATCGCAGGTCTCGGCGGTCTGCACCAGGTAGTACTGCGAGCACACCGGTATCACCTGCCCCCCCTTCCCTGCCGCCCCTGCCCACCGCTCCACACACACCGCCAGGTTCGGCTGCACCTCCATGCCGCCGAAGCAGGTGAGGCCCGGGTTGAGATCCTGCATGACCGTGGCGCAGGAGGGGTCCTTGCTGCGACAGTCGTTGAGGTTGAAGTACTCTCCTATGGACTGGCACGTGTCGCCCTGGTGAGATGGGGGTTTGATTTGGGGGGACGGGGTGACGGTGGTGGTGGTGGTGGTGGTGGTGGCGGTGGTGGTGGTGGTGGTGTTGGCGGTGGTGGTGGTGGTGGTGGTGGTGGTGGTGGCGGCGGCGGCGGCGGCGGCGGTGGTGGTGGTGGTGGTGGTGGATGGGATGGGAGAGGGGGGGTGGGAGAGGACAGGCCGGGGGGAGAGACAGAGAGACATGCCTTTTGGGAATTCTCAGAAACCGACCAAATAGAGGTGCGGGGGTTTGGGGATTAGCATGGGCGGTATGTACTGGCCTTGTTGAAAATGGACCTCGTTCAGCTGCATCATTGGATTGGATAACACGCAAGGTGTGGGAGGACGTGCATCATTGGATTGGATAACACACAGGGTGTGGGAGGACGGATGGAATCCAAGAGGACGGTTCCACATGAAAGGACCCACAGTAAGAAGGGAGACAAGGGTTCAGAGTGTTTCACGAAGAGCAGCCACACATACACAACCACACACCCTCCAACAGCGTTGCCTGGGGCGCCGGGAAAACCATCAACACACCTCTTCAAGAGTCAACTCAAATGGCGCTTGGAAACCCGTTTTCACACCTGCGCGGTAAAAGGCCCAACAAGCGCTGCCTACCGGGCCAGTGGTGTAGTAGACGGTGCAGGGGTCGAGTCCGGACTTGGGCACGACATTGAGCACCAGGCCTACTGGCAGGGGCTCGATGCAGCTCACAGTGGGCTGCACCGGCACAGGGGGAACGGTGGGGGTGGGGGGTAAGAGTTTTTGACGTGTCAGAGATTGAGCAGAAGGAGATTGAGCAGATGGAGATTGAGCAGATGGATTATACAAACTCAAGGGGTTAACCAAGTGACGCATCACATGAAGTACTTCACAAGGAGAAGATGGATCCTGAGACGACTCAAGGATAAACCAGGGTACATACAATGCCTGTGGCACAAGCAGCAGTAGCAGCAGCAGCAGCGGCGGCGGCGGCGGCGGCGGCGGCGGCAGCAGCAGCAGCAGCAGCATCAACAGGCACCGTGCCTGCCGTTGACTCACATTGAGCTTGGTGAAGTCGTCACGGGTGAGGCCGTAGACGGGGTAGATGTCTGAGCAGAAGACGTTGGGCGCCATCACCGTGTACTGCGACCGCGTGTCTCCTGCAGGGAGCGAGTGTTACAGAGCAGAGCAAACACGTGGCACAGGGCAATGAGCACAGAGAAGTTGTTTGGGGTGAGGCCTTAGAGCAGATAAATGTCTGAGCAGAAGATTTTGGGCGCCAGGACTGTGTACTGCGAGCGCGTGTCACCTGCATGGGTGTTACACAGCACGTTGGTTACACAGCACGTTGGTTACACAGCACGTTGGTTACACAGCACGTTGGTTGCAGACCAGCAACAAGACAGATACAGAGCAGCAATCACACCAAACACAACAAGGTACCTGGAGCACAGGAGAAGGTACCTGGAGCACAGGAGAAGGTACCTGGAGCACAGGAGAAGGTACCTGGAGCACAGGAGAAGGTGCCATCGACGGTGGTGCCCTGCCTGAAGCCCGGTGGACACACACACGAGTACGACCCCGCCCCGTCATTAACACACGTGCCCACCGCACACGGGTTGCGAGCCAACGCCCCACACATGTCCACTGCAGCGCGTGCGGATGAGTCAGGGGCAGAATGGATCAGGGGCAGAATGGATTGAAGCACAACGAGCAGGTGAATGATGAGCAACAACCTTCAAAGTCAACCTAAATCCAGTTTTGAGATGTCTCAAATCCCAGCAAGCACTTCTGTCACATCTACACAATTGTGTCGTGGCGAGCGAGGCAATGAGACATGGGAAGGGAGATGAGAGATGAGAAAAGAGAGATTGGAATATAGGGAAGGAGATGGGAGACAGACGTGACACACGCACCATAGGCGTAGGTGCGGGAGGCGTGTGCACTGGTGGCTTCAATGAATGAACCTGGAGGGCACTTCCGAGAAAACTTATAGACACCCTGCAATGTATGGGAGACATAAATGAAGACACGTGCATACCATAGGCACAGGTACGGGAGACATCATACCATAGGCGCAGGTGCGGGAGCCGTCAGCATTGGTGGCTTCAATGAAGCGGGGGTCGGTGCAGTCGCAGCGGTTGGTGGTGCCCTCCACAGAACAGCTGAAGCTGCCGCACGGGTTGAACAGCGACCCTGACGCGTCGCTCCTGGCTTTTTTATAGCATGGATCCATTGGTGCTGTGCACGGGAGGAGGAGATGGAGGAGAAGTGCAACAGCAGAGGGAACAGGAAGAAGGATGATGATGATGAAAGGTGAGCAAAAGATGAAGTGTGATTGTATCAGTGGTGTGTGTGTGTGTGTGTGTGTGTGTGACTTCTGGCTTTGCTTTTTGCTTTGCAAAAATCTCCCCCCCCCCCCCCCCCCCCCCCCCTCCCCCCCTCTCTTGCAAACGAACAAGGAAACGAATGTATGCACGCACGCATGCAGTCACGCACGCACATCTGTAGTACAAACTGACCTCTAATGATTGGGTAGATTCCCGGCAGTGTGTTGATGCCGCAGACGCCATCCCCCCCCTGGATGTCCATGCGCATGTGGCCCCCATCGCCCCAGTCAGGTCCCCATGAGTTGCGGATGATCCAATAAGGCGGTGCCATGTTGGGGAAGCGCGAGTCCTTGCCCACCAGGCGGTACCCCACCAGCAGCACCACGTGGTTCAGGTTGTACGTGAAGCACGCTGGGTCCTGGTACTTGGACAGCTGAGGGGAGTAGGGTTATTCGGGACGAACATTTATGCTTGTACATTTTAACCTAGAAACAATCCTTCACAGACAACAAGGTAAGGAGGCGCTTGTTGTGCAGCAAGTATGTCCCAGTGGGTATATTCTCACCTTTGGGTTTAGAGATTGTGGGTTTAACTC
Organism: Closterium sp. Yama58-4; assembly: GCA_947470075.1. Lineage (NCBI taxonomy): Eukaryota > Viridiplantae > Streptophyta > Zygnematophyceae > Desmidiales > Closteriaceae > Closterium > Closterium sp. Yama58-4. The sequence goes on from CANIUD010000172.1 coordinate 526,857, forward strand.
TCAGCAGTTGCACTTTCCATTCTCATTATGCTCACCATGACCTAAAAGTTGGCATTTCCATTTGTCCACTCATCCCATGCTCTCCTTGCTGACCCCTTATGGTGTGTCATATGCTGTCATGTCGGCTGTTGTTCCAGCCTGGCCCACATGTGCAACATGTGGCCTCAATTGCTAGCTTGACAAGGTTGGCTATATAGCCTAGCAGTCAGCTTTGAGGTGCCGCAGCTAGCCTCAGGAGTTCAGCCATATATATGTGGCTACCTACTTCACTAGAACCTATCCTTGGACAAGAACATTGCTCTAGTCTCTTAAGGCTTGTAACATTGTCCTACCAAGGATTTCTCCTATTTATTGTGCCCCGAAGTTCACCGATCCGTTCTCTTCAACGCTTACTCTACTGGCATGTAATTTACCAACAAAAAGAGAGAGAGGCGCTGAGGATAGTGGCAAGTTGGACAAGATTGAAGGGCATATAAAATAACCATAGCGAATTAACTCAACTCAGCTGGAAACACTCACCCCATCGTAAGCTCTAAAAGAGGTCGCCGTTGCCTCTATGTGCACCACCACCGGCTGCCGCTGCACGGCCAGCACGAGGCCAAACCAGCCGTAGAACGCCGTGGACTCGAATCCCCTGATGTAGAAGTCGCCTGTCAGTGCCTGCTGCTGCTATTTTCGGGATGGTTTGACAATGACATGCAGCAAGGGAATGGACGATCAGTAGTAGCAGATGGACAGATGGACTGAGGATTTGCAGAAAGCAAACGGTGCTGGTAGCTTTAGCCAGTTTTGAGTATTAGGGACAGGAAGAGAACACAGGAGAGAGAATGGAATGAAAAGGGCGGTGTAGAACAAAGGTGGGCGAAGGGCGTATGGAGGAAAGAGGAGAGGCAGGGGGAGGGTGGTTTGGGAAGAGGGAAGAGGGAGTGAGCAAGAGAGGCAGATAGGCAACGAGGCAACGAGGCAGGCATACCATAACGACATCCTTCCCATCGCAGCTGATACCAAGCAGCTTGGAGAGGGGTGCGAACGGAGACAAGCACAGACGGCTCTTCTCTTGCTTCTTCGCATTCGCATTAATCCCCCTCCATGCCAGCGCCTTGCTGCTGCTGCGCCCCCCACCTCCTTTGAGCCGCCTCCACAAAAGGCGCCTCTTCTGTTGCCCCCTCCAGGCCACCGCCGCCTTGCTGCTGTTGCTGCGGGCCCCACCCCCACGGCTCCGTGATGCAGGCCGTGCCTTCCCTGAGCGGGAGGCTTTGAGGAGGAAGGCGAAGGCCTGGGAGGGCGAGCCGCCGCGGCAGTTGGAGCGCATGGAGGAGCGCAGCTGCAGCGCTGACAGCTGCGGCGCCACCGAGAGGTTCGCCATGATGCTGTAGGCCGCCTCTATGCTGCCCACCACCGCGTACGCCCAGCAGTCGCCTGGGGGTGGATGGAGAGCAGGAGAGATGGGGAGAGGGAGAGAGGCAGAGAGGCAGAGGGGCGTTAGAAAGGCACATGAAGGCAGAGAACATGTGGAAAAGATCAGCGTTTGAAACGCAATCAGCGAGAATGATGGGTTAATGAAAACCAGAGAATATTTAGCCCACACAAACTATCCATACTCACGAGGTCTTGCATTGCAATTCAACGAGCAAATAAAACAGAAGCAAAAAACAAAGAGCGAGGACTTGCATTGCAATTCAACGAGCAAATAAAACTGAAGCAGGAACCAAAAAAAAAAGAAAAAAACAAAAAAAAGAAGAAAAAAAAAGCCAAAAAAAAAAACAACCAAAAAAACCAAAAAAACCAACCTGTTTGTGCCTTAAAGATGGGCCGGAAAAGGTCATTGCCAAACCACGTGGAGTGGAATTTTAAGGCTGTTGAAGAGAAAGGCCCCGGCCTCGCTGGGGCGCAGACATCCTCGACGCCGGCATGGTGAATTCGACGAAGTCGTCGTCGAATTCGCTCTCAGGTTTAGATGACAGATATCATTGACTAGCCCATCCTTTGATCAACGGGTGGTATTTGACGAGCCTGTACTCTGATCAGCTAGCCCATTGACGAGCTAGGATCGGCAGGGTGTTTTTTGAGGAGCCCATCTTCTGTTCGACGAGCCCTATTCGGCGAGCCTCATCCTTTGATCGAGGGGCGATGTTCGGCGAGCCTAGTCTCGGCGAACTGGTCGGCCGAATTCGCTCGACTACGAAACCTTGCGGGGTTGTGCGAATTTCGCCAAAGAGGTTTTAGCGAAAGTCGACCTGCGGAACGACATCACGTGCTCGATGGTGGACATTTGGTGAAACCGTCGACACGTTTTCTACCTGGCACATGCGCAATGTGCCTAACGGTGCAACTGTCGACATGCACCTACTAGCAGGTGCACACATGTGCGCACATGTTCACCTGCGACTGCAGTGCTGACAGACCGCTTCCGATGCAACGCTGGCAGCCCGCCTGTTGTAGCGTTGGCAAGCCGCTCTTTTTTGTGCGCTGGCAATTCGCCTTGCAAAATGCTTGCTAGGTGTTACAATGCCTTCTTCACTATATCGATTTATTAGTTTTCTCAATTTCCTAGTGCAATCCATGCCATTTTTTTTTGTGAACACAGCAAATAGCGAGGACGCTAGTAGAACGCTACGCTCACCCGCACAACCAAGTGCCCTCCTCCATAGTCCACTCCCGTTGTATAATGATTCTCTGCAAAGGCGCCTCAAAACGAAACTCACCACAGGCAGTCTGCGTCTTAACGGGCCAGAAGAGGTCTTGGAGGAGCCACGTGGAGGTGAGGCGCACGTTGTACTGGTTCCTATTGTCACCATTCTCCCGCGGTTGGATGCCGGAGCTGGCGTAGCGGAAGAGCAGGTTCATGCCCGACGCTGCTGGGCTGATGGCCGCCGCGCTCACCTGCAGCCCCAGTGACACCGCTGCCATGTTTCGGTGCGGTGGTGGTGCCAGAGGGAGGGAGTGGGGAAGGGGCGAAGGCAGGGAGAGAAGTGTGTGGGGGGGAGTGGCCGGAGAGAAGCAGGTGGTGGGGAGAAGCAGGTGGGGAGGGGCGCAGACACGGGCAAGCAGGGGGGGATAAGGTAGGCCAGGGAGTGTGTGGGATGGGACGTTGGGAGGATTATCCATAGTGAATGTGGTTCTTGCAGTGACTGAACGGACCATGTCTGTGCACTCAGTCTCGATAAAAAGCAAACAGTGTGGGTGTGAGGAGGGGAGAATTTCTAGCTCCAGATAGAGGATGCTGAGACCTGACTTGAGAGATGGAAGGAGGGCGCAGACGAGAGAGAGAGAGGGTGTAAGAGAAAGAGAGAGATAGAGGGCGCAGTCTCTGCCTTGCCCAGACCTATGTCCGTAAACGGCCACATCATTAGGGCAAATATCGTTGAACGTGAGAGAGTGTAATGTGACACTACTGGGTGTGAGAAAGGCAAGGAGGGATGCATGAGTGTGCGTGAGTGCGGGGAAGGAAACTCACCACCACGCTTGGCGGGTGCTTGGGGGAAGCCTGCAAGACGTGTAGGTTAAGGAAGAAGGAGAGGGGGTGGGCGGGATCGACTTTATAAGAAAAGCGCATGGGAAGAGGAGAGATGCATAGTGGATGAATGATGCCAAAGCAGCAAAGAGCAATGTAAGCTATGAATTAGTAAAACGGCAGACGCAGGACCAATGACTAGATGGAGACAAGAGGGAGGAAAGCAGCATGAGTTGCACAGGGCAGCAAGAGAGGCTATAGCAGATGCCCCGACCGATGACAGCCACATTCGCACAAATGGCACCGGACTAGCCTTTTCAATGTGTGCAAGATCGACTCATCTGCCAACCCCACCAACATCTTCACCAAGGCCCTCCATCGCTCTATTCATTCGGCGCTGTTGCGCCTCCTAGGACTTGCTCCCCGCGGTGGTTAATCCAGGGGTGGTTGTCTTCTCTTTTCCAGGCTTATAACATCTATGCATGTTAAGGGGGTGTGTCAGATTATCATCCGCGATTGTAGCCTGCATCTATATTATAAGCCTTGAGTAGAGATAGACACCCAAACATAGTTTGCCTATACCACTAGGGTTAACCCTAGTTGGAGGTTGGATTGGAACCCAGCCTTGCCTTCATTTTTTGGCCCCAAAGGTTGGGTTGGGAGATGATTGAACCCCCAATAATGTTGCCCACTTTGACCAACATTATCCGACGCCCCAATAATCCATCAACCCAACTTATTGGTGGGGGGCCAATAATGATGGATAAGTTCCCAACCCCCCCGCCCCCCGTCTAGAACAACTATATAAACCCTCTTCTTGCATAATCTAATAATCAGTTCACCTTCTCGATTTCTCAAACATTTGACTTTAAAGAATTCTTAAAACTGAGCCAGGCATGCCTCTGCGCATATGATATCGACACACACTCACTTGTGGTGAAGTTCCATGCCGAGACGGCGTGCCTCTGCGCCTGGCTGCCCGATGCCGCAGTGAAGCCCACCGCAAACGTGCTCTCTAGGCGGGAGGGCTGGAGAACGTCGCACAGGGAGATGCGCGCCGACAGGACGGGCTTGGCCGGGCGCGGAGAGCGGGTGGAGGAGAGGAAGACGCGCAGGGTGCCAGCAGCTGCACCGGCAGCAGTAGCTGCAGGAGCAGCTGCAGGAGCAGCAGCAGTGGAGGGGTCATAGTCGATCCAGGCGTACTTTGGAGTGCCGTCGTTGAGCGGCATGGGGGTGGCAGCCGTGGCTATGGACACCATGCTGCCGTTAACGTTCACTCCCACGTGGTTCCCACCAGGTTTGCCGCCGCTGCTGCCTCTGCTGTTGCTGTTCCTGCTCCTGCTGCTGCCTCTGCTGCCGCCGCTGCTGCTCCCCCCATCCTGCCACGTGTCAAACTCCACTGCCACGCTGCGCGCAGCCATCCCAGCGTACCCCATGCCGCCTGCAACCACCACTGCCGGGGGGGAGGAGTCAAACGCCACCACAAAGGCAAACCCTTCGGTCCCGTTCGCAGCGGCGGCAGCACGGGTGAGAGTGAAGGAGAAGGAGGAGGAGAAGGCGAGCTCACGGCCGCACCCGTCTGCAATGAGCTGGTAGGAGAACAGCGGGACCTTCTCTGACAGAAACACGGCCCCACTAGCACCCGCCTGCAGGGGCGTGAGAGTGAAGGACTTGGTTGCACCGTCCACACTCGCACTCCCAGACGCAGTAAGAGCAGACGACACCTCCACAGGCTGAAGCGCGATGAGTGCCGATCCACCTACCACCGGCACACAGCTGCCCCTGTACTCCCCGACCTGAAACCCCTCGTCGCACCGGCACACTGGGACTTTGTTCGGGCCCTCTAAGAAACAACTCCCGTGGCCGTTGCAGGGCGGGTCTGAGGCCGATAGGCCGCAGAAGGACGAGCAGACCTCTGGGTGCCTCTGCTTGTCTCCCGGGCAGGAGAGAGAGGGGTCAGACTGGGGGACACAGTTTCCGAGGACGGATATGACAGAGCAGTTGGGTGGGGAGGAGAAGCCCTGAGTGAAGAAGTTCTTGTCGAGCTGGTACTGCACGATGTTGGGTGGCGGATCGGGCAAACTCCCTGTGAGCTGGTTGTCCCGCAGGTTGCTGGCAGCAGGGCGGGGAGTTGGGGAGACAAGGGGGATTGGAGAAAAGGGGGATCATAGAAATGGGGGATGAAAGAAGAAGGGTATCATAGAGCGCAGGGGGATTACTGCACGGATGAGGGGAAGAGAGGGGACGCGAGTTGCGGGTGGAAAAAGGGGTGGCTATGAGAAGAAGGAAGCAAGGCAGAAGAGAGACTGGAAGAAAGTCAAGGACTTCTACGTAGGGTGCAGAAGGGGAGGAAGTGCACCATGCGGTGTTAAAACTTCAGATTATGATTGAGTAATGATTCAAGAGGTTCTATAATATAAGCATGGAGAAAAAAGAGAGTGTAAGAGGAGCTAACCATATTGGCAACTAAGCTGGCCAATCGGTGAGGTGCCTTGTATGCTAAGCAACCACAAATTGTAGGCTGGTTGGGATTGGTTGGGCTAAGGACCAAAGGTTGGCAAGTGCCAACCAAGGACCACGGACCAATTCCAATTTCGACTGACCATAAATAGTTGTTGGAGGGTACACCCAACAACCCCCGAATAACATAAATGACTACACATTCTATTGTAGCCTATGGATGTTGTAAGGTATACAAATACAATATGAGGTGCAGACAGAGTGCGGTAGGGTACAGGTATTAGAAGCGCAGAGCGAGTACGAAAGGAGGGTGGGATGGATGGCATACAGGACTGTGAGCTTGACAAGGCCTGTGAAGGTCTCTGGAATCTCTCCGCTGAGGCGGTTGCCACTCAGGTCCCTGGCAGGCAGCAGCAGCGGCAGCAGCAGCGGCAGCAGCAGTAATAGCAGTGGTAGTGGCAGCAGCAGCGGCAGCGGTTGAAGGAAAGAGGAGGAGGGATGGAGAGGGTGGAAAGAGAGAGAGAGAGAGATAAGGACGAGAGAGAATGGGAAGAACAAAATAGTGAGTGCATTGAAGGAGGTGAGGGCAAGGAAAGGAGAGGAGATGAGAAGAGAGGAGAGGAGAGAGGAGGAGAGAAGAGGAGAGGAGAAGAAAGAGGAGAGGAGAGGAGAGGAGAGGAGAGGAGAGGAGAGGAGAGGAGAGGAGAGGAGAGGAGAGGAGAGGAGAGGAGAGGAGAGGAGAGGAGAGGAGAGGAGAGGAGAAAAAAGGAGCTCAAGATGATGCCGAAGGTGTCAAATCTACGAGGAGGTAATGAAAACGCCAGGGGCAATCTGGTGGAAACAGAGAAAATGCAGATGGATGGGTGAGGAGGGAGGTGGATCACAAATTGAGGTAGTGAAAGGGATATAGGTCATGGATGGGTGAGGACCGAGGGACGGAGGGAAGGGAAGGAGATACGAGGAGTTGAAAACGGGAGGAGGGTAGGTGGGTCACAGCAGTGGAGGGGTAGTGGAGCAGGGGAGGGGGAGCAGCAATGGATACTTACAGGTGCTCGAGCTGGAGGAGGCCGCCAATGGTTGGTGGAATGGTGCCTGTGAAGTTGTTGTCGGCTAGACGACTGTGAGGATGGGTGATCAGGGAGGAGACGGCACGGCACGGCATGGCACGGTATGGTTTGGCATGGCATGGCATGGCACAGCACAGCACAAAATGAAACGGATATATAGCACAGCACGGCACAGCATGGCATGGCATAGAATGGCATGGCACATCAGTGCGGAGCAGCACAGCGAGACCACACATGTGGGGGAGGAGACAGACGAGAGACGATGGGGAAACACAAACATAAAAGAAGACTGCGGAGACTTGGAGCTGCGGGCAGGTGGGGAAACGATTTAAAATTGAGACAAGGGTGAAGGCACGCCTCACGAGGGTGAGGGCAAACAAGAGACACGAGGCAGCAAGAGGCAATTAGGGAGGCACGCCTCAAAAGGTGTCAAGGAATACATTGATATGTGCAATATATTCAGTTCCGTGCTTGTTTGGTGTAGACAAGGTGGTGTTAGGCGTTGGGTTCATGGGAGTGACGCGAAGCTGGGGGACCCAGGGATTAGCGAGGCATAAGGAGGAAGAGCCCAAGGGGCATCGGGTCCTGGGCAATCTGGATGACCAATCCTGACGAGCAGTGAGTGGAAGTCAAGGTAGTCCTCTGGAAATTGGGCGACACGGGGTAGGAATTGAAATAGGCTAGGAATGCACAACTCAAGACGTTCTCTAGTTTGTTTGCCTCGTATAGTGGATCGAAGTTGCCGTTTGAAGCTGACTCCAGCTAGGTAGCTAAGCCACTGTGGGCAGCCATCGAGTGGGAGCGTGAATCTCTCGCAAACGAGAGAACCAATTGGCAGCATGGATGGACTGCCACGAGCTGCGCTGGCAGCGAACGTATTCGCTTCGGGAAATTCCGCCGTCGCGACGGATGCGCTCACAGGAGCGGGAACGATCGCCAGGTCGCTCGCCTAAGAGAGAGGCGGATCGGATGGCAGCTGGTGACGGACGGCGCGCTGGAGGCGAGACCGATCTGCAGACGAGAGCGGCGACGAGGCCTCAGCCGTCAAGAAGCGATTCCTGGGATCTGGCAAAAGGCCAGCGGGGCGCGGGAGCAGGGCATCACAAGGATGCCGACGAGCTAGACTCGCTGGAGTCGGCAACTGAGGCTGACGGCAAGGAGAGATCAGAAGATGTCCTGGTCGTGCGGGACGGAGAGAGAAAAGAAGAACATTCGCGAAGCAATCGCGGAGAGGAGCATGAAGAGCGCGGAGGGGAAGCTACTCGCTTGGTGGACAAGATGTGCGGGAGAGGCGCGAGGCACCAGGGGAGCGTCGCGGATACAGATCGAGCACCAGAGGGGATGCGCCAGGGGAACATTGCGGATGCAGATCTTGCGCCAGAGGAGATGCGCGGGAGTGACGCGAGGCTCAGGGGGAACATCGCGGGTGCAGATCTTGCGCCAGAGGAGATGCGTGGAAGTGACGCGAGGCGCTGCGGAAGCGCGGATGCAGGTAGCGCGGCGGACGAAATGGGTGACGGCAGCGTAAGGCGCCGCGGGAGCGTAGAGGCGGATCACACGGCAGAGATGATGCGTGGGGAAGACACAAGGCGACGAAGAAGCGCAGTAGCAACTCGGTTGCCAGGGAAGCGGGTCGATGAAAGGAAACAAAGTCATGCGCCGGCAGGAGCGTATCCCTCGCCAGAACCACGGCGAGAAAATGAGAGGAGGAGACGCATGGCGATGGGAGCCTGGCGATCTAGCGAGGGGAGAAAGAGGAGGTGGGGGAACAGGCGTGTGTACCAGCAGCAGCAGAAGCAGAAACCGAGGGGAAAGACCAGCAAGTGGAGGAAGGAGTGCGCGCATCGGCAGCAGTGGAAGCAGAGGAGACGGACGGGCAGGTGGGAGCAGGAGCGTTACCAGCAGCAACAGAGGCGGAAGAGAAGGGCGAGCAGGAGGGGGCAGTGAAGAAAGGGAGGAAGGAATGGCTGAATAGGATGGGCGTTGGAGGGAGTAATTGGCAGTGGGGATGAGCAGTTTCCCGAACACCCGTTCGGTTCGTCACGAACATGTTCGTGACGAACCGAACGGGATTTTTTTTTGCCCTAAAATGTTCGTCACGAACATGTTCGCCGTTCGCGCGAACATGTTCGGTGTTCGCGCGGCGCGACGAGCCAAGGCGCGTCGAACACGAACGTGTTCGTGTTCGACCCGCCAGTCGACGAACACTAAATGTGTTCGTCGACAAAAGTGACGCGACAGATTTTAGGGTTTCGGCAGGACCCATTCTGCCTCATTTTATCTAAGCAACTCGACCATGGCTCTCCCAATAGCCCGCCCACCCCCTAACCACCTACCACAGCCAGACATTCTATACTTAGCTTAGACCGTTTAGTTAGGGAACTTGGGCGTTCTTGCACTATAGTGAAGTATTACCTCAATGCTACGGACGTAGCATTAGCTCCATAGTATAAACTTCGTATGTACCTACCATTACAACATGTTGTGTTTGATGTTTTTTGCAACATGTTGGCATGGCTACTATTAGTTATTTATTGTAGGCACTGGAAAGGTAAACCCTAAAATTAGAAAAATATAGTCCCATTTACATAGTTGCAGTAGCATAGGGAGTTGTTAAATCTAGTGTATTGCAGTCCCAACCCCGCTCAGGCGAACACGAACATGTTCTGGCCGAACGTGTTCGTGTTCGCTAAAAGGTTCTAACTGTTCACCTATGTTCCCGAACATCGAACACCCTTTCTGCAGGAAAGTGTTCGGCGAACCGAACGAACAGCCATGTTCGACCCCAGGCGAACACGAACATGTTCGTGTTCGCCATATGCTCATCCCTAATTGGCAGCAACCGCTAAGGACAGTAGAGTTGTTCTATGATGGATTATACGCGTATAGCGTATATACGCGTGTCGTATATACGCTAGCGTATAAACGCTATACGCAAGAGGGGTCTGATCAAGGATACGCTTTTCTGGGCAGGTAAAAAACTTTTCCGGGCAGCGCAAAAAAACCCCCAGGGACTGTTTCAGGGGGGGATTCAGTGGGTTGTGTTTCAGAGACATTTTTTTTTCCCATAATACATTCACCATGACCCTTACACAAAACATCCAAGTCTCATAATACTCCCTACCACCGCTAAGACGCGCCCTAGCATTCTCCTAAGTCCGAAAGGCGGGTGGGGTGGGAGGGTGGAATAGACATTATCGCTAGGGAGAAAAGTAACCCTGTTGGAAGCGGAATGGATGGTATGGATTGACGAATTCGTAGTGGGGCTGGCTGGAAAGTAGCGAGAGGCTTGTTGGGGGTTCAAGTTGACAGGTTGGAGTTCGTAGATGGGATGGGTTTCAATGCGGTAGATGGGATGGGTGTCATAACTTAGGCTTAGAACTGATACATTAGTAGTGAGCTTGAAGCTCTTTAAGTACATCCAAGAAGGGCAAGGAATGGATGGGGAAGGAAATCGGGGGCAATCCCTAGGGATTGGGGGTAATCCCATGGCAATCTCCAATTGGTGGGTTGAAGATTGTTTGGAGATTATATTTGGGTTTGGTTGGGATGTAGGTGTACACCCAACCAAACACAAAGTGCAAACTACACTAGGATATAAATATATAAAGTACAAAGTGTGAGATTGATGGCTAACACTAACACCCCCCCATAGGCGTCAATCGAACTCAGGGTAGAGAGGGTGGAGCACAGAGCCCCATGGCGCCAAGGAGACGGTGATGAGAAACTTTCCCAAGGGGCTTGGTGAACAGATCAGCCAGGTTGCAGTCAGATGCAATGTACTCCACATTCAGCTGCTCCCGCTGGACAAGGTCACGGATGAAGAAGTGCCGAAGTTCGATGTGCTTGGTGCGAGTGTGATACACAGGGTCCTGGGAGAGGTGGATAGTACTCTGGTTGTCACACCAGAGGGTGGGGGTGGACTGAGGGAAGCCCAGCTCCTGGAGAAGAAAAGTGAGCCAACGGGCCTCCTGAGCAGCCATGGTGCCAGCGTAGAGCTCTGCCTCACAGGAGGAGAGGGAGACTGCTGACGACCTGGTGGAGGGCCAACTGACAATTCCGCTTCCAAGGGTGAAGCAGTACCCCTGAGAGGAGCGTCGGTCGGTCTGGTCATCAGCCCAGGAGGAGTCAGTGTAGCCTTCCAGCCGAGGCGGGGAGAGCCCACCAAGTGTGAGAACGTGAGACTTGGTGCCTTGGAGATAGCGCAGTACCCGCTTTGCCGCCTTCCAGTGAAGATCAGTGAAGCGCCTAGGGGCCACGTAGCGAGAGAGGACACTGACTGGATATGCCAAGTCCGGCCGGGTGCACATCATGGCATACATGAGGGACCCAATAAGCTCTGGATATGGCTCAGAGCAGGCCTCTGGTGTGGGTACAGCTGGGGCTGTGAGGAGGTGTTGCAGTGGCAGAGGGGTGGCAACGGGTGTGCACAGCTCCATCTCAAACCGCTTGAGCACATTGTTGATGTAGAACTCCTGGGAGAGTGAAATGGTGCGAGCCTTGCGATCACGTGTGATCTCCATCCCCAGGTAGTGCTTGAGGTCACCGAGGTCTTTCATCTGGAGAGCCTTGCTCAAGGGCGTCTGGACAGAGGTCATCTGGGCCGAGTCCTTGGCAACGAGGATGAAGTCATCGACGTAGACCAGGATGTAGAATGGCTCAGAATGACGGCGGATGAAGAGAGTCGGGTCAGCAGTTGAAGGGTGGAAGTCCAGGGAGAGGAGGACTTCTTTCACCTTGTTGTGCCATTCGCGAGGGGCTTGCTTAAGGCCGTAGACGGGGCGATTCAGCTTCCAGACAGTGTTGGGAGGGAATTCTCCTGGGAAGCCTTCAGGTCGGTCCATGAACACTGTTTCCTTGAGGTGTCCTTGTAGGAAAGCTGATGAGGCATCCATGGATTTGATCTCAAAGTCTTCTCGTGCTGCTACATCCAAGAGCGTGCGAATGGTGGGAGGTTTGGATGTGGGGGAGAAGGTCTTGAAGAAGTCGTGGTACTGCTGTTGGGTGAAACCCTTGGCAACGTAGCGCGCTTTGAACACCGGGGCCTCGTCAGGGAGCTGTTTCACACGAAACAACCACTTGCCCCCGACGATGTTGACTCCTGGAGGTGGAGTCTCGTCGTCGAAGGAGTGGTTGCGGGTGAACGCTTCAATCTCAGCTTCCATGGCGGCACGCCATTCGGCTGCATGGGGACCCGAGAGAGCCTCTTGGACGGTGAGAGGGATAGGGATGGTCGGGTTCTCCGCGAAGTTGAGGGAGGGTGAATCAGTGATGTCGGGGAAGATGTGCGAGAGCTGAGGAATGACGGCGTGAAGATCACAGAGCTCCTCATGCCTGTCTTCCAGAAGGGTAGAGGGCACATCCCCCCCAGCAGGAGGAGTCGGAGTGATCGCTGTGCAGCGGATAAGTAGGGCCAGTGGGAGGGCAGCGCCGTGCGAGCGAGTGCCGTGAGCCACCGGAGAGGAGGGTGGGGCTGGCGGTGTGGGAGGGGTAGATTTAGGAGACTTAGGCGGGGGAATTGGTCGCCGCTGGTACGTGATCAGTTTGGGCGACTTTGGTGGAGCGGTGTCCTGGGTGGAAGAGGGGACTGGTGGAGGAGGTGGGGCCGGAGGGTTCGACCGCCGATGGTATGTGATGGGTGCGCTCGGAGGGAGCGGCGCAGCTGGCAGAGGGGGAGGTGAGGGGGAGAGAGGAGCGGCTGCCGAAGACACCGGGGAGGTCCGGTCAGAGACCTCAGAGGGGGATGGTGCGATGGCAGGAGAGGGAGGAGGTGAGGGAGCTGGTGCAGGCGGGAGTTCGGGAGGCGCATCAAAGTCTGCCCAGACAAGAGAGGGCGGATCAGAGGGAGGATCCTGACCCGAGGTGGAGTAGAATGGGCGGGTCTCATCAAAGACCACGTCGCGGCTCCGAACTAGCTGTTGAGTGGAGGGGTTGAGGAAGAGGTAGTCAGGGGAGTCGGCATTGTGCCCAAGGTAGACGCACGTTTGAGTCTTGGGGCCGAGCTTGCCACCGTGGTGCCGCCTAGCCTGAGGGTTGAGGAGGACATAGGCGGTGCATCCCCAGACGCGGAGAGAGCGAGCAGTGGGTGTTTTCCCGAGTCAAAGTGTGGTAGGAGTGGTGTCAGGAAGATGCGGGTGGGGGTAAAGATTGTAGAGGAGGGCAGCATGGTAGAGGGCGTACCCCCAGAGAGAGAGCGGAGCATTGGAGTGGCTGAGGAGGCATCGAGTGATTTGCACCAGGGTGTGGTTGCGGCTTTCTGCTATGCCGCTCTGCTGCGGGCTGTCGGGAAGGGTGAAGTTTTGCTGGATGCCTTCGGAGGAGCAGAAGGCTTTGAGCTTGTCGTTGCAGAACTCACCCCCCCCATCCGAGTGAAGGCGCTTGACCTTGCGGTCAAAGGTGGTCTGTGCCTGCTTGACCCACGCCATGATGACCTCAGGAGCCTCGGCTTTAGTGTGGAGGAGGTGAACAGAGACGTAGCGGGAGTGGTCATCCACGATAACAAGGAAGTAGCGATAGCCACCTCGTGCGAGAACAGGGGCAGGGCCCCAGACGTCCATGTGCACGAGGTCTAGTGGGGCTGCTGCAACTGTGGGTGAGGTGGGATGGGGTTGTTGGCGCAGTTTGCTCTTGGTGCAATCAAGGCACGTGGGAGCGGGTGAGTCAGGTGGTGGAGGAAGTGTGGCTGGCAGGCCGAGTAGAAGTTTTTTGGAGGCCATGTAAGCAAGCGTGCGGAAGTTTGGGTGCCCTAGCCAGTGGTGGTAAAGGATGGTCGGGTTGGAGAGGCTGCGACATGAGCACGGTGTGGTGGTAGCCTGTGCTTGGGTGTTTGAAACCTGAGAAAGAGGTACGCGTAGCGTGTAGAGGCCGCTGCTGTTGAGGGTGAAGCAGGCCAAGATTTTGTTGGTGAGTGGATCGATGATGTCGCAACATCCTGAATTTCCGTTTGAGCCACTAGGTTGTGGCGTAGTGAAGGCACGCACATGCCAGTGACAGTGCCGGATGGGAAGGCGGGGCATGGGACTGTGGAGGTACCCTTGGCGAGGGTGGTGAAGCTTGAGTCAGCTCCTAAGAGAGGGATAGGTGTTGGGTAGGGTTTGAAGGAGAGTGTCTCCTTGAGCACAGTGTGAGTGGCCCCGCTGTCGAGTGTGAACTCTATGTATTGTGGTGCCTGTGATGAGCCGATGTACTGGGAGGTAGCTTCATTAATCATGGCAGTGCCAGGGAACAACAGGTTGATACGCACATCAGCAGGAGCACTATCACTAGCACTAGCCGAAGCGGGGTCCTGGACCTCAACTAGGTTGGCCTTACGAGGGCGCATCCAGTTTGGCGGCTTCTTGTCAACTCCGTGGATGGCATACCACTCGTCGTCTTTCTTCTTGAAGCACGTAGCAAGGGGGTGGTTAGTGCCACCACACACTTGTCCCTTGCGGTTGCCATACTTGACGACGTAGGGGCACGGAGGAAAGCGGTTGCGCTGGAAGGGCGCCGAGGCGAGAGCCGCTGCGACACTTGCTTGGGGCATGGGAGCGCGGATGGCGTACGCCTTGGCCTGAGCCGTGGAGTCTTTCTCGGCAGAGAGGAGTGCGGTGGAGACCTTAGCAAAGGTGAGGTCTTCTGCCGAGAGCGTGAGGAGCATCTTCCTCGTGACTTCATATGCCGAGGTGAGTCCAACAAGAAGGGCGGCTGCAGGGGCTTGCTCGGGGAAGACTATACCCAGCTCCTTGAGTTCGCCATGAATGGTCTGCACCTTGGCAATGTAGTCGGCCATTCCCGAGCAGTCCTCAAGACGGACCTGAAACATGCTGGGGATGAGAATGGCCACTCCGACCGCTGTCTTGTTCATGAACCGATCCTGGAGATACTTCCAGATGGCGTTGGAGGTAGGGTAGTTATGGAACGTGTTGACAAGTTCGGGAGGGGTGGAGGCGATGAAGACGCTGATGATGGCAGCATCGGCCTTCTCCCATTTCCGGTACTTCTCAACAGCTTCCTCGTACGCCCTCACGTCAGTGTCACTTGCGGATTCGGTCGGTTCACGGGGGAGAGTAGGCTGCTTCCCCTTGCCACGGTTGAGGAGGACGTCCTTGAGGTCAAGTCCCTGTACGTCACGACTCAGAAGGTGCTTGTCAACTCCGTAGCTCCATGCCTTGAAGTTGGAGCTGGAGCCATCGGCTTCAAGGCGGAGCGGGGTGATGGGGTTGGCCATGGTGGAAGAGGAGAGAGCCATGGTGAAGACCCCTTAACTTCTCGCGCGGAGCGCCGCTCTTAAGTCACCGATAGTCACTTCGGTGACTTCGAAATCCGACGGACCAGAAAGGCAAAAATCGTCAATGTCGGCCGCGTCGAATTGCCTCGTAGAAGGAATTTTCAGGCCGTCGAAATTAGGTCGAATCGGCCGATTTTGATAGAGCTAACCCTAATCCCACACACCCCCCCACACACCACCCTCAGCTTCGCGGCTGCGCTGCTGCTCGGCTTCACGGCTCCACGGCTGCTCGGCTTCGCGGCTACGTTGCCGCTCGGCTACGCTGCAGCACCTGTTCAGCTGCGGGAAAAGGGGGGGGATGGGGGTAGAAGTGCAGATGCAGGGTGACGGGCGGCAGCCCGAAGATGACGCTGCGGGGCGACGGGCGGCGGCCCGACGAGAAGCTGCGGGGCGACGGGCGGCAGCCCGACGAGAAGCTGCAGGGCGACGGGCGGCGGCCCGACGAGGAGAAGAAGGGCGACGAAAACCGTTCGACGAAAGCGAGCGCGCTCGACGAAAATCGAGCGATAGGTTATAGCGCCGACGATGCGCTTACCAGAAAGATTGTTGACGTCGTCGAAATTGACGGGAACGTGGTGCGGGAAGATTTCCGCCTATGAACGTCGCGAATCACCGGCGACAAGATTGACGATGGCTACGCTACGCCGAGGTTTGCGGGACGAGCATCCGCGAAGATAAGAGGATCACGATCCGCGTATGCGGTTGAAGCGCTCTGCTACCATGTCATAACTTAGGCTTAGAACTGATACATTAGTAGTGAGCTTGAAGCTCTTTAAGTACATCCAAGAAGGGCAAGGAATGGATGGGGAAGGAAATCGGGGGCAATCCCTAGGGGTTAGGGGTAATCCCATGGCAATCTCCAATTGGTGGGTTGAAGATTGTTTGGAGATTATATTTGGGTTTGGTTGGGATGTAGGTGTACACCCAACCAAACACAAAGTGCAAACTACACTACTCTAGGATATAAATATATAAAGTACAAAGTGTGAGATTGATGGCTAACACTAACAATGGGTTGTAGATCTGAATTCAGCATTCGATTTCCCAAATGTGCCTGAAAAAACATTCGAAGTCAGATCTCCAAATGCCTAGACCACAGATTCGCATTTCGACTTCGGCGAAATGCTCACCAAGAAAATCCGCATATTTTCCGCGATTTTATTTTTTCGGGCAGCCCTAAAAATTTTGTGACTGCGTATAGCGTATTCCCTAGCGTATAGCGTATAGCGTGCATACGCTAGCGTACAAACGCTAAACGCTAAGGGCCTTGAGCGTATAATCCATCATAGGAGTTGTTCGGGGAATTCGAGGCAGAGGTGAAGACTGGTGGGACAGTGAAGGAGTGGATAAAATCAGAGAAGCAAGCGCAGGGAAGTAGGATGGCGGAACTGCTGGGGGAGGGAATGGTAAAGGAGGCCATGCGAGAAACCGAGACAGATGTGAGGAGCGTAACAGCAGAAATGGCAGGCAGATGGGGGCAAGAAGACCCACGGGTAGTAGGGGGGGCAGGTCCGCTATGGGACAAGGCCCAGGAGCAGGCAGAAGCAGAAGGGAAGAACGAAGAAGTGAGGGTTAGGGCAGGTGTATCAGCTGAAATGACGCGCAACTGGTGGTAAGGGGAACTAGGGATAGCAGGATGGGAGGGTCCAGTGTGGGACACGGCCCAGGAGCGGGAGGAAGCAGAGAGGGAGAGCAAGGAAGTGGGGGCAAGGGAGTGCCTGCCAGCAGGGGAAGAAGCGGACGATACTGGGGGAGAGGCTGAGAATTGGGTGGCCTGGAAGGGAGCCAAGGCAGCAGGCTATCTGAGGGGAGTGATACCAGCAGCAGAACAGGACTTGCATACAGTGCAGTCGGGGGATGCATGCAAGTATGAGCAGCAACAGCAGCAGAGCAACAGATGGACGGAGAAAGCGGTAAGGGTGGGAGGAGAAGAGAAGGGTAAAGGAGGAGACCCGAGATGTGGAGCGGGAACGGGTGCAAGAAAGGATGCAAGTAGTGTGAGGGGTAGGAGTGTTCGTGCTGGAGAAGGAGAAAGAAGAGCAGATCGTGAACCGCCAGACCCACACGGCAGGGGTGCAGAGCAGCCGTCCTCAGCTGGGAAGTCCTGTGCCTCGGGCTCGAGCAGCTCGAGCACGAGCACAGGAGGGGGCAGGTAGTGGCTGAGGATGAAGAAGGGTACAAGGGAGCACGGACAAGGCAGAAGTGAGGATGAACAGGAGAAGGCAGCAGGAGTGCAGGGACAGGAGCAGGTAAGGGAGAGGATTCCGACAGCTGTCACGGAATACATTGATATGTGCAATATATTCAGTTCCGTGCTTGTTTGGTGTAGACAAGGTGGTGTTAGGCACTGTAGAGGGAATTGTTAGATGTACTGTAGCGAGGGGGTTGGGTTCATGGGAGTGACGCGAAGCTGGGGGACCCAGGGATTAGCGAGGCATAAGGAGGAAGAGCCCAAGGGGCATCGGGTCCTGGGCAATCTGGATGACCAATCCTGACGAGCAGCGAGTGGAAGTCAAGGTAGTCCTCTGGAAATTGGGCGACACGGGGTATGAATTGAAATAGGCTAGGAATGCACAATTCAAGTCGTTCTCTCGTTTGTTTGCCTCGTATAGTGGATCGAAGTTGCCGTTTGAAGCTGACTCCAGCTAGGTAGCTAAGCCACTGTGGGCGGCCATCGAGTGGGAGCGTGAATCTCTCAGGTAGTGGCTGAGGATGAAGAAGGGTACAAGGGAGCACGGACAAGGCAGAAGTGAGGATGAACAGGAAAATGCAGCAGGAGTGCAGGGACAGGAGCAGGTAAGGGAGAGGATTCCGACAAAGGTGCCTGGGAAGGTAGGAGTCATTATGGGTGCATGCATGCATGAGGAGACGCACAGATTTGTGAGGGATGTTAACGGGGCAACGTTGGGAATGGACCCATTTAGTCGGTTGTTCTGAAGCTGACTGTCAATCAGCAAGGGAAGGGCACGGGGAAAGCGGGGGGGGGTGGGGGGGGAGAAGAGTGTTTGGGAGGGAGGGGAGATACAATACCAGCAGCTGCGAGCAGCAACGGAAAGGTGGAGGGGAGTGCAGTGAATGGTGGGCTGAAGAGCAGCAGGCTCATGCATCATGCGCGTGTGTGTGTGATGTGATGCGCAGTGTCAACTGACGTGGAAGTGCTTAATGCGTAGCATGTACGACGCAGAAGGAAACGTAAATGTGGCGTTTGGATGTTTGTTAGTCTAGGTGGTGTACGTTCATGCTTAGGGTTGGTTAGGGTTTGCATATATCTTCCTTATCACTCTCTTTTCTAGTTAATTCAATACATTGCAACATGGTATCAGAGCGAAGGTCTCGGGTTCAAATCCTAGAGTGCACCTAGGGCATCCCAGTGCGGGGGGGGTGTCATAGGTGCACTAGAGATACCCGATTGATCCTAGAGAAGGGCTACGGGTACGTTGGTCTGGGGGTTATGGGCGCACTCACCCGCTGTCTTTTTTTTTTTTTTTTTTTCTTTATCTCAGTGGTTAGTGGCTGGGATTCTGACATGGTAGCAACACATGAAGCAACCACTTGATCTGCGAAATGCAATGCATGTGATGCGTGCGTGCGTGCGTGCGGGCGTGCGTGCGTGTGCGTGCGTGCGTGTGTGCATGTGCAGCAATGAGCATACAGGTCTTTGAGGCGCTTGAGAGTCATGAGTGAATCGGGAAGGGAGCCATTCAGGAAGTTGTCGCTCAAGCACCTGATAAAGGCACATGGCATTGATTAAATGATTGATTGATTGAATGATGTTGTTGACAGAGATTGATGCTGGTACAGACTGAGATTGATAGTCGATGCTGACACTTACAGAGAGAGAATGTTTGAGCAAGGGTTAGAAGCGTCTACCTTTGGGACGCCCCAACAGGAGTATCAAAAGTGAGAGAAGAAACGCATCAACACGGCATGCCATCATGTGCTCTACTATAGGTGCTAGGGAAGTGGAGAGTCAGGGTGGTTGGAGCGGAGGGTGAGAGTGGGAGGAGGAGGGGAGAGAGAGACACACACAGACACAGACAGACACAGACAGACAGACAGACACAAAGACACTCACAAACGTTCACACAGACAGACACACACATGCACACGCAGTGTTGTCAGTAATGGCACGACGTTTTTCCACCTGCCTGTTGCTCCATCAGTTCACTTACAAGCTCTCCAGTTGCGGTGGACCACCAACGGCTGGCGGACCAGCTACAGCAGCCGTTGCCGCATGGGATGCTGAAGAGGGGATGCTCATTGGCCTGTCTAAGCTCTGAAACACACTGCTGTCCATCTCCCCCTTCAGCAGGTTCCTACCCAAGTTCCTGCACAGTGGAGTGAGGAAGAGGGAGGTGCGGTGTGTCACCAACAGCTGGCGGACCAGTCAGCCGTTGCCGCACGGGATGGTGAAGGGAGGGCGGCGATCACCCTGTCTGAGCTCCGAAACACACTGCCGTCAATCTCCCCCTTGAGCAGGTTCCTACCCAGGTTCCTGCGCAGCACAGTGCAGCATAGAGCAGCGCAGCGTGAACACACAGAGAACGCGGGGGGCATCGGGAGGGAGAGTTGTGCCGTTGCTCAATAGCTTGCCCAGGTACGGTGACGAGCAAAGCGAGAGAATTATTGAACACAACCACAGAAATGCAGCCACCTCTGGTCGAGGCGCTAGCCTATGTGACACTCACAGTATCCGAAGCCAGGGCATGGCAACGACAAGGGGGGGGATGGCCCCTGACAATTGATTGTTGTTGAGCCACCTGAGACGATGCATTATAATATGATTCGAATGGGAAAATGGCAGAGGGGAGGAGATGACAACTCAGCAGCACAGCACAGCCAGCCAGCCAGTACGTGAGACAGGTTCAATCTGGCTGGTTCGCTGTGAAATGGAATACTGTTCATTGGGACCGTAGAGCGAGAGACTAACACATGAGACAGACGAACCCACCTGGTTCGGCTCGTGTCAAACCTGGTCAGGCCAACTACAAAACTGGGCAGAACCTGGTTCAGCTGTGGTCGGGCCAGCTTTGGACAATCCCAGCCTGGGTTTGGCACATGGAAAGGAGGCCTTACAGGGTTTCAAGCGTGACAAGAACGGAGAATGTCAGTGGGATAGTGGCTGGTATGAGGTTGCCGTTTAGAAACCTGCACAGACGCATGCATGTAAGAGCACAGCGGAGGCAACAGCGTTGGAATCACTTTTGAGAATTCTCAAAATTGGTTCCAAGTTTGACAAGAACCGGGAATGTCTTTGGGATAGGGCCTGGTATGAGGTTGCCAATCAAGTAGCTGCACAGATGCATGCATGTAAGACCACAGCGGAGGCAACAGCACATGCAGCAACACAGGCGAGAGACAGATGAGAGCACAGACGATGAGAGCACAGGCGAGCGCACAGGCAAGAGCACAGCGCATCATTCACTCGGCATGTGGTGCCGGATACACCAAGCAATATGCAATCCTGCACGGCTGAAGGGCAATACAACCATGCCATGCCATCACCACCAGCAGCCTCGTGGGCTGCATGCAAGCATGCAAGCATTGCAATGAAAGCACTCAGCTCAGCGAAATGATAAGAATGCCTATTTTATAGATGGCCTGGAAGATGAGCAGGATGACGGTTGTGATGCGGTGGTGGTGAGATGACTGACAGTTGCTGGAGGGTGGTGAGGGAGTAGACTGGATTTGGAATGGCGGTCAGCCTGTTGTAACCCAGGTCACTGCGATAGCGAGGAGAGAGAGCACCAAGGAACGGCCATGCATGCACAAACACAGGCACACTTCCATCTTAAAAAAAGCGAGCATGGCACAAGGGAGCAGCAAAAGAAGGGGAAAGAGGTGGGAGGGCACGAGAGCTCGAGGAAAAGGCGGTGCAGGAAGGGGATTGAAGCTGGATGTTGGGAGGAGGCTGGAAGGCACTGACAGGACTTCAAGAGTTGGTGTGGGGATGGCGCTGGGAGGGGTGAAGCCTGTAAGAGAATTGCTGAAGTGTTTTTTTGAGAATTCTCAAAAAAACACTTCAGCATCATTGATATGATCAGGTTGTTGGGAGGAGGCTGAAAGGCACTGACAGGACTTTAAGAGTTGGTGCGGAGATAGCCCCAGGAGGGGTGAAGCCCGTAAGAGCATTGCCATGGAGGATCCTGTATGTGCGTGATGTAGGAATGGAGTGGAGCAGGAGGAAGGAGTGATGCAGGAGTGATGCAGGAGGCAGGAGGGGAGTGGTGCAGGAGGTAGGAGTGATGCAGGATGCAAGAGTGATGCAGGAGTATTGCAGGAATGAGGCAGGAGGGGAGTGGTGCAGGAGGCAGGAGTCATGCAGGAGTGATGCATGAATAAGCATGCGAGGCATGCAGCGCACCGCGTCGCA
Organism: Closterium sp. Yama58-4; assembly: GCA_947470075.1. Classification (NCBI taxonomy): domain Eukaryota; kingdom Viridiplantae; phylum Streptophyta; class Zygnematophyceae; order Desmidiales; family Closteriaceae; genus Closterium; species Closterium sp. Yama58-4. The sequence goes on from CANIUD010000172.1 coordinate 548,480, forward strand.
CCAGCAATAATTGCAGCAAGGATGGAACAGAAGCGCCAAGCCAAGAAGAGGGGGGGCTGCACAGGAAAGTGATAAAACCAGGCAAGGCAGAGCAGAGCAGAGCAGAGCAGAGTAGAGGGTGCAGCAGTAGCAGCGCAAGCACAGAGCACAATGCTTCAAGCAGGGGGAGCGCGAGCGAGCAGCGTCTTCTGCGGCACGTCTGTAAGGAAATATAAAAGAGCGTGCAGTGCAGCAGCGCGAGCGTAACGTAGCGTAGCATACAGTGTCTTTAGCAGGGATAGCGTAAGGAGCTTCCCAGGAATGTCGCCTTGCAGCCTGTTGTTCTCTAGGCTCCTGATGAGGGTCATTGCAACACACATGGGCATGACGGGGAGGGGAGGGAGGGAGGGAGGGGCAAGGGAGGGGAATATTCCTCTGAGAATCTTTGTGCCAGAGGAATGCTGTGATCACATAGGTTCTGCCTAAAATTAATCTGTTCCTCAATACTGATTCAAAAGGCGTGCATATCTTACAGTGCTGTGAGATCGAGAAAAGACGCTAGCTTATCCGGTATGCTGCCAGTTAAGTAGTTGTTTGACAGGTTGCTGAGGGGAGTGGGAAAAGGAAGAGTGGGGAAGGGGGAGAAGGATGGACGAGAGGGGGGAAGGCAGGATGTGGAAACAGGAGAGGAACAAGAAAAGGGATGTGAAACGAGGACAGAGAGAGAGGAAAGTGGGATGTGGAGGGATGAGAGACGAGAGGATGAGGATGAGAGTGGAACGAAGAGACAGACGGGGTTCGACGTGTGAGAAGGAAGTGGAGAAGGAATGACCGAGGGAGAGTGAAGGAATGAGGGAGATTAGGAGAGAGGTGAAAGCAGGCAGAGTTTTATAGACAGGGATGGATATTCTCAGTGCACTGAGAGTAGGGCGTAGATGGAACGGAATGGCACACGGTAATCCACAGCACATGGCAGACAGGGCACAGCGGCAGGGACAGTGCAATAGCCAAGTGCAGCGCAGTGGAACAGCAAAGCGCTGCCTGCCTGCTGCTTTCTTGACCATTATAGAAAGGCGAGGAAGGGGAGCAGATTGGCAACAAGAACAAGCCAAAACAATCCTTCCCCCCCTTCTCCCTCTCTCCTCCCACAGCAATCTACAGCCATGAAGGTTGAGCAAGCAAGCATCAGCTGCGAAGTAAGTCAACTCCCTGGCGCCCTTCTTAACCTCCTCTCCTGCTCGCCTCGCTACAACCCCTCCCCCCTTCTCTCCCTTATCCCAGAGTCCCCTTCAAAGCAAAGCACAGGACTAACAGGTAAGCAAGGCTAGAGAGGTTGAGGACGGAAGGCGGAAATGGGCCGGTGAGACCCACGCCAGAGATGTTCCTGCCAGGCAAGGGAGGGGAGATGAGATGAGATGAGATGAGATGATGTTGTGGTTCTGAGGGACAATTTTTTTGAGTCGACTCAAAAGTGGGCCAGTGAGACCAATGCCAGAGTCGCTCCTGCCAGGCAAGGGAGGCAAGATGAGATGTTGTGGTGATGAGATGTTGTGGTGATGAGATGTTGTGGTGCGGAAAGGGGCGAGGGGTGAGCCAATTCGTAAGTACACAGGGCCAGGAAAGGAAAGGAGAGGAGTGGAGAGAGGAATTAGAGAGGCGGGGGGCAAGGGGGGAAGGAGAGGAGAGTATGTACAGTGATGTGAGGCCAGTGAGCAGGCTGAGCTTGTTGGGCAGCGATGCGATGCCGAAGCCACCCAGCGACCTGGAGGGGAAACGAGGGCATGCAATGCAACGCATGTGAAGGCATGGACGAGAAGGGGTGCGTGTCTGTGCGCGCGCGCGTGCATGTGTGTATGTGTGTGAGTGTGTGTGCACGCGCGTGTGCGCTTTTGCTTGCATGTGTGTGTGTGGCGGTTGGTGTGGGGGTAAGTGTGGCGAAGCAACAGCATCAGGACAGTGATGAGGAAGTCGGTTGACAGTGGTGAGTGAATGGTGAATCAGAAGCATGGGTGCACAGACGAGATGCAGCACTGCATGGCATGGCAAGGGCTGGTGTGCCGTTGTACGGGGTATTGTGAGGTTTGGGATAGCAAGGCATGGGACGATGGCGTGGTATGGTGAGGCGTGGCATGGCATGGGACGGAATTGTGTGAGAATCCAATCATGGCATGGTACAACATGGCGTTGCATGGCATGAATGTTAGTGTGGCATGACATGGCATGATATGACAGGGTAAAGCATGGCATGGCATGGCATGGCAGGGACTGACAAGTGCTTGAGGTCGGTGAAGGAGAGAACGAGAGGCACGTCTTGGAGTGTGCTGTTGCTCAGCCCTCTGAGAGAGGGACGCATGGCAGGGCATGGCAGAAACAGGACAGAAAATCAATTTAGATGCCATGCCATGTAGGGGGTAACAAGGTAGGAGTGACATGGCATGGGGTGACACTGGGGGTGATGTGACATGGTATGCAGTGACATGATATGGAATGAAATGGTACGGGGTGACATGGTACAGGGTAGGAATGAGCACGAGTTTAAATTGAACCCCTGTTAGGTTCGACTGGAATTTCATTCGGGCCAAGGTTACTTTACGCCCAACACAACTGTTTGGCAATGTTGATAGCATGATGGGCGATGCTGACAGTGTGATGGGTGATGCTAACAGTGGTCCGCGTGAGGTGACGGGGGCGACACTGACAGGAATGTGAGCGAGTGCAGGTTTGAGATAACGTCAGGTAGGGGCACCACAATGGTGTTGCCTCTGAGGTCACTGCAAGGAGGGAGGGAGGACGGGGGGGGAGAGGGAGAGAGGGGGAGAAAGAGAAGGACTGTAAGAGAAAGGGAGCCAGCCAGGGCGTGGGCTGGACTGGTTGCTTGAGAGTGCTGAGGTTTCACCAACTGAGGATGGGCTGAGAAATATGGGATGGCATGGGATGAGATGGGATGAGATGCGATGCAAAACGCAAAAAGAGAGCACTAGAGACAAGGTGCATTGGGAGCTTCAGCGCGGCATATCACCCTAACAGCACAAAGCACGCACTGACCATGCGAGTGCCCATGCGAAGAGAAACCATGGCTCGCATGGGAGTGCTACATGCACATGGAAAGGAGCGAGACGCAAGGTCTCTGATTGCAGTTGGCCTTTTGAGAGTTCAAGGAAACAGCCATTCACTAGCAGGAAACACGAAGAGGGAGGAGGGGATACATGGGACGGGGTCGGAAAAAGAAACACGGAGAACGGGGAAGGGATGGGGAAGCATGGGAGTAGGGCCTTTATGGATGCTATAGAGGCTCATGAGTCATGAATTGTTAATAAATTGCCTACAGCAAGACGCGTCAGGAACATACAGATGTTCTAAGCGTGACATCACTGTGACGTGCGTGGGAACTTCACTTTTAAACTCGTTGTATGCGAGGTCCCTGGGGGGAAGAGAGAGGGGGGAGAGCGGACGGTGGCATGGAGATGCATGCGGGAGAGAGAAACGGAGAAGGGAGGAGTATGCCATATGTTGGGATAAGTAGAAGCACATGCGGCATCTTGATGGGGGATTGGGATGGGATGGGATGGGATGGGACGGGATGGGTTGGGATGGGATGGGATGGATGGGATGGGATGGGATGGGACGAGATGAATGGGATGGGATGAGATGGGGCTTAAAGGACTTGAGCGGTGATGATGACATGGAAACCCACGGGGAGGTTAGGTAGGCAGTGCGGTGCGGTGCGGTGTGGTGGATGCATGGATATCATGTGTGCATGTGTCCACGTAAGTGACAACACGTGAGAAGAGGGTTGGGTAGCCTGATAAGTTATGGTAGGCTCACAGGTATCTGATATCAGTGAAAACGAAAGATGGAAAATTCTCGAAGTTGCCATCAAGCTGGTTGTGAGACAGGTCCCTGTTGCACTCGTATCGTATGGCGTGCCGTGGCGCCGTGCAGGGAAAGAGGGGGGAAAGAGGAGGGAACGAGGAGGGAAAGAGGAGGGAAAGAGGAGGGAAAGAGGAGGTGAGGAGTAGGCAATGAGGATGCAAAGAGAAAGAATGAGGAAGAGTGAGCAATGGAGGCAAAGAGGAGGCAACAAGGAGGCACGTGGAATAGATTATACAGAAACAAAACATCTCTACACAAAAAAAGCTGTGGCACGTGCAATGGATAACCCCTCTGTGAACACTTTTTCCCAGCTCAGCATTCAAGGTGCAGGTGGCGGCGGGGAGAGATCATTCGAGGTGGTACGTGAAGAAAGAGAAGGAGAGGCAGCGGGAAAGAGAGCAGAAACTCACAGCACTTGAATGGAAGTGGCGCCTCCGAGCGTTTCTGGAATTTGTCCAGTGAGCTGGTTGTGGCTGACGTTGCTGCGGATAGGCACGACGGCAGCAGTAGCAGCAGCAGTGGCAGCAGCAGCGGCAGCAGCGGCGGCAGCAGCAGCAGCAGCAGCAGCAGCAGCGGCATTTGACAATTCTCAAAAATCAGGCAGCGGCAGCAGACAAGACATGCAAGCAGATGAAGCAGGAGCGCGATAGCCAGGGGTGCCTAGTGATGAGCGGGGTACAAGCGAAAGCGCGACAGAAGGCAAGAGAAAACAATATCGTCTGAGAGGAGATAGGCTAAGAAGGCAGCATACGCGAAAGTGAGGAGAGGAAATTTGCCCAGGAAACCTGGGAAATCGTCACTGAAAAGGTTGTTGCTGAGTGACCTGCAGCAGAGAGACAGGCATGTGAAGAGGACGGAACGAGGCGTCATCAGCTCTCACACTGACCCTCACTGCTGCCTCACTAGTAGGTACGTGAGTAGCTTGACTTGACACAGACACACAAGACATAGGGGAGCAGAATGGGTGATAGGGGGAAGGGAGGCTGGTGGGGAAGAGAGGAGGGAGAGGCGGGGGAGAGAGCGAGAGAGAGAACGTGGGAGATGTGCACATGCACATGCGGACATGTGTGATGTGAACACGTGCAAATCTGGATTGGACACATGCATGTGCGAACATTCCTAGTCAACACGGAACAGGAAAGGGGGAGGTGCAGAGGGAGAGGCGAGGGAGAGGGCGAGGGAGAGGCGAGGGAGAGGGCGAGAGAGAGAGAACGAGGGAGGGAGGGAGGGAGGAAGGGAGGGAGGGAGGGAGAAAGAGAGGGAGGAGGAAGGGAGGGAGGGAGGGAGGGTGGGAGAAAGAGAGGGAGTAGGAAGGGAGGGAGGGAGGGAGGGAGGGTGGTGGTGCTGACAGCGATCTCAGGCTTGAGATCTGCGTGAGTTGTACTGGCAGAGGACCCGGAAAACCATTGTCGTTGAGGCGACTGATGGGTGAGGGGGGTTTGGGATTGGATGAGATGGGTTGGTAAGGAATGGGATGGGATGGGATGGGATGGGATGGGATGGGATGGGATGGGATGGGATGGGGCGGGATGGGATGGGAAAGAATGGGATGTGGTGGGATGAGGTGCAGCACCAAGAGGTAGAAGCAAAGCAGAGGGGATGGTCTGCAACCATGCAGTAAAGGAAGCTGCTCGCTCACATGTGAATTGCCAATAGCCGCTGCTCACATGCGAATTGCAAATTTGCCGCTGCTCACTCACAGGTGTGCAAGATAGCTCATGCCCTCCACGTTAAACGCCTGAAGATCGCCATCCAGCTTGTTGTACGACAGATCACTGTGCCGCCGAAAGAGGGGTGGGAAGACAGGGGATTGTGGGAAACAGGTGGAGAGATTGTGCAGGTGCAGCCGAGCAGGAGGGCGGAAAGGGTGTGGGAAAGGGGGGCGGGAAGACGGGGGTGCAGGGGGGTTGGGAAATGAGCTCTGCTGCACACAACACGAGCAGCATGGGCATCGCAAAATGCACATAAAAGAGTGCAGTACAGACCCACCACCTTGTTCTTGAGCAGCTAACACCTCGTCCTTCCTGCTTCTTCCTGCCACCACTGCCGCCTCTGCTACCTGTCGGCACTGCTGCTGCTACCCATGCATGCACGTGCTGTGCTTACAGAGCAGTGAGGCTGGTGAGGAAAGTCCACGACTGAGGAATGCTGCCAACCAGACCATTGCGAGAGATGTTCCTGTGGCGAGGAAAGGCATAGAGGCAGGGTGGCATGAATGGAGGCATGGAGGCAAAGGAGAGAAGCAGTGGGGTGTTGGAATTATGTGATTAAAAAAGCCAAAGGAACATGCTGATGAACTATGCTGGAAAATTCGCTCTGGTGTTCAGAAGTTGGTCTCACGTTGACTAACGAACATACGAAACAAGTGATAGATATGCTACATACGTTCAGCCCAGGTGAAAAAAAAACATACTACAAGTATTACAAAAGCGAATGGTACGAGCTCGAACAAACCAGTCGCAACACGTGTATTATCCAAGTTCCTACATAGGGTTGAAAGAAAATAGAGGCGGGATCAGTGGCCCACAAGGTTTTGAGGTTGGATAGCTGATTCCATGTCCCGGGAAGTTCCCCAGAGAACAAGTTGTTGCTCAAATCCCTGCCTTGGCACAGGCACAGGCAGAGGAAGGGGCAGAGGCAGAGGAAGAGGCAGAGGCAGAGGCAGAGGCAGAGGCAGAGGCAGAGGCAGAGGCAGAGGCAGAGGCAGAGGCAGAGGCAGAGGCAGAGGCAGAGGCAGAGGAAGGGGCACAGGCAAAAGCAAAGGCAAACGGAAAGGCGCGAGAGCATCCCGTATGGAACCATCCCCTTTGACACAGGCGAAAATAATGATTCGACAGACAGACAGGCAGGCAGGCAGGCAGGCAGGCAGGCAGGCAGGCAGGCAGGCAGGCAGGCAGGCAGGCAGGCAGGCAGGCAGGCAGGCAGGCAGGCAGGCAGGCAGGCAGGCAGGCAGGCAGGCAGGCAGGCAGGCAGGCAGGCAGGCAGGCAGGCAGGCAGGCAGGCAGGCAGGCAGGCAGGCAGGCAGGCAGGCAGGCAGGCAGGCAGGCAGGCAGGCAGGCAGGCAGGCAGGCAGGCAGGCAGGCAGGCAGGCAGGCAGGCAGGCAGGCAGGCAGGCAGGCAGGCAGGCAGGCAGGCAGGCAGGCAGGCAGGCAGGCAGGCAGGCAGGCAGGCAGGCAGGCAGGCAGGCAGGCAGGCAGGCAGGCAGGCAGGCAGGCAGGCAGGCAGGCAGGCAGGCAGGCAGGCAGGCAGGCAGGCAGGCAGGCAGGCAGGCAGGCAGGCAGGCAGGCAGGCAGGCAGGCAGGCAGGCAGGCAGGCAGGCAGGCAGGCAGGCAGGCAGGCAGGCAGGCAGGCAGGCAGGCAGGCAGGCAGGCAGGCAGGCAGGCAGGCAGGCAGGCAGGCAGGCAGGCAGGCAGGCAGGCAGGCAGGCAGGCAGGCAGGCAGGCAGGCAGGCAGGCAGGCAGGCAGGATAGTCCAAGCAAACACAGCGCAAATGCAAATTAGGAGAGGTGCTAACTAAGAAGTAGCTCAAGAGAGGTGTTAGCTCAGAAACGACGAGGTTCACTTCACCAATTACCCACACGTGCTGCAGTCCAGTCCCATGAACGTGCTGCAGTCAAGTGGTCGATCATATAGTCGACATACATTGGAACGATAAGCTAAGATTTAGTTAAGAGACCATAAGGTTCACGCACAGGTGCTCCAGACTGGTGAATCCGCTGTATTTAAGTGGTAGAGGCCCATGAATTTGGTTGCCAGAGAGAGCACTGGCATATGGAGAGGGAATTAGGGGCAATGCTTAGTAGTGGAGGAGAGGGGAGGAGATTGAGTTGGGTTGGTCGGAGGAGTATTGCTAAATTAACGCAAACGAATAGCACTGTGGCTGAAGTAGCAGCAGCATGCATGCACGTAACCACACACGCACGCACGCGCAAGAACACACACACCCATGCACACGGGCACACACGCACGCACGCGCACACACGCAATCGTACACACACACACACGCACAAGCACACACACCAATGCAGAACATGCAAATATGCGAATACAAGCACACACTCACGCCCGCTCGCCCACCCACACACTTGCACGCACGTATGCGCTAGCGAAGGCCTCTCACAGTGACTTGAGGACTTTGAACTGAGTGAAGTCCCCATTCAGCTGCTCAACCGACAACAGATTGTTCTGTAGATTTCTGGCGAAAGACGTGAGGAAGAAGCGACGGTAAAGGAGAGCAGGGGAGCAGAGCAACACACCAGGTGTAAGAGCAGGTGGTTTTAGTAACATTGAAGCCCCCTTTCAGAACTACCAAAAGTGAAACCGATACCATACATGAAACACATGTGAACTCTCAAGCAGATTCAAAGGCATTAGTGAAGCAACAGCGCCAGGAGCAGCAGCAGAGATAGAAGGCAAGGCAACCTTCCATAACAGAACCGCCCATCAGAGAGTCCTCAATACAGCGAGTAAATAATGGAGACAAGACGAGCATTTCAGGCATGTGATCAGGACCAAGCAGACATGTAGTGGCAGCGCATCAAGCAAGCAGAAGCCGAAGCACCAGAAGCAGAAGCAAAACCAGTGATGGTGGTGCAGCAGTGCCATCAAAACAGCAGCAGAGCCATCAACACAGTCGACTCAAAGAATCAACCGTACTTACATCTCCTGCAGGTAGCTGATGCTGCCAAAAGTCGTCACCACAGGCCCAGTGAATGTGTTGTAACCCAGATTGCTGCAGGCATGCGAAGGCAAAGGAAGGGCACAGACAGTGCTGCTTCTCAGTAAGCACGCTCGTGCTGGGTAGGCAGGCAGGCATCCGCCAGCTCGTGATGGGACAGGACAGCCAGCTTGTTGTGAGACTGGGTAAGTCCGGCATTTCACGGGTTGACCCTGCAGTCAGGATCAGTCAGCCTGTGCTATTCGGAACAGATAGGGGGCCAACCCATCCCAAAGCACGGCCCCCAACCCGTTTGGGAGAAGCACGCGACCTGTGGCATGTGCTCGTTTGTTTGTTATGATTCTTCATCCGCTCCATTCTTGTTAGAGTAAAGCAAGCGGCATTCGAAATTTGTAGGAGATTTCAAGCTGCTTGCTTTGTTCGTATTCCTCGACAGGCACATGCTCTAACCAGGTGCTAAGTTTCACCAGTAAGTGCAGTAGTTTTGGTCTTTTGTCAATATTTTTTTCCTTCTTATCCATGATTGATAAAGTTCATAATTAAGGCTCAGCAAGCAAGTACGCGCTCAACCCGGTTCGGGACGAACCACTTTGGAGACAGTGGGGATAAGCGGTGGTAAGCAGGGAGGGAGCATGGCTCACATGGTTGTCAAGAGGGTGAGAGCGGCGAGATTCGGAAGCGGCCCATGGAGCCTGTTGTGAGAGACATCCCTGTTGTGGAGCAAAACGAACGGAGTTGAAAGATCGCCCAGCAATCATTCACAGAGCTCGGCTGTCTGCTACCCTGGCTGGAATGGGAACGAACGGGAACAAGGTCCTCTGAAATTCAGGGCTGCAGCACAACAGAAGGGCAGCAGGGGAGAGCATGGCGCAGCAGGGCATGATGCACGGTAGGGAGGAGGAGGAGGAGGAGGAGGAGGAGGAGGAGGAGGAGGAGGAGGAGGAGGAGGAGGACTGACAAGTGCTGGAGCGATTTGAGGGATGTGTAGGTCACAAGGCTCATAAGTCTGTTGCGACTCAGGTCCCTGTAATGGGGAGGGGGGGGAGTGAAAGTTTGGGTGAAGATGAATAGGTGGTGATGGCTGTATTGTAGAATGTGGTGCTTGGGAAAAGCCAAACATCTCTTGGAAAGATGTGGCGCATGCGTGGAATGCTGGCGCGCAGATAGCATGGGAATTGACTAGATGAGTGCGGCGGGCAAAAGTGGACCCGAACAAAAACCGTGGTAGGGACGAGCAAGAGGCAAACACGAACATGACTGAATGTGGACTGGCAGGAGCCATGCAGAGCGTGAGACACGCTTACAACAAGTGCGTGCAGCATCGCCACTTTTTTTTTTTAATATATATATTTTTTTTGTTTCCAGAAAATATCTCATTTCTCTAATCTTCACTGTTGCAATGACTGTATCAGTCAGTCAAAGCCTCCAATCTCCAAATCTCCCCCTCTACTGCTGGATTGAACTGGTCAGCCCACTTACAAGTGGCGCAAGACTGTGAGACCAACAACAAAGCCAGGGACCGGTCCGATGTTGTTGCCACTCACATCCCTGCCATGCCATGCATGCATGCACACACGCACATGCCGGATGTTGTGCCAACACGGGACACATGGAAACAGCATGCTAGCAACGGCACCCATGTGTGGTCTCACGCATGCATGCACACATCCATGCACACGTGCGCAGGAGAAATGGAGCCAAAAACAGCTGCTTGCAGTTGGCAGAGCAGAACAATGCGGGTGTGTGTGCAGCGCATGTCTAAGTGCGTACTCACACTTGTGCACGCGTGTGCATGTGTGTGTGCATGTGCGAGTGCATCAGTCCATGTGCATGTATGCATCCATGGAACACTTACAGGTGTTGCAAGGAGGGGGCAAAGGAGGAAAAGATGGATGGAATCCCTGTGAGATTGTTGTTGCCCAAGTTGCTGCGAGAAGAGACGATTGTTTTGTGTCAGACCACCAAGAGATGGGTAAGCACTGTGAACGCGATGCATGTTTGTGGATGTGTTTTCCTTGTGAACGAGATGCATGATTGTGAATGCGATGCATGCTTGTGAATGGGATGCATGCTTGTGAATGGGACGCATGCTTGTGAATGGGATGCATGCTTGTGAATGGGATGCATGCTTGTGAATGGGACGCATGCTTGTGAATGCGATGCATGCTTGTGAATGGGATGCATGCTTGTGAATGGGATGCATGATTGTGAATGGGACGCATGCTTGTGAATGGGATGCATGCTTGTGAATGGGACGCATGCTTGTGAATGGGATGCATGCTTGTGAATGGGATGCATGCTTGTGAATGTGATGCATGTCGGCGTCCCTTCCCTTCCTACCTTTCACCTGCTACTTGCCCCTGTATTGCCTGCTCCCCTTATTCCTGCCTTACTGTTCTCAGTCCCTTTCTCCCCCTTTCCGCCCTGCATAGTACTTCCTTCCTCAGCCATTCCCTGCCCCCTCCTGTACTCGTGCTCGGGCTGCCCGTGCACGTGTCACAGGACCCTCTTGCTGAGGCCGTCTCTCCTTCACTGCCGCTGCGTTCGTCTGGTGATCCACTGTCCGCTCACCCTTCTCATTCTCCAGCACCAGCACCCCTGACCCCCTCACCTCTTTAACCTTCCACCTCTCTGTCCCCAACCCGACATCCAGGGTGTCTGTCGGTGCCCGGCGCAGGTACACTTCCTGCCCCTCCCTCACTGCTGCCTTCGCCTTCCTGCCCCCTTGCTGTTGTCGTTGCTCATACCTGTGGGCATCTCTCAGCTGTGCCGTGTGCAAGTTCTCTAGGGCTGCCGGGAGCATTTCCCGCATGTATCGTGCTCGTGCTTCTGCCAGCGCCACCCACTGGTCTGCTCCCTTCACGCTCACCACCCCCGTCAGTACCCTTGGCGCTCCCACAGGCAGTATTGGTTCCTTTCCGTACAGCAGGCTATACGGGGAGTAGTCCTTCAGTGACGCCTGCTTCCCGAATCTGTACCCCGCCGCCACCCAGTCTAGCTCTTCATCCCAGTCTCTCTTCCGCTTCTCTCCGTACGCCCTCAGGTTCCGTTTCAGGGTCTGCACTAGCCGTTCAGTCAGCCCGTCGCTCTGAGGATGGTACCTTGATGTCTGCCTGTGTGTCACCTTTGCCTCATCCAGCAGCGCCTGAAACTCCCCCTTGAACTCCGTGCCCTGATCTGTGAGGACTTCCCCTGGTGCCCCAAATCTGCACAGCACCTGTCCCTTGAATGCCCTCGCCACCAGTCTAGAGTCCTTGCTCGGCAATGCACACACTTCTAACCACTTGCTTGCATGCTCAACCATGAGTAGGATGTATCGCTTTCCGCCCCTGCTCAGTGGCAGCTCGCCGGCTATGTCCAGAGACCACCGAAACCCCAACCCCCTTATTGGCAGTGACTGCAGCTCCTGCTTTGCCTGTGTCAAGCTGGCCTTGCTTCTCTGGCAGCCTTCACAGCCACTGACCCACTCTCGGACTTGCTTCCTCATCCCTTCCCACCACCAGCCGGTCTTGAGCAGCTGCGTTGTGCGTTCATGCCCAAAGTGTCCCAGCTTCCTATGTACCTCCTCGATCACCCCTTCCCTCTCCTGCGGCGCAGGCACCAACTTCCACCCATCCACGGACTGCAGCTGCAGCTGTCCTTGGTACCATCGGTAGTGATGCCCTCGTGCCCTCACCCTATCTGTCACCTGCTCGTTCTCCTCTGTCTCCCCTTTAATCCACCGCAGGGCCGTGGGATCCTCCCATATGTCCTGTGGCCCCCTCTTTCCTTGCTTTTCTGCTGCTGCCTCCTCCCCTTGCCTAGCGAGCAGCATCAGCGCGTGCACGGGCTCGGCTGCGGGCGGGTTCCTTGAGAGCCCGTCCACGTGCTGCAATGTCTTTCCTGGTCTGTGGCGTATTTTGAAGTCATATTCCTGCAGGGTCACGGCCCACCGCGCGTTTCTCCCTGTCAGCCCTTGGTGGGTCATCAGCCACTGCAACGGCTGATGATCTGTGATCAATGTGAATTCCCTCCCTTGCAGGTACACTCTGAAGTGCTTCACGGCCCACACAGCAGCCAGCCCTTCCCCATGATAAGAGCTGTACTTGGCCTCTGCTGGGTTACAGCTCCTACTCGCGTAAGCCACCACCCTTTCCTCTCCATCCAGCTCTTGGCACAGGATTGCCCCCATGCCTTGGCTGCTCCAGTCAGTGTATAGGCAGAATGGCTTGTCGGCCTTGGGCAGCTGCAGAATCGTTGCTGTCTGTACCGCCTCCATCAAGTCTCGCAATGCCGCTTCTTGCTCTGTCCCCCACTCCCACCTTTTGTCCTCCCTCAGTAGCCCGTTCAGCGGTGCCGCGCGCTTGCTGAAATTGGGGACAAACCTTCGGTAGTAACTCAGAAAACCGAGCACCGCTTGCAGCCCGCTTCTGTCCTTCGGCTGCTGCAGCCTGTTCAGCACCTCCACCTTTGCCCGCTGAATCCCTATCTGTCCGCCCCTCACCTCATACCCCAGGTACTGCACCGTTGCTTCCCCCCACCTGCACTTCTTTGGGTGACAGGTCAGCCCTGCCGCCGCCAACGCCTTCAGCGTCCGCTCCACGTCTCGCACATGCTCCTCCTCACTCCTGCTGAATATCACTACGTCATCTATGTAACATGCTGCACACTCCAGCCCCCGCAACACGCTGTCCATTACTCTCTGAAAGATGGCCGACGCGTTCCTCAGCCCGAATGGCATAAACAGCCATTCGTACAGCCCGTCTGCTCCATGGAATGCCGTTTTCCGCACGTCCTCCTTTCTGATCTTGATCTGGTTGAAGCCCTGTCTCAAATCTAGCGTGCTGAAGATCTCCCCTGCCCCCAGTCGGTCAAAAATATCCTCCGCTGTCGGCATTGGGTACCTATCGGGCACTGTCACTTTGTTCAGTGCTCGGTAGTCCCCACACATCCGTCGACTCAGCACCTCCCCCAGCAGGTCCTTTCGTGCAGCTACCACTGTCGGCGTCGCGTACTCTGATTCTGATCTCTGTATCAACCCTGCTTCTAGCAACTCTTTGCATTTTTCCTTGCAGATGTCTTCATCCCTGGGTGTCATTCTCCGCTTCCTTTGAAACACTGGCTCCTCCGTGACCAGCTTCAGCTCCATCTCCCTCACTGTGCATTTTCCCAGCTCCTGTAGGTTGAATGCAAAGGCATGCCTGTACCTGGCCAGCACCTCCTGCATTGCCTTCTTCCCCTGTTCGCTCATTGCAATCCCCACTACCCACGCTGGCTCTTCCTGTGCTGCCACACACGCCCATGCCCCCACCCTTTTTACTCCCTCCTTCTTGCTCCGCAGCTCCTGCTCCCCTTCCAGCACCAGCCCTCTCCACATTCGGCGCATCAGCCACTGCATCACCTGTCCGTCCATTGCCTGTCCTAATGCCTTCCTCCTTTCCTGTTCTGTCACCCCTGCTGCCTTCGTTATGTCTTCCCCATACCCCATTGCCAGCTCCCGCTCCAGTGCCGTTGGTTCCTCCCACTGCTTTGTCTTATGATCGTACACCATGCCTTCTCCTGGCACTCCTCCTTCCTCCCTGAACCCGGCTGCCCCCTTGTACCCCACCAGTGTCGGCCAAGCCCTGCGTACTGCCCCCACCTTGTTGCATGGGCACTGTGTCTCGTGCCTGCCTTTCCTTACCGGCGCCGCTGTCCTGCCTGGCTCTAATATCTCTTGCACCGTCCTGCTCCAGTCCCTTCGTATCCCATCCAGCTCCCTCTGCAGTTGTTCGTCCGTCACGACATTTTGCCAATACCTTCTGACACGGTGAGCCCGTGCCCCCAGCCTGGCCGCATCACACCTCACGCCCTTTCCCAGCTTCCTTGTCACTAACTCTTGGATTTTTCTGACTGGTTCCCGGCAGTCTCCCTCTAGATCTATGTGCTCCAGCAGGTACACCACCTTCTCCTGTCTTTCCTTGATCCAGTCTATGATGCTCAGCAAATTGATGAGCAGTGCTCCCCTTGGATCCTCTAACCCCTTTCCTTTCCCTGCTCTCGAGACGGCCTGGCACTCCCACCCTGCTACCAGCAGGTCCACCTGCCCCCAGCCCCTCACCACTTCTCGTGTCACGTTCCTCACGTCGGTCAGCGTCCCTGACATTGCTTTGCTTATCACGGCCTCCTCTAGTAGCTCTGGATGCTCTTTCTGCAGCCTCCTTGCATGTTGTTCAGCCATCTTCCTCACCTGTCCGTCCTTCTCCACGTATATCCACTCCTTCACCGCTACTCCCGCTCTGAGCACCACTGCCAACCCTGCGCCTATTCCCCCGAACAGCTCCACCAGCCTGATTGGTTCCTGCCACGCATTCGCTACCGCTGCTTCGCCCACTAGGCCCGCCTTCCCTCTCCCTTCGCTATCTGCTTGCTCGGCCGTGTACGCTCGTTTTGGCTCCTGCTTAGTGAATTGCACCGGCAGCTCCCCCGTTTTGCTCCCCCGCACCCAGTACTGCTTCCAAAACTTTACTTTCTCCTTCCATGTACAGATTGTCATCCCCACGCCCCATATCAGGTCTGTCCCCAGCAGCACATCGAAATCTTCTGAATCGGATATCCCACATTGCAGCCGAATGCTAGTCTGCTCCTCTTTTCCCGGCATCAGGACTATCTCCACCAGGTCCCTAGTACACGGCAGCCACTTAGGCTCGCCTCCCTCCGCGGTCATTACCTGCATTCCTCGCTTTATGTATTGCCCTGTTTCCGTCAGCCCCAGCTTCCGTGCCAGCTGCTTCCCCAACATCACACTCTGTGCTCCTGTGTCCAAGATTGCTGTTTTTGCTATCTCTCCGCCCACTGCCACTGCCCCTGCTTCTGCCACCAGCACCGTTGCCTGACTAGCTAGCCGATCTTTGGGATGCCTCGCTGGCTCCTCTCCTTCCTCACCCTTCTCCTCTAGCCTCTGTTTCGGTCTGGCCCTTTCCTTGGTTGTGGGGTCCTTCCTCCCATCCCTACCCCCGCTGCGCAGGCCCAGCTCCTCTCTGCTGCGGAGCGCCATGAAATTATACTCCGGCTCTGGTTCCTCTATCACTTCTGCCTCGTCATCCTCCTCCCTGGCATATAACCCCACCTCCTTCTCCTTTTTCCCACCCATTGCCTGCAGCTGCGCCTGTAACCTCCCTATCTGCCCTTCTATGTCCTCTGGAGTCCTCCTCGGCCCCCCTGTGCGTTGATAACAGTCTCTCCCCTTGTGCCCTCGCTTCCCACAAACCTCACATGTTGGTGCATCCGGGCAATCCCTGCGTCGATGCCCCGGCTTCCCGCAGGTGTCGCAGTTCCTGCAATTCCTCATCAGATGTCCTGGCTGCTTGCATCGGTGGCAGGTGCGCGTTTCAGCCCCCTTTTCTGCCCGGCTATCCTCCCTACCCCCTGTCTCTGGTACTGCTGCTGCTGCCCAAGCGGGATTCCTCTTCTCAGTCGGCCTCGGTAGGTACACCTCATACTTCCTCTGTGCCAGCTCCACTCTTTCTGCTAGCTCAAACACCTCCTCCGGTGTCGCATCCGCTCCTAGTTCGTAGACCCTCATCCTCAGTCCCCCTGCCAACCCCTTGTCCAGTCCATTCAGGAATTTACTGATGATCATGCTGCTGTCCGTGCAGACCACGTCTTCTGCCAGATTCATCAACCGCCCATAATACGTCAGCAAGGATTCTTCATCCCTCCTCCTGAACTCTTGGAATTCTTTGATGCGTGCTGCTGTGTGCCCTGGGAACTGCCTCCTCAGCCTATCCAGAAACAGCACCGTCGGGTCCTCTTCATCCTCATCTGCCCTTCTCAGCCACTCCCCCATCTTCATGCGATATAGGGTTTCTGCTTCCCCCCCCAGTGTATTTGGCAGGCTGAGAAAGAAATCTATGGGATCCATGCCGCTTCGATCACACCGGTACTTGACGTTGCTTATCTGCATCAGGTAATTCTTGAGGCTTGGTCCCGTGCTCTCGTTCCCCGTGAAGCGCACCGGCACCTCCACCCGTGGTGCTGCCGTTGCGTTCCATCTCCCTAAATCCCAATTTCCCGAGCCTCCCCGCTCTGACAGAGCAGCCCCTCGCAGCTTTCCCTTTTCTCCTCTGCTTCTTGCACTTGTCCCGTACAGTGCTCGCTCCAGTCCCTCACGAGCCGCTCTGGCCCCACTTGATCCCTCCCCGTATTGCCGCAGCCTCCCTGTGCCGATTGGACTCGAACCTCTCTTCTGGTCGTCTTCACGGTGGCTCCTGTACCTTTCCAGATCCTCCCATCTTCCCACTTTCTGCACAGGTGAGCGCTCCTGGCGATGTCGCTCTTGTTCCCTTCGCTGCTGACTTCCTCCTTCTGCTCTGGAGCCGTACGGCGATCGCCTTTCCCCGCCTCTTTCTCGTCCTTCTTGGTGGCGTACCCGCTCCTTCCCAGGCGGGCTCTGATGGCGTCGCACCTCGTAGTCCATCCTGTCTTCCCGCTTTTCCCGATCTGCTTGCCGACCTCCGCCCATCGCCATGCGCCGCCCGCGATCATACCCTGGCCTTGGCTCAGGTGAGCGGAAGACTCCTGCTGACGCCCTCCTTTCTTCTTCCTCTTCTCGCCGCGCCCCCGTTTGGCGCTCCATTTCCCTGACGCTCCTTCGCTCCATTTCTTCATGCCTTCTCGCAGGTGAGTGCTTCCCATCTCTGTCTTCTTCGTCATCCTCTCGCTCCTTGCCGCGTCGGACTCGCTCCCTTTCATCCCTTCTCTTGTACCCTTGTTCTCCTCCTTCCCGTGCAACAGGGAAATCCTGCCCGACGTTGGTGATGTCACGCCTTCCGCCGCCCCGTGTGGGGGACTCTCCGTCATCAGCGATGTCACACTCTCCGCCGCCCCGCGTCATGGGATACTCTTCCTTGTCAGCTGCGGCGCGCCTTCCGCCGCCCCGTGCCGTGGGGGATCCTTCGTCGTCAGTCGCGCCGCGCTTTTCGCCGCCCCGCGCAGTGGGGGATTCTTCACTGCCAGCCGCCTCACGCCTCCCGCCGCCCCGCGCAGTGGGGAATTCTTCCTCGTCAGTCGCGCCATGCCTTCCGCCGCCCCGCGCAGTGGGGGATTCTTCGTTGTTGCTGATGTCACGTCCTCCACCGCCTTGAGCAGGCTGGGGTTCTTCCCCTCCATACTCGTCGCCCTGCTCGCTGGCGACATCCATCTCCATATCGCCATCGTGGCGCTCTTGATCC
This sequence comes from Closterium sp. Yama58-4, assembly GCA_947470075.1. Classification (NCBI taxonomy): domain Eukaryota; kingdom Viridiplantae; phylum Streptophyta; class Zygnematophyceae; order Desmidiales; family Closteriaceae; genus Closterium; species Closterium sp. Yama58-4. The sequence continues at coordinate 566,201 of CANIUD010000172.1, forward strand.
ACCCCGCGCTGGCCTTCCGCCAGATTCCACGGATTGCTGGTCGCGGGCCGCCTCGAAGGCTCCGATCTGATGCGCAGATCCTCCCCGCTTCCTTCCTGTCGCACGCCCGTTGGCGTCACCGGATCCGCGCGATACGCTGCCCGTCGTGGCGAGCGCGTCGGCGACCTCCCACGCTCCCTGGAGCGCCTCATTCGCGACGGAGATCTCTCCCGCCGCGAGTACGAACGCCGCATGCGCAGATCATGGCGATCCATGTCGCCGGTCAATTTCTCTCGTTTGTGAGAGATTCAGGCTCCCACTGCTGGCTACCAAGAGTGGCGTTAGTCACCTTGCTGCAGTAGCTTAGAACGGTAACGTAAGTCCACTATGCTCTGGTAAACAAACGAGAGAACAGGAGTCCTTTGCTAGGGTAGGCTAATTTATGCTAGGCCACCCAGTCGCGAGTTGCTCAGCGTGATGGGTTGGGCTCGAGCCGCCTTGGCCTTGGATTGGCCTTGTGCCAGATTTCCTGTCTCCCGAGGGCCCTGGAATTGTGCCCGCAGCGCCTTGCAATTCCCCATAGTACCAACTTCGCGTTCCTCCCAATGCCCCACCTACCCTGTGTTCAAACTGAATAACAACTACTACACTACTTCTACACCCCAGTTAGCACAGTTACAGAATATGATGCACTTACCATGATATTCAGTGACATGCATGCTTGTGAATGTGATGCATGCTTGTGAATGTGATGCACGCTTGTGAATGTGATGCATGCTTGTGAATGTGATGCATGCTTGTGAATGCGATGCATGCTAGTGAATGCGATGCATGCTTGCGACGCATGTGAATGCGACCCATACATGTGATGTGAATATGCTGCATGCATGCATGTGAAATGGATACACAGGGAACCACTTGGAAAAGAGTTATGGAGGAGACAGAGAGGAAACATGGAAAAGACATGCAGGAATGACATGTAGACTTGAAGACTTTGTTTTGTTACTGCATGAATGTCACTCACAGAGTCTTGAGCTGGCCAGCATTCGGCGGAATAACTTGCAAGTCGAGACCGACAAAGCCATTGCCATTCAGGTTGCTGGCGAGGAGAGAGGGGCGGGCAGGGCGCAAGAAAGGGAGTGGTACATTCCTCGGGATTTTCCGAAACGACTCCAAGCAACAGCAGCAACACCGGATTTCCTCCAGGCAGAGACAGTGTCATGGATGGTCATCGTGCAGTGTCAGTAAGTCGTAGCAGATGGGGAGGATGCACACTGATGAAAGGAATGGTGATGAAAGGTATAGTGATGAAAGGTATGGTGATGAGAGGTATGGTGATGAGAGGTATGTGATGAGATGGTATGGTAGGTATGGTGATGAGATGGTATGGTAGGCATGGTGATGAGAGGTAGGCTCACATGCAGAGCGGCACAGCGCGTACAGTTCTAGCAGGGAAGGCATTGTGAGTATGGTGGAAGGGACACTCCCTGTGAAGCTGTTGTCTGCCAGGTTGCTGGCACAGCAAAGTGGACAGACGGGAAGTTGCGATGAGATGAGATGAGATGAGAGGAGACGAGACGAGACGAGACGAGACGAGACGAGACGAGACGAGACGAGACGAGACGAGACGAGACGAGACGAGACGAGACGAGACGAGACGAGACGAGACGAGACGAGACGAGATGAGATGAGATGAGATGAGATGAGACGAGACGAGACGAGATGAGATCACAGAGGCAGAGAGCAGGCAGGACGGCTTTAAGAACCGGTCTCAATCGTGAGACGGCCCGACACAACTGTTCAACATTCTCGACAGGCGGTAAAAGTGGATGTGACGTGTGGCATGGCATGCACGAGGCATGCATGAGAGGTGGTGGCGGATGGAGATTTCAACACCGCTTGTGGGATCAGTTGCTGTAGTTAGCCCAAACTCACAGGTTGGTCAGTGCAGACAATGTCGTCAGCTGGCTGGGAAGATTGGAACCAAGATGGTTGCCACAAAGACTCCTGAAGGGGAGGAATGGGCATTGGAGCACGTGCGTGAGCTCCCATAGGACAGGCAGAGTTGGTATAATTTAAATAGTTATAGGGTGATGGTCATACTTAAAGACTTGTTGTGAATAGGCTAGTGTATGTGTGTAACCAGTGCCATATCAACACGAAGGAGCATTAGGAGAGCAGAGCGGAAGAGGATGGTATCCCTGATGAAGGGAGATACCAGGGAGAAGGAGAGTGTCTGTCTGCAAGGCGCACTGTATCGTCTAAATGGGAGTTGTGTCACTAAGACAGATGCATGCATGCTTGCATGCATGTATGCACGGTCTGGACGTCCCCTGCAACCTAGGTAATTATAATCTCCTGCCCTCACAGTCCTTTTCAGTCCAGATTATCGAATCAAACTGTTCTTTGAGAGCTCACATGAGCCCAGCAGGATGAAGAAGGGACGGAGGTCGGGGGATGGGAGGGGAGGGGAGGGGAGGGGACAGCGGGGAAAACTTACAGGTGCATAAGTTTAGTAAAAGAAAAAATGGGAGCCGTGGGGAAGGCACCAGCCATTTTTGTGTTGCACGCATGCCTGACCCGAGGGAAAATGGGCGGATGGGGAGATGGGGAGATGGGAAGGAGGGAGGGAGGAAGGAGGGCAACGAGAATGGCAATATAGCAGCAGCATGAATGGACAGACCATGAGCAGCGGCAGCAGCACTAGCTGCCCTAACTGCGAGCCATGAGCAACCAACGAGAGACGTGATGTGCAGGAGTCGAGAAAAGAGGGGGAGAAAAGAGAGGAGGAGGGGAAAGAGGAGAGAAAGAGGGGAGAGGAGTGTGTACAGTGCGGTGAGGGCCGAGAGTGGGCTGAGCTGGTTAGGCAGCGTTGTGATGGCGTTGCCACTCATTGACCTGCGGTGGAAACGAGGGGATGCAATGGGGTGGACTGCGATGCAAGGGAACAAGTGCAGCATGCATGCACTTCGGAGAAGATGCAAACACAGACTATCCACGCAAAAAGAACGCATGCGAATCGGCGCATGCAAAAATAATGGATGACGAGCATATGAACCACAGTGGGTGTGGGCCTACGCAGGTGGCTGAGTGCTCTCACAGGTAGCGGAGTGAGGTGAGGGAGGAGAGGAGTAGCACGTCGTTGTCAGTGAATGAGCAGTTGTCCAATGCCCTGCGAGGGGGCGTGCACAGCAGTGGGATGCGGTGGAGTGGAATGGGATGGGATGGGATGGGATGGGATGGGATGGGATGGGATGGGATGGGATGGGATGGGATGGGATGGGGTGGGATGGGATGGGATGGGATGGGATGGGATGGAAGCAGGATGAGATGCATTCACACATAAGATTCCTCAGGACAGCTTGCCATGAAAATTAAACTGAGAGAAGAGTACGACGAGGAAAAGAAAGGCAGGACTCTACCAGATGTGAAAACTTATGAAAACTTGTGTGTTGCTCTTGTGAAAACTTATCTTCTTCACCTCCCACCAAACTCCCTCTCCCCTCCCGTCCTCCCAAGATCCCCTTCCCTCCCACCTGACAAGCAGTGGAGCAGAGAGCTCTCACGGGTGTAAGGAGCTCACAGGAAGGTGAATCGCCTGAGAGTGGTGATGGAGGGCGGTAGAGTGTTCAACTGAATGTTGCCGCTGATGTCCCTGCAGCAACAATGATGTTGGGGCGATAGAGAGAGAGAGGGGCAAACAGTGGGGCAAGCAAGCAAGAGAGTGGGAGAGAGAGGAAAAGCAGTGGGGCAAGGGAGTGGTGTGGGAAAACGTAAAGAGGAACCAATCGTTTCATTAGGAAGGGCATGGGTTTACATAGTTGAGCTAGCTAGGGAGAGAGAGGGAAGGAAGTGGGGCAAGAGAGTGGGAGAGAGGGAAAGCAGTGGGGCAAGAGAGTGAGAGAGAGAGGGAAAGCAGTGGGGCAAGAGAGCGGGAGAGAGAGAGAGAGCGACGAGACGAGATGCGAAAGGGTGGAGAGGGGGGTCGGAACGGCAGGTGTGGGTGTGAGCAAGCTCTTATTGAAAGTCTGGTGTGAGAGGTGCGTGAGGGAATGATGTGAGAGTGGTTTTTGAAGTATGTGAGAGAAGTGTGAAGGAAACGACATGAGGGAGGTGCTCAGCGATTGTCAATCGTTCAGAAGGAGCCAGGGAGAAAGAGGGGGGACAGAGGAGGGTAGAGAGGAGAGGGAGAAGACTGTCTGGGAAGCAGATTGAAAGAAAGACGGAGGGGAAGAACAAAAGGGGGGGTTAGGAGCGGAAAGAGAGAGAGGGGGGGAGGGCGGAGGGAGATAGGGGGGAAAAATAAGTCAAGAAAGGGCCTTACATGCGCTGCAGTGCTGTAGGTAACTGAGGAACAGTTCCCGCCAGCACGTTTCGTGAAATGTTACTGGCAAAGTAAATGGCAGAGGCAAGGGGTGGAGGAGAAAAGAACACAAGATGCAACACACAAGGAGGTTCGTTTGTGTGCCACGTTCTACCCTCCACTTGTTGGAAATAGGTTGCACTTTGTGTGTTAGCCTTATAAGTTTAAAGGTTTACAAAATTAGATAAGTTTAGCTTTTGGTTGGGTTGGGTGTAGATTTTTTCATTGCCAACCTATCCAACCCTATCGAAACCTATCCATCCAAAATCTCATATTCCTTTGGTTGGTAGCTTGAATTGGTTCAATCCTCCAAGGGTTTCCTTCCAATTGCATCTTATCCAACCAACCCCTCCTAGTTTGTGTTGTAAATGTATATTATATACAACATTCATAGGCTAGAATAGGTGTAGTTCCTCATGTTCTTGGGGGGGTTGGGTGTACACTCCAACCACACTTTGTGGTTGGTCAAGATTGGATTTGGTCTTGGTCCTTCGTTGGCACTTGCCAACTTTTGGTCCTTAGACCAACCAATCACAACCTAGCTACATTGTGAGGTTTCCTACTCCACAAGGCACCTCACCCATTGGCCAACTTAGTGGCCAATAGGGTTAGCTTCTCCTCCACACTTCTCTCGCGGCCTCAAACCGCTCTCCCGTGGCCTCAATCCTCCCTCCCGCCGCCACGCCTCACTCAGCGCGCCGTCGCGGACGACCAGCGCGCCGTCGCGGACGACCAGCGCGCCGTCGCGGACGACCAGCGTGCCGTCGCGGACGACCAGCACGCCGTCCCGGACGACCAGCACGCCGTCGCGGACGGCTGGCGCGCGGCCACGAGCACCCCGCGCGTCGACGCGGACGGCCAGCGTGGAGCCGCGGCCGACCAGCGCGCGATCGCCGACGACCCCCGCGCTGACGGGGACGGCCAGCGCGGAGCCGCGGCCGACCTGCCCGCTAACGCGGACAGCCAGCGCGCGATCGCCGACGACCCGCGCGCTGACGCGGACAGCCAGCGCGGAGCCGCGGCTGACCTTCGCGCCCTCGCGGACGGCCGGCGCGGCGCCGCGACTGACCTGCGCGCCCTCGCGGACGGCTGCCCGCGATCACCACGACCTCCCCCCTCTCCCGCGCCCTGCCCCACACTTCCGCGCCAGCCTCCCTCTCCCCTACCTCCTCCCCCTACTCCACCCTTAATCACACCAGCAACGGCACCTTTCACGGCACCAGCAGCATCACCGTTACCAGCACCAGCAGCGGCATCTTCCACGGCACCAGCAGCGGCACCCTCACAGGCTCCAGCAGCGGCCCCTTCAACGGCACCAGCAGCGGCACCTTCAACGGCACCAGCAGCGGCACCTTCCCGGCTTCGCCACCATGGCGTCCGCAAACTCATCGGTCGACTTGGCGACCATTGACTCTCTCGAGTTGTTGGGCGACAACTCGGCCGCCAACTGGCACTCTTATGCCCACCCCGTCAAGGTGTTGCTCTCCTTGGTTGTCGTCAGTGGATATACCCTCCGTTCCGTCGTGTTCCAGGAGGAAGGCGGACTCCAGCCCATCGCCCCTTCCGCCCCCACCGGACCCACTCCTGACGAGCCCGGACCTGAGCCCGAGCCTCCTGGTGACCCTCCCTCCTTCGCGCCGGATGTCCAAAATCCTCAAAGCGTGGAAACTGCCATCCGTGCCTACCGCACCGCACTCAACGACCACCTTCGCCGTCAACTGCGCTATGAGGACGACAAGCGCGCCTACGACGAGGCTGCTGCCCGCCACCGCGATTACCAAGCCCGGCTCACCACGTACACTACACGCCTCGCTAGCTACACCACCGACATCGATGCGTGGCGCATTGCTGATCGTCGAGCTCTCGCCATCCTCCTCGCCACTATCCCCTCCTCCCTCAAACGAGAACTCTCACCCACCTCTTCCTCCCACCTGTGGCAACTGCTTGTCGACCTCTTTGACCGGCAGGACATCGCCACCCTCTATGCCCTCATCAAGGAATTTGGATCCATCACCATGGATTCCACTGCCGGCGCAGCCGCCTTTACTCGCCGCGTCCTTGACCTTGCTCGCCGCCTTGCAGCACTTGGCGTTACCTACCCTGACACCGTCATCTGCTGCCACCTCCTCGAGGGTCTCACTCCTGCCTTCGATGCCCACAAGCTAGCATACATGCAACTCCTCTTCAAGCATGACACTCCTGCTCAAGTTGCCCAGTGGATTATCACCACTGAGGCTGAAATCCTTCGCCACTCCTCCTCCACTGCCGCGGTAGCACAGCAGCGCAGCGGCAAAGGCGGGCGTGGGGGGGGGCGTGGAGGTGGGCGTGGTGGTGGTCGAGGCGGCTCTGGCGGTCGTGGTGGTGCGGGTCGTGGGGCAGCAGCGGCCTTCCCACCCTGTCAGTATCTTCCCCTCTATGGCCCCACCCGAGGCCAACGCTGCAACCAAACCACTCATGCAACTGACACGTGCTTCAAGGCACTCAGCGATGAGTGGTTCGCTCGTGGGAACTCTGGCACCCCTCCTCGCTGGTCCGCCCTTAATCCCCGCCCCACTCCCCTCGATGTTCGCACCTCTCCCCTCTACGCCCCCTCCTCCTCCTCCCAGGCCCACCAGGCCTTTGCTCTCCCCTCTCAGCAGCAGCAGCAGCAGCAGCAGCAGCAGCAGCAGCAGAGTGTCCAGCAGCAGGGACCGCAGCAGTATGGGCAGCAGCTCCAGCAGCTCCAGCAGCAGCTTCAGCAGCTCCAGCAGCAGCTCGACCTCCAGCCCCGGCTTTCTCTCCTCCCCCCTCCTCCTGTCCTCTAGCAGCAGCCGTTTCCCAGCTGGACCGCCGGAAATGCGGCCTCCGCGGCCCACCTCTCCGGTCCATCTCCTGCGCCGTCTACAGGTGGCAGTGTGACCCCCTTTCCCTCCTCTGGCTTTGTTGGTCTCCTTAGTCAGCCTCCTTCTGTTGCATCTCCTATGTATGCCCCTGCTATTAATGAAACCTCAATTCAGTATTCCGCCTCACCCTCCTCCACCCTTGAGTTCGTCTTGGACAGTGGAGCCACTGATAATGTCTTTCGAGATGCCGGCAAACTCAATCCTCTTCCCACATCCACGTCCCTCCTTGGCGCTGATAGCAGCTTTTCCATCCCCTGTCACAACACCTCCACCCTTCCCTGTCCTCTCTTTCCCTCAGGTACTGTCACAGGTCTTCACATTCCCTCCCTTCGCACCAACCTCCTCTCCCAAAGGTCCCTCCAACAATCCATGATCACCACTCTCACCCCAGGTGGTGCTAACCATTGTGACCTCTTCCAAACCTCCACAGGTCGCTTCCTCGCCCGTATTCCCTACTGTCCCCGCTCCCGTCTATACACCCTTCGGGTTCCTCGCCCCCTCACCTTCCAAGTTGCCTCCCCCCCTCTCCTCCCCCCCCCCCTCCCCTCCCTTCCACTAACCCACCCGTCCCCCCCCGCCCCCCTGACTCTGACTGCTCATGTCGCTCCCTCTCCCACCCTGCCATCCTCCTCCATCACAGGCTAGGTCACCCCAACTTCGCCACTCTGCGCTCCTCTGTATCCTCCGGTCTCCTCCACGGTCTCCCCTCTTCCCTCCCTCCCCTCCCAAAGTCCCCTGCCCCCCCTTGCGTCGTCTGTGTTCAGAGCAAGCTCAAGCAGCAGCCGCACCGGAGCTCCCCCTCCGCTGCTGCCCAGCCGCTTGATCTTGTTCACATGGACCTCTGGGGCCCTAACCCTTCCCCCACTCGCCAAGGCCATCGCTACCTCCTCGTGCTCGTCGATGACCACAGTCGGTACTCGTCCGTCTCTCTCCTTCGGACGAAGGCGGATGCCCCGACCGCGATCATTGCTTGGCTCGAGCAAGCCAACACCCACTTTGGCCGCCCTGTTCGCCGCCTTCACTCTGATGGTGGTGGTGAGTTCCTCAATAACCAAATTTCCTCCTACTGCCAGTCCCGCGGCATTCTCCAGACTCACACCCTCCCTCACTCCCCACAGCAGAACGGTGTCGCTGAGAGCCGTGTTCGGGAGATCACCAAAACGGCTCGGTGTCTTCTTGTCCACGCCTCATGCCCCCCTTCTCTGTGGGGCTACGCCCTCCTTCATGCCGCCCTCCTTACGAACCTTTACCCTCACCCCCTCCTCCCCTCCACCACCCCCACTGAGCTATGGACAAAGGACAAACCCGATGTCTCCCCTCTTCGAGTCTGGGGCTTAAAGGCAAATGTCCTCATTCACCCGTCTGACCGATCCCGCTCCCTTGGAAAGCTTGCCCCTCGTACCCTTCCTTGCGTCTTCCTTGGTCATAACCCCTCCTCCCCCGACTATCTTTTCCTCCACCCCCTTTCCGGTCGACTAATTCGCAGCAGAGATGTCGTCTTTGACGAATCCACCCCCTACTGTTCCTCCCCTCCGTCCACTGACCCACTCCCACCTCTAACTCGTCCCCTTGTCTGGTCTGACACCACCCCTCCCCCTCTCCTCCCTCCTCCCCCCATCCTCCCACCCCCTCCCCCTCCGCCCTCCCAGTCCCACGGTGCCCCTCCCTCGTCTGGTGACATCTTTGACCCGGACCCTCTATCCTCACCTGTCTCCCCCGCTCACTCTTCCCCCGGTGCCCCTCCCCCTCCCTCCCAACCCTCACCTCCCTCCCCCACTCCCCGCACCATACTCACCCGGTATCCTCACACCAGGTCACGTGACAGTATCCTTGGTGCACCGCCCCCTGTTACCCTCTCTACCTCTTCCCTTCCCCCTCTTTCTCCCCTCCTTCACCACTTCTTCCAGGCTGTCTTACATCAAGCCCCTCATGCACCAGCCCCCTCACCCGCCTCTCCATCATCAGCAGCAGCAGCAGCGGCACCAGCAGCGGCACTGGCAGCGGCAAGTGCAGCGGCAGCAGCGGCCTCCACCAGCAGCGGCTCCAGCAGCGGAACCAGCAGCGGCACCAGCAGCGGCAAGTGCAGCGGCAGCAGCGGCCTCCACAGCAGCACCAGCAGCGGCATCTGCACCGGCACCAGCAGCGGCACCAGCAGCGGCACCAGCAGCGGCACCAGCAGCAGCGCGAGCAGCGGCACCAGCGGTCATCCGCGCCTTCCACACCTCCCTCTCTGAGGACTCCCATGAGGAGTTCCTTGACCTCCACCTCCTGTGACTCCTCCCTCCTACCCATCACCTGTGACCTCTCTGGAACACCAGTCTTCGCCTTTTCCTCTGCTCCCTCCATTTTCGTTCCATCCACGTACGAGGAGGCCATGGCTTGCCCCGACGCCCCGCTCTGGCTTGCCGCCATCATCAAGGAGCTCGAGGCATTTATCGCCAACTCCTCCTTCGTTGATGTCCCTCGCCCTCCCTCCTCTACGAACGTGGTAAAGGGGAAGTGGGTGTTTCGCGTCAAACAGCTACCAGAAGAGCCGCCCGTCTACAAGGCCCGGTATTGCGCCAAGGGCTTCACGCAGCGGTATGGTTTTGACTTCTTCGACACCTTCTCCCCCACCGCCAAACCTGCTACCGTTCGCGCTGTACTCGACCTCGCCGCTCGCCTCAACATGGAGATCCACTCGATGGATGTCTCCAACGCCTTCCTGCAAGGCGTACTACGTGAACTGATCTTCATGGAGCGCCCAGAGGGCTTCCACCTCCCCTTCCCCGCCGACTCCGTCTGGCAGCTGCGCCGACCCGTGTACGGGCTCCGTCAGGCACCCAGGGAGTGGCATGCCAAGCTTGCTGCCACCCTTGCTGAGCTTGGCTTTCGCACCTCCCGCTCTGACGCCAGCCTCTTCCTCCGCACCTCCCCCTCCCCCTTCTACATCCTCGTCTATGTTGACGACATGATCCTCCTCACCGCCGACCTTGCCGAGCTCGAGAGTGTCAAATCGGAGCTGGGCAGCCGTCTCAAGTGCAAAGACCTGGGAGAGCTGCAGAACTACCTCGGCATGACCATCACTCGCGACCGCTCCGCCCGCACCATCTCACTCTCTCAGGGTCACTACCTCCAGCAAGTCTTGGACCGGTTTGACATGGCGCGCGGCAACCCCCAGCCCACTCCCCTCTCGGTTGGGCACCACCTCTCCCCACCCTCCTCTCCCTCTCCCTCCTCCCTCCTCCCATAGTTATCCTGAACTCATCGGCTCTCTCATGTACGCCATGGTTTCCACTCGCCCTGACCTTGCCTACCCCATCAGCGTCCTCGCTCGGTTCGTTGGCGCTGGCAAGCATACAGAAGAGCACTGGCAGACCGCCAAGCGCGTCCTTCGCTACATTCGTGGCACCAAGGACTATGTCCTTACCCTTGGCGGCCCTTCCCCTCCCCTCCTCAACGACTACAGCGACTCTTCCTAGACTGACTCTCGACCGGATCGGCGATCCTCTCACGGTTATGGGTTCTCTCTGGGCAGCGGTCTCATCAGCTGGCGGTCCACACGCTCCTCTGCCGTCGCCCTCTCCTCCTGCGAAGCAGAGCTCTATGCTGCGACCATGGCCGCGCAAGAGGCACGATGGCTTACCTTCCTCCTTGCTGAGCTTGGAGCCCACCAATGCTGTCCCACCATCTGGTGTGACAACGCCAGCACCATCCACCTCACCAAGGACGCTGTGTATCATGGGCGCTCAAAACACATTGAGCTTCGCTACTTCTTCATTCATGATCTCGTTGAAGCCGGCCACCTTCGCCTTGGCAAAATCGACTCTACGGCCAACCTCGCTGACATCTTCACCAAAGCCCTTCCCCAAGCTTCCCACTCCTTCCTTCTACGCCTCCTCGGCCTCACCCCTCCTCCGGTTTTGGCGGCCTCTTGGTTACATCTTCTAGTGTTATGCATGTTGGGGGGTTGTGTTGTAAATGTATCTTATATATACAACATACATAGGCTAGAATAGGTGTAGTTCCTCATGTTCTTGGGGGGGTTGGGTGTACACTCCAACCACACTTTGTGGTTGGTCAAGATTGGATTTGGTCTTGGTCCTTCGTTGGCACTTGCCAACTTTTGATGCTTAGACCAACCAATCACAACCTAGCTACATTGTGAGGTTTCCTACTCCACAAGGCACCTCACCCATTGGCAAACTTAGTGGCCAATAGGGTTAGCTTCTCCTCCACACTTCTCTTCCTTGCATATTTGTACTATAGAGCCTTCATGACTCATTACTCAATCATTCTTGAATTCTATCAGTTTGTGCTACCCGAGGCCACGGATCCTACTCTCCAATCGATCGATTCAACTCTTATTCTGACACAAGACGGAGAAGGGGAGAGACAGGGGGAAATAAGTCAAGAAAGGCCCTTACAGGTACAGCAGTGTTAAAGGTAATGGAGGAATAGTTCCCGCCAGCATGTTTCGTGAAACGTCACTGGCAGAGTAAGAGGCAGAGGCCAGGGGAGGAGGAGAAAAGAACACAAGACGCAACAAACAAGGAGGTTCGTTTGTGTGCCACGTTCTCCCCGCCACATGTTGAACTGACTGAATTGCTAGGCCTGATTCAGCAGATTGGGCTGGAGCGTGAGAGACATACTCAACAAGGTTTGTCTCTGCAGGGAAGCCAACCCACACGAAGGAACTATGGCACCGAACTAAGCGACCACCACAAACACAAACAGAAAGCGTAACAAAGAATATGAGGATCTTCAAATATATCAATATCTCATTCACCAATAAACTCTCCTTTCGGGTACTGTACACGCCATCGCCAGACAAGAGTCTAAGCACGAATTTCAGTTTTGAGCCGCCTCATTACTAATCTCAGATTCCACCACTCCCACATACACCATTGAGGTCTGGACCTGATGACGTCAGCCGCGGTCGTTACTCAGAGTTAAAGTCTCAGCCACGTTCGTGTTACTGCAGCGGGCGTTACTGCAGCGGGCGTTGGCATTACTGCAGCAGGCGTTGGCGTTACTGCAGCAGGCGCCTACTAAGAAGAACCAAGCAGACTAGCTAGAGGGTAAATGCCCCTTTTTCCCCGTTTGTTTTTACGCCTCTCGGAAATTGCCTCACTTCATCAGCTTCTCCCCTCCCTGGAGCCCCTTTTCGCACTGCCCTTGAAGGCGGGAGCTGGGGATAGCTAGCTGGGACTTAGATGTTGCAAATCTAGTGGCATTTGGGAGTTTTTAATCATAATAATACTAATAATACGAAAACAACAAACAAACAAACAAACAAACGCCTGCAAGAACAAAGCCTCCTTTAGCACTGCCCCAGGGACCTCTGGGATAGCAAGCTGGGACTTTGAAGCTGTGAGCCGGCTCGTATTGAATGTGTGCGTTCGTGCCTACCCTCTCTAGGTGAATGCTTGTTGTCGCTCGTTGATATGAAGGGCCATGTGAGGAAAGCCACGAGAGAACGAGAGCCTTACAAGTACTCGAATGCAGGCAATGTCGGGGACAAAGAATCCAGCAAGTTTCCTGACAAGTCCCTGGCAGAGATGGAGCAAGAAGGAGGTTGGAATGAGGTTTCAGTGCCATGCTTGATATTGAAGTGCCACTGCTGCCGAGCGACACCCTCCTTTGCAAGCCTCAAACCAGGATGAAAGGGTGCAGTGGACACGCAGACGCGCAAAGCAGTATGCATGGTGCACTCAATCAGTGAGTGGCACTTGAAGAAACATAATCAGTGGGAGTTTTTGTCAACACCAGTCCACTCCGAAGTGTTTCTTTAAACGAATGAAAATGGATCATTGGTATCCAGAAACACATGCACCCCAACCCACACGCGTGCGTCAACTCACGGGCGATGGCAAGGGGCACTCACGCCACAAATAATAAGCCCAGCCCGCTCATCTCTGCAGGCCAGCTGCCGCTCAGCTGGTTGTTCTGCAGCAGCCTGATGGGGGGCGAAGAGGGGTGATCGGGGGTGATGGGGGGCGAAGCGAAGAGGGGTGATCGGGAGTGATGGGAGGCGATGGGAGGTGACGGAGGATGGAGGGGGGGTTGAAGGGGGGTGATTTGAGGTGATACGGTGATGGCGGTGGTGGAGGGTGATGGGCGAGAGTAAGGGAGTGATGGAGTGATGGAGTGAGGATGTGAGCGGGCGAGGGAATAAGGGTGTGAGTGAGGGTGTGATGGAATGAGGGTGTGAGGAAGTGAGGGTGTGAGAGGGTGATGGGGCATGAGGGGAAAAGTGGGACGTGGGACGAGAAGACAGAGATGAAAGGGAGAGGGGGAGAAAAGGAAAGGAGGTAATGGGTGGAAAGGGAGGGAGTGGAAGTGGGAGTGAGGGACTGGAATGGCATGGTGAAACGAGTGTGGGTGTGAAATTGCTGCGCTGCACGGTGCCTTTTTGTAAGACACCTTACTTGCACCGCATGACCCAAACTGAACACATGCCATGCCATGACGTCATTAGTCAGTCTTCAAACCCACTCAAAGAGTTACGGGGGTGGATAATAAGAGTGACAAAACTTTGGAAGGAACAGCACGAGGGGGAAAGCACGAAGGAACCCCAGCTGCCATGTGTGATAATGGGCGTGCATGATAATGGGCGTGTGTGATAATGGGCGTGCGTGATAATGGGTGTGATAATGGGCGTGTGTGATAATGGGCGTGCGTGATATGTTAGAATATATCCTATGATGTTATAGTTGTGCTAGTGTTACACCCAATTCTGGGTGTACACTTTGTTCGAGGCGCCCCAACCACTTTGGTTTGGGGCACCCCAACCCCCCTTATGCCACAATTATTTGGGGGCCACTTTGGTGGCCCTTGCCAACCAATAATTGGTCCGCCAATAATTGGTGGCTCATCCCAACCATTATTGGGTAGCCAACAATGTTGGCCAACCAATAATTCTGGGAGCTCACCTCCTAGTTTCCTCGCTTTTCTTCTTCTATGTAAGCCCAATGTTTCCTTAATACAATCAACTCTTGAGTTCACCTATCATCCCAACTATGGGATTCTCACATGATAATGGGCGTGTGTGATAATGGGCGTGCGTGATAATGGGCGTGTGTGATAATGAGCGCATCGCAACTTCCCCACTGAGGACATGACAACAAGCGCCCGAAGCATGCGAATATTCATGCACCGATTTGAGGCGCACAGATGGAGATAGTGGTGTGGTGTGGCGTGGTGTGGCATGGTGTGGTGTGGTGCCGTGTCCTGTCGTGCCGTGTCGTGATGTGTCGTGTCTTGTCTTGTCTTGTCACGTTGCGCGAGTCGCGTCGTGCCGCGTCGTGTCGTGTCGTGTCATGCCGCGTCGTGTCGCGTTGTGTCTTGTCGTGTCGTGTCGTGTTGTGTCGTGTCGCGAAGTGTCGTGGGGTGCAGTGCGGTGCGGTGTGGTGCCTACAGCTCTTGAAGCACGGTCAGAGTGGAGAATCCCGAAGGTATGGACCCATCAAGCTGGTTGCCACTCAAATCCCTGCCATGACGCCATGGCATGAAGATAAGAAGAAACAGCATGAAGACGCGAGGAGATACGACACAAATGTACGCACACAACGGAGTCTGATCTCAACTGATTCCGACCGATTCTACAGCTCAACTGAGAACTATGGGCGCGCATTCCCCAGGCACTGAGGTCGAAAGGCAAAGATGCAAACAATGAGCTGATTTTCACTGGACTCAGATCCGATGCAATGTGAACCGCGTTGCTGGGAGAGAGATGGTGGCACAGATACAGAAAGTGGGGTCTTGTTGGTGCGCGTGTGATGACTGGAACGAGGATGACGGAGGTACATAAGGGGAAAACCAGAGAGTGGAAAGGAGAGAGGGAAGGAGAGAGGGAGGGAGGGAGGGAGGGAGGGAGGGAGGGAGGGAGGGAGGGAGGGAGGGAGGGAGGAAAGGGGGAGGGGAGGGAGGAAGGAAGGGAGGGAGGGAGGGAAAGTAAGAGGGGGCACAAATTGCTGGAGGAGTGCGGTGGCTCACAGGCCGGTCAAGGAAGAGAGTTTGCTTAAATCTGGTGGTATGCCCCCGTCTAACTTGTTGCTCCCCAGACGCCTGCTCAACATGGAACGGATGGGATGGATGGGACACATGGGATGGATGGGACACATGGGATGGATGGGACACATGGGATGGATGGGACACATGGGATGGATGGGACACATGGGATGGATGGGACACATGGGATGGATGGGACACATGGGATGGATGGGACACATGGGATGGATGGGACACATGGGATGGATGGGACCACGGGGGCATGCGCATGCCAAGCAAGACAGGCACAGTGGCACATGGTCACATGGTCGGATGGTCGGATGGGACTCACGAGTGCAAGGCTAGGCATGGCATGGCAGGAGTGGCACGGCAGCGATTCTCCATGGCGTGGTGTGAGGTAATGGCGAGGCGTGAAAAACGGCATGGCATGGCATGGAATGGCATGGCACTGCTTCGCATGGTGTGTGGCTTGGCACGGCATGGCATGGCATGGCATGGCATGGCACGGCATGGCATGGCACGGCATGGCATGGCACGGCATGGTGTGCTTACAGCTCCTGAAGCCTGGAGAGAACGGACAGCCCAGCAGGTATGGATCCCGTGAACTCGTTGCTCCCCAAATCCCTGCGAGCGAGAGAGAGACCATGGGAAGGCGGCGAGAACAGAGAATTCGAGTAAGCTAGAGGGAGGTAAAAGGGTTTTGATGAACAAGCGGCAAACCGGTGCTGGGGATTGTGTGTGCGACTTGGTGGCTCATGACCAAGTAATCTTATGTCTTTATGACTTTATGTCCTTATGACCTTATGTCCTTATGACTTTATGTCCTTATGACTTTATGTCCTTATGATATGACCTTATGTCCTTATGTCCTAATCATGGTGACCTAAGTTGGTCATTTACGTCCTGGAGGCCCACGTACACGTAAAGTACGCGTAAACGTACACGTACGCATACGTACATGTACTTACGTTTACTTACTTCGGGTAGGTACAAAATTTTCTCGATTTCACTTTTTCTTTGCCTTTGTTCGCGTGAGGTCTAGGTCGTAGTAGTGTTAGTAAAGACGTGATTTTAGAATACTCGTTTATGCTCATTGCGAGTAAAATGGGGCAGCACAGAAAAAGTTTTTACCTGATCGTACATAAGGGCATAATTCGGGAGGTGCGTAACGTACGAAAACGTAACCGTACGTAACGTACACGTAAACGTAAAGAACCAACTAAGATGGTGACTACCACATTACAGGCAAGATGACTTTGTGAAGATGCAGAGAGCAGAGGGTGTGAAGAATAAGCATTGCTGGAATAAAAGGATTGAGCAGGGGGGTGGGGAGAAGAGGAGAATGAGAGGAACGGAAAGGGGGGAAAGGGAGAAGGAAGGGGATAGGAGGGGAGGGCGGAACAAGTGGGGAAGGATTCAAGCGTACAGTGACGTGAGAGTTGAGAGGGAGGTGATGTATATTGGAATGGTACCAGAAAGCTGGTTGTCTCTGAGGGATCTGTTGAGGGCGCAGGATACACATGCACACAACACAAAAATGCAGATGTGCATGCATGCACGCACGCACGCGCGCGCGCACACACACACACACACACACACACCAGACAGTAACGCACAGGCGCACACGCGAGCATGCACACAGGCATGCGCAAGCAAGCATATGAGAATCAATAGGCACTACATATGCAGCATGTACATAGGTGGTACCAGCGCAATGATCTGCTCATTCCGCTTCCCTCCTCGACCCACTACAGCACTGCACTCACAGCACCCACTGCACCCACAGCACCCACAGCACAGCACTGCCCAGGAGCTACTGGCACTCACAGCAGTTGCAGGGCGCCGAGCCCTGTGATGGCCATTGGGATGGACCCTGTGAGGTTCTGCGAGTCCAACACCCTGCACACACCACAAGGTACACGAGGGAGGAGATGAGATGAGATGAGATGAGGGACACGGGAAGAAAAGGGGGAGGCGCGGCGCATACACATGGGGACTCCGAGGGCACATGAAGACTTCGATGAGCGGAAGATGGCAGGCTACCAAGAGGCATCACTGGAAGGGAAGGCGGTAAAAGGACACGGTTACCAAACTGCATTTCACTGCACCCCACAAAACCGCACTCAACTAGACCGAACTGCACTGCACTGCACTCGAGCTGCTGAGCCCATTGCAGGCACGGCACCCCACACTCTGCACGAATAACTGTCTGCACTACACGCGCCACCTCTAGCTCAGCGCGTAAATGACACTCAAGGTGGGCAACACTCCAGGCACAGCAAGGCAAGGCAATTCCAAGGCAAGTCCTTGTAATCAGCACGCCAGGGTGGGAGGAGGAGCAGGAGGAGGAGGAGGAGGAGGAGGAGGAGGAGGAGGAGGAGGAGGAGGAGGAGGAGGAGGAGGAGGAGGAGGAGGAGGAGGAGGAGGAGGAGGAGGAGGAGGAGGAGGAGGAGGAGGAGGAGGAGGCAGGCAGACAGACAACGAGGCAGGCAGGCAGGAAGGGAGGGCGGCACGCGAGCAGGGAGGAAGGCAGGATGGCAGGAAGGCAACTGACAGGCCCTGGATGAGCTGGCCGCTGAAGTCACAGAGCACGCCCGCCAGCGTCCCACACATCGCGTCCGCGGCCCACGTTGCCGCTGCTGGGAACGCTCCCCCCAACGCCTGCTTCAGCGCATCCAGGGCTTGCCCTGAGGGGTGTGGGGGAGTGCGCAGGGGCGGGGGCGGGGGGTGAGGGGAGAGGAGGGGTGGGGGAGAGAATGCCGGTTTTTGAGGCGCCTCAAACATCGCTCCTGCTGTTCACGTCGCCGCTGCTGGGAACGCTACCCCCAACGCCTGCTTCAGCGCATCCAGGGGCTTGCTCTGAGGGATGTGGGGGAGTGCGCGGGGGAAGTGAGGGGAGAGGTGGGGTGTGGGAGAGGGAGACGGAGATGTGGGGTCGGGGAGACGGAGGCTTGAGAGGTTGGGTGGGGGGGAGAGAGACGGGAGAGATGGGGTGGGTGAGAGAGTGGAGGGGGGGTTCGGGTGGGAGGGAGAGAGGGAGAGAGGGGGAGAGGGGGAGAGGGGGAGAGGGGGAGGGGGAGAGGGGGAGAGGGGGAGGACAATTAAGGACTGCTTGAGAGGGGGAGGAGGCGTGGAAGAGGTGGGGGGACGTCGGATAGACAGAGGTGGCGGAGGGGGAGGAGACGAGGAAATAGGCACGGGGAGGAAAGGAAGACGGGGGGAAGGAGACTAGGAGGAGGAGGAACAGAAGGGGGCGGAGAAACGTAATGCTAAAAGAACATACATTGGCTTGCCGGGAGGGACGCTGCAACCGGCCGGCAAAAACGGACGCTGCTGCTGAGAAGAGAAGCCACGGCAAACACAGCCGCCCACACGTGCCACGAGAGCAGAGGTCCGTGCGCAAACCCCCCTGCTGGAACCCTCCTCCATGCTCGTCCGCGCTGCAGCGGCTGCGCTCTGGACCGCTCCCCACCTCTCTGTACCCCCTCTGAATTTCTCTCCCTGGATCCAAACGCGCTGCTAGCTGGTTGCCTGCTGTCAGCCTGCCGATGACGATGCGTGGCAGAGAAAGAAATCCCTCGAACCTTCTCCTTTCGGTTCGACTCAAAGCCAATCTGTGTCGCCTGCTGCTGATGAGCCAAGGCAGAAGGCGAGTCTTGCCTGCCGTTTCTTCCAAAGGGATGTGCGGCCTCCCGCACTGCCTTGCTACAAGCTGCTTCGGTACTGCTGCAAACAACCAAAGGAGCATCACGAGGAGGAG
Source organism: Closterium sp. Yama58-4 (assembly GCA_947470075.1). Classification (NCBI taxonomy): domain Eukaryota; kingdom Viridiplantae; phylum Streptophyta; class Zygnematophyceae; order Desmidiales; family Closteriaceae; genus Closterium; species Closterium sp. Yama58-4. The sequence goes on from CANIUD010000172.1 coordinate 585,177, forward strand.
CACACCAACCACTAGCAGCACACTGGCTCCTACACCTGCATCTTCTACTCCGGCTGCTATTAACACAACTGGTACCGTTGCTAACACTTGCACTGAGGCCGCTGTGAGTGGCACTCACACTGCCACCGCTGCCAGCACTGCCACCGGTGCCACCAGGACACCCTATGCGCGCACTCCCCTTTCTTCTGCTGCTGCCGCCGCTTCCGACCTCTGCGCGCCCCTCTCCAACCATGCCGCCGAGAACAGTCTCTGCTGCCTCTCCCTCGCTGCCGCCGTGCCCTGTGCCCCGGATTCCCACGCCCTGTGCTTCAGGGGCGAGAATGAGAGTCTGTGTGTGTGAGGGACAGGGGAAGGGAGGTGAGGGGAGGGAAGGGACAGGGGAGGGGAGTAACAAATGAGGGCAGGGAGTGAGATGGCGGATGACGTGAGGTGGAGCGGGAGGGTGGGGGGAGAGGGGAGAGGGAGGTGGGGAGGTTTGCTGTGAGGATGCGGGATTGTGATGACTGGGAGTGTGGGCAGTACGGCGCTACGGGCACAACGTGCGGAGTTCTCAAGAATCCCGGATGAGAAGGTGCAGGGTTAAGAATAGAAGATGGGCGAGGAGCGGGATGGGTGAGAAGAGGAGGTGGGTGAGGTGCGGGAGAGACACGGGATGCTCAAAGCGCCGCAAAAGGGCGAGACAGCGTTTGAAACGCTGACGCGAACAGCGAGAAAGAATCGTGTGCGAGGTGCCTCTAGCATAAAGCTTCTCGCGCTCGCCATCATTCGCCGTCGCATTCGCAGTCACAAAAGCGCAAGTCGCACCCGCACTCACTCGCACTCGCGTTCGCAGTCGCAGTCGCAGTCGCACTCGCACTCGCACTCGCGTTCGCAATAGCAGTCCCATTCGGTTCGCGGCCTTGGGTAACCGTGGTACACGATCGAGGCGCCTCAAACATAGCAGTTGCATGCGGTTCGCAGCCTCGGGCAACCGTGATAAGAAGCTTTTGCGCCTCTGCGCGACTGAGCTGCCACTAAGCTCTCTACTGCTACCAGCAGTAACACGCATGCCTGCCCTTCGTCGTATATTTAGAACAAAATCTTCTGCCTTTCTTGCAGCCGGCCAGCGCTGCCCACATGACCCATTTTGTCGACCTCCGAAGGATTCCGTCGACCCAAATAGTCAACGTAATTCGTCCAAAACTGGTGCTTGGGGTCAGGAACCCTACCACTCAGCCCTCTGCTCCGAGTACAGTCGTTATGAGTTGTCAAACAGAGTTGCGCGGAATAACGAATAACGAGGCTGTGACTCAATGAATTGACGAGACAATGAAAGTCATGCGATTATATAGCGAGGCAACCTAGCTAGGCGGGAACCTCGGGAACACGAGGTTGAGTGCAGGTTGGGCAAAGGAAAGCCGAAGGCGACGCGAGGTTGCTTCGGCAGCAAGCGAAGCGACCGAACGTGCACTTTCGAAAGTTGGGGTTGTACGCGGTTGAGTAAACCCCAGTAAGGAAAAAAGGGTTTTCCTTACACTACCCCCCCCTTTAAGAAAGGTGGTCAACATCCGCAGCTCGTTTGCGGGCGAGATAATCACCAAGAAGCGGGGAAGCTTCAAGCGAGGCGGATGGCACCCATGTGTCGTCCTCACTGGTGCGGTCAGTCCAACGGATTAGAAAATCCACGTGGCGTCCAGAAACGTCGAGCCGAACACGATGCGCCAAAATCTTGGACGGGTCAAGTGTCGGTTCCGGGACAGGTCGGGCTGTCGGGACGGCGTTCTGGCGCGCGATGTCTGTCGTGGCAGGCACGAACTTGCGAAGTAAGCTGACGTGGAAGGCGTCGTGAATACGCCAGTCGTCGGGTAGTAGCAGCTTCGCGGTGACAGGTGTCACCATCTTGATGATCTTGAAAGGTCCACAGAAACGTGGCCGTAATTTCGATGGGCCGGGCAGATGCAGGTTTTTTGTGTCGAGTAGTACTAGTTGCCCAGCTGTCATGACGATTTCCCGTCGTAGGAGATCCAAGTATTTGCGGGAAGTGGTATTCGCCTTGCGAATTGCGTCCGCAGCCTTCTCGCGAATTTCTTGGAGTTCTGTCACAAATGTTTGTGACCTCGGGACCGGGTTGTCAAGTGTAGTCGTTGTAGGTACCACCGGGTCCATCCCGTAATTCAAGAAGAACGGGGAGTGATTAGTCGTGCTGGATGGCGCGTTGTTGAACGCGAATTCCAGCATGGCGAGCGAACTTTCCCAGCGAGCGGGATCGGGGCAGTTTGTCCTAATCAGTTGCTCCATCGTTTGATTGGTCCGCTCGGTCTGGCCGTCGGTTTGCGGGTGGTATGCCGACGAGAACTGTAGCTTCGTGCCGTACTGCGCCCACGTCTCCTTCCAAAATTTCGATGTGAACTTTGGGTCCCGGTCGCTGATGATCGCCGATGGGATGCCGTGTAGTCGCACAACGGTGGAGATGAAGAGGCGTGCAGTTTCTTCGGCGGTGATTGTCGTGCGACAAGGTGCGAAATGCGCCATTTTTGTGAGGCGATCGACGACGACGAGTACAGCGTCGTTGCCGGACGGCCCAGCTGGCAGCCCCGTGACGAAGTCCATCGTCACCTGTTGCCATGGTCGTTCGGGTGGCTCGAGAGGTTGCAGCAACCCAGCTGGCCGCTGACGTGTCGATTTCATGGCTTGGCACACCCTGCATGAGGACACATATCGCTGCACGTCGTTAGCAGAATCAGGCCAATAATACTGACGGTGCAACAGCTTCTGGGTTTTATCAACCCCGAAATGTCCGGAGAGGTTGGAATCATGGACCTCCTGAATAAGGAGTTCGCGCAGCAGCCGGTAAGCGGGAACCCAAATCCGGTCAGTTCCGGCCTTTAGGTAATAATTCCCTTTCTGCGTCGTCGCCTGCTGGTGATTTCCAGTCGTGAAGAACGGGTCCGTAGTGTAGCCGTGGGTGAATAGTCCCGAAAGAAGCGGGTTCGAATGGGTGATCAGCACAGCAGCGGATTGGACTGTCGGTCGGGTCAGGGCGTCGGCGATGTTGTTGGCGCCCTTCTTGTAGGTGATCTTGTAGTGGAAATGTGACTCCATGTAGTCGAGCCACCGAATTTGTCGCGGGTTGAGGTTGGGTTGCGCTCGAAGGTACTGTAGGGATTTATGATCGGTGCGAACAGTGACGTCGGCGCCAGTCAGGTAGCATCGCCACAGTTTAAACGCGTGAATGATGGCGAGCATCTCCTTGTCGTGAATCGGGTAGTTGCGTTCGGCTGCCTGCAACTTGCGTGACTCGTAGGCGATCGGTTGTAAGCCGTTGCCAAAATCCTGGAGCAGCACTGCGCCGATGGCGAAATCTGAAGCGTCGGTGACGACTTCGAACGGCTTGGATGGGTCGGCGATGCGAAGAACCGGAGGGGATACCAACAACTGCTTCAACTCCTGAAAAGCCGCCTCAGCTTCCTCCCCCCATACGAAGTTCCTGTCCTTGTGCAGCAGGTCGGTCAGCGGGCCGGTTATCCCCGCCATATTCGGGATAAACCGCCGGACATAATTCACAAACCCCAGAAAACTCTGAAGTTCCGTGACATTAGTCGGGGCCTTCCACTCCTGGATGGTCTTGATTTTCTTCGGGTCGATTTTGATGCCGTCGCGTGAGATGACGTGCCCCAAAAACTCCAACTCTTGCTTAAAGAACTCGCACTTAGAGCCCTTGGTGATGAGGCGGTTCTCCTGCAACCGCTTAAACACTGCGTCCAGGTCGCGGAGGTGGTGCTCGCGTGTCCTGCTAAAAATCAGAATATCGTCCAAGTAGACGATAACACACTTGTCCAGCAGGTCGCGAAATACCCTGTTCATGGTGCGTTGAAATGTTGATGGCGCGTTCGTGAGGCCGAAAGGCATCACGGTGAACTCGTAACTGCCGTAGCGGGTTCGGAAGGCGGTCTTGTGACAATCGTCAGCGAATACTCTGATTTGGTGGTAACCGCCGCGTAGGTCAATCTTTGAGAAGTAGCGAGCGCCGTGAAGTTGGTCGAGGAGGTCGTCGGTGCGTGGGATGGGATAGCGAGACTTGATGGTAACCCGGTTGAGCGCGCGATAGTCGATGCACATGCGAATGCCGCCGTCCTTCTTCGGTGTGAACAGGATCGGTGCGGCGAAGGGCGAAGTACTGGGTCGGATGAAGCCCTTCTCCAACAGTGACTCAAGTTGACTTCGAAGCTCCGCGAGTTCGGGCTGAGTCAACCGCCACTGTGTACGAACAGTCGGATGCGCGCCAGGTTCCAGCTGGATTTTGTGGTCTTCGGGTCTCTCGGGTGGCAGGCCAGGTGGCAAATCGTCGGGGAAGATGTCGGGGTACTGTCGAATCAGCTCCGCTAAATCAGGTGGTACAGCTGCGCACAGCTTCTCGATGTCGTTTCCGTCAGTGTCGGCTGCCAACTCGCGCAAGCATACGGCGAACAGTTGCGCACCCCTGTTGACGTGGCGTGTAATCGTGATGGCTTTGACGCATGTAGACTCGATGCAGTCCGGAGTCCACGCGGGCAGAGTAATCAGCTTCCCGTCCTTGCTGATGCTGCACGATCCCGTCGTCCAATCGATTACCGGGTTGTGCCGTCGCAGCCAATCGCGTCCCAGGAGCACGTCGCATCCGTCCAACGTCGTCGCGAGAAACTTCATGCTGAAGCCGAAATCGTCGCCGCACTCAATCCGCACCGTCCGTGTTTCTTCCAAAATCGCCAGAGGCGTCCCATCCACGAGGCGAGCGTCAATTTCGGGCAGACACCTGTCCAGCTGCAACTTGCATTTTTTTGCTGTCGCCAGATTGAAGAGGCTATGGCTAGCCCCGCCATCGACGAACATTTTTATTTTTTTCTTAACAACCGTGCCAACAACCAGCACAGGGTGATCCACATGTTCACCCCCGTTATTCGTCCGAGTGCGATCGATTGCATGAATCGGAACCACGACTCGGTGGGGATGGTGGGGTTCGGGCGACAGAGCACAGTCAGTAAGGGGCCCGTCTGTTACTGACTCTTCCCATTTCCCGGCTCCTTCCCGTCGTTCCTCTTTCCCTGCGTCCTAACGGGGCAGTCTTTATACATGTGGCCCGGCTTCCCGCACTTAAAACACAACCCTGTAAAAGGGCGGTCTGGCGCATGGACTCCGTTAATCGTGGCCCGCTGGGTCTGTCCACGAAATCGGTTTCCCTCCCGAGAACTCGATCTCGCCCACTGCATCAGCGCGTCTGTGCTCTCGGCCAATCGGACGGCTTCGTTGAATGTTGTCGGGCGGTTTCGGCGCACTTCAAACTGTATCTCGTACTTGAGGTCGCTGATGTATTTATCCAACCGCTCCGCCTCCGCCATGTCATCCACTTGGTCCGCGAGCGCCATAAACGACGCCGTGTAGTCTTGAACAGAAGCCAACTGCGACCAGGTACGCAGCTTCATGCGAGCGTGTTCCGAGGCGGATACATGCTCGAAACGCTCTCGTAAGGCTGCGCCCCACTGTTTCCACGTGCGAATTGTGGCCACACCGAATATTGATGATGCCCTCCCAATAGCAGAGTCCGAAGTCCCGTCTGCCGCATGTGTCACACCTGTCGGGGTCCCCGTGTCCAAGGTTCGTCGCCACCACTCAAGCGCCATGCCTCGCAGGAGCGATACCGCGTAATTAATACGCGTGGCGTCGTCGTTGACATTCGCTGCAGTGAAGAACACCTCCACGCCGAACAACCACCCCTTAACAGTAGTGTTCTTGTCGGTAGGGTTGAACGGGGGCGGGCTCGTAGGCTTTATCTTGATTGTTGTCACTGCAACTGTTGTCGCTGCCGCCGCTCGCTGCCTATCTTCTTCTTCGAAGCCGCGTGTGAGCTCGTCCAACGGATTGCCGCTCACCGCTTGACCAGTGCTCTCGCCTTCTTCAGCGGGCGACTCCTGGCGCGCTTCACCTCGCGCCTGGCGTAGCTCGTTGTTTTCTTCACGTAGTCTCTCCACCTCTGTCGTTAACGCCTTCATGCCTGCCGACATCTCCGCCACTTGCTGCATCAACGCGTCAAATGCCGCCTGATCCATGAGTCGCAAGCTACGTCTAGTAGGCAAGTGGGTATCCGTGACTATCCGGCAACAGTGCAAGCGCAAAAGCTATCGGGGTCGGGCAAGTTTAATTTAATAAACTTTGCAACCAACCGCTTTGCAGCCCACCGTACCAGTCACACCCGTGCCTCTAAACTACCCTGGAAAAGCGGGGTGAACTAGGAAAGTAGCTCTGATACCAGGTGTTATGAGTTGTCAAACAGAGTTGCGCGGAATAACGAATAACGAGGCTGTGACTCAATGAATTGACGATACAATGAAAGTCATGCGATTATATAGCGAGGCAACCTAGCTAGGCGGGAACCTCGGGAACACGAGGTTGAGTGCAGGTTGGGCAAAGGAAAGCCGAAGGCGACGCGAGGTTGCTTCGGCAGCAAGCGAAGCGACCGAACGTGCACTTCCGAAAGTTGGGGTTGTACGCGGTTGAGTAAACCCCAGTAAGGAAAAAGGGTTTTTCCTTACAACAGTAACCGCTTGTAACGTCTGGAATTTTTTCCAAACTAAGTGTACCGTCTGAACTGTTAAAGAAATATATTTGTTTTGCTTTTAGGGTAGTTGATAAATACACTTATACAGCAATTGTACAATATCGAGAACAGTCTTACCTGGAGTCTTTTCGCATGATGGACCCCAAGTGGAAGCTGGAGTCGCTAGGGGACTTCATCTTCTCGGCTTATTGCACGAAGTCTCGCAAGAGTTGTGCGTGCAATTTAGTGTGCAGTGAGGAAACCTTTCAATCCAGAAGGGTCCTCCGCAAAATTGGCATGAAATTAATGAGTCAGAATCTACAGTGAGGCTATGAAAGGCACTTCCAAGTGAACAAAGGAAGCAGCAGGGCAGCAATGGGACCATCTGCCACATAAGGAGGCAGTGATGTTCGATCGGCTTTTCTAGGATGAGAAGTCACACACGTTAAGTGATGGACTCAAATCAAAATAAAACAACCTGAAGGCATTTTTGAACCACTTTAGCAGTAATGAAAAGATGTGTAGACATCATCCATGTATAAGGGGCCTCTAGCAACAGCCACCGGGGTGCGTTGTGTCGCCCCGAATTCCATCACCACACCCGCCTCCTCTTCCATCCGGTACACTTTTGTACAGGTTTGGAATGGGAAATTGCTACACTAAAGTGCCTATACTTGATTGCTGCTTATTTAGTACTAGTATCTACAAACAATACAATGTGAATGTTATAAACATACAGCCTATTTAAGACCCAGGGCTATAATATACACACGGAAATAGGGACCATATTATCACGGTAAAATTTCCTTATGGTAGGCCACTTTTCCCCAGTTACCCTTGTCAAATAATGCTATCAAAATTTCCACATTTGTGAAAACAAGCTAAGCTCTAAACTACACTGATACAGGGTACGATGCCAACTACACTGGTACTAAAACTTTCTTTACCGCAGATTCCGACACAGTTCGCGTGCAGACAGTTTCACCACGATCCCACTGCCACATTTGTCTTTTTCGACCACAGCTCATCACCGTAGAATCAGTGCGACTGCACGCTTGCTTGCCCGATTGGTCCTTAAAGCCACTGTTGCACCAACACACCCGTGTTTAGGGCCACACGTAGCCACGGTCACTGCCAACGGTGCCAATTTGCGCGCCAAGTGTGTTTCGTGCTGTCCTTTGCATCACAAGGCAGTCGATGTTGTGTTGCAGCAAGTGCCATGCCGTTCTCGTGGTGCGCAGGAACCTTTTTGCAGGAGGCTTCTTGGGGTTTGTGTTTCCCAAAAGGCCCTTTTCTTTCTCCCCATTCTCTCACTTTTTTAATGCACGTTGCTCAGACATCCCTGCGTCAGAGCTAGATCTGCCTAGTAGCACCAGAAATGGACTCTCTGTTCTTGGAGTGTTACCACGCTTGCGTGAGAACTATAATGTTCCCATCTTGTAGCCACAGCGCAAGGCATCTCCAGAATGTGTTGTCGGAACCGTCTATCCGTTTGAGCCTACTAACTCACCGAAGGTGTGGGAGCCACACCCTTCTCTGAAGATCGTTCCCGATGGTGGCGAAGGCCCGTCGAAGCCACCAATTGCACCCCGTCCACTCTTAGCAGCACGCTCGTTAAGCGACAGCGTGTGGGCATGACATAGAAGCAGCAGAGGCTCTGGGGCGCCCCTCCTCCACGACAAGCAGCATTACCACCACGGCTTGCTGCTCTTGCCAACCCGAAGCCTCCAACCGCGTCTGCAGAAGCTGAGTATGAAGCGGTAAAAGCCACTTTCGATTTGCAGTGGGCAGGTAAATTCAGCTGGCTGCGCTTAATTCGCATGAGTAATGGTAGACCATCATTGAAATGTGCTATTTGCATCAAGCACGGAGATCCGGCAGGGCACACTGCTTACGGTGTGAGAGGTGAGGGTGCTTGAGATTTGCAGATAGGCAGCATCCGCAGTCACACAGAAAGTCGAGCCTACAAGTACGCACTCAAAAGCGAGGCTAAAGCAGAGGCGGAGAAATCAAAGCAAGCCACTCTCACATGGTGGCAGACCACAGATGTGTTTACTAGGCACATCATATGCTGTGTCGGAGTTACTCCCTTCTCCTTCCTCACTCCTCTCTTGCCCCTGCCTCTATCCTGCATTCTGTCCTCACCCTATTCCCTTCTTATTCTGGCCTTCGCCCCGCCTTGTGCTGTCCCCACTCCTGTTACCCTGTTCCCTTCTGCGTTCTCATGAGAAGTTCACTCTCCCACAGGATGGCTGCCCACAGTGGCGTAGTCACCTAGCTAGAGTAGCTTTTGTTGCGGTAACGTTATCCACTATATGAGGCAAACAAGACGAGAGAACAGGTTTGCTATGCTAGGCTAGGCTATTTGTGCTTGGCTGCCCAGTCGCGAGTAACTCAGCGTGCTGGGTTGAGCTCGAGCCGCCTGGGCCTCGGAGTGGCCCTCGCCAGATTGCCTGTCTCCCGAGGTTCCTGAAATTGTCCCCGAAGCGCCCTGTAACCCCCAATGCTACCAACTTCTCGCTACTCTCTATAACCCAACTACCCCACATGCAGATTGAATAACTCTCACTATACCAATTCTACACCCAATTAGCACATGTCTCCAATATGATGCACTTACCATTATATTTGGTGACAGCTGTCGGAGTTACTCCCTTCTCCTTCCTCACTCCTCTCTTGCCCCTGCCTCTATCCTGCATTCTGTCCTCACCCTATTCCCTTCTTATTCTGGCCTTCGCCCCGCCTTGTGCTGTCCCCACTCCTGTTACCCTGTTCCCTTCTGCGTTCTCAGCCACTACCTGCCCCCTCCTGTGCTCGTGCTCGAGCTGCTCGGGCGCGAGTCACAGGACTCTCAGCTGAGGACGGCTGCTCTTCAGTCCTGCCGTACGGGTCTGGTGGTCCCCGGTCTGTTCTCCCTTCTGCTTCTCCAGCACTAGCACTCCCCTGCCTTGCACTGCTTGCGCCCTCCTCTTCACTCTTCCCTATTCCACCTCTAGTGTATTCTTCTTTGCCCCTCTCTTCCTGTCCCACCTCTGTAGCCGCCTTTATCCCCTTGCTTTCCTGCTGCTGCCACTGCTCACAGTAGCCCGCATCCCTCAACTGCACGGTATGTAGGTCCTCCACCGCCACCGTTATCACCTCCTGCAAGTGTTCCGCTGCCTTAGCTCGCTCCCATGCCGCCCTGTTCTCCGCCTCTTCCATTGTATGGTCTACCTCTTCCCCTGTTGCTAGGGGCTCCCATGCCCCCACTTCCTTACTCTCCCGCTCTGCTTCCCCCATCAGCTCTGGCCTTCCTCCCCGCAGCTTCCTCACATGCTGCTCCGCCAGCTTGTTTCCCTGCGCTTGCTCCTCTGCTTGCCTCCAATCCTTCATCGTCACACCAGTCTCCGCCCCTGCCCTGATTTCCCCGAACAACTCCGATGTCTTCAGCGATGGCTGCCAATCATTCCCTTCCATGTCTGTACGGCTCAGCCCCTTCTTCCCTCCTTTCTTCACCGCTCCCTCCTTCTCGCCCTTCCCTTCCGCTTCTGCTGCCGCTGGTCCACACGCTCTTGCCCCCGCCTCTTCGTCCCTCTCCTCTCCTTCTACTGCTGCTAGTACACCCACTCCTGCCCCCACACGCTCGTCCTTTTCCTCTGCTTCCGCTGCTGCTGGTACGCACGCCCAGGTCCCCACTCTCTCATTCTCCCCTTCCCCTTCTGTTGCTGCCCATTTCCTCACCTTCTCATCCTTCCCTTCAGTGTCTGCTGCTACTAATTCGCGCACTCCCGCCTCCTCCTCCTCGTCCTTCTCTTCCCCTTCTACCACTGCCCATGCCCTTACCTTCTCGTCCTTCTCTTCCCCTTCTGCTGCTGCTAATTCACGTACTTTCGCCTCCTCTTTCTCGTTCTTCGCTTCCCCTTCTGCCACTGCCCATGCCCTCACCTTCGTGGCTCGCTCCCTTCCTCCGTCCCTGCCCCCACTGCGCAGCCCCATGGCTTCATTGCTACGCAGCACCGCGCAGGCATATTCTGGCTCCTGCTCCCTTTTCTCCTCCTCTTCTTCCTCACTTGCATACAACCCCGCCTGCCTCTCTGTCCTTCCTCTCAGCGCCCTCCCCTTCCTGCCGTCTCTGCCCCCACTGCGCAGCCCCAGTTCCTCACGGCTACGTACCGCCAGGAATGTGTACTCTGGCTCCTGCCCCTCCTCTTCCGCTCCTTCTTCCCTCGCGTACAACCCAGCCTCTTTCTCCTTCCTCCCTCCCAGGGCCTGCAACTGCGCCCGCAACTTCCTTATCTGGCTCTCGATCTCCTCCGGCGACCCCTTCATGCCTATCCCTTTATCGCATCCCCTTGCTTCATGCCCCCTTTCTCCGCACTCCTTAGATGTTGGTGCCTCCGGGCAGTCCCTCTGACGGTGGCCTGGCTTCCCACATACATCGCAGTTCCTGCAGTGAATCCTTATGTGCTCCGGCTGCCCACAGCGGTAACAGGTGCGTGTCTCTGCCCTTCTCTCCGGCCTGCCCTCTTCTCCTGCTCCCTCCCCTGGTATCATCGCCGCTGCCCAGGTAGGACTCTTCTTCTCTATCGTCCTCGGTAGGTATACCTCATACTTCCTCTGCGCTAGCTCCACCCTTTCCGCTAACTCGAATACCTCCTCTGGCGTTGCATCTGCTCCTAGCTCATAAACTCTCATTCTCAACCCTCCTGCCAATCCCTTGTCTAAACCATTCAGAAACTTGCTAATGATCATGCTGCTGTCTGTGCACACCACGTCTTCCGCCAGGTTCACTAACCGTCCGTAGTATGTCAGCAGCGACTCCTCATCCTTCCGCCTAAACTCTTGGAATTCCCTGATGCGTGCCGCCGTATGCCCAGGGAACTGCTTCCTTAGTCGCTCCAGGAACAGTACCGTCGGGTCCTCGTCATCCTCTTCTGCCCTCCTCAGCCATTCACCCATCTTCATGCGATACAAAGACTCTGCTTCCCCTCCCAACGTGCTTGGCAGGCTCAGGAAAAACTCGATCGGGTCCATCCCACTTCTGTCGCATCGGTATTTAACATTGCTGATTTGCATCAAATAATTCTTCAGACTTGGGCAGGTCTTCTCGTTTCCCGTAAAGTGTACTGGCACCTCCACTCGCGGCTGTGCTGTTGCGCCCCACTTCCCTGTTTCCCAGCTCTCCGTCCCCCCTTGCTCAGACATCATAACCCCTCTCCTCCTGTCCTTTTCTCCCCTGCTGCCTGTGCTGGTTCCATACAGCACTCGCTCTATTCCTTCCCTAGCTGCTCTTGCTCCAGCAGATCCTACGCCGTGACGCCCCGGCCTCCTCGGGCCCATCGGGCTAGGGCTCCTCCCTCGCGCATCTTCTCGCTCCCCCCTGCACCTCTCTGCATCTTCCCGGCGCTTCTCTCCCCTTGCAGGGGACCGCTCCTGGTACCGCCACACTCTGTCCTCTCGCTGTCGCTCCTTCTCTGCTGCCCTCGAGACTTCTGGTGACCGCACACCTTCTCTCTTGCCCTGCCTGTCCTCCTTGCGCCTCCACGCCCTTCCTCTTTCCGGTAAGTCCCACCTCTGTCTTTCCTCATAATCTCCGCACTCTTCCCAGCCTCGGCGCTCCTGATCTCATTTTCCCGTTTCTTCTTCTCTTCCCGTCTCTCCACCCCGCTGGTATCGCTCTCCTTCTCCCCTCCTCTCACGGCTCTCTCTCTCGGACCACCTCCTAGTTTCCCCGCTCGTATCCTTTGCAGCTCTCCTCTCTGCTCGCAGGTTTTCTTCTTTCTCACGGCGCGCTTCCACCTGTTCCCCTGAGGCCCTGGGTGACGAACGCTCGCTACCCCTGCCTCGCGCCTTCCCCCCCGGCCGCCGCCTCCTTGCTGGCGAGTGCTGAACGCGCTTTCCATCGTAGTCCTCGTCCTCCTCCTCTTCCGACCATTCCGGCGATCTCCTTCCTCCCATCGCCATACGCCTCCTGCCCGCACGGCCTTGTCCTGGCTCGGGCGAACGGTACACCCCTGCTGGCGCTGCACGGCTCTTCTCCTCCTCCCCTCGTTCCTTTGACAATGGCTCAGCTGCTTTGCTCCTGCTGCGCCTCGCTTCCCTCCCGCGCACCTCCTTTGGTGCTCGATCTGCATCCGCGCGACTCCCCTGGCGCCCCGCGCCACTCCCGCGCACCTCCTCTGGTGCTCGATCTGCATCCGCACGACTCCCCTGGCGTCCCGCGCCACTCTCGCGCACCTCCTCTGGTGCTCGATCTGCATCCGCGCGACTCCCCTGGCGCCCCGCGCCACTCCCGCGCACCTCCTCTGGTGCTCGATCTGCATCCGCGCGACTCCCCTGGCGCCCCGCGCCACTCCCGCGCACCTCCTCTGGTGCTCGATCTGCCTCCACGCCCCCGCGTCGCCTCTCGCCACGCTCACGCACTTCGTCTGTCGAGGGATCTGATCCCGTCGCCTTTCCTCGCTCTTCGCGTTTTTCTCCGTGACGCCTCTCGCCTGCCTTAGGCATGCTGCCCGGCGAGTGACGTGCTCTCGCGTCCTTTGGATACTCCTCCGCGGACTCCTCGCTGTCAGCCTCGTTTGCTGACATCAGCGAGTCCGTCTCATCTGCATCCTCCTGACGCCTTACTCCCGCGCCCCGCTGGCCTCTTGCCAGATCCCAGGGATCGCTCCTCGATGGCTGGGGTCTTGGCGCCGATCTCATCTGCAGACCGAGGTCGCCTTCACTGCGCCATCCGTCACTGGTCGCCATCCAATCCGCTCGATCCGCCTCTCTGCTAGGCGAGCGACCTGGCGATCTTCCCCGCTCCTTTGAGCGCATCCTTCGCGACGGCAGTATCTCCCGACGCGAGTACGTCCGCTGCCACCGCAGCTCATGGCAGTCCATACTGCCGATCTCCTTCTCTCGTCTTGTGAGAAGTTCACTCTCCCACAGGATGGCTGCCCACAGTGGCGTAGTCACCTAGCTAGAGTAGCTTTTGTTGCGGTAACGTTATCCACTATATGAGGCAAACAAGACGAGAGAACAGGTTTGCTATGCTAGGCTAGGCTATTTGTGCTTGGCTGCTCAGTCGCGAGTAACTCAGCGTGCTGGGTTGAGCTCGAGCCGCCTGGGCCTCGGAGTGGCCCTCGCCAGATTGCCTGTCTCCCGAGGTTCCTGAAATTGTCCCCGAAGCGCCCTGTAACCCCCGATGCTACCAACTTCTCGCTACTCTCTATAACCCAACTACCCCACATGCAGATTGAATAACTCTCACTACACCAATTCTACACCCAATTAGCACATGTCTCCAATATGATGCACTTACCATTATATTTGGTGACAGCTGCCTCCACGTCGCGCTCTTCATCTGCAGGGCAACGCACTCATCGCCATGTTCGTTCATCTGTGCTGGTTTTTCGGCGAAGGAGGGATTGCCAGATCTACCACCGTCTGGAGGGTACGGCGCCTACTGTACCGTGTGTGGGTGGTGGTGGTTCTGCTAGTGTAGTAGATTCATCGATCTATTGTAATGCAGTGTGTAATGCTGTGTTTCATGTCTATTGTCCATGGCAGTTACGGATTCAAGAAGAAGTTGCACGCAATCTCAACGTATCCTCAAGAGACTCAGCGCGAGCACCTGCTAGAATACCCTTGGATAGGGATCTCCCTTGACGAAAGCACGGACCATGTGCATGGGAGACACTTAAGTTTCTACGCAACTTTCTTCAAAGGGACCGCATTGATAACAAAGATTTTAACACTGATTACATTGGATCGTGCTGACACTGCCTCTCTCACCTCTGTTGTCGTGCAGTATCTCATAGGAATCGGCGTTGACCTTCAGAAGATTTCAGGGGTTTCTACCAACGGTGCGAACTTGATGGTCGGGAAGAACAACAGGGTGGTGTCGAGGCTGCGAATGCGCATTCCACATTTGCCGTCAACACATTGTATTGCGCACCGCTTAGGAAACTTAACCATGAATGTGATTATTGATCATGTATGTTAGTATATCATTCTAACAACTGTTTTCCTTGTCTGTTTGACCGCACAGGGAGGCCCTTGCTGCCCGTGATGTTGCAGATGCAGTCCAAGAGCCTCGCATGGTGGACGGCGCGGTGCGGGCATTCGCAGAGCACATCGGCCGCAGCAGCGTGCATTATCAGAAGTTCCAAAACCTACAGCAAGTCTTCTACCAGACAAATTTGGAGGCGCAAGGGATCCACACCGTGCACTGGCTCTCCCATGGTGAGGCGGTCCAACGGCTGCTTGACGTACTCCCTGCAGCCATCGTGGTGCTAAAGTAGACCAAGAAGGACTTGTACAAAGGAAATAACCTCGTTCAAGTTCCACTAGCTCATCCGCTTCCTTGCGGATGTGCTGTGGGAACCAAACCAACTCAACCAGTGCTTTCAGCAACGCCAGATAAGAGTGTTTGCATTCAACACACATTCTGACTACAGCTTTTGCCACTGTCCATGCCAACGTCACCCTCGTGGTGCACATCGTACAACAAACGAGGATGCTCCTGAAAACACGCTACTTTCGACAGGTCACCCGGTCACTCGTTAGGAATCGGTGAGAAGATGCAGTTGCCGGAGTTAATCCAGGCACACCAGAAGATGGAACACAGAGAGAGGCGGGCGAAAGGCATTGATGGGGACGGCAACTCCGTCTCCTTTGTCTTCACCCTGCACGAGTGACCACTGCCTGACCAGGAGACGGATGACGATGTGACCGCGTGCTTCGAGCTGTCGTTGAAGTTCATCCGCGCCGTGGATGTGGAGCTGGAGTGGCACATGCGTGACCTCAACCTGCTGGAAGGCGCAGAGCCGTTTCGCACACCTTCGTACATTCTTGATGATACAAAGCGGCCTGAACCTTTCAAGAAGTGGCTTGGCCAGCTGCATAAGTTGTACAGCAACAAATTGCCACGTAAACAACGTGATTGACTGATGGTTTATATGTTTATCTATAACTTAATTTACATCTGCCCCATTCTTTGCACGTGCTTGTGCTCCACATTGGTTGTTGTTGGACTAGTGCCCCCCACTCCAACCCGTATTTGCGAGCATAGGCCTAGCTCATTCCCCTTATCTGGGTTCGACTACAAATGTGCCGGCCAGGAGCTGTGGATGTTCACATCCACGATGTTCTCCCAGCACAAGGAATTTCATCAGGCGCTGGAGAACATGCTGCAAGACGATGCGTGACGTGCTTCATTCCCTAACATCATGCGTATGTGGCAGTCTGTTGCCATGCTTCTATTGAGAACGGTTGAATGCGAGCGGGGATTTCGCAAGCAGAATCTGATAAAGACGTGGGGACGCGACAGCATTGGCGACACAAGCCTAGAGCACCTGATGTGATGCTCCCTCGTGCAATATGAGATTGACTGGTGTGGACATCTTTTTTTGAAGATCAGGCGATCTACCTAGGACTTCGCCAGGAGTAAGGCTAGCCAGGCCCAGTTTGCAGATGAAGTAGTTGCCTGTGCACCAAGCACGTAGTAGTTGTGACTGCATTGCTTTTAAACATGTATGAATTGTTACATGAGTAAGTAATGCATTGGAGTTACGGTATTGCAATATAAAAAGCTTAACAACAAGTCTACCCTGGTACAATCAGTGTAACAGCTGTCAAACATTATATGTGTTGTGTTTGTGTAGGCTGTAGTGGGTTAGCCTATAGGGGGGTCACAACATTAGGGTTTCATATTTGTACTCACAATCCTTTCTAGTTCACCATTCCAGTCCGTTATTTCTGACATGGTTTCAGAGCAGGTCCGTCGCTAGGACTGTTCTTAGGGCCCACCTACCTACCTACCTACCTACTGTGCGCCTCGTGCGCCTGCGCGTCCTAGAGCGCTCCTTACCTACCTACCACGCGCACGCAGCTCGCTAGCCGCCCGCGCGTGGCTTTCCTTTTTTTTACCGCGCGCGCCGTACTAGCCGCCAGCTGCCCGCGCGCGCTTTATTTTCTTCGCGCGCGGCCCGTCACGCTGCCTCCCCGCTGCCTACGCGCCTTTGCGCTGCTGCCCGTGCGCCTCGTAGCCTCGCGCACTGCCCGCCGCTGCCCTGTGCGCCACGCTGACGCACCCGCTGCTGCAGCCGCCCGTCGCCTGCTCGCGCACGCCCCGCAGGCCCGCAGCCCGCCGTCGCAGAGGCCGCCCGTCCGCAGCCGCCCGTCGCCTGCTCGCGCGCGCCCCGCAGCCGCCCGTCGCCTGCTCGCGCACGCCCCGCAGCCGCCCGTCGCCTGCTCGCGCACGCCCCGCAGGCCCGCAGCCCGCCGTCGCAGAGGCCGCCCGTCCGCAGCCGCCCGTCGCCTGCTCGCGCACGCCCCGCAGCCGCCCGTCGCCTGCTCGCGCACGCCCCGCAGCCGCCCGTCGCCTGCTCGCGCACGCCCCGCTGCCCGCAGCCGCCCGTGCGCCGCTGCCACTGCCGCACGTGCGCATACGCAGCTGCCGCCCGTGCGCTGCTTCCGCTGCTGCTTGCGCACCGCCGCCTCCTGCCGTCGCCGCACGTGCACTGCTGCCGCCCGTGCGCCGCCGCTGCCCGTGCGCCGCCGCTGCCCCTACGCTACCTACCGCGCACACTGCTGCCACTGCAGCTGCCACCAGTGCGCCGTTGCAGCTCCTGCTGCCACGCTCCCTACTCCTGCCGCTCGTGTGCCACTACGGACAGTCGACCCCGCCCGCGCCTTACCTAGCGGCCCCGCCGGTCCCGTTGACCCTACGCACACCTTTCCAGCGGCCTAGTTCCTCCTCCTACTACTGTCACTATGGCTAGTCCTCCCGTTCTAGCTTTCGATGCCGAGGGCCGTCCGGTGAAGTTCGAAACCTGGCTAGATGACCTGCACCTGTTCCTACAGCTCACTGCCAAGGAAGACATCTCGCTGTACGACCACGCCCTAGGCCATGCTACTGCCCCTGACACGTCTGCTGACAGCACTCTACGCTCTCAGTGGCAGACTCGTGATGCGCACGCTCGCTTTGCTATTCGCAACTCCCTGCCGCTAGACGAGCGCGAGCACTTCGGCCAGTGCAAGACTGCTAAGGACCTCTACACCGCTGTAGTTGCCCGCTACTCCTCACCCGCTTCTGCTACGCTAGGCCGCCTCACTCTCCCCTACCTGTTCCCCGACCTAGCCTCCTTTCACACTGTCGCAGACCTCATCACCCACCTTAAGACTAGTGAGGCCCGCTTTCGCGCTGCTATGCCTGCCGAGTTTCTCACTAGCAACCCCCCCCCGCTCTGGATCACTCTCTACCACATCGTCACCCGCCTCCCTGACTCTCTGCGTGCAGTCAGGGACCACTTCCTCTCTCGCTCCCCCACTGAGCTCACTGTTGCCCTCCTCGAGAAGGAACTGCTTGCAGCTGAGGCGAGCATCGTCGCTGTAGGCACCTCTCGTGGCGACCCCCGCACCCCGTTCTTCGAGGGGTGTTCCCCTTCCCCCCTCCTCCCCTCTGTCGCCTCTGCTGCTGCTGTCGACCTCCTTGGTGCTGAGAAGGTCGGGACCGCGTCTGCTTCGAGCGGGCGCCGCAGGAGCAAGGGAGGCAGGGGTGGGGGTGGTGGCGGAGGAGGTGGGGGTGGAGGCAGTGGGCGTGGAGGCGCGACTGGGGAGGCTAGTGGCGGCAGTGGGGGAGGAGACAGCAGCGGCGGGAGCGGTGGCAGGGGTGGAGGCGGCAGCGGAGGTGGAGGTGGTCGTGGCGGCGGCAGGGGTGGAGGTGGCCGAGGCGGTGGCGGTGGCGGTGGTGGTCGTGGAGGCACTGGCGGAGGCCCGAGTCAGCAGCCCGCCCCGACGCTTCAGGCCGCCCGTGAGTGGTATGCGCAGCGTGGCTTTACCTGCACGTACGTCATTCGCACAGGTGACCGCAGCGGCCAGCAGTGTGGGAGGCCGCACCCCACGCACCGCTGCTTCGCGCGCCTTAACGACGCGTGGCGCACCCAGTTTCCTGATGCCGCTGAGCTGCCGCGCTGGGCTGATCTGGAAAAGAGGGGTGTCGATATTTGGGCTCTAGACTTTGATGCTATTCTCACTGCCATGTATGCCATGTCTATTAGTGGAGAGGGTGCTCAGTACTTGCGTGTTCCGCCCGACCCGGGCATTCAGGCCAGTCCGGCTGCCGCTCTAGGTGCTAGTGCGTCTGCTCCCACAGGTCCTGGTGAGGCTGCTGCCCTAGGTGCTAGTGCGTCCGTGCCCCCTGGTACTGGGTTGACTGCAGCACTGCACACCTTCACACTGGACTCAGGTGCCTCTCGCTCTTTCTTTCGTGACCGCACTGTCCTTGAGCCACTCGCTCGGCCAGTTGCTGTCTCCCTTGCTGACCCCTCTGGGGGTCCGGTCATTGCGACCTCCTCCACTGTTCTTCCTTGTCCTGCGGTCCCGTCCGGCACGCTTTCAGGTCTCTACCTCCCCTCGTTCTCTACGAACTTGGTGGCGGGTTGTGCGCTCCAGGACTCGGGTGTTCACCAGTTCACCCCTGCCTACGAGCGCGTGACACACTGCACGTGTGCTCGGACGGGTCGCCACCTGGCTACCTTCACTCGAGAGCCGGGGTCGGACCTGTACACACTGACCACTGAGTCCCCTCAGGTAGCTGCGTCTGCGTCTACGTCTGCGTCTGCGTCTGCGTCAGGTCAGCTGTCCGCCCCCTGCTCGTGTCGCTCTCTGGCGCATGAGACTGTCCTTTGGCACCACCGCCTTGGTCACCCGTCTGTGCAGCGCCTTCGGGCCATGCACAAACGGGACCTTGTTGCTGGTCTTCCTAGGGTTCTCCCTCCCCTTCCCGACTCGCCTGCTCCTCCCTGTATTCCCTGTGTCGAGGGGCGGCAGCGCGCCGCTCCTCACTCCTCCTCCTTTCCCCCGACGACTGCTCCCTTGCAGACGCTCCACTTGGACGTGTGGGGCCCAGCCCGCGTCCGTGGACAGGGTCAGGAGCGGTACTTCCTGCTCGTTGTTGACGACTTCTCGCGCTACACCACGGTCTTCCCCTTGTGCGCCAAGGGTGACGTACCTGATGTCTTGATCCCTTGGATCCGCAGATCTCGTCTCCAACTCACCAGGCGTTTCCGCTCCGACTTTCCTGTCCTGCGTCTGCACTCTGACAGAGGTGGGGAGTTTTCCTCTGGCCTCCTGGAGGCCTTCTGTCAGCAGGAGGGCATTGAGCAGTCGTTCACGCTTCCGGCCTCTCCACAGCAGAATGGGGTTGCTGAGCGCCGCATTGGTCTAGTCATGGAGGTCGCTCGTACCTCCTTGAGTCATGCGGCTGCCCCCCATTTTCTGTGGCCGTTTGCGGTCCGATACGCTGCGCATCAGCTCAACCTCTGGCCCCGTGTCTCCTTGCCCGAGACTTCTCCGACACTGCGTTGGACGGGAGAGGCTGGTGATGCGTCGCGTTTTCGGGTCTGGGGATCCCGAGCTTTTGTCCGCGACACGTCCGCGGACAAGCTCTCCCGTCGCGCTGTCCCCTGCGTCTTCCTTGGCTTTGTCCCGGACGCCCCTGGTTGGCAGTTCTACCACCCCACCTCGCGTCGTGTCCTGGCCTCTCAGGACGTCACTTTTGACGAGTCCGTCCCCTACTACCGCCTCTTCCCCTACCGCACTGCCCCGCTCCCCCCCCCGCCTCTCTTCCTCGCTCCAGGTGCTGAGGTACCAGACCCCCTCCCCCCTCAGGGTGCCGCTCCCTCAGGTGTGTCCCAGGTAGACCCGGGTGAGCCTGTCGAGGTAGCTGTTGACTCTCGTCCTGCGTCTGGGGGTGCTGAGCCTGGGGGTGCTGAGTCTGGGGGTGCGGAGCCTGGGGGTGTTGAGCCTGGAGGTGCGGAGCCTGGCGGTGCGGAGCCTGGAGGTGCTGAGCCTGGGGGTGCGGAGTCTGGGGGTGCTGAGTCTGGGGGTGCTGAGACTGAGCGTGCTACACCTGGAGGAGCCCTCTCCTCCCAGCAGCTGCAGGAGAGGTACCTCGAGTACTGCCGCCTCCGGAGAGGTGCTGCTGGAGCTCGTCCCGGTACTTCCCCTCCTACCCAGGAGCTCCCCCCCATTCAGCAGATCCGAGAGTGGTACACACGCCGCTGCAGTCTTCGAAGTGGTCCTCCGGGTGCTGAGGACCCGAGCGGTGGCGCTGCTGCTTGTGCTGAGGACCCGGGCGGTGGAGCTGCTGCTGGTGCTGAGGACTCGGACGTTGGAGCTACTGCTGGAGCTGGGGACCCGAGCGGTGGAGCTGCTGCTGGAGCTGAGGACCCGGCTGGTGGAGTTCCTGCTGGTGCTGCGGACCCGAGCGGTGGCGCTGCTGCTGGTGCTGCGGACCCGGGCGTTGGAGCTACTGCTGGAGCTGAGGACCCGAGCGGTGGTGCTGCTGCTGGTGCTGAGGACCCGGCCGGTGGAGCTGCTGCTGGTGTTGAGGACCCGGACGTTGGAGCTGCTGCTGGTGCTGAGGACCCTGCCGCTGGTGTCTCTGCTGGTTCTGGAGACGCTACGCGGCCGCGACCGTACTTCGTACCACTTCTTCAGCAGGTTCTTGGTCAGGCTCCTCCTCCCTGTCCTCCTCCCTCAGTAGAGTGTCCTCCGCCTGTCCAGTCGCCGTCACAGTTACCGCCTGCCTCGCCTCTCCCTGCTCCCTCTCCTTACACTGGTCCCACGGGAGGTCTTACAGAGCGTCGTGAGCCTGAGTCTCGTCCTGCGTCGCCTGTTCGTACTGCTCGCACTGGTCGTCGTGTCCCACGTGAGCGTCCTCCTCCTGTCCCTGGCACTCACTACATGACTCTGCGTCCCTCCACTGCTCCTCAGCGTGTCCCGCTACCGTCTCCTCCTGCTTCCTCTCTGCCTACTCTTCCTGACCCGGAGTCTGACTCCCGTCGTGCTGCCAGTCCCACTGTCACCCGTCTCCTCGCTACTGTTGTCACTGACCCTACCTTTGAGTCCACCGCTGCGTCTTCTCTGGTCGCTGAGTTAGTTGACTTTGCTGCTGCCTATCGTCTAGACTACGCCACTGGCCTTGTTGCTGAGTCTGAGTCTGAGTCTGTCTGTCCTCCGTCCGTCGGGGTGAGTGTGCTCTTGGCACGGACGTCCTTGAGGACAGACAAGAGGAGTTCCAGTGCTTTGCTGCTGCTTTGCCCCACCTCGTGTCCATGCTAGTTGCCCCTGAGGGAGACCCGGATGCACCAGACATCCCGACCCCGCGCACTTACGCTGAGGCGATGGCGGGTCCCTACTCCTCTCAGTGGCAGACAGCCATGGACGCAGAGATGGCTTCCTGGAAGTCCACACGCACCTACGTCGACGAGGTTCCCCCACCTGGGGCGAACATCGTCAGTGGCATGTGGATTTTCAGGGTGAAACGGCCACCGGGTTCTCCTCCTGTCTTCAAGGCGCGCTACGTGGCTCGAGGCTTCAGTCAGCGAGAGGGAGTTGACTTCTTTCAGACCTTCTCCCCCACCCCGAAGATGACCACTCTTCGGGTGCTGCTGCACATAGCCGCTCAGCGCGACTACGAGCTTCACTCACTTGACTTCAGCACTGCTTTCTTGCAGGGCAGCCTGCACGAGGAGATCTGGCTGCGCCGCCCTCCTGGCTTCACTGGGTCGGTTCCTCCTGGTACCCAGTAGAGGCTTCAGCGGCCGGTCTACGGTCTTCGCCAGGCACCGCGTGAGTGGCACGACACACTGAGGACGACACTTGCGGCTCTTGGGTTCGCTCCCTCTACTGCTGACCCGTCACTGTTTCTACGCACAGACACCTCACTGCCGCCGTTCTACATCCTCGTGTACGTCGACGACTTGGTCTTTGCCACTGCTGACACCGCGGCACTTGCCCACGTGAAGTCGGAGCTGCAGAGGAGACACACGTGCACAGACCTGGGTGAACTGACAAGCTATCTTGGCTTGCGGATCACCCGGGACAGAGCACGGCGCACCATCACCTTGACTCAGTCACACATGGTGCAGCAGATCCTTCAGCGCTTCCGCTTCACGTACTCCTCGCCTCAGTCCACTCCTCTACCTACCGGTCACTCGCTCTCAGCTCTGCCTTCGGATGAGTCCGTAGAGCCGAGTGGCCCGTATCCAGAGCTTGTGGGCTGCCTCATGTACCTGATGACCTGCACTCGACCTGACCTTGCATACCCTCTTAGCATCCTTGCACGCTATGTCGCTCCTGGCCGTCACAGGAAGGAGCACATGGATGCCGCTAAGAGGGTGTTGCGCTACTTGTGCAGTACGTCGGGCATGGGGCTAGTGCTTGGAGGGCGAGACCGAGTTGTACTTACTGGACACTCAGACGCTTCTTGGGCGGACGACCAGGCTACTCAGCGGTCGTCTCAGGGTTACACCTTCAGCCTTGGCTCTGGCTCAGTTTCTTGGCGTTCTACACGCTCTTCTTCTGTTCTCAGCTCCAGTTGTGAGGCTGAGATCTACGCCACAGCCATGGCGGCCCAGGAGCTCCGCTGGCTGACCTACCTGCTGACCGACTTGGGAGAGCGGCCTCGTTCTCCTCCAGTGCTGTACGTCGACAACAAGGCTGTCATTGCCTTGTGTGAGGAGCACAGACTGGAGCACAGAACGAAGCACATCGCCCTGCGGTACTTCCTTGCTCGAGAGCTGCAGCAGCGTGGTCAGCTTCGTCTGCGTTACGTGGCCACTGAGGCCAACACTGCTGATGTGTTCACCAAGGCGCTTCAGCCTTGTGACCATCAGCGTTTCTGTACTCTTCTAGGCCTTGTGCCTACTGGACCTCACTTGCTTACTTCTTGACTCTGTTTGTACTGTGATCTCTATATATATACCTGCATGTTTACACCTGCTAGGTTGTGATCACTGTATCTCTTGCTATATTATCAAACTGCATGTGAACTGGTCTTGTGACCACTTGCTTGTGCTCGGAATTTGTGTGGTATCCTTGAGATCCACCCTGAGCTTGTTGTTGCCTTGCTTTGCCTTGACTGATCTTGTGACCCCTAGGTCTCCCCCACTTTGCCTATGGGGGTGTGTCAAACATTATATGTGTTGTGTTTGTGTAGGCTGTAGTGGGTTAGCCTATAGGGGGGTCACAACATTAGGGTTTCATATTTGTACTCACAATCCTTTCTAGTTCACCATTCCAGTCCGTTATTTCTGACAACAGCTGCTGGCAACAGGGTACGAAAAGTTTTATTCTAAGAGTTTGGGTAGGGGGGGCCTGGAACCCTAATATGAAAGAGTGGACCAAAACCTATTTTGGGCCCCGCACGGAAACCACACGACATAGCAAACCTCCGCACTTATACCGTGCAGACTCCTTGGCGAATCCTGGTTTGGTCGGGCAGGCATATTTTGGTGCTTGCGGGGATGTTATCTACGCACTCGTATCCATTGATGCGCTTGTAGCATCCTGGAATGCCCCGGAAATATTTAATCAGGATGGAGCTGCAGCGGTCGCTCCCGCTTGCTGTGAGCCCGTTGCTTTTCGGGCAGACCCCGACAGTGTATTCATCCGACACCTGAATGCACGCCTGGTGTATGGGATAGAAAAAAATCATTGCCAGAATGCTTTTTAAGCTGACACAAAAAGCGACTCACCTGCCACCTGTATGGGCGGCTGGTATGTGGATGTGGGATGGGAAGGTGCATTGCCAGAACGAGAGGCCAGAAGCGAGGGGAAGGAGTCAGTCGGTCATGCTGCTCGGTGCTGTGCATGCATGATGCGAAGCCAGGCCATACAGCTCCGCACCGAGGGACTTGTGGCAACGCAGTAGCAAGACCAGGACTTTAACGGAGCACTTTAACGGCTCCTCAAAGGTCATGGCTGTTCCGCAACACAGCCATACATAGAGCAGTATGAATTCATCACAAACCCTCCCGTACGTTCGCATACAGGACCCCAAGTTTGTTATGCCAACATGCCAAAACGAAGGAACCCTCCCGAGTCTTGTATCTCAAAGCCCATGAGCAAGCCCAGGCCAGCCGTTCATATACAAATATTACTCCCCCTCCCTCCCCCCCTCCCCCAAAAAACAAAAAGAAAGAAAGAAAGAAAAAGAAACCTGCCCG
Organism: Closterium sp. Yama58-4; assembly: GCA_947470075.1. NCBI lineage: Eukaryota > Viridiplantae > Streptophyta > Zygnematophyceae > Desmidiales > Closteriaceae > Closterium > Closterium sp. Yama58-4. The sequence continues at coordinate 609,708 of CANIUD010000172.1, forward strand.
CAACAGCAAGCTTCGCGTTCGTACCTCAAAGCCGGTGTGCAGGTCGAGGCCAGCAGCGTCGGGCACGAGGCGGTTGCACTTGATGCCGGGGTTGAGGCGGAAGAACTCGAGCGAAGAGAGCGGCGGGTTGGGCACGGAGCGGATGGCATCGCAGGTCTCGGCGGTCTGCACCAGGTAGTACTGCGAGCACACCGGTATCACCTGCCCCCCCTTCCCCGCCGCCCCTGCTCGCCGCTCCACACACACCGCCTGGTTCGGCTGCACCTGCGAGCCGCCTTGACAGGTGAGGCCCGGGTTGAGGCTCTGCACGACCGTGGCGCAGGGGGGGTCCTTGCTGCGACAGTCGTTGAGGTTGAAGTACTCTCCTATGGACTGGCACGTGTCGCCCTGGCAGATGGGCGTTTCATTCAGGGGAAGGAGCCGATGGTGGTGGCGGCGGTGGCGGTGGTGGCGGTGGTGGATGGGAGGGGGGCGGTGGGAGAGGACAACCCACGGAGGGAGAGAGAGAGAGGGACATGCAAGCAGGCGGTAAGATAACGGCCGAGAATCAGACTGCTTAGGGAGGGACTGAGGCAGCAGGTGGACATAAAAGGACGGAAGGAATCCAGGAGCAGGGTTCCAGGTGAAACATGCAACCTGCAACGCCGTGTCATTGGCGCCGGGAAAACCACCAATGCACCTCTTGAGTCAACTCATATGGCGTTCGGAATCCTGATCACACATTCTTTCAGTGGTGCAAACGACCTTACAGTCGACTTAAAGCCCAACAAAACGCTGCCTACTGGGCCAGTAGTGTAGTAGATGGAGCAGGGGTCGAGTCCAGTCTTGGGCACAACAGTGAGCACCAGGCCTACAGGCAGGGGCTCGATGCAGTTGACTTCGAAGTCAACTTAAAAGTCACCTCGTTGCAACCTCGTTTCCTACCTGGACAGTGGTGTAGTAGACGGAGCAGGGGGCGAGTCCGGGGTCGGAGGTGACATTGACTGTCAGGCCGACTGGCAGGGGCTCAATGCAGTTCACAGTGGGCTGCACCGGTACAGGAGGGGCGGAGTTGTGGGGGTGGGGGAGAGAGGAATTCTTTAGGCACTTCACAAAGGCGAGTTTGGGCTTGGGCATGACAGTGAGTACCAGGCCTACTGGGGGCAGTAGACAGTTCACAGCGGGCTGCAGCGATACAGGGGGGAGGGTGGGGAGGGAGTAAAGAGCTTTTGACGTGTCAGAGACTAAGCAGATGGAGGCTGAGCAGATGGAGGCTGAGCAGATGGAGAGATTGATGAGATGGAGAATGTGGAGACTTAAGGATGAACCAAAGCGACACATCACATGCCGGGCATCACATGCAGGGCATCACATGCAGGGCATCACATGCAGGGCATCACATGCAGGGCATCACATGCAGGGCATCACATGCAGGGCATCACATGAAGAACATCACATGTAGGGTAAGGCAAAAATGGCTCCTGATACGAGTCACGGTTCAAGCAGGGTACACAGCAGCAGCGGCGGCGGTGGTAGCAACGGCGGCGACGGTAGCAGCGGCAGCGGCACCGTGCCTGCCGTTGACTCACATTGAGCTTGGTGAAGTTGTCACGGGTGAGGCCGTAGACGGGGTAGATGTCTGAGCAGAAGACGTTGGGCGCCATCACCGTGTACTGTGAGCGCATGTCGCCTGCAGGGGCGAGTGTTGCAGAGCACGTGGCACAGGAAAAAGAGTGCAAAGAAGTTGTTTTGGGTGAGGCCGTAGAGCAGAGAAATATAATCTGAGCAGGTGGTGTTAGGTGTCAGGACTATGTACTGTGTGAGAGTGTCGCTTGTAGGGCGTTGCACAGCACAACCGTAGTATTTAGTTTTTTTTTTTTTTTTTTGGGGGGGGGGGGGGGATTTAGGCACCGTAAAGGCCGAGTGAACATGATAGACGAGAAATCTTGCTGTCCACAAACATCCAGTTCATCAAAATGTGGAGTCAGAGAGGGTAGCTGGAAAAGAGGGGAAATCACTTGAAGCACAATGGAAGGTACCTGGAGCACAGGAGAAGGTGCCATCGACGGTGGTGCCCTGCCTGAAGCCCGGTGGACACACACACGAGTACGACCCCGCCCCGTCATTCACACACGTGCCCACCGCACACGGGTTGCGAGCCAACGCCCCACACATGTCCACTGGAGTGCGGACGGGTCAGGATTAGAATGGATCAGAATCCATTGGATTAAAGCCACGCTTAATGAGCAGACGAATGATGAATGGATAGTGAGCACGCATCCACTGCAGTGCAAATGGACTGAATGGATTGCTGTAATAATGAGACGAGCCTACAGTGCTCTTGTGCAAGAGCACACCACACCACAGAGCAACAGCAGACGCACGGCTCGAGACAGAGACGAGACATGGGAAATGGGAGATGGAGGTTGAGAGGGGTGGGAGTTGGGAGACGTAAGACAAGCCTCACACCCACCATAGGCGCAGGTACGGGAGCCATCATACCATAGGCGCAGGTACGGGAGCCATCATACCATAGGCGCAGGTACGGGAGCCATCATACCATAGGCGCAGGTACGGGAGCCATCATACCATAGGCGCAGGTACGAGAGCCATCATACCATAGGCGCAGGTACGGGAGCCATCATACCATAGGCGCAGGTACGGGAGCCATCATACCATAGGCGCAGGTACGAGAGCCATCATACCATAGGCGCAGGTACGGGAGCCATCATACCATAGGCGCAGGTACGGGAGCCATCAGCATTAGTAGCTTCAATGAACCGGGGGTCTGTGCAGTTGCAGCGGTTGGAGCTGCCGTCCACAACACAGTTGAAGCTGCCGCACGGGTTGAGCAGCGACCCTGAGATGTCGCTCCTGGCTGCTGTGTTGCACGGGTCCGACACCGCTGGTGACAAGCAGAGGAGGATTGGGGAGAAAATGCAGTGGGGGAGAGAATGCAGTGGGGGAGAAAATGCAGTGGGGGAGAGAATGCAGTGGGGGAGAAAATGCAGTGGGGGAGAAAATGCAGTGGGGGAGGGGACACGAAGAAAGGTGCTGATGAGAGGTGAGAAGCAAGATGAAGTGTTGAAGTCGCTAATGATATTTTCTTCTTGCTCTACAGACAAACAGTTTGGTACGACGATGAGAGGGTTACCGGAAGATGGATTGTCGAAAAGTGCGCACGCACACGCACACGCGCATGCACGCACAACAAACTGACCTCTGACAATTGGATAAATCCCTGGCAGAGTGTTGATGCCGCACACGCCATCTCCCCCCTGGATGTCCATGCGCATGTGGCCCCCATCGCCCCAGTTAGGCCCCCATGAGTTGCGGATGATCCAGAAGGGCGGCGCCATGTGGGGGAAGCGCGAGTCCTTGCCTGCCAGGTGGTACCCCACCAGCAGCACCACATGGTTCAGGTTGTACGTGAAGCACGCTGGGTCCTGGTACTTGGACAGCTGAGGGGTGCAGGGGGGTTTTCATGGCTGTGAATAGTCAAAAGGGTGGGAGCGTTCCTTTACAGGCAACAGAAACAGAAAAAGCCGTTGGGGAAAAGTGGCAAGCTGGGAGAGACTAATAAAAGAACCAAAACGGAAACGAATCGAATCCAATCGGCCGCCCGCCCGCCCGCCCGCCCACCCACCCCATCGTATTCTTGAAAAGACAGTGCCGTTGCCTCTATTTGCACCACCACGGGCTGGCGCTGCACTGCGAGCAGCAAGCCGAACCAGCCATGGAAGGCTGTGGACTCGAATCCGGTGATGTAGAATTCACCTGTCAGTGCCTGCTGCTGTTATTGCCGGGAGGGATAATGGATTTACCATGACATGCAGGGAGAGTGATGGACGATTAGCAGATGGATAGACGGACAGAGGTGTTGAAAGAAAGCACGCCACAATGGCAGCTGTTGCCCTTGTTGCGTATTAGAGACAGGAAGGGAGGAAAGGAGAGAGATTAGAATGAAAAGGATGGCGGAGGACAACGGTGGGCGAGGAGAGGAGCATCGGGAGAAACCTTGTAACCATGTAACCAGATAAGCATACCTTAGTGGCACCCTTCCCATCGCAGGTAATCCCAAGCAGCTTGAGAAGCGGAACAAACGGAGCCATGCACAGCCGACTCCTCACCTGCTTTGTGTTCGCAGTGGCCCCCCTCCAAACCAACGCCTTGCTGTGCCCCCCACCGTTGTTGAGATGCCTGTAAAGAAGGCGCCTCTCCTGTTGATTCACAGTGACATTCCTCCCCTGGACCACTGCCTTGCCCTGTGACGCCGTCCGTGCCTTCCCGGCGCGGGCGGCTTTGAGGAGGAAGGCGAAGGCCTCGGAGGGCGAGCTGCCGAGGCAGTTGGAGCGCATGGAGGAGCGCAGCTGCAGCGCTGACAGCTGCGGCGCCACCGAGAGGTTCGCCATGATGCTGTAGGCGGCTTCTATGCTGCCCACCACCGCGTACGCCCAGCAGTCGCCTGGGGTGGATGGAGAGGAGGAGAGGGAGAGAAGGAGGGGGAGAAGGTGGGGTGAGAGGAGAGAGGGAGAGAAGGTGGGGTGAGAGGAGAGAGGGAGAGCAGTGTCAAACTAAAAATTGGTATTTATGTTATAAATGTATAGTTACAGGCTCGACTTGTTTATTCCTTATGGAAGATATGACTTCTATGTTTGTACCCTCGACCTTACCCTAGTCAACTTTTTAGTCGACATGGTATCGGAGCTATGTCTTGGACGTCTACTTGTGCGTCGCCAGCTGCTCTCTCCAGCTGTGAGGTTGAGCTCTACACTAGTGCTATGGCTGCACAGGAGTAGCGCTAGCTCACAGTTCTGCTCACTGACCTGGGTGATCCACCTCGTACTGCCCCAGTGCTCTTCGCTAACAACATGGCCATGATCCAGTTGTGTTAGGAGACTCTACTCGTGGGGCATACGAAGCATGTCGAGCTGCGGTACTTCTTCTTGCGTGAGTTGCAGCAGCGTGGCCTGACACGCGTGGTTACAGTGGCCTCAGATGCCAACACTGCTGACATCTTCAATAAGACACTTCCGCCTTGCGACCATCAGCAGTTCTGTATTCATCGCTGAAGGGAGGTAAGTGGAGCTAATGGAGGGCGACGAACACACAGAGCTAGCAGACAAAGAAAAAAGGAACAAGTCAGGGGTCCTCTTTTTCTCAACTGACATCCTCGGAGGCTCAAGCATTTGCCCTCGAAGACTCAGGCGTTTGGTTTGGGCGCACGCACCACAGGCAGTCTGCGTCTTGACAGGCCAGAAGAGGTCGTTGGTAAGCCACGTGGATGTGGCGCGCACGTCGTACTGGTTCCTGTGGTCATTGCCCTCTTGCGGCGGCGGCACGATTCCGGAGCTGGCGTAGCGGAAGAAGGGGTTCATACCCGATGCTGCTGGAGTGATGGCCGCCTCGCTCAGCCGCAGACCTAGTGGCGCCGCTGTGATGTGGAGGAAGGGATTTCTGGTTAGGGAAAGATGATGCTGAGACCTTGTGACTTGAGTTGTGGAAGGAGAGTGAGCAACACAAATGCTATTGGTTTTGCAAAAGTAAGGAGGGATGCATGCGCGAGTGTGCATGTTGGAAAGGGGACTTACCACCACGCTTAGTGGGTGATTGTGGGAAGCCTGCAAGGTGCAGGAGGGAAGAGGGAGGAGGGAGGAGAGGGGAAGGGAGGGGAGGGGAGGGGATGAGTTTGACTAGGAAAATTAGCGCACGGAAAGCGAGATGCTTAGTGACGGATACAAGTAGCAAGCAGCAACAGAGAGCAGCTTGAGCTACAGAAGCAGCAGAATAAAGGACGGATGGGAAAAGATGGAGAAAGGAGGGAGGAATGTAGCATGAGCTGTCTGTGCAGGGCAGGCAGCATGAGAGACTGAAAAATGCTGCCCATGCTGCTGCCCATTCGACACACCCACACTCACTTGTGGTGAAGTTCCATGCCGAGACGGCGTGCCTCTGCGCCTGGCTGCCCGATGCCGCTGTGAAGCCCACCGCAAACGTGCTCTCCAGGCGGGTGGGCTGGAGAACGTCGCACAGGGAGATGCGCGCTGACAGCACAGGCTTGGCCGGGCGTGGGGAGGGGCGGGAGGAGAGGAAGACGCGCAGCGAACCGGCAGCGGCAGACGCAGCAGCAGCCGTGGCTGTAGGAGGAGCGGCATCAGCAGGAGCGGAGGGGTCGTAGTCGATCCAGGCATATTTTGGAGTGCCGTCGTTGAGCGGCGTGGGGGCAGCAGCTGTGGCTACAGACACTGCACTGCCGTCCACGTTCACTCCCACGTGGTTCCCGCCAGGTCCGCCGCCGCTGCTGCCGCCGCCGCCCCCCCCATCCTGCCACGTGTCAAACTCCACTGCCACGCTGCGTGCAGCCATCCCAGCGTACCCCATGCTGCCTGCCACCACCTCTGCTGGAGCCGTGGAGTCAAACGCTATCACAAAGGCAAACCCCTCGGTCCCGCTCGCGGTGGCAGACGCACGGGTGAGATTGAAGGAGAAGGAGGAGGAGAAGGCGAGCTCACGACCGCACCCGTCTGCAATGAGCTGGTAGGAGAAGAGCGGCACTCGATTCGAGAGAAACACGGCTCCACTCGCGCCCGCCTGCAGGGGCGTGAGAGTGAAGGACTTGGTCGCACCGTCTACACTCGCGCTGCCAGATGTGGTCAACGCAGACGACACCTCCACAGGCTGGTGTGTTACCAGCGCCGACCCACCCACCGCAGGCACGCAACTACCCCGATACTCCCCGGTCACCTTACCACCGTGGCACTCGCACACCGGAACGTCGCTGGGGCCCTCAAGAAGGCATATCCCGCGGTCATTGCAGGGAGCTTTTGAGGCCGATAGGCCGCAGAAGGACGAGCAGACCTCTGGATGCCTCTGCTTGTCTCCCGGGCAGGTGAGTGAGAGGTTGGACAGAGGGACACAGTTTCCGCGGATGGAGATGACGGAGCAGTTGGGCGGGGAGTAGAAGGGATATGCGAAGAAGTTATTGTCGAGCTGGTACTGGAGGATGTTGGGGGGAGGTTTGGGTAGACGCCCTGTGAGGTGGTTGTCCCGCAGGTTGCTGGCGGCAGGGCGGGGGATTGGGGAGAAGAGGGGGATTGAAGAAAAGGGGAATTAGAGAAAATGGGGAATTATAGAGGAAGGGTATCAAAGAGCAGGGGGGTATTACTGAGGGATGAGGGGAAGAAAGGGGTTGTAAGTTGCGGGTGGAAAAGGGGTGGATATGAGAAGAAGAATGCAAGGCAGAAGAGAGACTGGGAGAAAGTCAAGCACGCCTATTCAGGGTGCAGAAGGGGAGGAAGTGCACCGTGTGCAGTTTTTGAGGCGCCTCAAGGGAGAAAGTGCACCATGCAATGCAGACGGAGTGTGGTAGAGGACAGTTATTATAATTTAGAAGCGCAGAGCGAGTACGAGAGGAGGAGGGAATGGGATGGCATACAGGACTGTAAGCTTGACAAGGCCCGTGAAGTCTACAAAAACCCATTCGCTGAGGTGGTTGCCACTCAGGTCCCTGACAACAGGCAGCAGTAGTAGCAGCAGCGATGGCGGAGGCAGTGGCGGCAGTTGAAGGAGAGGGAAGGAGGGACGGAGAGGGTGGAGAGAGAGGGAAATAGGGACGAGAGAGAATGGGAAGAACGAAATAGTGAGTGCATCGAAGGAGTTGAGGGTAAGAAAAGGAGAGGAGATGAGAAGAGAGGAGAGAAGAGGAGGAGAGGAAAGAAGAGGAGAGGAGAGGAAAGATTTGGGAGGAGAGGAGAAATAAAGAGCTTAAGGTGACGCCGATGGTGTCAAACCTACGAGGAGGTAATGAAAATGCCAGGGGCAATCTGGCGGGAACAGAGACATTGCAGACGGATGGGTTAGGAGGGAGGTGGATTAGAGATTGAGGTGGTGAGGAAAGAAAGGGATATAGGGCATGGATGGGTGGGGACCGAGGGATGGAGGGAAGGGAAGGAGAGACGAGGGGTGGAAAAGGGGAGGGGGGGGCGAGGGGTGGAAAAGGGGAGGGGGGGTGGGTGGGTCACAGGAGTGGAGCAGAGGGAGGGGAAGAAGCAACAGCAGCAAAGGTTACTTACAGGTGCTCGAGCAGCCGGAGGTTGCCAAGTTGTGTTGGAATTTTGCCTGTGAAATTGTTGTTGGCTAATCGACTGTGAGGATGGGTGAGCGGGGAAGAGACGAGACGGCACGGTATGGCACGGTATGGTATGGCATGGCATGGCACAGCACGAGCACGGCACGACACAGGACGGCATGGAATGGCACAGCATAGCACAGCACGGCACAGCATGGCATGGCATGGCATGGCATGGCATGGCATGGTAGAGCAGTGCGGAGCAGCACAGCAAGACGCCGCACATGCGGGGGAGGAGACAGACGAGAGAAGGGAGGGAAACACAGACACAAAAGACAATGACTGCCGCGGTGGGGGAGTTGCAGGCAGGTGGGGAAAATATTGAAAATTAAGACAGGGTGACGACAAACAAGAGACGCGAGGCAGCGAGAGGGAGTGAGAGAGGCACGACTCACAAGATGCTTGGGAAAGGCAGGAGTCAGCAAGGGTGCGTGCATGCATGCATGAGGAGACATACAGCTCTTTGAGAGAGTCGAACGAGCCAAGTTCGGGGATGGACCCATTTAGTCGGTTGTTCTGAAGTTGACTGTTTATTCAGCAAGCGCAGGGCACAGGGAAAGCGGGAGGATGAGTGTTTGGGAGGAGACGATATACAGTAGCGGAGCGGCAGGCAGCTGCGAGTAGCAACAGAAAGGTGGTGGAGAGAAAGTGAATGGTGGGATGGATGTAGAGCAGCAGGCTCATGCATCATGTGTAATGTGATGTGATGTGATGTGATGTGATGGCCCACTCGATCTGCGCCATGCAATGCGTGTGTGTGTGTGTGTGTGTGTGTGTGTGTGTGTGTGTGTGTGTGTGTGTGTGTGTGTGTGTGTGCGTGTGCGTGCGTGTGCGTGTGCGTGTGTATCCAGCAATAACCATACAGGTATTTGAGGAACATGAGAGACCTGAATGAATTTGGAAGGGTGCCACTCAGGAAGTTGTCGCTCAGGCACCTGACAAAGGCATGGCATTGCGTTAATTGATGTTGTCAACAGCAACAGAAAAAAGATCGGTATTGATGAAAGGAAAAAAGGAAAAAAACCAGAAACGATCCATCCATTTACACTGACTTTGACGTTGGTTCTAAAACTGTCGCTGGTACTGACTGACATTGATAGTTGATGCTGACATTGAGAGAGGGGGAATGCTTGTGCAAGGGTTAGAAGCATCTACTTCTGAGGCGCCCCAACAACAGAAACAACAGTGAAAAGATGCTGGTGCAAGTGTTTGAAGTGGAAACACATCAACGTGGCATGCCATCATGTGCACTACTACAGGTGGTGGGGTAATGGAGAGTCAGGGTGGTTGGAGAGGAGAGTGAGAGAGAGTGGGAAGAGAGAAGGAGAGTGAGGACGGAGAGTGATGGAGGGAAAGAGCGTGAAGGTGGAGAGAAGGAGAGTGCGGGAGGGGAGAGAGAGACACACACAGACACAGACAGACACAGATAGACACAAAGACACACACACACAGACACACACATACAGACATACACACACAGGCGCACACACACAGACACACACACACACACACACACACACACACACACACACACACACAGACACACACACACAGACACACACACACACACACACACACACACACACACAGACACACACACACACACACACACACACACACAGACACACACACACAGACACACACACAGACACACACACACACACACACACACACAGGTGCACACACACAGACACACACACACAGGCGCACACGCAGTGTCAGTAGTGGCATGGAGTCTTTCCACCTGCCTATTGCCCCATCAGCTCACACACAGGCTCTCCAGCTGCAGTGGACTTTACACTCGACTTAAACGTCAACTCTCAGCCCCAACAGCCAGCTCAACTCACAGGCTCTCCAGCTGCGGTGGACCAGCCACAGCGGCCGTTGCCGCAAGGGATGCTGAAGGGTAGAACGACCAGTCTGAGAACTGAAACACTTTTTCGACAATCTCCCCCCTCAGCAGGTTCCTGCCCAGGTTCCTGTGCAGCACAGCACAGCATAGAGCAGCGCAGCGTGCACACACAGAGAACGTGGGGCATCGGGAGGGAGAGTTGCAGCGTTTCTCAGTAGCTTGCCCAGGTAAGGTGACGAGCAAAGCAAGAGAATTACTGAACACGGCCACTGAAGTGCAGCAGTTTCGTGAAGGAGATTTGAGCAAGTAGGAAGAAGAGAGTACCGCAAATCTCTCTCCGTCCGCAGGTGCCTCGGAAGGTTTCTGCACGGCGCACAGAGGGTGGGACCTCTCTCGTCAGGTCAGGGTGCTAGTCTAGACTGCGTGGCACACTCACAGCCCCTGGAGCCAGGGCATGGCTTTTGATGCGCCTTAGAAATTGCGGGTAGAGAGACAACTTTGGAGGCACCTCAGAGATTCAAAGCCTATGTGACACACTCACAGCCTTCGAAGCCAGGGCATGGCAGCAATGAGGAAGGGGACGGCCCCGGACAGTTGATTGTTGTTGAGCGACCTGAGACAATGCATTATATGACCCGAACGGAAAAAAGGCAGAGGGGAGGGGATGACAACTCGGCAGCACAGCCAGCCTGCCATCCAGTATGTGATGCAGGTTCAATCTGGCTGGTGTGCTATGGAAAGCGCAGAGACTAAGCCCTGTTTATCGGGTCCGTAGAGAAAGAGAGAGAGAGAGAGAGAGAGAGAGAGAGAGAGAGAGAGAGAGAGAGAGAGAGAGAGAGAGAGAGAGAGAGAGAGAGAGAGAGAGAGAGGAGGGAGGGAGAGAGAGAGAGAGAGAGAGAGAGAGAGAGAGAGAGAGAGAGAGAGAGAGAGAGAGAGAGAGAGAGAGAGAGAGAGAGAGATAGAGAGAGAGAGTAAAACATGAGACATACAGGCCCAACCTGGTCGGGCCAACCACAACACTGGGCAGAGCCTGGTTCCACTGTGGACGGGCGAGCTTTGGACATGCCCAGCCCGGGTTTGGTTGGTGCATGAAAGGAGGGCTTACAGGGTTTCAAGCTTGACAAGAACGGAGAATGTCAGTGGGATAGTGCCTTGTATGAGGTTGTCATTCAAAAACCTGCACGGACGCATGCATGTAAGAGCACAGCGGAGGCAACAGCATTGGAATCACTTTGAGAATTCTCAAAATTGGTTTCAAGTTTGACAAGACCGGGGATGTCTTTGGGATAGTGCCTGGTTGGTATGAGGTTGCAAATCAAGTACTTGCGCAGATGCATGCGTGTAAGACCACAGCGGAGGCAACAGCACATGCAGCAGCACAGGCGAAAGCACAGGCTAGCGCACAGGCAAGAGCACAGCGCATCATTCACTCGGCATGTGGTGCCGGATTCACGAAGCAATACTCAATCCTGCACGGCTGAAGGTCAATACAACCATGCCATGCCATCACCACCAGCAGCCTCGTGGGCTGCATGCATGGACTTGCCGATGCATGCTTGCAAGCATTGCAAGCCCTCAGCTCAGCAAAACTATGAGAATGCCAAATTTTGAGTGGCCTGGAAGATGAGCAAGTTGACGGTTGTCATGCGGTGGTGGTGGTGGTGGGTTGACTGACAGGTGCTGGAGGGTTGTGAGGGAGAAGACTGGATTTGGAATGGCAGTCAGCATGTTGTAGCCCAGGTCACTGCGACCGCACGGAGTGAGAGAGCACACCACACAATGACCATGCACGCACGCACGCACGCACGCACTCACGCACGCACGCACGCACACGCACGCGCGCGCGCGCGCCCCACACACACACACACACACACACACACACACACACGCACACACACACACACGCACACACACACACACACACACACACACACACACACATACACACACACACATACACACACACACACACACACACACACACACACACACACACACACACACACACACACACACAGATCTTGTGGAAAAGCGATTACGAGGGATAAAGAGCAGCAAAAGGAGGGGGAAGAGGCGGGAGGGCAGGAGGGCTGGGGAAAAGGGGGTCGCTTGGGGGAAGGGGATTGCAGGAAGGGGAGAGTTGGGGGAACAGCAGGGGAGCAGTTACAGCCACGTCCACCCAAAGAAGGAATGCATGGAGGAGAAGATGGGAAGGGATGGGTTGTTGAATGGTTTGATTTGATATGGTTTTTGAGGAGGCTGGAAGGTACTGACAGGAATTTGAGAGTTGGCGCGGAGGTGGCCCCAGGGGGGGTGAAGCCCGTAAGAGCATTGCCACGGAGGATCCTGTATGTGAGTGATGCAGGAGTGAGGCAGGAGGAGAGTTGTACAGGAGGCAGAAATGACGCATGATTAAGCATGCGAGGCATGTAGTGCACCTCATCGTACCAGCAAATATAGCAGCGAGGATGGAACAGAAGGGCGAAGCCAAGAAGAGAGGGGACTGCACAGTAAAGTGATAAACCAGGCAAGGCAGAGCAGAGCAGAGCAGAGGGTGCAGCAGCAGCAGCAGCAGCAGCAGCAGCAGCGCAAGCACAGCACACAATGCTTCAAGCAGGGAGAGCACGAGCGAGGAGCGGCCTCTGCAACGCGCCAGAAAGGAAAAATAGAAGAGAGTGCAGTGCAGCTGCGTTGAGAAGAGCATAGCATACAGTGTCTTGATCAGGGGCAGTGTGAAGAGGTTCCCAGGGAGCTTCCCTTGAAGCCTGTTGTTCTCAAGGCTCCTGATGAGGGTCGTTGCACAAAGCCCATGAACATGGCGGCGGATGAGTGGGGGAGGGAGGGGCAAGGGAGGGGATGTTATGTGAAGGGTAGAAAGGAGAAGAGAGGCAGTGGGGTTGAAAGTGGGGAACATGTCGACTTATAGAGAGCTGTGAGCTGACGCATAGAGGAGAGGTGCTTTACAGTGAAGGTTTAATGGTTGGACCAAGTACCGTTTTGCTGGCATGCACGCACCCACCCACACCTGTAACCACACCCACATGGTTACACTTGCACACCGATACTTTCAGGTGCACTCAGCAGAACGCCCGCCCGCCCGCCCACCCACACGCACGCATGCACGAATGCAGAAACCCACGTACGTGCAGACACTCACCCGCACATATCACTCACGCCACACTTGTCGTCTTGCACAGGCAGTTGAACACTCATGCTCTGGCACATACATTATCCCTAGAATAATCTGTTCCTCAATGCTGCCTCAACAAGCGTGCATAGCTTACAGTGCTGTGAGATTGAGAAAAGTGGCTAGCTTATCCGGTATGCTGCCAGTTATGTCGTTGTTTGACAGGTTGCTGAGGCCAGTGGGACAAGGAAGAGGGGGGGATGGAGAGGAGGGTGGACGAGAGGGAGGAAAGAAGTATGTGGAAACAGGAGAGGGATAAGAAAAGGGATGTGAAACGAGAGGGAGAGGAAAGCGGGATGTGGAGGGATGAGTGACGAGTGGATGAGGATGAGAGTGGAACAAAGAGACAGACGGGGTTTTGAGACGTGTTAAAAAAGACAGAGGGAAGTGGAGAGAGGAGTGACTGAGGGAGAGTGAGAGAATGAGGGGCACGGTAATCCACAGCACATGGCAGTCAGGGCACAGCGGCAGGGACAGTGCAACAGCAAAGCGCAGTGCAGTGCAACAGCAAAGTGCAACAGAAAGTGCAGCGCAGTGCAACAGCATAGCGCTGGCTGTCTGCTATTTTCTTAACCATTATAGAGAAGCGAGTAAGGGGAGAAGGTTGGCACCAAAAACAAGCGGAAACCATCCTTTCCCCCTTTCTCCCTCTCTCCTCCGACTGCTTATTAGAGCCATGAAGGTTGGGCAAGCATCAGCTGCAAAGTAAGTCACCTCCTTGGCACCCTTCTTGACCTCCTCCCCTGCTCACCTCGCTACAACCCCTCCCCCCCTCTCTTCCTTATCCCAGAGTTCCCTTCAAAGCAAAGCACAGGACTAACAGGTAAGCAAGGCTCCGGAGGTTGAGGATGGAAGGCGGAAATGGGCCGGTGAGACCAACGCCAGAGATGTTCCTGCCAGGCAGGGGAGGTGAGGTGAGATGAGATGAGATGAAATGAGATGAGATGAGATGAGATGAGATGAGATGAGATGAGATGAGATGAGATGAGATGTTGACTAAATAATGGGCCGGTGAGACGTTTTGTGAGTCGACTAAAAAATGGGCCAGTGAGACCAATGCCAGAGGCGCTCCTGCCAGGCAAGGCAGGCGAGATGAGATGTTGTTGTGGTGTGGAGAGGGGCGAGGGGTGAGCCGATTCGTAAGTACGTAGGGCCAGGAAGGGAGACGAGAGGAGAGGAGAGGAGAGGAGAGGGGAGGAGAGGAGAGGTGAGGGAGACGAAACCTTAGAGGCACGAGAAATGGGTGGCGGGTGCCGAGGGGGAAGGAGAGGAGAGTATGTACAATAATGTGAGGCCAGTGAGTAGGCTGAGCTTGTTGGGCAGCGATGCGATGCCGAAGCCACCCAGCGACCTGGAGGAGCCAAGAGGGCACGCAACACGCGATGCAATGCAACGCATGGCAAGGCATGGACGGGAAGGGGTGTGTGTGAGTGTGTGTGTGTGTGTGTGTGTGTGTGTGTGTGTGTGTGCGTGCGTGCGTGCGTGTGTGTGTGCGTGCGCGCATGTGTGTGTGTGTGTGTGTGTGTGTGGGTGTGTGTGTGTGTGTGTGTGTGTGTGTGTGTGTGAGTGTGTGTGTGTGTGTGTCCATGCGCTCGCGCGCGTGCGCGCTTGCTCGCGCTTGTGTGTGGGTGTGTGTGTGTGGCGGGGCGGTTAGTGTGGGGGTGGTTGTGGCAAAGCAACTGCATCAGGACAGGACAGTGGTGCGGAGGTCGGCTGACCGTGGGTGAATGGTAAATATACAGCATGGGTGCACAGACGAGGTGCAGCATTGCATGGCACGGCAAGGGCTGGCGTGGCGTTGTATGGGGTATTGTGAGGTTTGGGATCGGTATGGTATGGTGAGGCATGACATGACATGGAATTGTGTGTGAATCCAATTATGGCACGGTACAACATGGCGTTGCATGGCATGACACGGCACTGTGTATGACATGGCATGATATGACATGGTATGGCATGGCATGATATGACACGGTATGGCATGGCAGGGCATGGCAAGGCGTAGCTTGGACTGACAAGTGCTTGAGGTCTGTTAAGGCGACAAGCAGAGGCATGTCCTCAAGAGTGCTGTTGCTCAGCCCTCTGAGAGAAGGACACATAGCAGGGCATGGCAGAAACAGGAAAGGACATTATACGGGATGCCATGCCATGTAGGGGGTAATAAGGTAGGGGGTGTGACATGGCATGGGGTGACACTGGGGGTGATCTGACATGGTATGCGGTGACAAGATATGGAATAAAATGGTATGGGGTGACATGGTACAGGGTGGGATTGAGCAAGAATTGGAACCCCTGTTTGGTTCGACTCGAATTTCACTCGGTCGAGGTTAATTTATGCCCAACAAAACTGTTTGGCAATGTTGATAGTGTGATGGGCGACAGTGTGATGGGCGATGCTAACTATGTTCCGTGTGAGGTGAGGGGGGCGATACTGACAGGAAGGAGAGTGAGCGTAGGTTTGAGATAACGTCAGGTAGGGGCACCACAATGGTGTTGCCTCTGAGGTTACTGCGAGGAGGGAGGGAGACGGAGGGTTAGAGGGAAAGAGGGAGAGAAAGAAGAAGAGAGTAAGAGAAAGAGAGGCAGGGAGTGGGCTTGACAGGTTGCTTGAGAGTGCTGAGGTTTCACCAACTGAGGCTGAGCTGAGAGATATGGGATGGAATGGGATGGGATGAAAAAACTTCAAAAGAGCAGAAACAAGGTGCATTGCGAGTGCCCATGCGAAGAGGAACCATGGCTCGCATGCGAGTGCTGCATGCAGATGGAAAAGAGCGAGACGCTTTCTGACTGCAGTTGGCCTTTTGAGAATTCAAGGAAACAGCCATTCACTAGCAGGAAACACGAAGAGCGAGGAGGGGATACATGGAATGGGGTTGGAAAGAGAAACACGGAGAATGGGGAAGCATGAGAGCAAGGCCCTTATTGATGCTATAAAGATTCATGAGTCATGAACTGTGAGCTTTTATAAGTTAAAAAATAAAATAAAATTGTATCGAACAAGATGCATAATGAACTTACAGATGTTCTAAGCGTGTCATCAGTGTGACGTGCGAGGGAACTGTACTTTCAAACTCGTTGTATGAGAGGTCCCTGGAGGGGGGGGAGAGTGGACGGTGGGATGGAGATGCATGCGGGAGAGAGGAAGGGAGAAGGGAGGAGTATGCCATATGATGGGATTAGTAGATGCACATGCGGCATCTTTGGGATGGGACGGGATGCGGTGGGATGGGGTGGGATGGGATGGATGAAATGACATGGGATGGGATGGGATGGGATGGGATGGGATGGGATGGGATGGGATGGGATGGGATGGGATGGGATGGGATGGGATGGGATGGGATGGGATGGGATGGGATGGGATGGGATGGGATGGAATGGGATGGGATGGGATGGGATGGGATGGGATGGGATGGGATGGGATGGGATGGGATGGGATGGGATGGGATGGGATGGGATGGGATGGGATGGGATGGGATGGGATGGGATGGGATGGGATGGGATGGGATGGGATGGGATGGGATGGGATGGGATGGGATGGGATGGGATGGGATGGGATGGAATGGGATGAGATGGGGCTCAAACGACTTGAGCGATGATGATGGCATGGAAACCTATGGGGAGGTAGGCAGAGCGGTTCGGTGTGGTGTGGTGGATACATACATGGATATCATGGGCGTGTGTGTCCACGTAAATGACAACACATGAGAAGAGGGTTGGGCAGCCTAACAAATTATGGTAGGCTCACAGGTATCTGATATCATTGAAATAGAAAGATGGCAGATTCTCGAAGTTGCCATAAAGCTGGTTGTGAGACAGGTCCCTGTTGCACTCGTATCGCATGGCGTGCCGTAGCGCCGTACAGGGAAAGAGGAGGGATAGAGGAGTGAAAGAAGAGGGGAAGACGTAGGAAAGAGGAGGGAAAGAGGAGGGAAAGAGGAGGGATAGAGGAGGGACAGAGGAGGGAAAGAGGAGGGAAGGAGGAGGAAAGAGGAGGGAAAGAGGAGGCAAAGAGGAGGGACAGAGGAGGGAAAGAGGAGGGAAAGAGGAGGGAAAGAGGAGGGAAAGAGGAGGGAAAGAGGAGGGAAAGAGGAGGGAAAGAGGAGAGAAAGAGGAGGGAAAGAGGAGGGAAAGAGGAGGGAAAGAGGAGGGAAAGAGGAGGGAAAGAGGAGGGAAAGAGGAGGGACAGAGGAGGGAAAGAGGAGGGAAAGAGAAGGGACAGAGGAGGGAAAGAGGAGGGGTAGAGGAGGGAAAGAGGAGGGAAAGAGGAGGGGAAGAGGAGGGAAAGAGGAGGAAAAGAGGAGGGAAAGAGGAGGAAAGAGGCGGAAAAGAGTAGGGAAAGAGGAGGGAAAGAGGAGGTGAGGAGTAGGCAATGAGGATGCAAAGAGAAAGAATGAGGAAGAGGGAGCAATGGAGGCAAAGAGGAGGCAATAAGGAGGCACGTGGAATAGATTATACAGAAACAAAACATCTCTACACAAAAAAAGCTGTGGCACCTGCAATGGAAAACCCCTCTGTGTGAACAATGGTTCCCAGCTCAACGTTCAAGGTGCAGGAGGCGGGGAGAGATCATCCGAGGTGGTACGTGAAGAAAGGGAAGGACAGTTTGCGGGAAAGAGAGCAGAGACTTACAGTACCTTAAGAGAAGTGGCGCCTGCGAGCGTTTCTGAAATTTGTCCTTTGAGCTGGTTGTGGCTGACGTTGCTGCGGATAGGCACAACGGCAGCAGCAGCAGCAGCAGCAGCAGCAGCAGCAACAGTGGCAGAGGCAGTGGCAGAAGCAGCAGACAAGAGGTGCAGATGAAGCAGGAGCGCGATAGCCAGGGATCCCCAGTGATGAGCCGGCGAACTAGCGAAAGCACGAGAAAGACAAAAGAGAACGCTATCGGGGACCAGAGGAGGAGATCAGTTAAGAAGGCAGCTTACGCGAAAGTGAGGAGAGGAAATTTGCCCAGAAAACCTGGGAAATCGTCCCTGAAAAGGTTGTTGCTGAGTGACCTGCAGCAGACAGACGGGCATGTGAAGAGGAAGGAAAGAGGAATCACACCCTCTCTGCACTGAGCCTCTCTGGTACCTGATTGACTTGATTTGACTCGGACACACACGACAAAGTGCAGCAGGATGGGTGATGGGGGAAAGGCAGGCTTTGGGGGGGGGAGAGGAGAGACAGAGAGGGGGGGGGAGGGGGGGAAGCGGGGGGTTAGGTGAATTGACTCCATAGAAGACTCTTGAAGAACTCCTGCTGAGACGCAGGAGATCAGCAGAAGAGGAACATGTGCAATGAGAAGCTCACTCACAGGCGAAACATGTGGATGGATGCTCCTAACATGGATGGACCAATCAGCAGATGTGCACATGCACATGCGGACATGTGAACACGTGCAAATTTGGATCGGACACATGCACATGCATGTGCGAACACATTTAGTCAACAAGGAACAGGAAAGGGGGAGGTGCAGAGGGAGAGGCGAGGGAGAGGGAGAGATAGAGAGAGAGGGAGTGGGGTCGGAGGTAGAGAGAGAGGACTGTAAGGGGGCAGGAGAGGGCGAGGGAGAGAGTGAGTGAGGGAGGGAGGGAGGGAGGGAGGGAGGGAGGGAGGGAGGGAGGGAGGGAGGGAGGGAGGGAGGGAGGGAGGGAGGGAGGGAGGGAGGGAGGGAGGGAGGGAGGGAGGTGGTGGGGTGCTGACAGCGATCTGAGGCTTGTGGTCTGTGTGAGTTGTTGTACTGGCAGAGCACCCTGAAAAGCATTGTCGTTGAGGCGACTGTCAGTGACGGGGGGTTGGGATAGGGATGAGATGGGATGGGATGGGATGGGATGGGATGGGATGGGATGGGATGGGATGGGATAGGATGGGGTGGGATGGGATGTGGTGGGATGAGGTTTAGGACCAAGAGGTAAGAAGCAAAACGGAGGGGATGGTCTGCAACCATGCAGTAAAGGAAGCTGCTCGCTCACATGTAGATTGCCAATTGCCGCTGCTTACTCACAGGTGTGCAAGATAGCTCATGCCCTTCACGTTAAACGTCTGAAGTTCGCCGTCTAGCTTGTTGTATGACAGGTCACTGCGCCACCGAAAGAGGGGTAGGAAGACGGGATAGTGGGAAACAGGTGGAGAGATTGTGCAGGTGCAGCCGAGCAGGAGGGCGGAAAGGGTGTGAGAAAGAGTGGTGGGAAGACGGGGGTGCAGGGGGGTTGGGAAATGTGCTCTGCTGCACACAAACACGACTAGCATGGGCATCGCAAAATGCACATAAATGAGTGCGGTACGGACCCACCCTGTTCTTGAGCAGCAAAAACCTCGCCCTTCCTGCTTCTTCCTGCCACCACTGTCGCCACTGCTACCTGTCGCCACTGCTACCTGCCGCCACTGCTACCTGTCGCCACTGCTACCTGCCGCCACTGCTACCTGTCGCCACTGCTACCTGCTGCCACTGCTACCTGCCGCCACTGCTGCTGCTACCCATGCATGCATGCGCTGTGCTTACAGAGCAGTGAGGCTGGTGAGGGAAGTCCACGACTGAGGAACACTGCCATTAAGACCATTGCGAGAGAGGTTCCTGTGACGACACAAGGCACAGGGGCAAGGTGGCATGGATGGAGGCAAAGCAGAGACGTGGTGGGATGATGGAATTATGGGACAAAAGGGCAAAAGAACAACAACTTGCAGACACAAGGATGGGGGAGATTGAGGGGGTGAGCTGAGGGCATCAAGGTTGTTTCGCTGCTGCCGTAATTTCTCCTCCCTGCACAACAGCCCGTATTCCGAATTTACCGGAGCATGGAAATCAAGCGTACAAAAGCGAATGGTACGAGCTCAAACAAACTAGTCGCAACACGTGTACATTCCAAGTTCCAACATAGGGTTGAACGACAAGAGAGGCGGGAGCAGTGGACTAACAAGGTTTTGAGGCCGCTGAGCGCACTCCATGAGACGGGAAGGCCTCCAGGGATGAAATTCCTACTAATATCCCTGCCATGGCACAGGCACAGGCAGAGGAAGAGGAAGGGGCACAGGCACAAGCACAGACAAACGGAGAGGCACGAGAGCAGTCAGTATGGCACCATCCTATGACACAGGCGAAGATGATGATTTGGCAGACAGATAGACAGACGGACGGATGGACGGACGGACAGACGGACGGACAGACAGAAAGACAGACACAGGATAGTCCAAGCAAACACAACGCAAAGGCAATCCAGGAGAGGTGTTATCTAAGAAGTAGCTTAGCTCAGAAACGATGAGGTTCACTTCACCAGTTACCCACAGGTGCGTGCTCCAGTCCAGTCCCATGAACATGCTGCAGTCAAGTGGTCGATCATTTAGTCGACTCGTACATTGGAGTGCTAAGCTGAGGTTTAGTTAAGAGACTATGAGGTTCACGCACAGGTGCTCCAGACTGGTGAATCCGCTGTATTTAAGTGGTAGAGGCCCGTAAATCCGGTTGTCAGAGAGAGCACTGGCATATGGATGGAGAGGGAATAGGGAGCAGTGCTGAGAAGTGGAGGAGAGGAGATTGAGTTGGGTTGGTCGGAGGAGCATTGCTGAACGAACGCACACGGATAGCACTGTGGTTGAAGTAGCAGCAGCATGCATGCATGCACGCACACGGCGCAAGAACACACGCACCCATGCACACAGGCACACACGCACGAGTGCACACTGCATACACACCAATGCAGAACATGCAAATATGCGAATACAAGCACACACTCACGCCCGCTCGCCCACCCACACACACACACGCACGCACGTATGCGCCAGCGAAGGCCTCTCACAGTGACTTGAGGGCTGTAAACCTAGTGAAATTCTCATGAAGCCACCCATCCAACAGATTGTTCTGCAGATTTCTGGCGAAGAGAAGTGAGGAGGAAGTGACGGCAAAGGAGAGCAGCGGAGCAGAGAAACATACCAGGTGTAAGAGCAGGTGGTATTAGTTACATTGAATTGGAGCCCCCTTTCAGAACTATCAAAAGTGGAACCAATACATTACATGAAACAAAGGTGAACTCTCGAGCAGATTCAAATGCATGAGTGAAGCAACAGGGCCAAGGAGCAGGAGCAGAGCAGAGATAGGAGGCAAGGCAGATTGCAAAAACAGAACTGCCCATTAGAGAGTCTTCAATACAGCAAGTAAATAATAAGGGCAAGACGAGCATTCCGGGCATGTGATCAGAATCAAGCACACATGCAGTGGCAGCGCATCAAGCAAGCGGAAGCAGAAGCAGAACCAGAGATGGTGGGGCACCATGCCATCAACACAGCACATCCATCAACACATCATTACATCCATCAACACATCATTACATCCATCAACACAGCATCACATCCAACAACACAGCACCAGAGCCATCAACACAGCATCGCTGATTTTTGAGACGACTCAAACATCAACCGTACTTACATCTCCTGCAGGCTTCTGACGCTGCCAATAGTCGTCGGCACATACCAGGTGAATCTGTTGTAACCCAGGTTGCTGCAGGCATGCAAAGCCAAAGGAAAGAAGAGTTCTGAGCTTGGGATAGGTTGGGTGGGTCCAGCATTTCACAGGTTGACCCCTGCACCAGCCAGGATCAGTCATCCTGCGCTATCCGGAACGGATTGGGGCCGACCCATCCCAAAGCGCGGCCCCTTGGAGAAGCGTGCGACCTGCGGCATGTGCTCGATGATACTGAATCTTCGTATGCTCCATTTTAATTCTTAACTATGATTGATAAATCATGATTAAGGCTCAGCAAGCAAGTACCACACTCAAACCGGTTCGGGACGAACCATTTTGGAAACAGTGGGGATGAGTGGTGCGGTGGGGATAAGCAAGGAGCATGGCTCACATGGTTGTCAAGAGGGTGAGAGCAAAGAGATGTGGAAGATTCCCAGTGAGCATGTTGTGAGAGACATCCCTGCCAGAAAGCCAAACGGAGTTGAAAGATTGCCATTCAAAGAAATCAATCATTCACAGAGCTCGGCTGTCTGCTACTCTGGCTGGGATGGGAACGGGAACATGGTCCTCTGAAATCCAAGGCTGCAGCGCAACAGAAGGGCAGCAGGGGAGAGCATTGTACAGCAGGGCATGAAGCATGGCAAGAAGGGGAGGAGGAGGAGGAGGAGGAGGAGGAGGAGGAGGAGGAGGAGGAGGAGGAGGAGGAGGAGGAGGAGGAGGAGGAGGAGGAGGAGGAGGAGGAGGAGGAGGAGGAGGAGGAGGAGTAGGAGGAGGAGGACTGACAAGTGCTGGAGCGATTTCAGGGATGTGTAATTCGTAAGGAGGTTAAACACCATGAGTCTGTTGCGACTCAGGTCCCTGTGATGGTGGGGGGAGGGGGGGGGGGATTGAAAGTTTGGAAGGGTGGATGGATAGCTGGTGATGGAGGTGTTGTGGAATGTGGTGCTTGTGAAAGCCAAACATCTCTTGGAAAGTCGTGGCGCATGCGTGGAATGCTGGCGCACAAGGACCCGAACAAACACAGTGATAGGGACGAGCAAGAGGCAAACACGAACATGACAGAATGGGGACTGGCGGGAGAAAAGTGCATGCCGCATCGCCACTTTTGATCCTTTTTTTTCCGTTTTTTTTTTGCAAAAAAAATATCTCATTTCTCTAATCTTCACTGTTGCAATGACTGTATCAGTCAGTCAGAGCCTCCAACCGCCAAACCTCCTCCGCTACTGCTGGACTGAACTGAACTGGTCAGCCCACTTACAAGTGGCGCAAGACTGTGAGTGTGGGAATAAATTCAGGGGTCACTCCGATGCTGTTGCCACTCACATCCCTGCCATGCCACGCAAGCAAGCACACACGTACGCCGGATGTTGTGCCAGAACGGGACGCATGGATACAGCATGGGAGCAACAGCATACATTTGTGGTCTCACGCATGCGCGCATACCTGCACAAGAAAATTTGAGCCAAAAAAAGCTGCTTGGGTGGAGCAGACCAATGCAAGTGTGTGTGCAGCGCATGTCTAAGTGCGCACGCACACTTGTGCATGTATATGCATCCATGGAACACTTACAGGTGTTGCAAGGAGGGGGCAAAGGAGGAAAGGATGGTCGGAACCGCTGTGAGTTTGTTGTTGCCCAATTTGCTGCGAGACAAGGGGATAGATTGGTGTCAGACCACCAAGAGATGGGTAATGCGATGCACTGCGAATTTTGGTGATACTTTTTGTGACTTTGTTTTTTTTTGGCGCTGTGAATGCGATGCATGCTTGTGAATGCGATGCATGCTTGTGAATACCGATGCATGCTTGCGAATGCGATGCATGCTTGCGAATGCGATGCATGCATGTGAATGAAGACATTAAAAAAAAAAAAAGAAGAAGAAGTAGATACGGAGGAGACATGGAGGAAAATGGAAAAGACATGTAGCAGACAGTATTTGTCACTGCAAGAATGCAGGTTGCCAGCATGTCACTCACAGAGTCTTGAGCTGGCCTGGAATGACTTTCGAGTTGACACCAACAAATCCATTGCCATTAAGGTTGCTGACGAGGAGAGAGAGGCAGGGGGCGAGAAAAGAAAGTGGTACATTTGTTGGGATCCCCGAAAACGACTCCAAGCAACAGCAGCAGCACTATGTTGTGGGGCACCAGGTTTCTTCCAGGCAGAGACAGGATGGATGGTCATCATGCAGTGTCAATAAGTCGTAGCAGATGGGGAGGATGCACACTGATGAAAGGTATGGTGATGAGAGGTATGGTGATGAGAGGTATGGTGATGAAAGGTATGGTGATGAGAGGTATGGTGATGAGAGGTATGGTGATGAGAGGTATGGTGATGAAAGGTATGGTGATGAGAGGTATGGTGATGAGAGGTATGGTGATGAGAGGTATGGTGATGAGAGGTATGGTGATGAGAGGTATGGTGATGAGAGGTATGGTGATGAGAGGTATGGTGATGAGAGGTATGGTGATGAGAGGTATGGCGATGAGAGGTATGGTGATTGAGAGGTATGGTGATGAGAGGTATGGTGATGAGAGGTATGGTGATGAGAGGTATGGTGATGAGAGGTATGGTGATGAGAGGTATGGTGATGAGAGGTATGGTGATGAGAGGTATGGTGATGAGAGGTATGGCGATGAGAGGTATGGTGATTGAGAGGTATGGTGATGAGAGGTATGGTGATGAGAGGTATGGTGATGAGAGGTATGGTGATGAGAGGTATGGTGATGAGAGGTATGGTGATGAGAGGTATGGTGATGAGAGGTATGGTGATGAGATGGTATGGCGATGAAAGGTATGGTGATGAGAGTTATGGTGATGAGAGGTATTGTAATGAGAGGTATGGTGATGAGAGGTATGGTGATGAGATGGTATTGTAGGTATGGTGATGAGAGGTAGGCTCACATGCAGCGAGGCACAGCGCGTACAGTTCTTGCAGGGAAGGCATTGAGAGGATGGCGGCAGGAACACTCCCTGTGAAGCTGTTGTCCGCGAGGTTGCTGACAGGCACAGTAGAGTGGACAGGTGAGAAGTTGCGATGAGATGAGACAAGACGAGACGAGACGAGACGAGACGAGACGAGACGAGACGAGACGAGACGAGATGAGATGAGACGAGACGAGACGAGATGAGATCACAGAGGCAGAGAGCAGGCAGGACGGCTTTAAGAACCGGCCTCAATCGTGAGACGGCCCGACACAACTGTTCAACATTCTCGACAGGCGGTAAAAGTGATGGCATGGCATGCATGAGGCATGCGTGAGTGAGAGGTGGTGGTGGATGGAGATTTCGACACCACTTGTGGATCAGTTGTTGTAGTTAGCCCAAACTCACAGGTTGGTCAGTGCAGACAATTTCTTCAGCTGGCTGGGAAGATTAGGACCAAGATGGTTGCCACAAAGACTCCTGAAGGGGAGGAATGGGCATTGGAGCACGTGCGTGAGCTCCCATAGAACAGGCAAAGTTGGTTAAATATAAGTAGTTATAGGGTGATGGTCATACTTAATGACTCGTGAGTAGGCTTGTGTATGTGTGTAACCAGTGCCATATCAACACAAAGGAGCTTCAGGAGAGCAGAGAGGGAGAGGAGAGAGAGGAGGAGGAGGGTATCCTTGATGAAGGGAGATACCATAAAGAAGGAGAGCTTCGGTCTGCAAGTCGCACTGTATCGTCTAAATGAGAGTCGTGTCACTAGACAGATGCATCCATGCATGCATGCATGCATGCGTGCATGTATGTATGTACGGTCTGGACGTCCCCTGCAACCCTGCTAATTAGGTTCCCTTGCAAACATTCCTTTTCAGTCCAGAAAATCAAGTCAAACTGCGCTTTGAGAACTCACATGAGCCTAGAAGAATGAAGTGACGGAGGTGGGGGGATGGGAGGGGAGGGGAGGGGACAGCAGGGAAAACTTACAGGTGCATAAGTTTCGTAAAAGACAAAATGGGGGCCATGGGGAAGGCACCAGCCATTTTGGTGTTGCACGCATGCCTGACCCGAGAGAAGATGGGCAGATGGGAAGACGGGCAGAGGGGAAGGAGGGAGGGAGGAAGGAGGAGAACGAGAATGACGATATAGCATAATAGCAGCATGCATGGAGAGATCATGAGCAGTGGCAGAAGCAGCAGTGGCGGCGGCGGCAGCAGCAGCAGCAGCAGCAGCAGCAGCAGCACTAGCTGCCCTAACTGCGAGCCATGAGCAACCAACGAGAGACGTGATGTGCAGGAGTCGAGAAAAGAGGGAACGAGAAGAGAGAAAAAGGGGAAAGCAGGGAGAAAGAGGGGAGAGGAGTGTGTACAGTGCGGTGAGTGCCGTGAGTGGGCTGAGCTTAGAGGGTATCGATGTGATGGGTATGCCACTCAATGACCTGCCGGGGAAACGAGGGGATGCAATGGGGTGGAATGCGATGCAAGGGAACAATGTAGTGTGCATGCATTTGGTCGCATGGTCGGACGGGACTCGGGAGTGCCACATGGTCCGCTCAACAAGGAGCGGACGGGATGGATGGGACACATAGGATGGATGGGACCAGGGGGGCATGCGCATGTCAAGCGAGACAGGCACAGTGGCACATGGTCACATGGTCGGATGGGACTCGGGAGTGCAGGGCATGGCATGGCATGGCATGGCATGGCAGGAATGGGATGGCAGCAATTCTCCATGGCATGGTGTGAGGTAATGGGGAGACATGGGTATAGCATGGTATAGCGGTGCGGTGCGGTGTGGTCCCTACAGCTCTTGAAGCCCGGTCAGGGAGGAGAAACCCAAAGGTACGGGCCCAGTAAGCTGGTTGCCACTCAAATCCCTGCCATGAAATGAAGCCATGCAGTCACAAAGCACGAAGCCAGAACGGCACGAGCAAGACACGAGGAGATGAGTCATACAAAACGTACGCCCACCTTCTGACTGATTCCAGTCGATTTGGCGGCTCAACAGGGAATCACCGGTGTGAATTCCGCAGGCAGGCAGGCACAGAGGTGGATACAACAACGGGCTGATACTTTCTCGACTCAGAATCGATGCAATGTGTTTCGCGTTGCAGTGAAAGAGATGGAGGCGCGGGCACAGAGAAAAAAACATCGTTAGTGTGTGTGTGATTGAGAAAGAATGGTGGGTGTGCACACGGGGAGGAAAGGAGAGAGGGAGGGAGAGGGAGGGAAAGGGAGGGAGAGGGAGGGAGAGGGAGGGAGAAAAGGACGGGGAGAGGGAGGGAGAGGAGGGAACGGGAGAAGGGGAGATGAGGGGAGGGCGGAAGAAGAGGGGAAGGATTAGAGCGTACAGTTGCGTGAGAGCTGTGAGGGAGCTGATATATATTGGAATGGTACCATTGAGCTGGTTGTTCCTGAGTTTTCTGTCAAGGGCGCAGTATACACATGCACACATGCACGCACACAACACAATAATACACACGTGCATGCATGCACGCACGCATGCGCACAGAAACACACAGAAACACGCGCGTGCGTGCGCGTGCACGCACACAAGCATGCGCAAGCATATGAGAATGGGTAGGCATCACATATGCAGCATGTGCAACATAGGTGGCCGCAGCACAGGTATGTGGAGCCATGCAAAAACTTCACCCAACACAATGATCCGCTTCCTCGACCCACTACAGCACAGCACCCACAGCACACACAGCACCCACAGCACACACAGCACTTGCAGCACTGCCCAGCTGCTACTGGCACTCACAGCATTTGCAGGGCGCCGAGGCCTGTAATGGCCATTGGAATGGACCCTGTGAGGTTCTGCGACTCCAGCATCCTGCAAACACCACGGGGTAGACGAGGGAGGGACGAGATGCGATGAGGGACACGGGAAGAAAAGAAGAAGCGCAGCGCACACATTGGGAGTGTTTGTGCGACATGTCAAAAGAAGCTGCGGGCACATGGGGACTCCGATGGCACATGGGGACTCCGATGGCACATGGGGACTCCGATGAGCAGAATCTGGCAGGCTTCCAGGAGGCATCACTGGAAGGGAAGGCGGTAAAAGGACAGGATTACCAAACTGCATTTCACTGCACCCCACTTAACCGCACTCGAACTGAGCCCATTGCAGGCATGGCACCCCACACTCTGCACGAATAGCTGTCTGCAGTGCAGTGCACGCGCCACCCCTAGCTCAGTGCTAAATCACACTCAGCGTGGGCAACACTCAAGGTGGGCAACACTCAAGGCAGAGCAAGGCAAGCCAGTTCCAAGGCAAGTCCTTGTAATCAGCACGCCAGGGTGGGAGGAGAAGGAGGAGGAGGAGGAGGAGGAGGAGGAGGAGGAGGAGGAGGAGGAGGAGGAGGAGGAGGAGGAGGAGGAGGAGGAGGAGGAGGAGGAGGAGGAGGAGGAGGAGGAGGCAGGCAGACCGGCAGGCAGACCGGCAGGCAGACCGGCGGGCAGGCAGGCAGGCAGGCAGGCAGGCAGGCAGGCAGGCAGGCAGGCAGGCAGGCAGGGAGGTGACTGACAGGCCAAGGATGGTCTCGCCGCTCGCATCGCAGGTCACGCCCGCCAGCGTCTGGCACATGGCTCCCGCTGTCCACGTCGCCGCTGCTGGGAACACTCCTGCTCCTCCCCACGCCTGCTTCAGCGCATCCAGGACTTGCCCTGAGGGGTGGGTGGGTGAATGCGGGGGGGAAGTGAGGGAAGTAGGGGTTAGTAGGGGGGGGGGGGGGAGAATGGGAAAGAAGAGGTACAGGGAAGATGAGGGAAAAGCTGCAAGATACGAGGGAACTGGCACGGGAAGGAAAAAAAGAGAGGGTGGAGGAGACTAGGAGGAAGAGGAACAGAAGGGGGAGGAGAAACGGATTGCTGGTAGAACATACATTGGCTTGCCGGGAGGGACGCTGCAACCGGCCGGCAAAAACGGACGCTGCTGCTGAGAAGAGAAGCCACTGCAAACACAGCCGCCCACACGTGCCACGAGAGCAGAGGTCCGTGCGCAAACCCCCCTGCTCGAACCCTCCTCCATGCTCGTCCGCGCTGTAGCGGTTGCACTCTGGACCGCTCACCAGTCTGAGGGCAGGGAGTGAGATGGAGGAGGTGGGCGTGAGGTGGAGTGGGGCGGTGGGGGGAGAGGGGAGAGGGAAAGGAGGTAAGGGAGTTACTGTGGCGCCGCCGGAGTTTCTCAAGGGTCCCGGATGAAAAAAAGGCGCCGGAATGAGTGCGGGGGGGTGAGGTGCGGGATGCTAAGGCCCCGCAAAAAGACGGCATGGTGGGCAGACGGCGCTGAGGCGGGCAGAGAGTGTGCGAGGTGCTTAAGCATACCTTTCTCGCGCTCACATTCGCCATCGCATTCGCAGTCGCAACGCGCAAGTCGCACTCGCACGTTCGCTGTCACACTCGCACTCGCACTCGCGTTCGCAGTCGCACTCGCACTCGCACTCGCACTCGCACTCGCAATACTCTATTGAAGGGATGAGTAGTAGCAGTCGCATTCGTTCCGCGGCCTTGGGTACATGAGAAGTTTTTGTGCCTCTCTCGGACTAACCGCCTCTGCTAGACATACTGAGCTGCCCCCTACGACAGCAAGGTCCCAGCAAGGTCCGTTGTAACGTGACTTGACTTGGCAGGTATAATGACCGACCAAGACCATGAGCTGACAAGCACCGACCCATGACTTCGCAATGGTTGCGTATTGACGTCGTGTGACTACGACGGCGCTAATGAAGTCGTTGCTAAGGTGGTGCTAGCTTAGGGAAAGTCGTGGGAAGTGTGTGGTTTGTCTTGGGAGGTACTATGGCTGGTATGGCTGGTTTGTTGTGGGTCTCGCCATTTCTAGCTGTGCTTGGAGAAACGGGAGTGCTCGGATTGACTTCTCTGCTGAGATGGCGTTCCTGCGATGGGAACCCCATAAAAGTGCAAAACCTGCGTCACTTCGGGTCCAACGTGGCAGATATTTTTACAGACACACACCTTCCTCACGTGCCACCTTCCTCATGTGCCAACTACACAGGATGCCCAACCATTGCACGCGAATTTGGTCAGCCCCAGCTCGACAGCCTGCCTAATTGCAAGTAGCACCAGCCAGTTGCCCGCACGATACAAGCCCATATTTTGATCACAGCCGTTGAACAAACAGCTTATCACGCTGGCATCCGTCCGTTCGTGAGATATTTTGAAGAAGCTGGTAACATTTTTTCACCTGCCCACTACAGTTCCGATTTTGCCCGAGGCGAACGCTGGCGAGGTAGCGAAATAGGGTTGCTCATAATGTTGAAATTGCGCAACCAATCACGTGCATCCTACAGCAAATCTTGTGGGCCAACATCATACACCATAAAATTGATATTAAAATGGCTACACTGCTTATAATAGATAGCTACCTATATGCGTAACTAATTTAAAGATAGCCTAATATTGACACACCTGGCTAAAGGGACCCTACTAGGGCTACAATATATATACACACAAAAACCACAGCAATACAGCACACTTCTGCACTTAGACTGTGCATATTCCTTGGCGAATCCTGGTTTGGTCTGGCAGGCAAATTTTGGCGCCTGAGGGTATTTTATCGACGCACTCGTATCCATTGATGCGCTTGTAGCATCCTCGAATGCCCCTGAAGTATTTTATCTGAATGAAGCTGCAGCGGTCGCTCCCGCTTGCTGTGAGCGCTTTGCTTTTTGGGCAGATCCCAACGGTGTATTCACCGGATACCTGTATGCATGCCTGGGATGGGATGGGATGGGATGGGATGGGATGAGAGGCAGGTACAGGTAACAAGGAGAGTCAGTGCGAGGGGAAGGAGGAAGTGGGTGATGCACTGCACTGCGCTGTGCTGTGCTGAGCATGCACGATGTGAGGTCAGGCCATGCAGAACAGCAACACATCAGGGACTTGCTGCAACACAGCAAGGCCATGACTACGGCAACATGGGTGGTTCATCATGAACCCTCTTGCACCTCAAAGAAATCTGTTTTGAACGCATCTCATACCTCAAAGCCCCAGTGCAGGTCCACGCTAGCAACAGTCTATATACAGTTTATACGCCAAAAAAAAAAAAAACGGACACTGCCTGTAAACTGCCAGTAGCACCAAGCCTCTCCCATCCATACCTCAAAGCCGGTGTGCAGGTCGAGGCCAGCAGCGTCGGGCACGAGGCGGCCGCACTTGATGCCGGGGTTGAGGCGGAAGAACTCAATCGGGGAAAGCGGCGGGTTGGGCACGGAGCGGATGGCATCGCAGGTCTCGGCGGTCTGCACCAGGTAGTACTGCGAGCACACCGGTATCACCTGCCCCCCCTTCCCCGCCGCCCCTGCTCGCCGCTCCACACACACCGCCTGGTTCGGCTGCACCTGCGCCCCGCCTTGACAGCTGAGGCCTGGGTTGAGGCTCTGGATGACCGTGGCGCAGGAGGGGTCCTTGCTGCGGCAGTCGTTGAGGTTGAAGTACTCTCCTATGGACTGGCACGTGTCGTCCTGGTGTGATGGGAGTTTTATTGGGGGAAGGAGCCGATGGTGGCAGCAGCGGCGGCGGCGGCGGTGGTGGTGGATGGGAGAGGGGCGGTGGGAGAGGACAAACCACGGAGGGAGAGAGAGAGAGAGAGACATGCAAGCAGGTGGACTAAAAGGAAGCAAGGAATCCAAGAGCAAGGTTCCAGGTGTAAGGGAAGGACAATAAAGAGAAGAAGAAAAGAATATTCAGAGTGTTTCACGACGAGCAGCCACATGAACCTGCCCTCCAACCACCAAATGTACCCACCCTCCAACTGCCACACATACCCACCCTCCAACCGCCACACATACCCACCCTCCAACCGCCGTGTCATCGAGTCAACTCGAACGGCGCAGGGAAAACCATCAACATGCCTCTTGAGTCAACTCAAACGGCGTTCGGAATCCCATTCACACATTCTTGCAGTGGTGCCAACGACCTTACAGTCGACTTCAACCCAACAAGCGCTGCCTACCTGGACAGTGGTGTAGTAGACGGTGCAGGGGGCGAGTCCGGGCTTGGCGGTGACATTGAGTGTCAGGCCGACAGGTAGAGGCTCGATGCAGTTCACAGTGGGCTGCACAGGCACGGGGGGCCCGGAGTTGGTGGGTAGGGGGGGAGAGGGAAGAGGAATTCTTTAGGCATCTCACAAAGGCGAGTCCGGGCTTGGCCATGAGAGTGAGGACCAGGCCTACCGGGGGCAGTAGACAATTCACAGTGGGCTGCAGTGATACAGGGGGGAGGGTGGGGAGGGTGTAAAGAGCTTATGACGTGTCAGAGATTGATCGGACGGAGACTGGGCAGCTGGAGACCAAGCCGATGGAGACCAAGCCAATGGAGACCAAGCCGATGGAGAGATTGATGAGACGGAGAATGTGGAGACTTAAGGATGAACCGAAGCGACACATCACATGCAGGGCATCACATGGCAGAAATGTCTCCTGAGACGACTCACGGATCAACCAAGGCACATACAATGTCCGTGTCACAAGCCAAGCAGCAGCAGCGGCGGCGGAGGCAGCGGCGGCGGCGGCGGCGGCGGCGGCAGCAGCAGCAGCAGCAGCAGCAGCAGCATCGGCACCGTGTGTGGCATTGACTCACATTGAGCGTAGTGAAGTTGTCACGGGTGAGGCCGTAGACGGGGTAGATGTCTGAGCAGAAGATGTTGGGCGCCATCACCGTGTACTGCGAGCGCGTGTCGCCTGCAGGGGCGCGTGTTACGCAGCAGAGCACGAGGCACAGGACAATGAGCGCAGAAAAGTTGTTTCGGGTGAGGCCGTAGAGCAGATAAACATATATGAGCGGAAGATGTCGGGTGTCAGGATGTCGCTTCTAGGGGCGTTGCACAGCACAGCAGCATCGATCAGAAACAGGACAGGAAACCAGGAGCAACTCTTGAGGCACTTCTGAAGAAGCTTACTAGTGAGTTGCCTGCTCAAGGTGGCACATGTTGGCACATAGACCAGCAATGCAAGGGATGCAAGGCCTCATTTATTTTTGGAAATTGGCCTTTTCATTTTTGAAAAATTTCACGTGCCGTGACGAGAAATCCTGCTGCCTACAAACATCCAGTTTATAAAAAAGTGGAGTCAGAGAGGTAGCTGGAGTAGAGGAGAGGTTACTTGGAGCACAAGAGAAGCTACCTGGTGTCAAATTATGTATTCACATGTTTCATATATATAGCTACAGGCCGGACTAGGGTTATTGAAGGGGTTTACACTTGTATGTTTGTAACCTTAAGAACTCCTAGTGCATGTTTTTTATATCTCGACATGACTATGCAGAGCTGGTGGGCTGCCTCATGTAACCGACGAGCTGTAGTCGTCCAGATCTTGCATACCCTCTCAGCGTTCTTGCTCATTTTGTTGCAACCGAGAGACAGCGTCCTATCTACTGAGAGGCCGCTAAGAGGGCCGTGCGAACACATCAGGCATGGGGCTTGTGTTTAGAGGGAGACAGTCAGTCAGCCTCGTTGGCCACATCGCGTCGTGGATAGACGACGCTGAGCATAAAAGATCTTCACAAGGTTACTGCTTTAGTCTCGGCTATAGAGCTGTGTCTTGGAGGTTGACTCTTGTGTTGTCAGCTGCTCTTTTTAGCAGTGAGGGTGAGCTCTACTCCGATACCATGGTTGCACAGGAGTTGCATTGACTCACCTTTCTGTTCACTGACTTGGATAAGCCGCCTCGTACTGCACCAATGCTCTCAGTTTACAAAAGGTCCATGATCATGTTGCGTAAGCAACCTCGACAGGTGGGTTCACGAAACACGTTGGGCTGTGGTACATTTTCTTGAGTGAGTTGTAGCAGTGCGGTCATGCATGGGTGGTTAGAGTGGCCTCATAGGCCAACTCTGCTGACATCTTCACCAAGGCACTTCCGCCTTACGACTATCAGCGGTTTTGTACTCAACTCGAACTAGTTACTTGTGGTAGTCACTTGCTTGTGTCTTAATCACTGTTGATCATATATATATTTTAGCAAACTCTTGGACTGGTCGTGTGGCCTTATTTGTTTCAGAAGTTGGAGTAGTAGTGTCGCCCTGAGTTTGCTTGTTATTGTTGCTCAGGGACTACTCCTTGTCTAGCCTGGGGAATTTGTTAAACAATATAATTGTGTGTTTTAGTAATAGGCTAGACTCTGGTTTATTCTTAAAAGGGATCACACGTGTATGTTTTTACCCTCAATCATTCCTTGTGCACATTTTTTCTCTCTCGACATCTGGAGCACAGGCGAAAGTACCTGGAGCACAGGAGAAGGTGCCATCGACGGTGGTGCCCTGCCTGAAGCCCGGTGGACACACACACGAGTACGACCCCGCCCCGTCATTCACACATGTGCCCACCGCACACGGATTGCGGGCCAACGCCCCACACATGTCCACTGCGGTGCGGGCGGAGCCGAATGGATCAGAATAGAATGGATTGAAGCAAAGCATTATGAGCGGATGAATGATGAATGATGATGAGCAGACGTCCAATGCAGTGCGGATGTAAATAATAAATTGCTCTTCTGTGTTTTGAGAGATGGGATTTGCTGTAGAAATGAGATGAGCCTACATAGCCCTTGTGAGTTTTGCTTCACATAGGGCAACAGCAGACGCTCGGCTCGAGACTGGAGATGAGAAATGGGAAATGAGAGATGGAAACTGAGGGACGGGAGATGGGAGAAGTATGCCAAGGCACACATGCATACCATAGGCACAGGTACGTGAGCCATCAGCGTTGGTGGCTTCAATGAACCGGGGGTCGGTGCAGTTGCAGCGGTTGGAGCTGCCGTCCACCACACAGTTGAAGCTGCCGCACGGGTTGAACAGCGACCCTGATGCGTCGCTCCTGGCTGCTGTGTTGCAGGGGTCCGACACCGCTGGTGACAAGCGGAGGAGGAGATTGGGGAGAAAATGCAGTGGGGGAGGGGACACGAACAAAGGTGCTGATGAGAGGTGAGAGGCAAGATAAAGTGTTGAAATTGTTCTCTCTCTCTCTCTCTCTCTCTCTCTCTCTCTCTCTCTCTCTCTCTCTCTCTCTCTCTCTCTCTCTCTCTCTCTCTCTCTCTCTTCTTCCTTCTTCGCTCTAGAGACAAACAGTGCAGATCGACTATGAGAGGGTTATGGGAAGATGGATAGTTCACAAGCACACGCACATGCGCATGCACACACACACGTGTGTGCGCACACACAACAAACTGACCTCTGACAATCGGGTAGATCCCCGGGAGAGTGTTGATGCCACACACGCCATCCCCCCCCTGGATGTCCATGCGCATGTGGCCCCCATCGCCCCAGTCAGGCCCCCACGAGTTGCGGATGATCCAATAAGGCGGCGCCATGTTGGGGAAGCGCGAGTCCTTGCCCACCAGGCGGTACCCCACCAGCAGCACCACGTGGTTCAGGTTGTACGTGAAGCACGCTGGGTCCTGGTACTTGGACAGCTGAGGGATGCAGAGAGTATTGAGACGGTATTAGACGGTTGTGAAAAGTAAAAAGGCTGAAAACGCTCCTTGACGAGCAACAACAAACAAAGTCAAGCGCCTACTTTCGTAGAGAGAGAAAAGAGAGAGGCGTTGTAGGAGAGTGGCAAACTGGGAGAGATTGGATTAGTAAGAAGAGGATCGAACCAAATCCAATCAAATCGAATTTACTGAACACGCCCGCTCACCCCGTCGTAATCCTGGAAAGAAGTTGCCGTTGCCTCTATTTGCACCACCACTGGCTGCCGCTGCACAGCGAGCAGCAGGCCAAACCAGCCATAGAAAGACGTGGACTCGAATCCCCTGATGTAGAAGTCGCCTGAGAGTGCCTGCTGCTGCTACGGCCGGGATCATTCGACAGTGCCAAACAGGGAGAGGGATGGGCGATATTATATCCGGGCAGACAGACGCCTAGTGTGAGTTCTTTCTTTTTTTTGGTAGTGTAGATTAGAAGGGAGGAAGGAGGGGAGAAGAGAACAAAACGGAAAGTGGAGGATAAAGGTGGGCGAAGGGTATATGCAGGAAAGAGGGGAGGCGTGTAGAATTCCACTACTATAGCAGCTTGATAGAGCTCGGAAGCACGATTCCAACGCACCAAAGATTGCAGGAAACGGTCCACTATAGCCAGAGATACACACAAACATAGCAATGATAGTGACTTAGATAATTTCCGGTTTGTGCTCTCTGGTTTTATACTAGAACACAATACGAAAACAAAGCACACAAGAAAGTGTCGACCCGGGTCGCGCGCTGAATTTTGTCGATGCGAAATCCCGAGCCTTGAATTTTGCCGGACGAATTCCATTGACTGAAATTCCGTAGACGAGAATCTCCGCGACCAGAATTCCGTCGACCACCGACTGTAACTCCCGTGCGAATTCCGTTGACTTCGACACTTCGCTGCCGAGTTTCAAACCGAACGCGACCCGAGATCGATTTCGCCAAAGTGTCCCCAATCTGTCCCCAAACTGTCCCCAATCTGTCCTGCCAAGACACTTTCGGGACACTTGAATCGAAAGGTCTCCAGTTCGAAACTCGCATGCACCATTACCAGCGCCTTAGCAGAAACTGTCCTGAATCTGTCCTGAGACACTTTCAGGACAGATTTGAAGGTCACGAGTTCGAACTCCAGCGCTGACATTTTGTTGCTCATGGCAGCATTTCCTTCTAACAAGGCGGAAAGGACGAGTGGGGGGGGAAGAGGGGGAAGGGAGTTATCGAGAGGGGCGGGCAAGTAATGAGGCAACCAAGCAACCAGGCATTCAGGCAGACATACCTTAGTGGCACCTTTGCCATTGCAGGTGATACCAAGCATCTTGAGGAGCGGAACAAACGGACCCATGCACAGCGGACTCCTCTCCTGCTTTCCACTCGCAGTAGGTCCCTTCCAAGCCACCACCGCTTTGCTGCTCCCGCCACCTCCCTGGAGGCGCCTCCGAAAAAGGCGCCTTTGA
Organism: Closterium sp. Yama58-4; assembly: GCA_947470075.1. Classification (NCBI taxonomy): domain Eukaryota; kingdom Viridiplantae; phylum Streptophyta; class Zygnematophyceae; order Desmidiales; family Closteriaceae; genus Closterium; species Closterium sp. Yama58-4. Next base: position 646,139 of record CANIUD010000172.1, read on the forward strand.
AAAAGGCGCCTCCGAAAAAGGCGCCTCTTTTGTTGCTTCGCACTGGCCCTTTCTTCGCGAGCCATCCGAGGCACCGCGGCCTTGCTGCTCCGCCCTCCACTACGAGCCGAGGGCGGGCCCTTGCCAGAGCGGGCAGCTTTGAGGAGGAAGGAGAAGGCCTGGGAGGGCGAGCCGCCCTGGCAGTCGGCGCGCATGGAGGAGCGCAGCTGCAGCGCTGACAGCTGCGGCGCCACCGAGAGGTTCGCCATGATGCTGTAGGCGGCTTCTATGCTGCCCACCACCGCGTACGCCCAGCAGTCGCCTGGGGGTGGATGGAGAGGTGGAGAGGGAGAGAGGTAGGCGGGAGAAAGGGATGGAGAGTGACAGGCGGGAAAGAAGGAGACAGGCAGAGAGGCAGGCGCATGCACGGCAAGAGGGGGCGAGACAGATCAGTTAGTAAGAATGGCAAGTGGAGAGAACGGAGGGCTGAAACAAGCAAGCGATAAGCACAGTTAGCCTGCGAGAGGCAGTCTGCGTCTTGACAGGCTGGATCAAACAATTCAAACAGGCCCTTGGACATCCCATGTTGACGTAAGGCGACTATTGAGACGTCTCAAAACGCAGAATCGAACTCACCGCATGCAGTCTGCGTCTTCACGGGCCAGAAGAGGTCCTGGAGGAGCCACGTGGAGGTGAGGCGCACTTTGTACTGGTTCCTGCTGTCGCCGACCTCCGGTGGCTGGATGCCGGAGCTGGCGTAGCGGAAGAGCAGGTTCATGCCCGTCGTTGCTGGGCTGACGGTCACCTCGCTCACCCGCAAGCCGAGAGATGCCGCTGTGATGTGATGTGATGTGATGTGTCAGTGGTGGTGGGAGGGAGGGAGGGAGGGAGGGAGGGAGGGAGGGAGGGAGGGAGGGAGGGAGGGAGGGAGGGAGGGAGGGAGGGAGGGCAGGGGAAAAACAAGCAGGGAAAAGCAGGAAGGGGAGAAGCAGGCGGGGGCCAGGGTGTGGGACGTGAGACTGTGGTTGTTGCAGTGGATGAAAGGATGATTTGTGTGGATTCGCAAATGTACTGGGTGTGAAGTGAGGGGAGGAGGATTCCCGGTCACAGAAAGAGGATGCTGACTGAGGACAGACAGTTTGAGCTGGAGTGATTAGCGACCGTTGCACCTCATCTCGCGTCCACGCTACTTTGTTTGGAACGGTACAGGGCAGAAGCAAGAGGAAGAGAGATCGAGGGCGCTGTGCTGTCTTTGATTCCCCCCAGCCCCATATCGGGTAACGCCCGCAGCCATTAGGTCGAAGGAGTCTTGAAAGTGAGAGAGTGAGAAAAACACATGCTACTGGGTTTGCGAAAGCAAAGGATGCATGGGTGCGTGTGCAACTAGAAAAGGAAACTTACCACCACGCTTGGCGGGTGGTTGGGGGAACCCTGCAAGGCAAACGGGAGGGGAGGAGGGGAGGGCGTGGGTGGGATCGATTTAAAAAAACCCGTATGGGAAGTGGAGGGAGCAATGCATGGTGAACAACAGTAGCATAGCAGCAAATAGAAACGTGCAACAAGGTCATACAATAGAAAGAGCAGGACCAATGGCGGATGGAGAAGGAAAGGAGGAAAGCGGCATGAGTTTTGTGGCGCAGGGGAGCATGAGAGGCTATAGCAGATACCCCAACCTAGCCGACAGCACCCACGCTACCACAAGTGGTATGGGGCCAGCCATTGAGCCCCATACAAACTGGTGAAGAACAGTGAAGTACCACCATATCGTGCATGTGTACTACCATATCGTGCAGCATGACGAATCACGCAGTTCCACCACCTTGATAATTTTTTTTTTCATCAAATTCGTTTGCAATGATCACTAAGTCATGTTGTCGTTTCATACTGAAGATGGGGAAAAAATATGCAGTGCTATTCAGATCCATTCGCAGAAGCAGCGAATTGCACTTGCTTCTGCGAATGGATGTGAACATCATCGCATATTTTTTCCCATCTTCGGTATGAAAAGAGAACATGAATTTGTGAATCACCTCCCAGAGAGGCACGTCAAAAGTCGTGCCTGGCTGGCATGCCACTGCGCATATGACATCGACACACGCACGGCAGCCATTCAACACACGGCACACTCACGCGTGGTGAAGTTCCACTCACTTGTGGTGAAGTTCCAGGAGGAGATGGCGTGCCTCTGCGCCTGGCTGCCCGATGCCGCAGTGAAGCCCACCGCAAACGTGCTCTCCAGGCGCGTGGGCTGGAGAACGTCGCACAGGGAGACACGCAGTGACAGGACGGGCTTGGCCGGGCGCGGGGAGCGGCTGGAGGAGAGGAAGACGCGCAGGGTGCCAGCAGCTGCACTGGCAGCAGTAGCTGCAGGAGCAGCAGCAGGAGCAGCAGCAGCAGAAGCAGAGGGGTCGTATTCGATCCAGACGTATTTTGGAGTGCCGTCGTTGAGAGGCATGGGGGCAGCAGCTGTGGCTGCAGACACTGCATTACCATTCACATTCACTCCCACGTGGTTCCCGGCAGGTTCGCCGCTGCTCTTGCCGCTGCTGCTGCTGCTGTTTCTGCTCCTGCTGGTGCCACTGGCTCCCCCATCCTGCCACGTGTCAAACTCCACTGCCACGCTGCGTGCAGCCATCCCCACGTACCCCATGCCGCCCGCCACGACTTCTGCTGGGGGGGTTTCGTCAAACGCCACTACAAAGGCAAACCCATCAGAGCCAAACGCGGCACTGGCTGCACGGGTGAGAGTGAACGAGAAGGAGGAGGAGAAGGCGAGCTCACGCCCACACCCGTCCGCAATCAGCTGGTAGGAGAACAGTGGGACCTTCTCAGAGAGAAACACAGCTCCAGTCGTGCCCGCCTGCAGGGGCGTGAGGGTGAAGGACTTGGTCGCACCGTCCACACTCGCACTCCCAGACGCAGTAAGAGCAGATAACACCTCCACAGGCTGAAGCGCGATCAGTGCCGACCCACCCACCAGTGGCACGCAGCTGCCCCTGTACTCCCCGATGTGAAACCCCTCGTCGCACTGGCACACCGGAACCTTGTTCGGGCCCTCCAGGAAGCATTTTCCGTGGCCGTTGCAGGGAGGGTCCGAGGCAGAGAGGCCGCAGAAGGACGAGCAGACCTCTGGGTGCCTCTGCTTGTCTCCCGGGCAGGAGAGCGAGGGGTCTGACTGGGGGACGCAGTTGCCTCGGAAGGAGATGACGGAGCAGTTGGGCTGGGAGGAGAAGCCCTGAGTGAAGAAGTTCTTGTCGAGCTGGTACTGCACGATGTTGGGTGGCGGGTTGGGTAGACGCCCTGTGAGCTGGTTGTCCCGCAGGTTGCTGGCAGCAGGGTGGTGGGTTGGGGAGCACGGGGGGTTGGAGAGAAGGGGGATTGGAGAGGACGGGGGATTGGAGAGGACGGGGGATTGGAGAGGACGGGGGATTGGAGAGGACGGGGGCATCAAGTAGGGGATGAGGGGACGAGAGGAAAGGGAATGAGGGGAACAATCGGTCATGGTAGAGCATGAGCAGCGAGGGTTGCAGGGTGGAAGAAAGACTGAAAGTCGAAGACGTCCTTTTAGGGTACAGCAGGAGACGAAGTGCAGGGCAGAAGGTGTGCGGCTGTGGGCAGGTTCTGGAAGCGCGGAGCGAGTATGTGAGGAGGATGGGGTGGGATGGGGTGGGATGGGACGGGATGGGATGGGATGGGATGGGATGGGATGGCATGGCATACAGGACTGTGAGCTTGACAAGGCCTGTGAAGTCCTCTGGTATTGCTCCAGTGAGGCTGTTGCCACTCAGGTCCCTGACACATAGCAGCAGCAGTAGCAGCAGTAGCAGCAGCAGCAGCGACGACGACGGCGGCGGAGGAGGCAGCAAGTTGAGAAAGGGTGGAAGGAGAGGGAAATAGGGACGAGAGAGAATGAGAAAAGGAGAGGAGAGGAAAGGAGAGAGGAGAGGAGAGGAGAAGAGAGGAGAGGAGAGAAGAGGAGAGGAGAGGAGAGGAGAGGAGAGGAGAGGAGAGGAGAGGAGAGAAGAGGAGAGGAGAGGAGAGGAGATAAAAGGAGCCCAAGATGATGGTGTCAAATCTAAGAGGAGGCAATGAAAATGCCAGGGGCATAAGGAAACAGAGACATTGCAGATGGATGAATGAGAAGGGAGGTGGACTGCAAATTGTGGTGGTGGGAGAAGGGAGGGATATAGGGCATTGATGGGTGAGGATGGAGGGACGGAGGGAAGGGAAGAGAGAAGGGAAGGAGAGACGAGGAGTGGAAAAGGGGAGGAGGGTGGGTGGGTCACACGAGTGGAGCAGGGAGAGGGGGGCAGCAACAGTTACTTACAGGTGCTCAAGCAGCAGAAGGCTGCCAATGCTTTGTGGAATGTAGCCTGAAAAGCTGTTGTCAGCTAGACGACTGTGAGGATGGGCGAGCAGAAAAGGGACGGCACGGTATGGCATGGCATGGCATGGCATAGCATGGCATGGCATGGCATAGCATGGCATGGCATGGCATGGCATGGCATGGCACAGCATGGCACAGCATGGCATGGCACAGCATGGCATGGCATGGCATGGCATGGCACGGCATGGCACAGCATAGCACAGCAGTGCGGAGCAGCCACATCAAGCCCGCACATGAGGGGGAGGAGACGAAAGAGAGAAGAGAGAGGGCTCAAACACAGAAGAAGATGACAGTTAAGGTGGGGAGAGCTGCTATTCTTGAGGTGCCTCAACGATGAGTGCGGAGGTGGGGAGAAGCTGCAGGCAGGTATGGGAATGATTGAAAAACGCATTATGGCAGATGGACAAGGGTCAGGCCAAACAAGAGATGCGAGGTAGTGAGAGGCACTGAGAGGGGAACGCCTCACAAGGTGCTTGGGAAAGGCAGGAGTCAGCATGGGTACATGCATGCATGCATGAGGAGACGTACAGATTCGTGAGGGAGGTTAATGGGGCAACGTTGGGGATGGACCCATCTAGTTGGTTGTTCTGCAACTGACTGTTTGATCAACAATGGCAGGGCACAGAGAAAGAGGGGGAAATGAGTGTTTGGGAGGGAGGGAGACACAGTAGCGGCGGCTGCGAGCAGCAGCAGAAAGGTGGAGGGGAGTGCAGTGAATGGTGGTATGAAAATCGGTACACCCATGCATCGTGTGTGATGTGATACCATCATGCCATACAATGCATGTGATGTGGGTGCGTGCGTGCGTGCGTGCGTGCGTGCGTGCGTGCGTGCGTGCGTGTGTGTGCGTGTTCGTGTGAGTGAGGCAATGAGCATACAGGTCTTTGAGGCGGGTGAAGATCATGAGTGAATCGGGAAGGGAACCATTCAGGAAGTTGTCGCTCAGGCACCTGATGAAGGCACATGGCATGGCATTGATTGATGTTGTTGACAGCAACAAACAAGTTGGTATTTTCAGGAAAAAAAAAAAAAAAAAAAGAGAGCAAGGGAGGAAGGAAGGAAGGAAGGAAGGAAGGAAGGAAGGAAGGAAGGAAGGAAGGAAGGAAGGAAGGAAGGAAGGAAGGAAGGAAGGAAGGAAGGAAGAAAGAAAGAAAGAAAGAAAGAACAAAAGAAACAAAGAAAGAAAAGAAAAGGAAAGAAAAGAAAGAAAAATATATCCATTCACAATGACATTCAGGGTGACATTAAGACTGAAGCTGTTCATGTTGATGCTGTTTGCTTTTTTAAAGGCGCCTAAAAGATCGACTGACATTGATGTTGATGCTGACATTGACACTACGAGAGGTACTATGAAGAACCATCGGAAAAGACAGAGTAAGATGCTTGAGCAAGGTTAAAAGTGTCTACTTCTGAGGCACTCCAACAACAGAAAAAGCAGAGAGAAGATGCTGGTGTGAGGGTTAGAATGGCAACACATCATGTGATCTGCTATAGATGCTGGGGTAAACGACTTTAGAGGCGCCTCAAAAGCCATCATGTGCTTTGTTATAGCTATTGGGGTAAACGAGAGTCAGGTTGGGTGGAGAGGAGAGTCAGAATGGGTGGAGGGAAGGAGAGTGCGGGTGGAGAGAAGGAGAGCGCGGGTGGAGAGAAGGAGAGTGCGGGTGGAGAGACACACCTACAGACAGGCACGACAGTCACAGACAGACACAGATAGAGAGAGATTTAAACAAACAGACAGAGACACACACAGACACACACAGACACACAAACAGACACATGCAGAGACACACAGTATCAGTAGTGGCATGCCGTCTTTCCACCCGACTGTTGCCCCATACACTCACTCACAGGCTCTCCAGCCTCGGCGGAGCACCATCGACCGACGGATGAGCCACAGCAGCAGCAGCCGTTGCCGCACGGGATGCTGAAGGGCGAGCGAAGATCGACCTGTCTGAGCTCTGAAGCACGCTGCTGACAATCTCCCCCGTCAGCAGGTTCCTACCCAGATTCCTGCACAGCAGAGGAGCGCACGCACACAGAGAAGGCGGGGAAGTGGGAAGCAGAGGATTACATAGTTGGACAACGAGGGATGGGTTGGATGAGGGCCTTGCCACAATTATTGGCCCTCACCAATTAGTTGGGGTCACCAATTATTGGAGGGACCAGTGGTAGAGGACCACAAATACTGAGCCTCCAATATTGGGGACCTCAATTATTTGGGGGTCACAATATTTGGACCAAGGTTGGGTTGGCCCAACCCCTCAATTGGGGCAAACCCTGATTACACACTCAAGCTAAACTTGGGTGCTTATAACTACCCAAGACTTGATAGTCTAAGCATGATACAAGAATAGGAGTATTCTAACAGAGTCAAAAGGAGAGGATGCGGGGACTTTTGAGTCGTCTCAAGAGTGGTATATGTGAAGCACGTACAGGCTCTTGAGCTGGGTCATGATGGCGAGGAGGGGGGGGATGGTCCCGGACAGTTGATTGTTGTTGAGCCACCTGAGAGACAATGCACGATGTGATCAGCAGGAGAGCAAGGCAGAGGGGGTTGACAACTCGGCAGCACAGTCAGCCAACCAACCAGAATGCAAGCCTGCTTGAATGAATTAACCTGGGTGGTTAGGTTTGGATTGGATTATTGAAGTATATTCACCATGACCGTTGAATAAGTGAGATTCAGGAGAGTAGAAAATGAACTGTCAAGCTGGGTCATCCAACACAGCACAGCACAGCACACCACAGCACAGCACAGTATGCATGTAGAGTGCAGGTAGAGTTGAGCGCATGCATCGTGCATGGGAAGCAAGGCTTACAGGGTTTCAAGATTGACAAGAGCCGAAAACGTCATTGGTATAGCGCCTGATATGAGGTTGCCAGTCAGGTATCTGCATGCACACATGCATGCAAGTTAGACCACAGCGTACGCAACAGCGTAGGCAACAGCGTATGCAACAGCAGATTAGAGCGCAGATGAGAGCGAGGATAAAATCACAGGCGACACAGCACGGGTTTATGAGGAGCCTAAAAATGAGAGCGCAGATAAAAGCACAGGCGACACAGCACGGGTGATGAGAGCACTCGCGCATCAATCACTCAGGATGTGGCGCCACCAGATGCAACCAATACACAATAAGGAACGGCTGAAATGAACAAGCATGTCGACACCAGCTGCGCTGCCCCATGGGCTGCATGCATGGTCTTGCTGCTGCGTGCACGCACGCACGCACGCAAGCATTGCACGCGCTCAGCCCAGCAAAATGACTGCTGGGTGCCGATTTTTTAGTTTTGGGGTCGACTGGAGGATGAGCAAGATGACAAGACTAATCTGAGACTATCCTCAAAAGAAGGATGGCGAGGGTGTGGTGCGGTGGTGGTGGGTTGACTGACAGTTGTTGGAGGGTGGTGAGCGAGAAGACTGGATCCGGAATGGCTGCCAGTCTGTTGTAACCCAAGTCACTGCGGCCGCACGGAGTGAGAGAACACACCAAGCGACGACCATGCATGCATGCACACACACTTTTATGTTTGGTAAAAGCGGTCATGGCGCAAGGGAGCAGCAATAGGAGCGGGGAGAGGCGCGAGGGCAGGGAAGCTCGGGGGAAAGGGGGATGCGGTGGGGAGGAGAAAAGGAGAAATGCAGAGGAGCAGGAGGTTACAGCAGCCGCGCCCTGAGAGGATAGAAGAAGAAGGAATGTGCACAGAAGGAAGTTTATGGAGAAGATAGAATGGGATGGCTAGTATGATATGATCCGATCTGATCCTTGAATGATGTGGAGGCTGGAAGGCACTGACAGGAATTCGAGAGATAGTGCAGAGATGGCCCCGGGAGAGGTGATGCCCGTAAGAGCATTGCCACGGAGGATGCTGTATGTGCGTGGGGGAGGAGTGATGCAGGAGTGATGCAGGAGTGAGGCAGGAGTGGTAAAACTAGGCGAAGCCGAGCAGAGCAGAGCACAGGAGAGCAGAGCAGAGCACAGGAGAGCAGAGCAGAGCACAGGAGAGCAGAGCAGAGCACAGGAGAGCAGAGCAGAGCACAGGAGAGCAGAGGAGAGTAGCGTAGCATACATTGTCTTTAGCAGAGGCAGCGTAAGGAGCTTCCCGGGAATGTCTCCCTGAAGCCTGTTGTTCTCAAGGCTCCTGATGATGATCGTTGCACACAGCCCATGGGCGTGGCCGGAGGGAGGGGAGGGGTGGTTATTGGAAGAGTAGATGGGTAACGGGAGCAAGGAAGCAGTGGAATTGAAAGAGGGATGCACGATGGGCTGCTTTCGGACTTAGGGAGAGAAAGCTATGTGAAGGGAAGCAACGATGAGTAACGATGAGCTTACGAACGCAGCTCCAACGGATGGATGCAGTAGCAAGTCACTGGTATGGTATGCACCCGCCTCGTCACACCACCCGCAACCACACCACCCGCCCCCCCCGCACACACGCATGCACGCACGCACGCACACACAGGTGCGTGCGCGCACACACCACATATCAAACACACTTGTTTCGCACTAGCAGTCGGACATTCATGTTCTAGCATAGCATCCCTCTGGCACTGTTATCCTCCCTGTAGAGATCTGTTCCTTCCTTGCTGACTCAACAGGCATGCATGCACAACTGACAGTGCTGTGAGATCGAGCAGAGAGGCCAGCTTATCCGGTATGCTGCCAGTTATGTAGTTGTTCGACAGGTTGCTGAGGGCAGTGGGAAGAGGGAGAGGAGGGGGAAGATGAGGGGGACGGAGAGGAAAAAAAGAGGGAGAATAGGCGAAAGGTGAAAGCAGACGGAGGTGAACAGGATATGAAGATTTTCAGTGCACTGGATCACGGATGGTAGGGCGCAGATGGCTCACAGTAATCCGCAGCGCATGGCAATCAGGGCACAACCAAAGGGGCAGGCCGACAGCAAAGCGCAGGGCAACAGAAAAGCGCAGGGCAACAGAAAAGCGCAGGGGAACAGCAAAGCGCAGGGGAACAGCAAAGCGCAGGGGAACAGCAAAGCGCCGCCCGCATGCAATAAACTTGACCATTGGCTAGAGAAGCTTGTCAAACGTATACAACCCTTTTTTTTCCTCTCTCCCTTTTTTCTCTCACTCCAAAACAGCCATGAGAATCCATTAAAGCTTTCGTATACATTTGATAGAAGAGGTTCAAAATCTTTTGAAAATTGAAACTTTGCCTGTGAGACCGTGAGGCGACTCCCTAAACCCAAAGCCTGGAAGACAAATGTATACTTCAGCTTTAAGCATCAGTTGCTAAACAAGTGATTCCCTTCTCCTTTCCCAACCTCCTCTTCTTTCCTCCACAGTTCCCTCCCAAGTACAGCACAGCACTGACAGGTAAGCGAGGCTAAGGAAGTTGACGATGTAAGGCGGAAAGGGCCCGGTGAGACCCATGCCAGAAGCATTCCTGCAGGGGCACGGCAGGGAGACAAGAACCAGGGAAGGCGTGAGTCATGAAGGAAAGGGAGATCCGGAAATGGAGGTATGACTGCGGGGGGATGAGAGAGGGGCCGTGAAAGGAGGAGAGAAGAAGTAGGCCGATGGGAGGGAGGAGAATCAGAGTGGCGCGAAAAAATGGGGGCAGGTGTCAAGAAGGGGAGGAGTGTGTACAGTGAGGTGAGGCCAGTGAGTAGGCTGAGCTTGCTGGGCAGCGATGTGATGCCCGAGCCACCCAGCGACCTGGAGGGGAAACAAGGGGATGAGATGCGATGGGGGAATGGCACGGACGGAAAGGGGTGTTGTGTGTGGGTGTGCGCGTGTGGGGGGGAGGGGGGTGAAGGGGGCGGGCGACGAATAAGCATGGTAGACAGAGGGTGAATGCTGAATAAATCGCAAGGGTGCAGCATGGCGTGCAATGGCATGGCGTTGTATGGGTTGTTGTGAGGCACAGAATGGCACGGGATGTCATTGTATGGTGAGGCGTGGCAGGGAAAGATGGGGCATTGCATGAGAATCCAGTTCATATTATGGCACAACATGGCGTCGCATGGCATGCATTGCATGGTATAGTGTCTTATGTTACTGTGGTATGGCAAGGCATGATACGACATTGTACAGCATGGCATGGCAGGGCAGGGTATGGCATGACATGGCGTAGGCATGGCATGGACTGACAAGTGCTTGAGGTCTGTGAAGGAGACGAGAAGAGGCATGTCCTCAAGTGTGCTGTTGCTCAGCCCTCTGAGAGAGGGACGCACGGCAGAGCATGGCAGAAACAGGACAGGGCATTTCAAGGGATGACACCGGCGTAGGGGGTAAAGTGGTAGTGGGTGACAATGGAGGTGGCATGGTACGGGATGACATAATATGGGTTCACAGGGCACAGGGTAGGGTTGAGCAAGAATTTGAAACCTTATTCGGTTCGACTCAACTCGAGATTGTTCGTTAGGGCACTCAAAGTGTTTGAACTCCAACACAAAACCATCAAACACCATCTTTGCAATAAATGTTTGCCTCAATTAAACCAAAGAGGATCCGTTAGAGTGAAAAAAGGTGTTTGAAACAGTTGGATTGAGCGTATTCAGATTCGCCTTTTACTCGTGTTACGGGGTGACATGGTACAGGGTGACAGACATGGTATGGTACGGATGGAATGGAATGATAAAGTTGGCTTAGCTTATGCCTCACAAACAAAGCCACCGAGACACTTGAAGGAGGAAGGGGTCGATCTGTGCGAGCAGCAATGAGCAGAGTGAGATGAGCAGCGGAGGTGCTTTTGAGTCGACTCAAAAGCAAATTTGGCTTAGCTTAGGCCTCACAAACAAAGCCACCGAGACACTTGAAGCAGGAAGGGGTCGATCTGTGCGAGCAGCAATGAGCAGAGTGAGATGATGAGCAGCGGAGGTGCTTTTGAGTCGACTCAAAAGCAAAGTTGGCTTAGCTTAGGCCTCACAAACAAAGCCACCGAGACACTTGAAGCAGGAAAAGGTCGATTTGTGCGAGCAGCAATGAGCAGAGTGAGATGAGCACTGGAGGTGGCTGGCAGCAGCAGCGTGAGGGGAGCGATACTGACAGGAAGGTGAGAGAGCGCAGGTTTGAGATGGAGGGAGATAGGGGCACCACAATGGTGTTGCCTCTGAGGTCACTGCAAGCAGGGAGGAGGGGGGAGAGAGATGGGATGGGATGGGGTGGGATGGGATGCAAAACGTAAAAGGCGAGCAGTGAAGGCAAGTTGCATGGGGAGCTTCAGCAGCAAACCAACCTGAAAGAAAGGCATGAGGGCCCATGCGAAGAGAAGCCATGGCTTGCATGTGATTGTTTTGTTACAAGCACATGGGAAAGAGCGAGAAGCAAGGATTTTGACTGGGGTTGGTCTTTTGGAAAGTTCAAGAAAATAGAAAGCACAGGATGGCAGGAAACACAAACAGGGGAACGGGGAGCCATCAAGAGGGGTTGGACAGAGAGAGACAGGGAATAAGGGAGGCACGGGACGGGTGGACATGGGAGCAGGACACTAGGAATAAAAAAGATGCTCTAGAGGCTCATGAGTTGCACGCTGAGAAAGCGGTTTCAGTTTAAAAGGCAAAAAAGCGCCAGCCAAAAGATCTTTTGTGTGCTCACAGGTGCTCTAAGCGCGTCAGCAGAGTGATATGCCAGGGAATTTCACAGTCAAAGTCGTTGTACGAGAGGTCCCTGGACGGAAGGGACGGGAGATGATGGTGGGATGGAGATGCATGAGGGAGAGAAAGAGAGAAAGGGAGGAGTGTGTGAGATATGATGGGTTTAATAGAAGCACATGGGACACCACCTTGACGGTGGGTTTGAGACGTGTCAAAAGTAGAAGCACATGGGACACCACCTTGAAGGTGGGTTTGGATGGGACCAGAGGACATGAGTGGGTGAAGATGGCGTGGAAATGCATTGGGGGAGGTAGGCAGCGCAGCGCAGTGGATGCATGGATGCATGGATGCATGGATCATAAATGGCATGTGTGTGTGTTTGTGCAGTGCAGGCAGGTGACAACACGTGAGGAGAGGGTTTATTTTTTAGCTGACTCAAGAACAGTGCAGGCAGGTGACAACACGTGAGGAGAGGGTTTATTTTTTAGCTGACTCAAGAACAGTGCAGGCAGGTGACAACACGTGAGGAGAGGGTTTATTTTTTAGCTGACTCAAGAACAGTGCAGGCAGGTGACAACACGTGAGGAGAGGGTTTATTTTTTAGCTGACTCAAGAACAGTGCAGGCAGGTGACAACACGTGAGGAGAGGGTTTATTTTTTAGCTGACTCAAGAACAGTGCAGGCAGGTGACAATGACAACGCGTGAGGAGAGGGTTCTGTGTTGTAGTGCAAGTAAGTAGCGTAGGCTCACTCACAGGTATCTGAGGTATATGAGATTGAAAGATGGTAAGTTCACAAGGTTGAACGTAAGCTGGTTGTAAGACAGGTCCCTGTTGCACGCGTATGGCGTGGCGAGGCATGGCACCATGCAGGTAACGAGGGCAAGAGGAGATGACGAGGAGGCAAAGGAGGAGGCAACGAGGAGGGAAAGAAGGAGGCAAGTGAAGGAGGGAGAAGTGATCAGGAGGCGATTCCATAATGAAGGAAGGGATGGGAGCCAAGGTACGATACGAATGACATTGGGCTTGGATTGGATGGGATGGGATGGAATGGGATGGCATAAGTCAGAGCAGAGCAGAATTTGCACAGGCACGGAAGATGGTCAAACCAGAAGCAAGAAACAACAAACACACAGGCCTTGCTTCTTTAAAACACTAGCATGGAGAGGGTTGTCATGTCACAAGGCCAGCCCAAGGCACGGCGCAAGGCAAGGCAAAGCAAGGCAGGCAAGGCAACGCAAGGCAAGGCAGGCAAACAGTGCCATGCCCACACGACGGTCCGTAACCACAACAGAAAAATGCCAACCAAAAAAAAAGAACAGCACCATGTGCAAAGGAGCACCCGGCTCTGGGTTTACAACGGCATTTGTCCTTGCTTAACGTTTGAGCTGTTGGTGGTTTTTGAGAATTCTGAAGAGCGGAACTCTTCTTAACTCAAAAACCAGCTGTTGGTGGTGGTGGTGCAGAGCGACCAGTGGTGGTGGTGCAGAGCGACCAGTGGTGGTGGTGCAGAGCGGACAGCGGAGTTACCGACATTGCGTTGAAGGCAGGGACTTACAGCACTTGAAGAGAAGTGGCGCTTCCGAGTCCCTCTGCAAATCCTCCAGTGAGCTGGTTGTGGCTGACGTTGCTGCGGATAGGCAAGGCACGACAGCAGCAGCAGCAGCAGCAGCAGCAGCAGCAGCAGCAGCAGCAGCAGCAGCAGGAGCAGGAGCAGCAGCGGCGGCGGCAACAGCAGCAGTAGACAAGAGGATTGGAGATGAAGCAGGAGGGCGATGGTCATCAGGGATCCCTAGTGATAAGCCGGGGAAAGGTGAATGTGAGGCAAAGGCGAGTGAGAAAGAAAAGGAGGGCAGACGAGGAAATAAGGTAAGGAGGCAGCTTACGCAAAAGTGAGGAGAGGAAATTTGCCCAGGAAGGCTGGGAAGGTGTCGCTAAAGAGGTTGTTGCTGAGGGACCTGCAGCAGAGAAGAGAAACCGGCGGCACGTAAAGAGGAAAGAGGCATCAGTTAATGCACTGCCCTCACTGCTGCTTCACTGGTAGATGCCTAGATAGCTCGACTTGACACAGACACACACGTTAAAGGAAGGGTGATGGGGGAATAAAGGCAGGGAGGTTCACGGGGAGGGGAGGAGGGGAGGGGAGGGTTTATAGAAGATTATTGAAGAACTTTTGCTGACTAGCAGCAGCTGAGCAGAAAGAGGAACACATGGATGATCGCATGGAACCAGTAACTGAACTGCGGACAAGCACATGCGGGAGGGAGGGAGGGAGGGAGGGAGGGAGGGAGGGAGGGAGGGAGGGAGGGAGGGAGGGAGGGAGGGAGGAGGGAGGGAGGGGGAGGGAGGGAGGGAGGGAAGGAGGGAGGGAGGGTGGTGGTGCTGACAGCGATCTGATGCTTGTGGTCTGTGTGAAGTGTCTTGGCAGAGAACCCAGAAATGCATTGTCGTTGAGGCGACTGATGGGTGAGGGGTGGTTGGGAGGGACGGGATGGGATGGGGTGGGGTGGGTTGGGATGGGATGGGATGGGATGGGATGGGATGGGATGGGATGGGATGGGATGGGATGGGATGGGATGGGATGGGATGGGATGGGATGGGATGGGATGGGATGGGATGGGATGGGATGGGATGGGATGGGAGGGGAGGGGAGGGGAGGGGAGGGGAGGGGAGGGGAGGGGAGGGGAGGGGAGGGGAGGGGAGGGGAGGGGAGGGGAGGGGAGGGGAGGGGAGGGGAGGGGAGGGGAGGGGAGGGGAGGGGAGGGGAGGGGAGGGGAGGGGATGGGATGGGATGGGATGGGATGGGGTGGGGTGGGGTGGGATGGGATGGGGTGCAAATCACCAGCTGCTGCTGCTGCTCACATACAAATCACCAAATGCTGCTGCTTCTGCTGCTCACATGTGTGCAAGATCGCTCATGCCCTCCACGCTAAACAGCTGAAGAACTCCTTCGAGCCTGTTGTAGGATAGATCACTGTGCCGCCCACCCCACATGGACACAGGTGGAGATATCATGCAGGAGGGGCCAAGCAGGCAGGAGAGCGGAACGGAAAGTTTGGGGGACGGGCGGAATGGAGAGGTGGGAAGAGGAGGGGGGGGAGAGATGGAAGTGTGAATGGAGAAGAGGTGGAGGGAGAAGAGGTGGAGGGAGAAGAGGTGGAGGGAGAAGAGGTGGAGGGAGAAGAGATGGAGGGAGAAGAGGTGGAGGGAGAAGAGGTGGAGGGAGAAGAGGTGGAGGGAGAAGAGGTGGAGGGAGAAGAGGTGGAGGGAGAAGAGGTAGAGGGAGAAGAGATGGAGGGAGAAGAGGTGGAGGGAGAAGAGGTGGAGGGAGAAGAGATGGAGCACAGGAGGGAGTGGCTGAACAGCAGTAGACTGTGCAGTGCATCAACTCCCTCTTCCTGCCTCCTCCTCCCTCTTCCTCCCTCTTCCTCTCTCTTCCCACTGCCACCACTGACACTGCCTGTCGCCACTGCTGCTGCTACCCATGCATGCACAAGGCACATGCTGTGCTTACAGAGCAGTGAGGCTGGTGAGGAAAGTCCACAACAGCGGGATGCTGCCTTCCAGATTATTGCGAGAGAGGTTCCTGTGGCGATGCAAGGCATGGAGGCAAGGTATAGCACGAATGGAGTAGGCATGGAAGCGAGGCAGCAATGGGTTGGGTTGTTGGATTCTGGGATGAAAGAGATCGAGGGGTTGAAGAAAAATCGGTTCGGTGTTTAATTTTACGACGTACAATCACACTACTCACGTACATGCGAAATACATGCGCTGCGCATATGCTACAGACGGGCCGGGCGGCCCAGGTGAAAAGACAAAGCGCAAAAGGACGCTCTGAGAATGCTTCTGCAAAGGGCGAAATCCATTGTTCAAGTCTGAAAATCGAATGCAGCCAACCCAACCCAACACACCCTTCCTTACCCCACCCAACCGCAGACCATGTCACACCACTCTCTAACATGAGAAGGAAGAGGAGGAGGAGGAGGAGGAGGAGGAGGAGGAGGAGGAGGAGGAGGAGGAGGAGGAGGAGGAGGAGGAGGAGGAGGAGGAGGAGGAGGAGGAGGAGGAGGAGGAGGAGGAGGAGGAGGAGGAGGAGGAGGAGGAGGAGAGTAGTACGAAAATCAAGCGTACTGAATGTAGTACAAAAGAGAATAGTTCGAGCTCAAGCGATTGGCAACATGTGTTTATTCCAATTTCCTTCAGTTGAAAGGCAAATGAGGTGGGAGCAGTGGACTCACAAGGTTTTGAGGCCGCTGAGCTGACTCCATGTCTCGGGAAGGCCTCCAATGAACAAGTTGCTACTCATATCCCTGCCATGGCACATGCACATGCACAGGCACAGGCACAGGCACATGCACAGGCACAGGCACAGGCACAGGCACAGACAAACAGACAAGCGCGAGAGCATTCGGTACGGGACCATTTTACAACACAGGCGCAAATGATGACGCATATATAGAGACAGACAGACAGACAGACAGACAGACAGACAGACAGACAGACAGACAGACAGACAGACAGACAGACAGACAGGGTAGTCCACGCAAACAAGCACAACATCACGGTAATCCAGGAGGAGTGGAAGCAAAGGATTAGCTCAGGAGTGTTAGCTCAGAGACGATGAGGATGAGGTTCAGCGTTCACACACAAGCACAACACAGGTGCTCCAGGCCCGTGAACAGGCTGTAGTCACGTGGTGGGTTACATTACTTAGTTGACCGTGATTGGAGTGGACAGTGGTGAGGTTCAGTTTGGACGGTGAGGCTACGCTAAGGTTTGGTTTAGACGGTGCGGTGAGGTTTACGCACAGGTGCTCCAGGCCAGTGAAGGAGCCGAATTCAGGTGGTAGAGACGCTTGAATACGGTTGCCAGAGAGAGAACTGCCGCGGGGAGAGAGGGATTAGGGACGGAGCGGTGCTGAGGAGCGGAGGAGAGGAGATTTGGGGTTGGCCAGACACGCACACGCGCTCGTGCTCGCGCACGCACACGAACACACACCACCACAAACGCAGAACATGCAAAGCACGTATGCGGCAGCGAAGGCCCTCTTACAGCGACTTGAGGACTGTGAAGTCAGTGAGGCCCATCGTCAGCTGCCCCTCCAACAGATTGCTCTGCAGATTTTGAGTTGACTCAAAACTAGGCCCAGTTTTGAGTCGACTGAAAACTAGGCCCTCTTACAGTGATTTGAGGACTGTGAAGTCTGTGAAGCCCATCGTCAGCTGCCCCTCCAACAGATTGTTCTGCAGATTCCTGGCGAAAAGAGCGAGAGGCAAGGGCGAGAGGAGAGCAGGGGAACAGAGAAACATATAAGGTGTGAGAGCAGGTGGTACTGGTTATATGGGAGCTACTTTTGAGAGTTAACATGAGTGAAACCAATACAGGTGCCACAACAAGCAACCTCTCGAGCAGATTCAAAGGCACAAGTGCGGCAGCTGCAGCAGCAGAGATAGAAGGAAACCTTTTAAAACAGAGCACCCTGTTATGATACAGGGAGTCCCGAATACAGCGAGCGATTAAAGACCGGGGGCAAGAGCGTTTCGGGCATGTGATCAGAGCCAAGCAAGCAAGCAAGCATGTGGCAGCGCATGAAGCAAGCAAGCAAGCACCATCAGAAGCAGAGGGCGTGGGGCGTGAGAGCCATCACGTCACGTCACGTCACGTCACGTCACGTCACGTCACGCCACATCAACACAGCACCATACGTACAGCTCCTGCAGGTTGCTGATGCTGCCAAAAGTCGTCAACACTGGCCCATAGAACTGGTTGTAACCCAGATTGCTGCAGTGCAGGCACGCACGCAAAGGCAAGGGAAGGCCATGTAACAGGCAGCGCTGCTGCTCAGTGGAATTGTTAGAAGGCAGCAATAGTTCAATTGAATAACTTGACTTGGCGCTTGCTTGACTTGACACTTGCTTGACTTGACGCTTGCTTGACTCGAGGCTTGCTTCACTCGACCCTTGCTTCACTCGACCCTTGCTTCACTCGACCCTGCTTCACTCAACCCTTCAAGTACGGAAAAAGCAGCCCCAGGTCGGCACTCAGCCATGCTTGGTAGAACAGTAGTGCAAAGAGCAAGAATGAGGGAGGGAGGGAGAGAGCAAAGAGGCCGAGGGTTTCAGGACTAGAAGCAGGTATGGCAGGTAGGCAGGCAGTGCATGAAGAGGGTAGAGAGTGGGGATGAGCGAATAGAAGGGGGAGCATGGCTCACATGGTTGTCAAGAGGGTGAGAGTGGTGAGCACCGGTAGAATTCCCGTGAAGCCGTTGCGAGAGACATCTCTGCCAGACAGCACAGCAGCACAACACAACAGAGTTTCGAGAGATTGTTCGCAGAGTTGCAAAATCGTGCTGCACTCTCACTCACCACAACGACCCTGCATGCAGAAAACTGCTGAACTCGCTAACAAGGAGTAGGCTAACCACCTTTGCTCTGTTGCATTGCATCAATGAAGAACGAACCAATCAATCAACCAGCCAGACAAGCAGCCAGTACACTAGCCAGCTATTCAGCCAGCGAGCTAACTACCCCGGCTTGGAAAGGAACAAGGTCCTCTGAAAACAAAGGGTGAGGCACAACAGAAGTGCAGCGGTTGAGAGCATGGCGCAGCAGAGAATGACGCATGGCATGGCATGGAGAAAGAGGAGGAGGAGGAGGAGGAGGAGGAGGAGGAGGAGGAGGAGGAGGAGGAGGAGGAGGAGGAGGAGGAGGAGGAGGAGGAGGAGGAGGAGGAGGAGGGGACGAGGAGGAGGAGGAGGAGGAGGAGGAGGAGGAGGAGGAGGAGGAGGAGGAGGAGGAGGAAGACTGACAGGTGCTGGAGCGATGTGAGGGCAGCGTAGGTCATAGGGAAGACGCCTGAGAGGCCATTGCGACTCAGGTCCCTGTGATGGGAGGAAGCAAAGTGACAGTTCGAAAGGAAGGGTGGGAGTGTGGGTAGGTGGTGGTGGCAGTGTTGTGGAATGGAATGTGGTGCTCGCTTGAGAAGCAGCATTGCTTGGAAAGATATGGTGCAAATGGATTGCTGGAGCACGGGCATCATGGGACTTGAGTATGTGTGCGGGCAAAAGCAGCCACAGCAGGCAGAGAACACAGCACTGCATGGACTGGTTGGGACGAATATGGTGATAGCTAACTCGGGCAGCCATGGTGGTGGTAATTTGGTTCATAACAAAGTGGTGCTAGTGATATGGGCGAACGTGGTGGCAGCTGATATGGGAAAACATGGTTTTACCTGGCTGGAACTTGGAAATGTGGCCTGACCATGACTCAATGCGGACTGGCAGAAAATATGCAATACCATGCAACAAGCTTGATTGCCTGACAATGCCGCAACACTTCGTTTGAGAAATCTCTCCACTATTGCTCGACTGGACGAGTGGTACAGGGGGGCGCGTTTCCACTTACAAGTGGCGCAAGACTGTGAGTGAGGTGACGAAATCAGGGTATGCGGTGATGCTGTTGCCACTCACATCCCTGCCACAACATGCACGCACGCACACACGCATGCAGAGAGTTGTGCCAGCAGCACGCATTTGCCACGTGGATTGCATGCGGACACATGGAAACGGCATGCAAGAAACAGCAAGCATGTGGTCTCTCACATACTCACACATCCATGCGTACACACGTGTGCAAGAGAAGGTGAGCAGATCATTGCAGGCGTTTGCACATGTGTAGGAGTTGCGTGAGCACAGACGCACACTTGTGCATGTGTGTGCGCATCCGTGCATGTGCATGCATTTACGCATCCACAGGACACTTACAAAATTTGCAACGAGGAGGCAAAGGCGACTCTTGAGGCGCCTCAAAAGTCATCCGCGGGAAACTTACAAATATTGCAAGGAGGCAGCAAAGGCGGAAAGGATGGACGGAACCCCTGTGAGTTTGTTGTTGCCCAAGTTGCTGCGTGCCGTGAAGAAGAGGCGGCAACGGTGTGGTTTCAGAGCATGACAGGATGGGTAAGCACCGTGAATGTGATGTGTCTTTTGAGAATTCTCAAAAGAAATATCCACCGTGAATGTGATGTGATGTGATGCATGCACGTGAACGGAAACAAACATGGACAACACAAAAAAAAAAAAAAAAAAAAAAAAAAAAAGCAAACAAACAAAAGGAAGAGACATGGATGGAGAAAAGAAAGTCTATGCAGGTCACTCACAGAGCCTTGAGCTGGCCAACATTGGGTGGAATGGCTTGTGAGGTGATACCGACATAGCCATTGTCATTCAGGTTGCTGGCGGGATGTAAGAGGCAGGGGGCGGAAGAGCAAGTGGTACATTTCTTGGAAGTCCCGACAATGACTCCCAGGAAATGCAGCACTAGAGCAGCACTGCGTTGCGAAACGCCATCTTTCCAGGCGGCCAACAGTCGTGTCAGTGGTAGGATGGGGGGAATGCACGCCGATGAGAGGAATTGCGGTGAAAGGCATTGCGATGGGAGGTATGGTGATGGGAGGTATGGTGATGGGAGGTATGGTGATGGGAGGTATGGTGATGGGAGGTATGGTGATGGGAGGTATGGTGATGGGAGGTATGGTGATGGGAGGTATGGTGATGGGAGGTATGGTGATGGGAGGTATGGTGATGGGAGGTATGGTGATGGGAGGTATGGTGATTAGAGACGTATGGTGATGGGAGGTATGGTGATGGGAGGTATGGTGATGGGAGGTATGGTGATGGGAGGTATGGTGATGGGAGGTATGGTGATGGGAGGTATGGTGATGGGAGGTATGGTGATGGGAGGTATGGTGATGGGAGGTATGGTGATGGGAGGTATGGTGATGGGAGGTATGGTGATGGGAGGTATGGTGATGGGAGGTATGGTGATGGGAGGTATGGTGATGGGAGGTATGGTGATGGGAGGTATGGTGATGGGAGGTATGGTGATGGGAGGTATGGTGATGGGAGGTATGGTGATGGGAGGTATGGTGATGGGAGGTATGGTGATGGGAGGTATGGTGATGGGAGGTATGGGATGGGAGGTATGGTGATTAGAGACGTATGGTGATGGGCGGTATGGTGATGGGAGGTATGGTGATGGGAGGTATGGTGATGGGAGGTATGGTGATGGGAGGTATGGTGATTAGAGACGTATGGTGATGGGAGGTATGGTGATGGGAGGTATGGTGATGGGAGGTATGGTGATGGGAGGTATGGTGATGGGAGGTATGGTGATGGGAGGTATGGTGATGGGAGGTATGGTGATGGGAGGTATGGTGATGGGAGGTATGGTGATGGGAGGTATGGTGATGGGAGGTATGGTGATGGGAGGTATGGTGATGGGAGGTATGGTGATGGGAGGTATGGTGATGGGAGGTATGGTGATGGGAGGTATGGTGATGGGAGGTATGGTGATGGGAGGTATGGTGATGGGAGGTATGGTGATGGGAGGTATGGTGATGGGAGGTATGGTGATGGGAGGTATGGTGATGGGGTATGGTGATGGGAGGTATGGTGATGGGCGGTATGGTGATGGGCGGTATGGTGATGGGCGGTATGGTGATGGGAGGTATGGTGATTAGAGACGTATGGTGATGGGAGGTATGGTGATGGGAGGTATGGTGATGGGAGGTATGGTGATGGGAGGTCTGGTGATGGGCGGTCTGGTGATGGGAGGTCTGGTGATTAGAGACGTATGGTGATGGGAGGTATGGTGATGGGAGGTATGGTGATGGGAGGTCTGGTGATGGGAGGTATGGTGATGGGAGGTTGGTGACTGGCGGTCTGGTGCTGGGAGGTATGGTGCTGGCGGTATGGTGCTGGCGGTCTGGTGCTGGGGGTCTGGTGATGGGAGGTCTGGTGATGGGACGGTCTGGTGCTGGGCGGTATGGTGCTGGGCGGTATGGTGATGGGAGGTCTGGTGATGGGAGGTATGGTGCTGGGGTCTGGTGCTGGGCGGTCTGGTGCTGGGCGGTCTGGTGCTGGGCGGTCTGGTGCTGGGGGTATGGTGCTGGGCGGTCTGGTGATTAGCGACTTCTGGTGATGGGGCGGTCTGGTGCTGGGCGGTGGTGCTGGGCGGTATGGTGCTGGGCGGTCTGGTGATGGGCGGTATGGTGATGGGAGGTCTGGTGCTGGGCGGTCTGGTGCTGGGCGGTCTGGTGCTGGGAGGTCTGGTGATGGGCGGTCTGGTGACTGGGCGGTCTGGTGATGGGCGGTCTGGTGCTGGGCGGTCTGGTGCTGGGCGGTCTGTGCTTCGCGGGCCGTCTGGTGCTGGGAGGTATGGTGATGGGCGGTATGGTGATGGGCGGTCTGGTGATGGGCGGTCTGGTGCTGGGAGGTCTGGTGCTGGGGGGTGTCTGGTGCTGGGCGGTCTGGTGCTGGGCGGTCTGGTGCTTCGCGCCGTCTGGTGATGGGCGCTGGTGCTGGGCGGTCTGGTGATGGCGGTCTGGTGATGGGCGGTCTGGTGCTGGGCGGTCTGGTGATGGCGGTCTGGTGATGGGCGGTCTGGTGCTGGGCGGTATGGTGCTGGGCGGTCTGGTGCTGGGAGGTCTGGTGCTGGGCGGTCTGGTGCTGGGCGGTCTGGTGCTGGGCGGTCTGGTGCTGGGCGGTCTGGTGCGGGCGGTATGGTGCTGGGCGGTCTGGTGCTGGGCGGTCTGGTGCTGGGCGGTCTGGTGCTGGGCGGTCTGGTGCTGGGCGGTATGGTGCTGGGCGGTCTGGTGCTGGGCGGTCTGGTGCTTCGCGCCGTCTGGTGGGGCGGTATGGTGATGGGCGGTCTGGTGCTGGGCGGTGGTGCTGGGATCTGGTGCTGGGAGGTCTGGTGCTGGGCGCGTCTGGTGCTGGGCGGCTGGTGCTGGGCGGTATGGTGATGGGAGGTATGGTGATGGGCGGTTGGTGCTGGGCGGTCTGGTGATGGCGGTCTGGTGCTGGGCGGTCTGGTGCTGGGCGGTCTGGTGCTGGGCGGTATGGTGATGGGCGGTATGGTGAGGGGCGGTCTGGTGCTGGGCGGTCTGGTGCTGGGCGGTATGGTGCTGGGCGGTCTGGTGATGGGAGGTCTGGTGATGGGCGGTCTGGTGCTGGGCGGTCTGGTGATGGGCGGTATGGTGCTGGGCGGTATGGTGCTGGGCGGTCTGGTGATGGGCGGTCTGGTGCTGGGCGGTCTGGTGCTGGGCGGTCTGGTGATGGGCGGTCTGGTGATGGGCGGTCTGGTGCTGGGCGGTCTGGTGCTGGCGGTCTGGTGCTGGGCGGTCTGGTGCTGGGCGGTCTGGTGCTTCGCGCCGTCTGGTGATGGGCGGTATGGTGCTGGGCGGTCTGGTGCTGGGAGGTCTGGTGCTGGGCGGTCTGGTGATGGGCGGTCTGGTGATGGGCGGTCTGGTGCTTAGCGCCGTATGGTGATGGGCGGTCTGGTGCTGGGCGGTCTGGTGATGGGCGGTATGGTGATGGGAGGTATGGTGATGGCGGTATGGGTGCTGGGCGGTCTGGTGCTGGGCGGTATGGTGCTGGGCGGTCTGGTGATGGGCGGTCTGGGTGCTGGCGGTTGGTGCTGGGCGGTATGGTGATGGGCGGTCTGGTGCTGGGCGGTCTGGTGCTGGGGGTATGGTGCTGGGCGGTCTGGTGCTGGGCGGTCTGGTGCTGGGCGGTCTGGTGCTGGGCGGTCTGGTGCTGGGCGGTCTGGTGCTGGGCGGTATGGTGCTGGGCGGTCTGGTGATGGGCGGTCTGGTGCTGGGCGGTCTGGTGCTTCGCGCGTATGGTGATGGGCGGTCTGGTGCTGGGCGGTCTGGTGCTGGGCGGTCTGGTGCTGGGCGGATGGTGATGGGCGGTATGGTGCTGGGCGGTCTGGTGCTGGGCGGTCTGGTGCTGGGCGGTCTGGTGCTGGGCGGTCTGGTGCTGGGCGGTCTGGTGCTGGGCGGTCTGGTGCTGGGCGGTATGGTGATGGGCGGTCTGGTGCTGGGGCGGTCTGGTGCTTAGAGCCGTATGGTGCTGGGCGGTATGGTGATGGGCGGTATGGTGATGGGCGGTCTGGTGATGGGCGGTATGGTGATGGGCGGTCTGGTGCTGGGGTCTGGTGCTGGGCGGTCTGGTGATGGGCGGTCTGGTGATGGGCGGTCTGGTGATTCGACGCCGTATGGGATGCTAGGCGGTATGGTGCTGGGCGGTATGGTGATGGGAGGTATGGTGCTGGGCGGTATGGTGATGGGAGGTATGGTGCTGGGCGGTCTGGTGATGGGCGGTCTGGTGCTGGGCGGTATGGTGATGGGAGGTCTGGTGCTGGGCGGTCTGGTGCTGGGCGGTATGGTGCTGGGCGGTCTGGTGATGGCGGTCTGGTGCTGGGCGGTCTGGTGATGGGCGGTCTGGTGCTGGGCGGTATGGTGCTGGGCGGTATGGTGCTGGGCGGTATGGTGATGGGCGGTCTGGTGCTGGGCGGTATGGTGCTGGGGGCTGGTGGGCTGGGCGGTCTGGTGATGGCGGTCTGGTGCTGGGCGGTCTGGTGCTGGGCGGTTGGTGATTAGCGACGTATGGTGCGGGCGGTCTGGTGATGGGAGGTATGGTGCTGGGAGGTATGGTGATGGCGGTATGGTGATGGCGGTCTGGTGATGGGAGGTCTGGTGATGGGCGGTATGGTGATGGGCGGTATGGTGATTCGCGACGTCTGGTGATGGCGGTCTGGTGATGGGCGGTATGGTGATGGGAGGTATGGTGCTGGGCGGTATGGTGCTGGCGGTCTGGTGATGGCGGTCTGGTGCTGGGCGGTCTGGTGATGGGCGGTCTGGTGCTGGGCGGTCTGGTGATGGGCGGTCTGGTGCTGGGCGGTATGGTGATGGGCGGTATGGTGCTGGGCGGTCTGGTGCTGGGCGGTATGGTGATGGGCGGTATGGTGCTGGGCGGTCTGGTGATGGGCGGTATGGTGCTGGGCGGTCTGGTGCTGGGCGGTCTGGTGATGGGGGTCTGGTGCTGGGCGGTCTGGTGCTGGGCGGTCTGGTGCTGGGGGTATGGTGCTGGGCGGTCTGGTGCTGGGCGGTCTGGTGATGGGCGGTATCTGGTGATGGGAGGTCTGGTGCTGGGCGGTCTGGTCTGGGCGGTCTGGTTCGCGCCGTATGCTGATGGGAGGTCTGGTGATGGGAGGTATGGTGATGGGCGGTATGGTGATGGGAGGTATGGTGCTGGGCGGTATGGTGATGGGCGGTCTGGTGCTGGGCGGTATGGTGCTGGGAGGTCTGGTGCTTATAGCGCCGTATGGTGATGGGAGGTATGGTGCTGGGAGGTATGGTGATGGGCGGTATGGTGATGGGAGGTATGGTGCTGGGCGGTATGGTGATGGGCGGTATGGTGATGGGAGGTACAGTGATGGGAGGTACAGTGATGGGAGGTATGGTGATTAGAGACGTATGGTGATGGGAGGTATGGTGATTCGAGAGGTATGGTGATGGGGTATGCCGTATTGATGAACCATAGGCTAGGCTGGCATGCAGAGACGCACGGCACGTACAGTTCTTGAAGGGAAGACATGAAGAGTAAGGAAGCGGGAAGACTCCCTTTAAAGTTGTTGTTGGCCAGGTTCCTGTAAGGCAGAGTGCAGAGGCAGCATGTTGTATGAGATGAGATGAGATGAGGTGAGGTGAGAGCGAGAGCACACAAGCAGAGGGCAGCGGCGGGACTGGTTCAAGAACCGGCCTCGCTTGTGAGACAGCCCAACAGAACTGATCAGCATTCTCGACAGGCGCTAAAGGAGCTCCTTGGGGAGCTCTCGGAACGGAAGGGAGGGGGAAGTGCTGGGCACGCGTGGCATGAGGCATGCATGAGGGCCGTGGATGGAGTCTGCAGATTCGGACACCACTCATGGGAGCAGGTCTGTAGTCAGCCCAACTCACAGGCTGGTCAGTGCAAACAATTTCGACAGCTGGTCGGGAAGACTGGGGCCCAGACTGTTGCTACAAAGACTCCTGAAGGGGAGGAATGGACCAGGGCGGCGAGGAGAGAGAGGAGGGAGGGAGAGAGAGAGGGGAGAGAGGAAGGGAAATGAGAAGGACAGAGAGGAGAGGGAGTGAAAGAGGGGGAGGAGTGGGGCACTTGAGGAAGGGTGCCGAGTGAGAAGATGAAGAACGTCGTCAGTCAGCAAGGCACAGTGTATCGCCTAAAAGGAGGAGTCCCTTGAGGCAGATGCATCACTCTCGTCTCAAAGTGGCCCCTTCAACCCAGGAAAACAAAATAACTTCCTTCCCCATCCATCAAATTCCCTGTCACCCAAGATCCGTATCAAACTGCAACATGTCAGCACTCCCATCAGATGGGCCATGTAAGCACTCCCATCAGATGGGCCATGTAAGCACTCCCATCAGATGGGCCATGTAAGCACTCCCATCAGATGGGCCATGTAAGCACTCCCATCAGATGGGCCATGTAAGCACTCCCATCAGATGGGCCATGTAAGCACTCCCATCAGATGGGCCATGTAAGCACTCCCATCAGATGGGCCATGTAAGCACTCCCATCAGATGGGCCATGTAAGCACTCCCATCAGATGGGCCATGTAAGCACTCCCATCAGATGGGCCATGTAAGCACTCCCATCAGATGGGCCATGTAAGCACTCCCATGCAGGAGGAAGATGGAACGTAGGCACAGGGAGTGGGGTGGAAGGAGAAGCGGCGAGGGGGAGAGGGAGGGGGAGGGGATGGTGAGGAGAACTCACAGTTTCACAAGTCTAGAAAAAGAAGAAATGGGGCGAATAGGAAAGCCACCAGTCATTTTAGTGTTGCATGCATGCCTGACCCAAGAGCAGATGGGCAGATGGGTGGGAGGGAGGGAGGGAGGGAGGGAGGGAGGGCGATTGGAATGGCAAACGAGCATGCTCCTGCACAGCTTTTGAGGAGCAGCAGCAGCAGCAACAGCAGCAGCAGCAGCAGCAGCAGCAGCAGCAGCAGCAGCAGCAGCAGCAGCAGCAGCAGCAGCAGCAGCAGCAGCAGCAGCAGCAGCAGCAGCAGCAGTATTGGCAAGCCAGGAGCAGTGATGTGCAGGTGTTGAGAAAAGTGGGGGCGAGGGAAGTGAGAAGAATGGAGCGAGAGCAGGGAGAATGAGGGGAGAGGGGTGTGTACAGTGCGGTGAGGGCAGTGAGCACGCTGAGCTGAGTGGGTATCAATGTGATGGGGTTGCCACTCAATGACCTGCCGGAAAAACGAAGGGATGCAAAGGGGTGGAACGGGGTACAAGGGAACAAGTGTAATGTGTTTGCGATTCGAAAAAACATGCAAACGAACATATGAAAAAGATATTCATCAGGAGCATATGAACCACACTGGTCCCATGCAGGTGGCCGATTGCTCTCACAGGTGGTCGATTGCTCTCACAGGTGGCCGATTGCTCTCACAGGTGGTCGATTGCTCTCACAGGTTGTCGATTGCTCTCACAGGTGGTCGATTGCTCTCACAGGTGGTCGATTGCTCTCACAGGTGGTCGATTGCTCTTACAGGTGGCGGAGTGGGGTGATGGTGGAGAGGAGTAGCAAGTCATTGTTACTGAAAGAGCAGTTGTCCAATGCCCTGCGAGGGGGCGTGCACAGCAATGGGATGCGGTGGGATGGAATGAGATGGGAATGGAATGGGACTTTTACAGAAACAGGATGGGATGGGATGGGATGGGATGGGATGGGATGGGATGGGATGGGATGGGATGGGATGGGATGAGATGGGATGGGATGGGATGGGATGGGATGGGACGCGACGCGACGCGACGGGACGGGACGGGACGGGACGGGACGGGACGGGACGGGACGGGACGGGACGGGACGGGACGGGACGGGACGGGACGGGACGGGACGGGACGGGACGGGACGGGACGGGACGGGACGGGACGGGACGGGACGGGACGGGACGGGACGGGATGGGATGGGATGGGATGGGATGGGATGGAAACAGGATGAGATGCATTCGCACACATAAGATTGCACAGGACAGGGTTAAAGTGAGAAGTAAAGTGACAGAAGAGTAAACAAGGGACAAAAAAAACAAAAAAAAAAAAAAAAAAAAAAAAAAAACGCAGGACTCCACCAGTTGCAGCATGTTGCTCTTGTGAAAAAAAAAAAATCTTCTTCACCCCCCACCAAACCCCCTCTCGGCCCTTCCGTCCTCCCATCATCCCCTCACACACATGCGTATGGAGCTCTCGCATGCGTATGGAGCTCTCGCATGCGTATGGAGCTCACAGGAAGGTGAATCCCCGGAGGGTGGTGATGGAGGGCGGTAAGGTATTCAACAGCACATTCCCGCCAATGTCCCTGCAACCACGGTATTAGAGCGGGAGAGAGAGGGAAGGAAGTGGGGCAAGAGAGTGGGAGAGCAGTGGGGCAAGAGAGTGGGAGAGCAGTGGGGCAAGAGTGGGAGAGAGATAGGGGGAAAGAAGCGGGGTGAGAGAGTGGGAGAGAAAGGGAAAGCAGTGGGGCCCGAGAGTGGGAGAGAGCGATGAGACAAGTTGTTGCAGAGACGAAAAGAAGGGTCGAGACGAGGATAGGGAGGGCAGGCAAGGTTGTGAGCAGGCTCTTATCAAAAGCCTGGTGTGGGAACGATGTGAGCGAGGTGTGCGGGAATGATGTGAGAGGTGGGGCCGCGGGAAGGAGCAGGAACAAACGGGGAACAGGGGGTAGAGAGGAGGAGAGAGAGGACAAGGGTTAGAAGGTAAATAGTACGAGGGAAAGAGGGTGACAGAAAGGTGGAAGGGAGAAGGCAGAAGAAACGCGGGCCTTACAGGTGTTGCAGTGTTTGAGGTAAATCGGGAATGTTTCCCACCAGATTATTTCCCGAAGCATCACTGGAAGAGTAAGTGCAGGAGACAAGGGGAGAAATGTATTCACGTATGTATTCTTTCTAGACATGAGCAAACGGCCCGGTCGGGTCAATTCAACCAGGCTTGTTGGCTGGATTGGTTGGGTCACAAGTGCCATGCCCCCCCCGACCCATGCGGGCAGTCGAATCGAAATGCGCCAAGACAGAGCAGTCACCAAGATCGCTGATTCACACAAGCAAGTCCCCATGTTTTTTTTTTTTTTTTTACCTCTCCCAGAGATGATCAAGGCCCTACCTCACCAGCTTACAAGGTGACTGTTGAGTCGACTCAAAAGTCCTCTCAGAGATAATGATCAAGGCCCCACCTCATCAGCTTACAGGAGGAGGGGAGGGCAGGCAGGGAGGCCTTACAGGTACACCAGTTTTGGAGGTAATAATGGGAAGACATCGCTCAGCCCGTTTTCTGACATGTCCCTGGCAGAGAAAGCGCAAGCAAGAGGGAGGTGGAATGCAACGAACGAACGAACGAGGTTTTGGTGCCATGCTTGGTAATGACTTGCTACAACTGCCAAGGCAGAATTGTGCGTACGGTGAAAAAAAAAATATATATATATATATATCAGCAGGATTTGGGTCTGGATGTGGGTCAGCAACAGCAGTCTCCTACCACATCCTGTGTTTTTTTAGCCCACTAACAATGGAACCTAGAAAATGGGATCTTTGAAGCGAATCAACCACGTTTTCAATGATCAATCACACCCGATGTTTCAACGAGGAGGCGGGCACAATAAAGGGGGGGAGGGGGGGAACAGGAGGAGAAGGGGGGCGAGGACGAGAGGGGGGGCGCGAGGAGGAGAGGGGGGCGCATGAAGGGAACACGTACAGCACTCTGAGTGACGCGAAAGTAGTTAAAATTGGGATCTCGGAGGCTGACATCACGGTTCCACTGATGTTGCTGTCATGCCATGTCATGTCATGCCATATCATGTCATGTCATGTCATGTCATGTCATGCCATGTCATGTCATGTCATGTCATGTCATGTCATGTCATGTCATGTCATGTCATGTCATGTCATGTCATGTCATGTCATGTCATGTCATGCATCCATGCATGCAGAGTGGCAGGTAGGTAGTGCAGGGATGGAGCAACAAGAAAATGGTTGTTTAGATTGAAGGCCCAATTGATTCGAGAGGCGGTGCAACACAGAGAGAGGTCACAGACAGCAGTAATTGCATTATGGACCAGACCAGCAAACGAGCACACTTGCGTGCGTGCGTGCGTGCGTGCGTGCGTGCGTGCGTGCGTGCGCGCGTGCGCGCGTGCGTGCGTGCGTGCGTGCGTGCGTGCGTGCCTTGTCTCTTTTCTGTCGCTACTACACCCCCACAGTACACTACACTAAAATATACACTACACTACACGACGATGTCGTAAGTAGCTTCCATGCATATCCCCATACTACACACACAAGGAGATTAAACATGGCAAGCCGGTTCGCCAGACAGAAACGCGCACCGAAAGAACAGGGGACGACGGACAAGCCAAGGACAACAACAGACAGCCCACCCACAGGTGCTCAAGCGAGGACAGACAGGCTGGCAACTCCTGCTTTTGAGACGACTCAAAACCAGATAGACGGCCCACCCACAGGTGCTCAAGCGAGGACAGACAGGCTGGCAGCTCCTGAGGCACCTCTTACAAGGGCCAAGGCAAAGCAAGGCAAGGGATGGGATGGCAGATAAGGAAGGCAACGCACAGGTTCTGGAGGTTGGGAAGGCTGTCGTAGGAGGAAGGAAAGCCGCCGTGTATTGGGTTGTTGGCCAGGGATCTGCATGAAGCGGGGAGTCGTTGGGCGTGCAATGAGGTAGTTTTTGAGGCGCCTATTGAAGAAACAACCTCAGGGTGCAGGAAAGCCGCTGTGTATGGGGTTGTTGCCCAGGGATCTGCACAATGCGGGGTGGCATTGGGTGGGAGGAGTGGACTTTTGAGGCGCCTCAGAAGTTGATGGGGTTGTTGGCCAGTGATCCGCACACTGTGGGGTTGCATTGGGTGGGAGGAGCAACAGGCTAGGGCAGTCGCTACATATGACCTTGCTTTCTGGGACCCTTAACTTCGCTTGTTGATACGAAGGACGAGTGGGAAAGAGAAGGGGTGATATATGAGCAGGGGGGCTTAGAGAGAGAGAGAGAGAGAGAGAGAGAGAGAGAGAGAGAGAGAGAGAGAGCCGGGGGGTTGGAGAGAAAAGAGGAGCTTTGGAGAGAGGAGAGGGGAGTTAACGGCACACAAGCAGCAGTAGTAGAGAATGGGAAGGTGGATAAGTGAAACAGCAGGGGACTTGAGTGTGGTAAAGCAAGTGGTAAGTTGAAGAAAGGGCGTTGACCGAGAGACTAAGTGAAGCTGAGTGAGTGAGTGAGTAGTGAGTGAGTGAGTGAATGACTGGGCAGGAGCATGTGTGACTGACATGGCGACAATCTTAGGCGCTTGGATTGTCGGAAACGAGTTGAGCTTGTTGTCGTTCAGCAGACTGGTGGTGCATGGCATGGCAGCACCGCACAGCACAGCACAGCACAGCACAGCACAGCACAGCACAGCACAGCACAGCACAGCACAGCACAGCACAGCACAGCACAGCACAGCACAGCACAGCGCAGCACAGCACAGCACAGCGCAGCGCAGCGCAGCACAGCACAGCACAGCACAGCACAGCACAGAACAGCACAGCACAGCACAGCACAGCACAGCACAACACAGCACCGTACAGCACAGCACCGTACCGCACAGCACAGTACAGCACAGCACAGCACAGCACAGCACAGCACCGCACAGCACAGCACAGCACCGCACAGCACAGCACAGCACAGCACAGCACAGCAGAGCACAGAACCACCACAGCACAATGCAAAAGCACAGCACAGCACCACGCAGCACAGGGCACAAGTGGCAAAAGGTGGGATGACTATGTATGAGAACAAACAAGGGGCAAAAGAATGTATAGTTTGACACTCCCTGCAGGAGCAGGCAGGTACAAACAGCAGCAGATTTTAAAGCAGCAGAAGCAACAGATTCAGCAGCATGAGTAATTTCCCGCAACAATGGCAGCAGGACTGGTTATTGCTGCAGTAACAGCCGGCAGCAAGAGTGGAACAGCAATGAAAATTAGCAGCAAACGCTGCTGAAAAGACACAAAAGCGCCAGATGAACAGCAGTGATTGTGACAGCAGCGGCGTGATTACAGAAGCAGCGAAGCAAAGGTGTATGTGTGCTGCCGGGCCGGACACAGCGGCAGGGGGAAAGGCAGCCGCAGTGCCATTGATGGGGACAGGAAGAGACACAGGAAGTGACACAGGGACACGGACTAGGAACAGAGACACAGACAAGGACCAAGACGGAGATAGAGACAGGAAGAGGGACAGAGACAGAAACAGGGGCAGAAAAAGTGGGAGGAGCAGGAAGAAGAGGAGTGAGAAGTGAGCGCGTTGACTCACAAATACGTGAGCTCTGAAGTAGGCGGCACATCAGGAATGAGGCCAAACAGTGCGTTGTAAGACAGGTCCCTGCACGAACACACACACGCATGCACACACGCACGCACACACACACGCATGCACACACGCATGCACACACGCATGCACACAGGCGCGAATGCCGACATAAATCAGTGGTGGTGGCGGCAGCAGCGGCGGCGGCGGCGGCAGCAGGAGTTGGCATACTGTGCCAAAAAAATTACACAGCATGTCTGTATGTCAGGTGTATAGTCTATCTATCAAGCCCATGGATGCAGGGAGGTGACGGGAGGAGGAAGGAATAGTATGCAATGCATGGAATGGAGGTGTGTACTTTCGCCTCTAAATATTGCAAATGGGTTCTTTATTATTCTTAAGAACAACCTGAATATCGCAAGAGGGGTGCGGAGTGAGAAGTGCGCAGCGAATTCAAGCGATGATTCGCTTACCAACTCCACCAATAGGCATCGGTTACCAACTCCACCAATAGGCATCGGTTCAATAATAGGCACAATGTACAACACAATGGGTTTACGAAAATGTAGTCGAGCTTACAGGAGGCGGAGAGATTTTAAAGCAACCCACGACATAGGGATAACGCCAGTCAGTTGGTTGCGCGACGCAAAGCTGAGATAAGCAGAGGAGAAATGCACGGTGGGTGCACACACACCCACATGCAAACGGGCCAGGGCAGGGCAGGCGGGCGGAAGGGAAGAATGGGGGAAACAGGAAGAACGGCGGTTGAAAAAGGAAGGGGAGAAGGTGAGAGGGTATACAGGGAATGACGGAGGTGTTTTGATGCAAGGCTGCCGGGCATAATGACCAGCAGAGCATTACGCATGAGAGGGATAGGCGGGAAGGAAGCACAGAGGGCTATAGACTCAACAGCCCTTGCAAGCATGTCTTGTACTCTGGCCTATATCGATGCTTGCAA
Source organism: Closterium sp. Yama58-4 (assembly GCA_947470075.1). Taxonomy (NCBI): domain Eukaryota; kingdom Viridiplantae; phylum Streptophyta; class Zygnematophyceae; order Desmidiales; family Closteriaceae; genus Closterium; species Closterium sp. Yama58-4. Next base: position 679,209 of record CANIUD010000172.1, read on the forward strand.
CACACACGTGTGCTTCTGTGTGCGTGTGTGCAGTTACTGTTGTTGTTTCGATCAACTGCTGCGCTCACAGTTCTTCCAGCAGGGTGAGCTGACTCCACGAGTCGGGTAGAGGGCCTGTGAAGCGGTTATTGTCAAGGGCTCTGGAGGACCAACACGCACGCGCACGCACGCACACAGGAGCAGTTCGCAAACACATTCTTGATAGGTGACTCGGAGAGTTAGCTGAAGCGGGCATAGGGAGGTGGTCCTACCAGAAATGCTAAGGTATGCATCGACTTGCAAACAGAGAGAGGGGGAGGGGGAGGGGGGCGACAACAAATATTATCTATCGTCAAAGTGACCCACTGTGTTGGGATGCCAATGGCATCCACACCCAACCCAACCTAACTAGGGTAAAACGCTAATGTACACCCAAACCAACAGACTAGTTATGCAGACAGGACTGTGAAAGGGCATGGAATGTGGGAATGAGGGATTGGGGTTGTAAGAGAAGAGTGATGATCTATTTGAGCTGAGAAATGAGAGATGAGAGACGAGAGGGCGCGCTGCCAAGCAGTGGGCATCACATCACAGGCAGCGGCACCTCAACACAATAACCAGGGGCAGTGCAGTGCTGTGCAGTGCAGTGCAGTGCAGTGCAGTGCAGTGTGCACAGGAGCTTCTGCAGGAAAAATAAAACTCAATCAGGGGCAGGGCGGGCAGGGCAGGCAGGCCACTCACAGGTACCGCAGGCCGACCAGCGAGCTGTACGCCTGAGGCAGGGAGTCGGAGAACATGTTATTGGACATCGAGCTGGGGGTGGAGTGGGGTGGAGTGGGGTGGAGTGTGGTTGAGCGGGGTGGAATGGAGTTGGGTGGAGTGACATGAAGAATATGGTGCATGCAGGTAGTGGGTGTGGAGCGGAGTGCGTGCCAGCGGGGCCGAGTTGAAGTGAAGTGACGTGCCGAGGGCAGTGAATTCAATTCAAGGGCAGTAGCACGGCATGGCATGGCATGGAAGAGGGGGGGCACTGCACTCACAGCACGGATAGAGATATCAGCTTGCTCAGCTCTGAAGGCAGGCTCTCCGACAGCAAGTTGTTATCCACCCGCCTGATGTCATGAGGGGTGATGGGGGGTGATGGGGAGTGATTGGGGATGATGGGGGGTGATGGGGGGTGATGGGGGTGATGATTGGGGGTGATGGTGGTACGGATGTGAGGAGCTGAGGGTGTGAGTGTGTGAGGTGAGGGTGGGAGAGAGGTGAGGGTGTGAGGGGGTCATGGGGCACGAGGGGAGAAGGTGGGATGAGGATTGAATGAGAGAACATAGAGGTAATGGGGGGGAGGAGGGGGGAGGTGTGGATTGGGGGGTAAGGTGGGGGTGGGAGGTGTCGTGTCGTGTAGAGCGATGCGGTGCGGTGCGGTGCGGAGTGATGCCTACAGTTCAAGAAGCCCGGACAGGGACGAGAATTCCGCAGGTATGGGCCCTGAAAGCTGGTTGTCACTCAAATCCCTGCCATTTTTCCATGAAGCCATGAAACCAGGAAGCCATGATTCCAGGAAGCCATGAAACCAGGAAGCCATGATTCCAGGAAGCCATGATTCCAGGAAGCCATGTTTCCAGGAAGCCATGATTCCAGGAAGCCATGATTCCAGGAAGCCATGATTCCAGGAAGCCATGATTCCAGGAAGCCATGAAACCAGGAAGCCATGATTCCAGGAAGCCATGAAACCAGGAAGCCATGATTCCAGGAAGCCATGAAACCAGGAAGCCATGATTCCAGGAAGCCATGATTCCAGGAAGCCATGATTCCAGGAAGCCATGATTCCAGGAAGCCATGATTCCAGGAAGCCATGATTCCAGGAAGCCATGATTCCAGGAAGCCATTAAGCCATGAAACCATGGTGTCACACAGCGGCACGAAGCCAGGAAGCCACAAGCAACACATGGGGAGATATGTACGTACGTCGCACACGCACGCACGCACGCACGCACGCACGCACAAAACAGCGTCTGATTACGACTGATTCCAACCAATTCAACAGCAATACAGCAACGGGTCTGGACTCAGAGAGACCAGGGTTGAATCAGTCGTAATCAGGGTTGGTGAGGGACAGAGAGAGGGAGGGAAAGAGGGAGGGGGACACGGAGGGAGGGAGGAAAGACGGACAGGAGGGCCAGACGGGCAGAGGGAGCACGGGAGGGAGGGAGGAACGGAGGGAGGGATGGAGCGAAGGAGGGAGGGAATGGAAGAGGAGGCACGAAATGTGTGGTGGAGTGGCGTGGCTCACATGCTGGTCAAGGAAGAGAGAGCATTCAAATCTGCTGGTATCCACCCCTCCAATTTGTTGTCCCCCACATGCCTGCTCAACAGGGAACGAATGGGAAGAGAAGGGACACATGGGAAGCATGGGAGGGGGGCATGCTAAGCGAGACAGGCACAGTGGCACAGTCGGATGGGACTCGGGAGTGCAGGGCAGGGCATGGCATGGCATGGCATGGCATGGCATGGCATGGCATGGCATGGCATGGCATGGCATGGCTTGGCTTGGCTTGGCATGGCATGGCATGGCATGGCATGGCATGGCATGGCATGGCATGGCATGGCATGGCATGGCATGGCATGGCATGGCATGGCATGGCATGGCATGGCATGGCATGGCATGGCATGGCATGGCTTGGCTTGGCTTGGCATGGCATGGCATGGCATGGCATGGCATGGCATGGCATGGCATGGCATGGCATGGCATGGCATGGCATGGCATGGCATGGCATGGCATGGCATGGCATGGCATGGCATGGCATGGCATGGCATGGCTTGGCTTGGCTTGGCATGGCATGGCATGGCATGGCATGGCATGGCATGGCATGGCATGGCATGGCATGGCATGGCATGGCATGGCATGGCATGGCATGGCATGGCATGGCATGGTATGGCATGGTGAGCTCACAGCTTCTGAAGCAAGGTGAGAACGGACAGTCCAAGAGGTAAGCCCCCCGTTAACCTGTTGCTCCCCAGATCCCTGCAAACGAGAAATAGAGAGAGAAAGAGAGAGACCGTGGGAAGGCAGCAAGAACGGAGGAGAGAAGAGCATCTGGGCACGCTAGAGGGAGGTAAAAGGGTTCTGATTGAACAAACAGCAAACAGGTGCTGGGAATCGCATGCGCGAGTGGGTGGGCTTATAACATATGACCCCTCCTTATGTATGGTGACTGTTACATCAGAGGAAAGGATGAGTGATGAAGATTCAGAGAACTGAGGGTGGGAGGAAAGAAGCACTGATGGGATGACGAGGAATGAACAGCGGGGTCGGGACGAGGGGAGAAGGGGAGAAGGGGAGAGGAAGGAATGGGAGAAGGGGAGAGGAGGGGAGAAGAGAAGGGGAGAGGGTGAGAATGAGAAGTGGAAGGATTGGCGAGGGTGTTTATGTGGATGTTAACGTACAGTTCGGTGAGAGCAGCGAGGGCGTTGATGAAGAAGGGAATGCCGCCGTTGAGCTGGTTGTCTCTGAGGGATCTGGAGAGGGCGCGCAGGGCAGGCAGGATGCACACACACACGCATAGTGAGAGAGAGAGAGAGTCATGCAGAAGCATGTGAGAATCAGTATGGTATGGACCACCAATGTAGCATGTACAAGCTAGGTGGTAGCAGCACAGGTACGTACTACTGACATGAACAAACACCAACCACCGCTTCGTTCTGCACATTCCCCTTCGCGTCGTCAACCCACCACACCATAGCACTCACACGCACTCACACACGCACCCACACAAGCTCACAGGCACTCACAGGCACTCAAAGGCCCTCAAAGGCACTCGCATCACTGCCCAGCTGCTACTGGCGTGGCACTCACAGCACTTGCAGCGTGATGAGGTTTGTGATGGCCCCTGGGATGGACCCTGTGAGGTTCTGCTTTTGTGACGTCTCAAAAGTCAGCCGCCGCTACCGGCACTCACAGCATTCGCAGCACTCGCATCATTCGCAGCACTCGCATCACTGCCCAGCCGCTACTGGCACTCACAGCACTTGCAGCGCGATGAGGTTTGTGATGGCCCCTGGGATAGACCCTGTGAGGTTCTGTGAGTCCAGCACCCTGCAGCACCCAGCCCGCCCGCCACCAGGAAAAAAAGACAACGGATGAGGGCCGAGGGAAGAGGGGAAGCGGGGGAGACTTTTGAGTCGACTCAAAGGTCCAACACCCTGCAGCACCCGCCCGCCCGCCACCAGGAAAAGAAGACAACGGATGAGGGATGGGGGAAGAGGGGGAGATGCAGCAGCGCGCACACAATTTGAACTGATTCTGAGACATCTCAAGAGATGCTGCGCTGCGTTGTGCTGTGCTAAACTGCGGACGCGTTGGGAGTGCGGAAAAAGGGTGTTGAAGAGTCAGACTAAACCGAACTGCGATGCACAACACTCCACTCCACTCCACTCCACTCCACTCAACTCAATCCAACTGCACTACGTTGCCCCCCCTTCCCCCCCCCTCCTCCCCCTTCCCCCCCCCCCCCCCCCCTCGAAACGACATTGAACTGGGCTTCAGCAATGCACCGCACTGCACTGCACTGCACTGCACTGCACTGCACTCGACAAGAGCACATGACAGGCATGGGAACCCACCACACTCTGCACGACTACCTGTCTCCGCTGCAGCACTGCACCCGCCATGCCCGACTCAGCGCGTGAATCACACATCAAGGCGCGCATCACTCAAGGCAGAGCAAGACAAGGCAATTCAAAGGCAAGCCCCTGTAGGCAGGCAGGCAGGCAGGCAAGCAGGCAGGCAGGCAAGAGACTGACAGGCTCTGGATGTACTGGCCATGCTCGTCACAGGTCACACCCACGAGCGAGTCGGCATGGAGGGAGGCAGGCAGGACGGGAGAAGGCACGAGGACACGCAGGCATGCAGGCAGGCGGGCAGGAGGCATGCGGGCAGGAACGCAGGCAGGCAGGCGGGAGACTGACAGGCTCTGAATGTACTGGCCGTGCTCGTCACAGAGACCGCCCACGAGCGAGTCGCACATGGCAGGAGGAAGGCAGGAAGGGAAGAAGGCAGGGAGACACGCAGGCAGGCAGGCATGCAGGCAGGCAGGCAGGCAGGCAGGCGGGCAGGGGAGGGAGGAGACTGACAGGCTCTGAATGTATTGGCCGTGCTCGTCACAGAGCACGCCCACGAGCGAGTCACACATGGCGCCTGATGTCCATGACGCCGCTGCTGGGAACGCCCCCCACTCCGTCTTCAGCGCCTCCAGCACTTGCGCTGCAAGGCGTGCGTACGGGAGTGGGAGTGGGTGCGCGAGTGGTTGCGCGCGGGGAGTGGGGCGAGAGGAGGGTGGGGGAGAGAGTGTGGGGATGGGTGGGGCGGGTGAGGGAGTGGGGGAAAGTGGTGGGGTGGGAGAGAAGGGGGAAAGGGAGGGGAGGAGGTGGGGTGGAGGAAGGGGGGAGGGAGGTTTCAACCGGAAAGTTGGGGAAAGGGGTGACACGGAGAGAGGGAGACGAGAGGGATGGAAGTGAGTGGAACGCGGAGGGGATACGGCAGGGAACGGCGGTGAAGCGGCAGTTGAAGAGAAATGGACCAGAAGGGAAGGAGGAGAATGCGGAACATGGAAATATGGGAGAAAAACGAAAGAAGAGGGGAATAGGCACGGGGAGGAGCGCGGGGGTGGAGGAGGGGGAGGGGAGAGAGAAGGGGGGTGAGAGTAGGAGGAGGAGGAGGAAAAGAACGGGGAGGAGAAACGGGGCAGAGTGGTGGTATGGTAGCATAGCAAGCACGTACATTGGCTTGGCAAGAGGGGCATCATGGACCCCGCCGCAGCAACCGGCAGGCAGAAACGAGCGCTGCTGCTGAGAAGCACAGCAGCCACTGCAAACACAACCGCCCACACGTGCCACGAGAGCAGAGGTCCGAGCGCAAACCCCCCTGCTCGGACCCTCCTCCACTCTCGTCCCGGCTGCAGCAGCCGTCCCCTGGACCGCTCCCCACCCCTCTCTACACCCCCGAGGTTTTTCCCCCTGGATCCGAAAAAGCTGCTAGCTGGTTGGGCACAGCCGGGCTGCTGATGCTGATGCTGATGCGGAGCCGTCAGTGTGTGCTGGGAAGCCTGAGCCTGCGTTGCCTGCTGCTGTTGCTGCTGTTTCTGCTGATGATGTTGATGAGTGGAAGAGGACGAATCTCCTTGGACCTTCTCCTTTTGGTTCGACTCAGTAGCAGCAGCAGCAGCGGCAGCGGCGGTGGCGGCAGCGGCAGAAGCGTGGGCCTGTGCAGAACTAGGTGCGATGGACCAAGGCATGCCAGCGTCGATACCGTCACTGCTACTGCTATAAGCCACGCTTCCTCTACAAGCACACCCACTACCAGCACACGTGCTCCTACACCTGCTCCTCCTAGTCCGGCTGCTAATAACACTATGGCTATTAACATAATGGCTATGGGTACTGTTGCTAGCACTAGCGCTGGGACCACTGCTGCTGGTACTCATACTGCCACTACTGCCACCAGCTCTCCCCTTACATCCCCCACCGCTTCCGACCTCTCCGCGCCCCTCTCCACCCATGCCGAGAGTGGTCTCTGCTGCCTCTCCGTTGCAGTTCCCGTGGCCGCTTCTCACACCCTGCGCCTTGGGGGTAAGAGTGTGAGTGTGGGTGTGTGAGTGTGTGTGTGAGTGTGTGTGGGGGGGGGGGGGAGTGAGTGCGAGTGTGAGGGCACAGGGAGGGGAGACATAATGAAGGATGAGGGCAGAGGGAGATGGAGGAGGGCGTGAAGCGGAGAGGGGTTGGGGGGTGAAGGGGGGTGAAGGGGAACAGGGGAGTGGGGGGTACTATGGCGCCGCCGAATTGTGACGCTTGAGAGCGTGGACAATTATACGACGTTATTGACAACGCCGCGCGGAATCTCTGCTTCTGAGTCGACTCAAAAATGGTGACGCTAATAAACGCTTGAGAGCGTGGACGATACGACGTTACGGCCAACTTTTGAGACGTCTCGAAAGCCGAATTGTGACGCTTGGAAGCGTGGACAGCACGGCGCTACGGACAACCCGCCGCGCAGGAATTTCTAGCGAAGATCCCGGTTGGGATGAGGTTCGGGAATGGGTGAGGTGCAAGAATGGTTGAAGATGTGTGGGCAACGGAGGAATTTTGGACCCCACGAAGAGACGGCAAGGCGGGGTGAAGGTGCCTCCGACGCCGCGTTTCGCACTCGCACTCGCATTCTCAGTCGCATTCTCAGTTGCATTCGCGCTCGCAGTCGCACTCGCAGTCGCACTCACGTTCGCGGCCTTGGGCCGCCGTGGTAAATGAGGCGCTTTTGCGTTCACGGCGGAACTACCTGAGCTGCTGCTGCTGCTGCTAAGGGCCCTTTGAACATTGCCTCGCCACTCCCTGCCACGATATAGAGCTACTAGTCCGTAACATGATCCCGCATTTTGAGTCTTTAAAGCAAATAGGCGGGGATCAACAATGACTCGGCGCGCGGCTAGTAAGAAGAATCCGCGCAGACGTTTAGAACGGTAGATTTTGGTCAAAGTAGCGTGTGTCCCTACAGTAGAAGTGACTCACTCCTGCCGGTGGTGTCGGTGTCGGTGTCGGTGTCGGCGAAGGCGACGGCGTTGGTCGCGAAAAGATTTCTAACGGCGAGGTACGCTGACTCTGCCGACCGGTGAACGGCAGTTCTCGATGAATCATGGATGATGGGCTGGTAATTCCTGGATTCGACGCCATCGGTTGCAGCCGTTGGCCGGGCATCACGGCATCGCCGCCGCACATCCCGCTAGTAATAACACGACTACATGGGGCGAGAGGCCTCTGCGGCTCGAGTGCGTAGTATGCTTTCTTTTTTATGAGAAATTCAGGTGCGTCTGCTTCCACCTAATTGGCTATTCAGACGCCTCAGAACTGGTTCAAGAGCCGGACGTCGCCCCGAGCTACTACTACATATATGATGGGGTCAGGCGCCTCGGAGGCAATGACACTGCTCCGTGGGACGAACGACGGAGGCGAGGGTTTGATACAGCTACTATACTGTACTGCAGCGAACCGTTAGTGATACGGTATGTGGCAGGATCTGGGCTTGGTACACGAAAGACTGAAGGTGCCGAGGCGACTAATCGGTGAGCTACTATCGTTCTGCAAACACAAGTGAAGACTGCCTGCAGCCTGCGAGGCGAGTGAGGAGAACAAACCCATACAGAACGTAGTGGTGGCGAGCGGATGTTGAGTTCCCTGCATCATCCGCTTTTGCCGTTCTGGCGTGCTGCGGCTTCTTGGTTTCGCTTCGGTTCGGTGAGTGAAGCAGCAGGCATTGGGGACAGACAAACACACACTCGGGGAAAATCCTCTAAAACCTCACCCCTGGCTGCGTGTCTGGTCAAGGCTGGGTGCCGTCCGAGGCTGTGCTGCTCGGTGCTTGAATGCCATGGTCCGTTGGTCGGTGGTCTGGTCTGGGAATAGGTTTTTGGTGGTGGCTGGCTGCTACAGTGCCGCTGTCCGGTCTGACACGAGGTTCGGAAACAGTGTGGTGTGCTGTTGCTGTTCATGCCTCTCTGCCGAGGATGGTGCGAAGACCCACAGTCCACTCTGGTGGGGTGAGAAATTTCTGGAAGTCAACCGGGAGTACAGTACAGGGGGGCAAGGAAGGAATTTCCCAGGAATTACTGTACCGATAAGTGCAGGTGTGCACAAGTGCTTGGTGGTTTATGGGTTGCAAAGCGACGAGGTGAGGTGCGGTGCGATGATCAAGCGGGAGAGCCCTGAAAAATCAAGAAAGCCATGTGGTTCACAAATTGGAGGGTCGTTTTGTGTCAGACATATCATGCCGAGCCTCCACTTCGAATCTTTCAAACGGCTCACTTGTTTGCAGGATGTTTTGCCCAGACTACCCTGTAAATATGGGTAAATATTTGAACTTATCCTGCAAAAAGCAGATTGACACTTATAATCCAGCCAAATTCAGGGTTTGTCTATTGTTTAGGGTGTGTAAACATTTCACTTTTGGCCAGAATTCGAACTTTTCTGTTGAGATATAAAACTCTATGACAAGGCATTCCCTGTACGTTGAAGGAGCCGGCTCTAACCAATACTAAATCGATGAGTCAGAAGCATCGAAGCGACACCATCAACCGTCAGACCAAGACCGATGCAGGCAGAAGCATTTTTTATTGAAAAGAGCAAAAACATGTTTGAAACGGGTTGCTGTAATAAGAAAATGCACCCCGTAGAGTACATGCCTAGTCTGTGTCTTTTTATAATTCTCTGTATTCCTAAATAAACTCGATGTGTGCATGTTTGTATCAACTCAATCATTTACATTCACTCTGATCTGAGGTCCACATTTCCGCTGCACTACTTGCGAACAACCCTGGGCTGGATTCCTGGCTAAGTCCTGTTTGGGATTGTAACATTTTCTTACCAAAAAAAATCTATCTATATCCGGATGGTCTGAAGTGCTCGTGCGGACCGAAGCTCAGAAGGACCAAGTAGTTGCAATAGTTGTGATGTTTAAATTATTGAAAAGGTTCCACGTCGTTGTGGGTTTGTGTGTCGTTATAGATATAGCTTCAATTCTTTAACCAACTACGACAAAATGGCACGTTTCCTATGTGGGCCAGCGCACTCATACCCCCCCAATGACGACACCTCTAGCCTTTGGGGAGACCACTTTAGATTATTCCAATGTCCACTTCCAACACTCCCTTCACTGAGTGGGTCCACAATTATCGCACAAAAAATCTGTCGACAACAATAAACGAACCCCGGTCTACTTCACGCTCACCGCACCATACGGAGAGTCATTGTATTCCGGGAGCTAGACTACGGGGAAAGGCATGGATGGTACGATTGATCATATTGTTTCTTTGTGTTCTCTTTACTACCGCATTGATAGGGAAAGTTGGCAAGAGTTTCACTAGCAAAAAAAATAGAAAGAGGAAAAAACAAACAAACAAGCAAATAAACAAACAAACATACAAAAGGAATACGCAGTAACGACAATGACTATATCAGAGGCCTACCAAACTAGCATACATGCATGTCGGCCACCAACGCAGCACGGAAGCAACATGCCGGCACTGGAAGTCGACACCTTGCCAGCGAAGCTGGGAGGTGGCTTGCCGACGCTGATTGGCGGCGACCTACCAGCAGCGCGCCAACACGGCTTGCAAACGCTGCAGCAATGTGGCTTGCCAACGTCGCAATCACAAATGACTATGTTTGCGTGTGCATTCCCCTACTTCGCATATGCAATGTGACAGTTGCTTACGTCGTGTACCGTCGCGCACATACGGCAGAAGGAGGTGACCAAGAGAGGCAGAGGTTGGAGTAGAATAACATGTGCATGTCCTTGCCAAATCGAACTGGAGAGAAGTGAGCCTTTTCAGTCTCGGAGATAAGGCTAGCAAGGGCAATGCAGGCCGCAACGTAACATGACTGCCACACTGAACGGGCAATATGGGCCTAATCGAATTGCTCCAAGGCCACCTCATCAAGCTCAGCACCCTGGGCAGGGAGGGGGGAAGGCTCAGGCAGGACACCGCATGCGTGCGCCTAGAGAGTGTTTTTCTGTCGCTAGTGTTCGAATCCCGGCCACTAACTATTGGGATGAAATGGCTTTTTTGTGTAGTGGGTGAGTGCACCTATAACCCCCTATGCCAACGAGCTTGTAACTCTTTGCTAGGATCAATCGGGGATCTTCAGTTCGCCTCTGACACCCCCCCAACTGGATTCGAACCCGAGACATTCGCTTTGATACCATGTCAAAATCCCAGCCACAAACAACTGGGATAAAAGGGCTCTTAGTATGTGTAGCGGGTAAGTGCTTTCATAACCCCCCAGGTTAACGTGCCTGTAACCCTTTCCTAGGATCAATCGAGGATCTCTAGTGCACCTTTAACGGCTGGTTTTCAAGAAACCGTTCGGCACAGATTAACCAGCAGAGGAACTCTAGGGCTCTACCTTCATAATGAGGGAACTACCGTCCTAAAAGAGTACGGCTAGAAGTGGCCGGAGCTAGAAACGAGCGAGAGCGTATTACGCCCGAAGAAACGAGGCGAGAAACTGCCTGAGCTAGGAGCGACCTCAACTAGAGTGGCGAGGCTAGAAAGTGTAAAAACCAGGAATGAGCAAGGCCTGAGTACGAATAAAAAAACGAGCGAGGTGAGGGGCGAGGCTTGGAAAACTACTCAGAACACAGAGTCGAACCTAAATAACGTTAGCAAAGTGCATTGCGGCTGCCAGGCGCTTCAGGTGGAACGACAGTGACAGTATGCGTTGGAAGGTGCTGCATGCGGTTGGGTGTGGTCTAGCGTTGTGGGAGCAGTCAGATACCGTATAATGCAGCGGGGAGCGGTTAGGAGAGGTGTGCGGTGGTCGAGTGCGGTGGGGAACGGGGTGGCTTGTCAAGGAGCGTGGGCAGCAGTGCATAGCGAAGGCACAACTAGCAGCTGCTGCTGGGCTTGTAGTTCAGGAGTAGCTGCTCGTGCGTGTGTAGCTGCTGTTGCGCAAGCGGCTGCTGAAGTTGTGGCTGCGGCGCTAACGGTTGCTGCTCGTGCGCGGCTGCAGGCACGTGGTTGTGAGTGCAGATGATGTTGCTGCACGTGCCTCCTAGTGCGTAGGTAGCTGTATACACAGGCGGGTAGGGCAGGGCACCGCACGGGACGGAGCGGGGCGCGGGTAAATGTTACTCGTGCGACATCTACGACCCGTGCTGAAGAGGCCGCGTGTGCAGTTGCGACCGTAAGTAGTTGCTGTGCGCGTGGCTGCTGCAAGGCGCGCAACAATGCTGCACGTGCGTGCGCACGAGTGCGACCTGCTGCACGTGCGCGGCTTCGAGCTGGCAGCTGCACGAGCGCGGAGGCGTGCGCTAGCTAGTGTGCCGTCGTCGCTAGCTATGTGCGGTGTAGCGCGCGCGCTCGAGACGGGATGGGACGGGGCGATCTGCGGGGCGCTATGGGACGAGAGGGTTTGTGGGGCACTACAAGGCGAGGGTTTGTGGGGCGCTATGGGACGGGACGGGGCACGTGATAGGCTAGGAACAGGTTAGGGAACGTCCTAATCATGACATGTTGAGAGAACCGTATGATTAGGTCAAAAGGGAGGGGGGGTGGGGGGGAGCAGGGCCCCTGATATTAGGGTAAAATACCCTGATTACCCTTATTCAAGGGTTGACATAACCTCCTTGCCTTGAAAAATGGGGTTTTATGTTTTGAAAGCCCTGAGATTTCAGGATGTCTGTTTATATCACCTTGAGATTTCATAGTAGTGTACACCTGCCTACCCTGAAGCGTCAGGGTTCTTGTATGGCGTACCCTGAAACAGTTACACTATGCGCCTAGGGAGGCCCTTGTGCGAAGTCCTTGATTCCAAAATTTTGCGCCGAAAACACGCGAGTCGCCCACCACCACTCACATTGATGACAAAATGGCCCACATGGGGCAGCATACAGCGATGCGGCAGCGATCCGTTACAGTACCCCTCTCACACCCACCAGTAACACTTTAAAACTGCTGCTTGTCCCTAGTTGACCTATCGTAGCATATTGTTAGTCAAGTTCCCGCGTGTAGGTGTCAGAATATTATGCTCTAGCCTGTAGTGGGGTGCTCTGTAGTGAGTACAACCCTTCTAGGGTTTGCTATTTGTATCCCCATTCTTGCTAGTGCAACCCTCCTCTTTCGCCTAAACTCTCTTGCCTAGCTAGGACTCTCCTAGCTATGGCTCCTAAGACTACCGCTTATCTCAACATGGTATCTAGAGCGAGCACGTTCCTGCCGCTTACCTCAATGGGCCCACCACCTTACTGCTTCCGCTGCTACTGCTACTCTGTGTGTTGCACGCCCCGAGGCGTGCGACGGATTCTTTCATCCCGCCGCGCGCTCGGAGCGTGCGGCGGTTTTCTGCCCGCCGTGCGCCCCGAGGTGCGCGGCGGTTTTCTGCCCGCCGTGCGCCCCGAGGCGCGCGGCGGCTTTCTGCCCCGTCACTCCGCGCGTCGCCCCCGGGAGGCGCTGCGACGGGCGACGGGGACCCGCGCGTCGCCCCCCGTCGCCCGTCGTGGACCACGCGACCTACGTCGGGCCCGCGCGCGGCCCGTACAGCCTGCGCGCGGCCCGTACGGGCTGCGCCAGGCCCGCGCGCGGCCCGTACGGGCTGCGCCAGGCCCGCGCGCGGCCCGTACGGACTGCGCCAGGCCAGCCCGCGCCTCGAGCCGCCCGCCACTGCAGCAGCCGCCCCTGGAGTCGCCCGCCACTGCAGCAGCCGCCCCTGGAGCCGCCCGCCACTGCAGCAGCCGCCCCTGGAGCCGCCCGCCACTGCAGCAGCCGCCCCTGGAGTCGCCCGCCACTGCAGCAGCCGCCCCTGGAGCCGCTCGCCACTGCAGCAGCCGCCCCTGGAGCCGCCCGCCACTGCAGCAGCCGCCCCTGGAGCCGCCCGCCACTGCAGCAGCCGCCCCTGGAGTCGCCCGCCACAGCAGCAGCCGCCCCTGGAGCCGCCCGCCACTGCAGCAGCCGCCCCTGGAGTCGCCCGCCACTGCAGCAGCCGCCCCTGGAGCCGCCCGCCACTGCAGCAGCCGCCCCTGGAGTCGCCCGCCACAGCAGCAGCCCCTGGAGCCGCCCGCCACTGCAGCAGCCGCCCCTGGAGCCGCCCGCCACTGCAGCAGCCGCCCCTGGAGCCGCCCGCCACTGCAGCAGCCGCCCCTGGAGTCGCCCGCCACTGCAGCAGCCGCCCCTGGAGCCGCCCGCCGCTGCAGCAGCCGCCCCTGGCACCTGGAGCAACCGCACCAGCAGCAGCCGACCATGCAGCTGCCCGCGACGCCGCTCCTGGACCCTGTGCAGTCGCGCTCAGTCTCACTCGCGCCCTCGTGCGCCCTACCCTACCTGCTCCGCGCTGTTGCTCTGCACGCGCGGTTGCCCGCGCCCTCGTGCGCTCTACCCTACCTGCTCCGCGCTGTTGCTCTGCACGCGCGGTTGCCCGCGCCCTCGTGCGCTCTACCCTACCTGCTCCGCGCTGTTGCTCTGCACGCGCGGTTGCCCGCGCCCTCGTGCGCTCTACCCTACCTGCTCCGCGCTGTTGCTCTGCACGCGCGGTTGCCCGCGCCCTCGTGCGCTCTACCCTACCTGCTCCGCGCTGTTGCTCTGCACGCGCGGTTGCCCGCGCCCTCGTGCGCCCTACCCTACCTGCTCCGCGCTGTTGCTCTGCACGCGCGGTTGCCCGCGCCCTCGTGCGCTCTACCCTACCTGCTCCGCGCTGTTGCTCTGCACGCGCGGTTGCCCGCGCCCTCGTGCGCTCTACCCTACCTGCTCCGCGCTGTTGCTCTGCACGCGCGGTTGCCTGCGCCCTCGTGCGCTCTCCCGCCCCGGCCCTCCCCCCCCCCCCCCCTGCGTCCCCTGGACAGGAGGGTGTGGGGGTGGCGGGTGTGGGGGTGCTCCTTGTGCGTCGCCCCTACCTTCTCCTCCGTCTCCCACTGCTGCAGCTGCCGCTGCGGGGGGGTGGATGTGTGGGAGACGAGGGAGTGGCGCTAAGGGGGTGATGTGGGCGAGAAGCGAGTGGTGACACTGGGGGTGAGTGTAGGGGGGAGTGAGACATGTTAAAGTGTAATGTGTTATATGTTGGTAGGCTGTAGTGGGGTAGCCAATATGGGGTACAACCCCAACTAGGGTTTGCTACTTGTACCCAACTGTTCCATTCAATGCACTCATTCTTGCCTAGTTATTCTGCAATGGCATTCAGAGCAGGAGGTCCCTAGGACCTACCGACCGTTTTTTTTTAAGGGCCCACCACCGCTCGCATGCGGTTACCACGCTACCCCGTGCCCTAGCCTCGTAGCGCCCTCGTGCGCCCTCGTTAGCGCCCTCGCGCGCCCCTCGTTAGCGCCCTCGCGCGCCCCTAGTTAGCGCCCTCGCGCGCCCCTCGTTAGCGCCCTCGCGCGCCCCTCGTTAGCGCCCTCGCGCGCCCTCGCTAGCGCCCTCGCGCGCCCCTCGCAGCGTCGCCCGCCCGCCGAGCCGCCCGCTCGCAGCGTCGCCCGCCTACCGCGCTGCCCGTTTCGCAGCCCGCCCGCCGCGCTGCCTGCTCGCAGCGTCGCCCGCCCGCCCGCTGCCCGCTTCGCAGCGTCGCCCGCCCGCCGCGCTGCCCGCTCGCAGCGTCGCCCGCCCGCCTCGCTGCCCGCTTGCAGCGTCGCCCGCCCGCCCGCTGCCCGTTTCGTCGCCCGCCCGCCTCGCTGCCCGCTTGCAGCGTCGCCCGCCCGCCCGCTGCCCGTTTCGTCGCCCGCCCGCCGCGCTGCCTGCTCGCAGCGTCGCCCGCTCGCCCCGCTGCCCGCTCGCCGCGTCGCCCGCTTGCCCCGCTGCCCGCTTTGCAGCCCGCCCGCCGCACTTCCCGCCTGCAGCGCCGCCTGCCCACCGCGCTGCCCGCTTCGTAGCCCGCCCCCCGCGCTGCCTGCTCGCCGCGTCGCCCGCCCGCCGCGCTTCCCGCCGAGCTACCTACCTGCAGCGCTGTGGCAGCTTCCTTTGCTCAGTCGCACTGTCGCTATGGCTTCCATCCGCGTACTGTCGTTCGATGCTGAGGGCCGCCCTGTGAAGTTCGCCACTTGGCTGGATGACCTGCAGCTGTTCCTTCTGAGCGATAGCAAGGAGCATGTGTCGCTCTATGATTACGCGTCTGGTGCTGCACCTGCCCCCCCTGCCACAGCTGAGCTTAGTGTTCGTTCCCACTGGCAGACTCGTGACGCAGCTGCTCGCCTAGCCATTCGCAGTCACCTACCGCTAGCTGAGCTCGAGCATTTTGGCGACTGCAAATCCGCTAAGGCCCTGTACGATGCTGTCATTGCTCGCTACTCCTCGCCTGCCACAGCCGAGCTTAGCCGCCTCATGCTGCCGTACCTGTTCCCCGATCTGTCCACCTTTGCTACAGTCGCCGATCTTATCACCCACCTTCGCACTAGTGATGCTCGCCTGCGTGCCGCCCTTCCCACCGAGTTCTGCGCTAAGAACCCCCCCCCACTGTACTGGACACTCCACTTCATAGTCACCCGTCTCCCTGACACCCTCAGCTCAGTTCGAGACCACTTCCTTGCTCGCTGTCCCACTGAGCTCACAGTCCCCCTCCTAGAGGAGCAGCTGCTCGCGGCCGAAAAGAGCATTGTAGCTGTCGGTGCTGCTCGTGGCGCTCCTCGCACCCCCATCTTTGAGGGGTGTTCTCCCTCTCCCCTCGCTCCCTCCTACGCTACTGCTGCTGCTGTTGACTTCCTTGGTGCTGAGTCTGTTGGCGCTGCTTCTGCTCCTGGTGGGAGGCGCCGCACCGGCAAGGGCAAGGGGGGCAAGGGTGGTGGTGGTGGCGCTGGGGGGGGAGGAGGTGGGGGAGGTGGGGGGGGAGGCGGTGCTGGAGGGAGCGGTGGCGGGAGCGCTGGTGGGAGTGGGGTCGGCGGTGGAGGCGGGGGCGGCGGAGGAAGCAGTGGCAGTAGTGGCGGCGGCGGCGGTGGCGGCGGTGGCGGTGGTGGCGGTGGTGGCGGTGGTGGCGGTGGCGGTCGGAGCGGTGGTAGTGGTGGTGGCGGAGGTCGGAGTGGAGGCACTGGCTCGGGCCAGAGCTCCCAGCAGCAGCAGCGTCCCCAGACGACCCAGCAACTTCGTGAGTGGCTTGCTCAGCGTGGGACGTCGGGGGGCAGTGGCCGCTGTTCCTATGTCATTCGCACAGGTGACCGCAAGGGACAGACGTGTGGGAGGTTCCACACCCCGTACCGCTGCT
Organism: Closterium sp. Yama58-4; assembly: GCA_947470075.1. Lineage (NCBI taxonomy): Eukaryota > Viridiplantae > Streptophyta > Zygnematophyceae > Desmidiales > Closteriaceae > Closterium > Closterium sp. Yama58-4. The sequence goes on from CANIUD010000172.1 coordinate 695,910, forward strand.
TCTCCCGCCTTGACGACGCTTGGCGTGAGGAGATGGGTGCGGATGTTGAGCGCCCCCGCTGGGCTGAGCTCATGAGGGCTGGTGTTGATGTCTTTGCTCTTGACTATGATGCTATTATTGCTGCCATGTATGCATTGACTGTTAGTGCCGAGGGAGACTGTTACTTGTGTGTGCCGCCTGACCCAGGTATAGAGCCCGCTGCCCTGGGTACTAGTGAGTCTGCTCTCTCTGGTATGGTGCCCCCTGTACTTGCTCCCTCCAGTGCTGTCCCGGCTGTTTGCGAGTCTGCTCTCTCAGGTACAGCACCCACAGAGACTGCTCTCTCAGGTACCGCACCGGCTGAGGCCTGTCACACCTTCACCCTTGACTCAGGTGCTTCCCGTTGCTTCTTTCGTGACAGTACTGAGCTCACACCGCTTCCTGCACCGGTCCCAGTCTCCTTGGCTGACCCCTCTGGGGGCCCAGTCCTTGCCCAGTCCACCACTGTCCTCCCTTGTCCGGCGGTTCCGTCTGGCTCGTTGTCGGGTTTCCACCTCCCCTCGTTCTCGACGAACCTGGTGAGCAACGCTGTCATCCAGGATCAGTGGGTTGACACCTTTACCCCTGGAGGACAGCGTGTGGCGATCTGCATGTGCTCTAGGACCGGCCGTCACCTGGCTACGTTTACCCGTCGGCCGGGGTCGAGTCTCTACACACTGACCACTGCGTCTCCTCAGGTCGCTGCTGTCGGTCAGGTGTCTGCGTCAGGTCTGGTAGCCCACGCCTGTGAGTGTCGTTCCCTGTCGCACCAGACTCTTCTCTGGCACCACCGCCTGGGTCACCCCTCCTTGCCACGCCTTCGTGGCATGCACCGTCGCCACCTTGTGTCTGGTCTTCCCAGGTCCCTCCCTCCCCTCCCTGCCTCGCCTGCGCCGCCTTGCCTTCCTTGCGTCGAGGGGCGGCAGCGCGCCGCTCCTCACTCCTCCTCGTTCCCCCCGACAGAGGCTCCTCTGCAGACCCTCCACCTGGACGTGTGGGGCCCAGCCCGCGTTCGTGGTCAGGGCGGTGAGCGGTACTTTTTGCTGGTTGTCGACGACTACTCGCGTTACACCACGGTCTTCCCCTTGCGCACCAAGGGTGAGGTCCCTGCTGTTCTGATCCCTTGGATCCGCACAGTTCGTCTCCAGCTCCGCCGCCGTTTCCGGACGGATCTTCCTGTCCTGCGTCTGCACTCTGACAGAGGTGGTGAGTTTTCCTCCGATCTCCTGAGGACCTTCTGTCAGGCGGAGGGCATCGAGCAGACCTTCACGCTTCCGGACTCCCCACAGCAGAATGGGGTTGCTGAGCGCCGCATTGGCCTGGTCATGGAGGTCGCTCGTACCTCCTTGGTCCACGCGGCGGCTCCCCATTTTCTGTGGCCGTTTGCTGTCCGGTACGCCGCGCATCAGCTCAACCTCTGGCCCCGTGTCTCCTTGCCGGAGACCTCGCCCACACTGCGTTGGACGGGGGAGGTTGGCGATGCGTCGCGCTTCCGGGTGTGGGGTTCTCGTGCCCTTGTCCGCGATACGTCCGCGGACAAGCTCTCCTCCCGCACGCTTCCCTGTGTCTTCCTTGGCTTTGTCCCTGACGCGCCTGGCTGGCAGTTTTACCACCCCACCTCGCGCCGGGTCTTCGCCTCTCAGGACGTCACCTTTGACGAGTCGGTCCCTTTTTACCGTCTCTTCCCCTACCGCACTGCCCCCCTCCCTCCCCCGCCGCTGTTCCTTGCTCCTGGTCCCCCTCCGGTAGACCCCCTCCCCCCTCAGGGTCCTGCTCCTTCAGGTGTCTCTCAGGTAGACCCTCCTCCCGTTGCTGAGCCTGTCGAGGTCACAGGTGACTCAGGTGCTGCTGCAGGTGGTACTGCTGGGAGTGCTGAGCCTGGGGGTGCTGAGCCTGCGGGTGCTGGGCCTGGGAGTGCTGGGACTGCGGGTGCTGGAGCTGAGGGTACTGTGCCTGAGAGTTCGGCGCCTGGGGGTGCTGAGCCTGGGGGTGCTGCGACTGGGGGTGCTGAGCCTGCGTGTGCGGAGTCTGGGGGTGCTGAGTCTGGGGGTGCTGAGCCTGCGGGTACTGAGCCTGGGGGTGCTGCTACTGAGCCTACGGAGCCTCGGGTTACTGCGTCTGGGGGTGCTCCGGTTCGGGGTGCTGAGCAGTCTCTCACACCGCAGCAGCTTCGTGACTGGTACGTCCAGCGCTTTCGCCGTCCTAGTGGCTCGGCTGGAGTTGGGGGTGCTGGAGCTGCTCGTCCTGGGGGTGCTCGTACTGGGGGTACTGGAGCTGCCGGGACTGGTTGTTCTGGGAGCACTACGACTGGAGCTGCTGGAGCTGGGGACTCTGGAGCTGGCGGTGCTAGCGGAGTTGGAGCTGCCGACTCTGGGGGTGCTCTTCCTAGCGGTGCTGCGGACCCTGGGGGTGGCGCTGCTGCTGGTGCTGCGGACCCACCTGGTGGAGCTGCTGCTGGTGCTGAGGACTCGGACGTTGGAGCTGCTGCTGGAGCTGAGGACCCGAGCGGTGGCGCTGCTGCTGGTGCTGGGGACCCGGACGCTGGAGCTCCTGCTGGTACTGCGGACCCGGCCGCTGGAGTCTCTTCTGCTTCTGGAGACGCTGCGCGGCCGCGACCGTACTTCGTACCGCTCCTTCAGCAGGTTCTTGGGCAGGCTCCTCCTCCTTGTCCTCCTCCCTCCGTAGAGTGTCCTCCGCCTGTCCAGCCGCAGTCCCAGTTACCGCCTACCTCGCCTCTCCCTGCTCCCTCTCCTTACACTGGTCCCACAGGAGGTCTTACAGAGCGTCGTGAGCCTGAGTCTCGTCCTGCGTCGCCTGTTCGTACTGCTCGCACTGGTCATCGTGTCCGTCGTGAGCGTCCTCCTCCTGTCCCAGGCACTCACTACATGACTCTGCGTCCGTCTACTGCTCCTCAGCGTGTCCCTCTACCGTCTCCTCCTGCGTCCTCTTTGCCTGCCGTTCCGGACCCTGAGTCTGACCGGTATCGTGCTGAGCACCCTACTGTCACGCGTCTCCTAGCTACTGTTGTCACTGACCCTACCTTTGAGTCCTCGGCTGCGTCTGCTCTGGTCGCTGAGTTGATAGACTTTGCTGCTGCCTGTCGTCTAGACTACGCTGCTAGCCTTGTTGCTGAGTCTGAGTCTGCGTCTGTCTGTCCTCCGTCCGTCGGGGGTGAGTGTGCTCTTGGCACGGACGTCCTTGAGGACAGGTAGGAGGACTTTGACTCTCTCGCGGCTGCTGTACCTCATCTCGTGGCCTGGTTGCTTGCCCCTGAGGGAGACCCGGATGCACTAGACATCCCCACTCCGCGCACTTACGCAGAGGCGATCTCGGGTCCCTACTCCTCTCAGTGGCAGACAGCCATGGACGCAGAGATGGCATCCTGGAAGTCCACAGGCACCTACGTCGACGAGGTTCCCCCTCCTGGGGCGAACATCGTCGATGGCATGTGGATTTTCAGGGTGAAGCGGCCGCCAGGTTCTCCGCCTGTCTTCAAGGCTCGTTACGTTGCTAGAGGCTTCAGTCAGCGTCAGGGGGTCGACTTCTTCCAGACCTTCTCCCCCACCCCGAAGATGACCACTCTTCGGGTTCTGCTGCACGTTGCTGCTCAGCGTGACTACGAGCTTCACTCTCTTGACTTCAGCACAGCGTTCCTGCAGGGCAGCCTGCACGAGGAGATCTGGCTGCGCCGCCCACCTGGCTTTACTGGGTCGTTTCCCCCTGGTACCCAGTGGAGCCTCCGCCGGCCAGTCTACGGTCTCCGCCAGGCGCCACGTGAGTGGCACGACACACTGAGGACTACACTTGCGGCTCTTGGGTTCGCGCCGTCTACTGCTGACCCGTCGCTGTTTCTGCGCACAGACACGTCGCTGCCGCCGTTCTACATTCTCGTGTACATCGACGACTTGGTCTTTGCTACTGCTGACACTGAGGCACTCGCTCGTGTGAAGTCGGAGCTGCAGAAGAGACACACCTGCACTGACTTGGGTGAACTGCGTAGCTACCTTGGCTTGCAGATCACCCGGGACAGAGCTCGCCGCACCATCACCCTGACTCAGTCACACATGGTGCAGCAGGTCCTTCAGCGCTTCGGCTTCCAGTTCTCCTCACCACAGGCCACACCTCTGGCTACCAGCCACTCGCTCTCAGCTCCACCTTCGGACGAGTCCGTAGAGCCGAGTGGCCCGTACCCAGAGCTTGTAGGCTGCCTCATGTACCTGATGACTTGCACGCGACCTGACCTCGCGTACCCTCTTAGCATCCTTGCTCGTTACGTTGCGCCTGGGAGACACAGGCGAGAGCACTGGGAGGCTGCTAAGAGGGTGCTGCGTTACTTGTGCAGTACATCAGGCATGGGGCTGGTGCTTGGAGGACGCGACAGAGTTGTCCTCACTGGTCACTCGGACGCTTCTTGGGTGGACGACCTGGCTACGCAGCGGTCGTCACAGGGTTACACCTTCAGCCTTGGCTCTGGTTCTGTCTCGTGGCGGTCCACCCGCTCTTCCTCTGTTCTCGGCTCTAGTTGTGAGGCTGAGATCTACGCCACAGCCATGGCTGCACAGGAGTTACGCTGGCTCACCTACCTGCTGACTGACTTGGGAGAGCGGCCTAGTTCTCCTCCAGTTCTGTACGGTGACAACAAGGCGGCTCTTGCCTTGTGTCAGGAGCACAGACTGGAGCACAGGACGAAGCACATTGCTCTTCGCTACTTTCTTGCTCGAGAGCTTCAGCAGCGCGGTCAGCTTCGGCTTGTGTACGTGGACTCGAAGGCCAACACTGCTGATATCTTCACCAAGGCGCTCCCGCCTAGTGATCATCAGCGGCACTGTACTTCTTTAGGCCTTGTGTCCACATTCCCTCATTTGCTTACTGCTTGACATTCTTTGTACTGTACTTTATATATATCTTGTTGCTTGCTTGCTAGGTTTTGATCACTGTGTTGCTTGTCTTGTACTATATCTAGCACTGCATGTGAACTGGCCTTGTGGCCTTTGCTTGTGCTCGGAGTGTGGTGACGTTGTGATCCACCCTGGGCTTGCGTTGCTTTGCTGGACTGGTCTTGTGACCCTTTGTTCTCCCCCACTTTGCCTATGGGGGTGTGTTAAAGTGTAATGTGTTATATGTTGGTAGGCTGTAGTGGGGTAGCCAATATGGGGTACAACCCCAACTAGGGTTTGCTACTTGTACCCAACTGTTCCATTCAATGCACTCATTCTTGCCTAGTTATTCTGAAAAGACAGTTGGAGGAGGTTGCAACCTGGTGCTCCTGGTGCCCGTGTGTCTGCAACTTCAGTCGTCGCCTCCTCTCTTCTCTCCCTCCACAGTTCCTCCTCCTCCTCACTGGCCTCCTGTGACTGCCACTAGCTTTGCTGATAATTGTGAACTATTGCTGTGACTTCTCACGTGTGCTGATTACACCCCACTTTGGCTATGGGGGTGTGTCAGATTATGTTATTTGTCTAGCCTGCAGTGGGGTGCTCAATAGTGAGTACAACCCCTTAGGGTTTCCTATATGTATCCTGCTGCTTGCTAGTTCAAATCATCATTCCCATTCTCACTTCTCCAATTCTCCTTCGCATACCCAAAACCCTAGTCCTAGGGCACATCCTACTACCTCTTAGTGTGGGCCTAGGCTACTAAGCCTAGGCCCCACTCCTATTGTTTCTAACATGGTATCAGAGCTTAACGTTCCTGGCCTGTGGGCCCACTTCACTGCTTCCGCTGCTACTGCTACTCCCTGTCCGCCGCGCGCCCCGTGGTGCGCGGCGTCGAAACTAGGGTTTTCAGCCCGCCGTGCGCCCCGAGGCGCGCGGCGGTTTTCTGCCCGCCGTGCGCCCCGAGGCGCGCGGCGGTTCTCTGCCCGCCGTGTGCCCCGAGGCGCGCGACGGGTTCCTGCCCCGTCACTCGGCACGTCGCCCCCGGGAGGCGCTGCGACGGGCGACGGGGACCCGCGCGTCGCCCCCCGTCGCCCGTCGTGGCCTGCGCGCGGCCCGTACACCCGGCGCGCGGCCCGTACGGGCTGCGCCAGGCCTGCGCGCGGCCCGTACGGGCTGCGCCAGGCCCGCGCGCGGCCCGTACGGGCTGCGCCAGGCCCGCGCGCGGCCCGTACGGGCTGCGCCAGTCCCGCGCGCGGCTCGGACCGCCTGCGCGCGGTTCGGGAGGCTGTGCCAGGCCCGTGGGCGCCCCGTTCTTCGCTGCCCCTGTCCTCCCCACTGTCCCCCGTGCTTCTGAAGGCGCCCCACCCCTCCTTCTGCCCGTTCTCCTGGATTAGGGTTTGGGGTTGGGGGGTATGGGGGTGCAGCTTCTGTGTGCCGTTCCCTGCTCCTCCTCCTCCTCCGTCTCCCTGTGCTGTTGCTGCCGCTGAGGGGGGTGGACCTGTTGGAGCCGTCGGAGTGGTACTAAGGGGGGGTGAAGGGGGAGTGGAGCTAGCGGTGTAGCAGCGGGTGTGTGTCGAGGGATGTGGGACTGTTGGGGGAGGTTGAGGGGAGGTTGCCGTCGTGTCGTACGCAGCGCCTGTACTCCGGGGCACTCACTCCCGGTAGCTCAGAGAGCCGGTTGCGCCGTCGCCTGTGGGTCCGTTGCTCCTGCTGCTCGTCTTAGCCGCGGAGCCTGTTACTCCTGTACTCCGGGGCACTCACTCCCGGTAGCCACTGTGTCGCACCAGAGCCGTCTGTTGCCCGTGTGACTGCAGCTTCAGTCGTCGCCTCCCATCTACTCTCCTCTCGCCAGCCCTCCTCCTCCTCACTTCCCCGTTGTGACTACCACTAGCTTTGCTCATAATTGTGAACTTTAAACTATTGCTTCTTAAACTTGTGCTCAGAATGTGTGGTGACATTGTGATCCACCCTGAGCTTGTACTGCTTTGCTTGCTCTGCTGATTACACCCCACTTTGGCTATGGGGGTGTGTCAGAATATTATGCTCTAGCCTGTAGTGGGGTGCTCTGTAGCGAGTACAACCCTTCTAGGGTTTGCTATTTGTATCCCCATTCTTGCTAGTGCAACCCTCCTCTTTCGCCTAAACTCTCTTGCCTAGCTAGGACTCTCCTAGCTATGGCTCCTAAGACTACCGCTTATCTCAACAGTAGGCTCTGTGCGTTGGCATTGCCTGAGGCGTCTGCCACCTCCCATCACCCCACCCATCTCAAGCCAGTGAATGTTGGTGGCACCTGGCAACTTCGTTCACCATTTCCTTCCATCTGTTCAGTACGTCTCTTTGCTTGACAGGCTCTGCCGTGGTAGCAAATACTATGCTCTGTTATGGGGAGTCCGCACTAAATACCACTCGATTGATGGAGTCTAGTCCGCCTCCTACCCACACTGACCATGTAGTTGCTCCTCTTGTTAACAACAACAGTCGTGGCCTTACGGGCCTTGACCTCCTCCGGCCCGCGAGCCCCATAGGTAACATAGCCCGCACGCGTCTCCCTGGTGCGATTTCCACCCAGCACATTATTAGAGGGGACCTTCGTCCCACGGTACCACCCTCGGCCTCAACTCCTGTTCAGGCTGATTCCTAGCATGATCCATAAACTAGGGATACGCCCATTTCTGAAATGAGGCTCTACTCTACCGCTAAGACGGGGTGGGATGGCGAGGCGTCGCCTCCTCCCGCGTCGACGTCATGGCCAACACCAGCAAGGCGGATGGGCGTGTGTGAGGATCTAGGATCGAGCTCAGAGAAGGAGAATTGCTGCTAGCCTACTATGGCAGGCTAGTGGAGCTGGGTGAAGACATGAACTGCACGGACCAGGGACGGTTGATTGGCAAATTCGTAAATGGGCTGAGCCAGCCCCTCAGGCAGGATGTAGAGGTGCGGGTGTTCGAGATGGGGCCGGAAGCGACGTTGAGGCAGGCTTACGAGATTGTGAAGTGCGTGGAGACTGGGCGGCGGTTGTACGAGGTAGAGCGGACGGCAGACAGAGGGCATGAAAGAAGGCGACCAGCGTGGGCAGTGACGACGGCCTATTCGGAGCAGTAAGAACGAAGCTGAGAGGAAGCGCGGCGCTGTCACAATTGCGGCATGATGGGACACCTACGGCGAGATTGTCGGCGTGTTCGCTGTGCGGCAATCGCGACCGTATGCGGAGAGATTGCCCAGGAGCGCCCGTCTGTGCGCACTGCGGAAGGAGAGGCCATCGAGAGGTGGATTGCTATTTTGGGCGGAGGGAACGCCGGGGGACTGACAGTGGAGAGGACCAGCAGGCCACCATGGCACGCTTGCGGGCACAACTGGCGGAACTCGAAGAGGCGGAACAGAAGCAGCCAGCCATCGAAGCACAGGAGGAGGAGGAGGAGGCGGAGGAGCCAGAAATCATGCTGATGGCGCAGCCCGCCTGCGACCGAGACGAGATGAGCTTGCGGAGGGCCATGCAGACGCAGGTGTTTCCTGAAAAATCAACTGTGGGAAGACGGTCCGAGGATGTGAGGATCTCAGATCGAGCTCAGAAAAGAGAGTTTGAATTGAATGATCACCTGGGTACAACACGCGATTATATATAGGCTCGACACAAGGCAGGTAACCCAGGTGTTACGCGAATGTTCCGAGGGTCGCGAAGCGTCCCGAACAGAACCTTCCCGAACTCGGTAGAAAGCAATTTGGTGGCAACCGAATAGCTGGAGTTCGGTACACGTAACCTGGTTCGGTGCCTATAACTATAATAACTATAGTAAAGCAACGAACCTAAGGAATCAAGCAATTCATGCATGCAGAAAATAAACCTAAGCTAGGAATAGCGTAAGGAAATAATAGCAAGCATGAATAACAAGCATAAGCCGTCGTACTCTCACAGCGTGAAGGAAGGGCTGAGACAGGGCACGATGCGCTTTCGGCAAGCGCAAATTACCTTCCATCGTGCTTGCGCTAGACCTTCTGCCTCAACCGCGACACCGTCCCCAATCGTAGGCCCCTCCAATCCTTCCACCTCCAACTCATCCATCCGCTTGTGGACGAGGCAGAGCTGAAGTATCGGGACGCCCTGTACTGATACACGAAGGAGTGGTCGGGTAATTACTCGTGGCTTGTTTTGTGTCAGCAACCTGACGGATTTCCCTCTGTGAAATGCAGTGTTTGTGTGGCTCAGGTTGTAACAGGAACGAAATTCGGCCGAGGTGGGCATGGTGCAGATGACATTCGGACCCAAGATTTCCATGCTCATTAAAGAACGAGGAAGCACAAACGTGCTTTGAAGGACCAACAAACCGCTGAGAGGAAGGCGAAGGGACAGACATTGCTTGATGACTGCCCCACGGTTTACGACATCGAGAAGGAGCGTGTGATCGCTCTTCATATGCCAACAGGACGCACCGATCGAGATATGGGTCGACTTGGTGAAGCATCTAGCCGAACGCCGCAGTCCTGGCTTTCCTAAGAAAGGCTACGGTGTTTACTACACCACATAAATATTGTCTATATGACACGCTTTTGTCGTATAAGTTTTTCACTGCTTTCTAACCCGTTGGACGTGGTGTGCTTTGTTTTAAGTACGACTTCCAAGAGCTCACAAGTGCCACCGCTACATACCTCCGTGCGTGCTAGCGAGAACACATCGACGAGTCCCCTTTCATCAGGATCACGTGTGACGAGAGCACGGATCGTGTGCGCGGCAAGCACATGATAGTGTTCATCAATTTTCTGCGAGAGCGTGCGGTCATTTCTGAGTTCCTGTCGTTGCTCACCTTTGGCAAGTGTGATGCTGCTTCTCTCCTCTCCGTGCTCATCTCACACGTAGAGACCATTGGCCTCTACCTGAACAAGATATCAGGTATTGCGACGGATGGCGCACCGGTTATGTTGGGATCGTCTGACGGTTTGGTCGCTCGGCTTTGAAAGCGGCTGCCCCATCTCGTTGGCACGCACTGTGTCGCTCATCGGTGAGTGGTTGCCTTTTTCTGCCAAAGTGCATCGGGATTTAGGAAACTGATATCCCTGTCGGTTTTTTCTGTACGTGGCAGGGAAGCTCTCACAGCCAAAGATGCTGCGTTGGCGGTGCCAGATCTTGGCTTGATTGACGTCTTCATGCAAAAACCCATTGCACGGTGTCTTCATGCATCTCCGGGAGACATTCTTGCACACGAACCTAGGAATGCAGGGCATTCACCGAGTCCGCTGGCTGAGTCGGGGCCATGCAGTGGACCGACTCTACGAAGTCCTAGCCACTAACCACTGGGAAAAAAGGGCTTGGTTGTGTAGCGGGTGAGTGCGCCCATAACCCCCCAGGCCAACGTGCCTGTAACCCTTCCCTATGATCAATCGGGGATCACCAGTGGACCTCTGACAGTTCAGTGGTACTAGTCATGATAGCCGTGATCTATTCATTCACCAAACTAATCGCTCTCTACTATTTGCTGTATTCTCCGTTCTTCGCCCACCTGCAGGTCGACCTCACTAGCGTGCAGTCTCTGGTCTGCCGCACAGTCATCTTCATCCGGGAGCGCTATATCGAATGTGGGGCAAAGTTTGGCGCGGAGACGAGCAAGCGCCTATCGCCCTTTCTCAAGCGTCTCTCGTCCAGCCGCACCGTCAAGGTGGAAGGCGTGGATAGTGATGGAAGCACGCGGAAACACAGCTTTGACTTGCATGAGGAGCCCCTGAAAGGGTACAGAAAAACGCCAGGCGAGCTGGAGACTTGCTTCAACACCTGCCGCTCGTATGCGCTTGCGGTAGTGGACCACCTGTAGCAGAGGTTCAAAGACCTCGACACTTTGGACGGCGCAAAGCTCTTCATGCCAGACAGCTGGCCAAAGGACACGGATGGACGGAAAAAGGAGTGTGTTGCCCACCTAGAAGCCCTATTCCAGATGTACCACATCGGCGAGAGGAGGGAGGTGCTTCCTGGTGAGTTGTGCTTTCGGCAAGCACAAAACCTTCGCGCGTTAGCGTCAACTGGCTGTCGTGTTTACCTTCTGCTTGTGAGCTTGGGTGCAGGCGTGGACAAGTGCATGGCAAAGAAGAAGCTAAGGAACCTGATGCCTGTTCTCGAATGAGCTCCTCGTGGAGAGTGCAGCTTCCACGATGGCCTGGAGGCAATGCTCAAGACCGGCGACTGGGAGAGGAGCTACCCGAATCTCATGAAGCTGTAGGTAGCAGTGGCGGTCATGCCACTGAGTACGGTGGAGTGTGAAAGGGGATTCGGCAGGCAGAACATCATCGAAAGCTGGCACAGGATGAGCCTATACAATGGATTGCTCGGCGATTTCATGTGCCTGAGCATGCTGCGATATGATATGGAGTGGGATGAGGTGGTGAAGCTATGAAGAAGAAGCAAGAAGTGCCGATCCACCCACAAGAAAGATCACCAGCAGCACAAGCAGCAGCAGCAGCAGCAGCAGCAGCAGCAGCAGCAGCAGCAGCTGCCAAACATATGCTGCATATTGTTTAGGCTGTAGTGGGGTAGCCCATATGGGGTACAACCCAAATTAGGGTTTACTACTTGTACTCCTGCATGCTGCTAGTTCAACCATTCCTGCTGCTAGATTCTAACATGTTTTCAGAGAACTAAGGTCCGTAGGACCGTTTTTTTTCGGGCCCACCTACCGCTGCGGTTACCGCGCTACCCCACGTACCTGCCTGCCTTGCCTTGCCTTGTGACGTGCTGCACTACGCGCGCCGTCCAGCAGCCCTAGCGCTGCCTCCTGCTGCCCTAGGCCAGCGCGCTGCCCCTAGAGGCCCGTAAGGCCCGCGCGCCGCCCCTACACGCCCTTCAGGCCCGCGAACAGCCCCTGCAGACCCGATAGGCCCCCTGCTGCCGAGCGCTGCCCGCACTGAGCCCGCGCAGCCCGCGCCGAGCCGCGCGCAGCCCGCTGCTGCCGCGCGCTGCCCGCACCGAGCCCGCGCAGCCCGCGCCGAGCCGCGCGCAGCCCGCTGCTGCCGCGCGCTGCCCGCACCGAGCCCGCGCAGCCCGCGCCGAGCCGCGCGCAGCCCGCTGCTGCCGCGCGCAGCCCGCGCCGAGCCCACGCAGCCCGCGCAGGGCCGCGCGCGGCCTGCTACTGCCTCGCGCGGCCCGCGCGCGGCCTGCTACTGCCTCGCGCGGCCTGCAGCAGCCCAGCGCGCTGTCAGCGCAGCCCGCGCCGAGCCGCGCGCGGCCCTCTGCCTCGGCCCCGACCTGCCGCTGATGCGGCCCCGCCCTGCAGCTACCACGGCCCCGACCTGCCGCTGATGCGGCCCCGCCCTGCAGCTGCCACGGCCCCGACCTGCCGCTGACGCGGCCCCACCCTGCAACTGCCGCTGAAGCGGCCCCGCCCTGCAGCTGCTTCGGCCCTACTCTGCAGCCGGTGTTGCGGCCCCGACGTCGCCGCTGTCGTGCGCCTACTCGGCCGCCGCCCGTCGAGCGCCGGCCCTGCTCGCCCGGCGAGCGCCTGCTCTTCCAGCCTTTGGTGAGCGCCTGCCTGCCTGCTTGCCTGCCTGCCTGCCTGCCGGCCTGCCTGTCTGTCTGCCTGCCTGCCTGCCTGCCTGCCTGTCTGCCTGCCTGCCTGCCTGCCTGCCGGCCTGCCTGCCTGTCGGCCTGCCTGCCTGCCTGCCTGCCTGCCTGCCGGCCTGCCTGTCTGTCTGCCTGCCTGCCTGCCTGCCTGCCTGTCTGCCTGCCGGCCTGCGTGCATATCGGCCTGCCTGCTTGCCTGCCTGCCTGCCGCGCCTGCCCTGCCCGCGCTACTGCTGCTACTACTGCTACTGGCAGGTGGCCAGATGCAGCTCCAGCGACGTTCACGCGAGCCTCTCACGCCCCAGCAGCTTAGTGAGTGGTATACTAGCTGGGGTTGTCGCGGTAGCCGTCGTAGCTGTCGCCCTGGAGCTGGTCAGTTGGGAGCGTCTGGCAGTGGCCAGCTGCAGCTGCAGCGGCGTCCACGCGAGACACTTACGTCCCAGCAGCTTCACAGGTGATCGGACTGGTCAGCCTTGCGGGACGCTTGGTCACACACAGTCCCGCTGCTTTGCCCGTCTGAGCGACGCCTGGCGTACCGAGTTTGGCGACGAGGCTGAGCTACCCACCTGGGTGGAGCTGCTTCACCAGAGGGTAGATATCTTTGATCTTGACTATGATGCTATTCTCACTGCCATGTATGCATTGCCTACTAGTGCTGACCGAGCCTGTTACCTGTGCGTACCGCCTGACCCTAGTATATAGCCTGCTGCTCTCAGTACTGGTGAGGCTGCTGCTCTAGGTGCTCGTGCGTCTCCTGCTCTAGGTGCTGGTGAGGCTGCTGCTCTAGGTGCTAGTGCGTCCCCTGCTCTAGGTGCTGGTGAGGTTGCTGCTCTAGGTGCTGGTGAGTCTGCTCTCTCTGGTACTGCGCCTGCTGCGGTCTCGAACACCTTCACCCTTGACTCAGGAGCTTCCCGCTCCTTCTTTCGCGACTGCACCACACTCATGCCGCTTAGTCGGCCAGTTCCAGTCTCCCTGGCGGACCCCTCCGGGGGTCCAGTCCTTGCTCACTACTCCACGGTTCTGCCATGTCCGGCCGCCCCGTCTGGCTCGCTGTCAGGTCTTTACCTCCCCTCGTTCTCTACGAACTTGGTGAGTGGAGCTGACCTCCAGGATCGGGGGGTTGACCAGTTCACTCCTGCGAGTCAGCGAGTGACTCACTGTACGTGTGCTAGGACGGGCCGACACTTGGCCACGTTCACCCGTGCACCTGGCTCGAGTCTGTACACACTGACCACTGAGTCCTCTCAGGTAGCTGTGTCTGCGTCTACGTCTGGTCAGCTGGCGGCCCCCTGCGAGTGTCGCGCTTTGTCGCATGACACTCTCCTGTGGCACCACCGCCTTGGTCACCCCTCCTTGCCTCGCCTTCGTGGCATGCACTCTCGCTCCCTGGTCTCTGGTCTTCCCAGGTCTCTGCCTGCCCTTCCTGCCTCCCTCGTCTGCGCCACCCTGCATTCCTTGCGTCGAGGGGTGGCAGCGCGCCGCTCCTCACTCCTCCTCGTTCCCTTCCACAGAGGCTCCCCTGCAGACTCTCCACCTGGACGTGTGGGGCCCAGCCCGCGTCCGTGGACAGGGCCACGAGCGGTACTTCCTGCTGGTCGTCGATGACTACACGCGTTACACCACGGTCTTCCCCTTGCGCAGCAAGGCGGATGTCCCTAATGTTTTGATCCCTTGGATCCGCGCTGTTCGTCTCCAGCTCCGCGAGCGGTTCTAGAGGGACTTTTTAGTCCTACGTCTGCACTCTGACAGAGGTGGTGAGTTCTCCTCTGACCTCTTGGCAGCCTACTGTGCGGAGCACGGCATCACCCAGTCGTTCACGCTTCTGGCCTCTCCGCAGCAGAATGGGGTTGCTGAGCGCCGCATTGGTTTAGTCATGGAGGTCGCTCGTACCTCCATGATCCATGCGGCTGCCCCCCATTTTCTGTGGCCGTTTGCGGTCCGGTACGCTGCGCATCAGCTCAACCTCTGGCCCCGTGTCTCCTTGCCGGAGACCTCGCCCACACTGCTGTGGACGGGGAAGGTTGGCGATGTGTCGCGTTTCCGGGTCTGGGGTGCTCGTGCCTTTGTCCGCGATACCACCGCGGACAAGCTCTCCGCCCGCGCTGTTCCCTGCGTCTTCCTTGGCTTTGTCCCTGACGCGCCTGGTTGGCAGTTTTACCACCCCACCTCGCGCCGTGTCTTTGCGTCTCAGGACGTCACGTTCGACGAGTCGGTTCCCTTTTACCGTCTCTTCCCCTACCGCACTGCCCCGCTCCCCCCCCGCCGCTCTTCCTCGCTCCAGGTGCTCCCCAGGTAGACCCCCTCCCCGCTCCAGGTCCTGCTCCTTCAGGTGTGTCTCAGGTAGACCCTCCTCCCTTGACTGCGCCGGTTGAGGTCACTGGTGACTCAGGTCCTACTAAGGGTGGTCCTGCTCGGGGTGCTACTTCTGGGGGTGCTGAGCCTGGGGGTGTGGAGCCTGGGGGTGCTGAGCCTGGGGGTGCGGAGCCTGGGGGTGCGGAGCTTGAGGGTGTGGAGCCTGGAGGTGCTGAGCCTGAGTGTGAGGGTGACCCCGACGCCCTTGACATTCCGACTCCTCGCACTTACGCTGAGGCAGTGTCAGGGCCTTGGGCCTCTCAGTGGAGAGCTGCCATGGACGCAGAGATGGCCTCCTACAGATCCACAGGCACCTACGTCGATGAGGTTCCCCCTCCGGGGGCGAACGTAGTCGACGGCATGTGGATCTACAGGGTGAAGCGGCCACCGGGATCTCCTCCGGTCTTCAAGGCGCGCTACGTGGCTAGAGGTTTCAGTCAGCGCGAGGGAGTTGACTTCTTTCAGACCTTCGCGCCCACCCCGAAGATGACCACTCTTCGGGTGTTACTGCACGTAGCAGCACAGAGAGACTACGAGTTACACTCTCTCGACTTCTCTACTGCTTTCCTTCAGGGCAGTCTAGGGGTGCTGAGCTTGGCAGTACTGAGTCTGGGGGTGCTGCACCTGGGGTTGCTGAGGCGTCTGGTGAGCAGTCTCCCTGGAGCGGCCGTCTCCGTAGTCGCTCCGCTGGTGCCTCGCCGCTGCCCTCTCGTCGTCGACTCCCCCTCTCCTCCCTGCAGCTGGTTGAGTGGTACCTTGGCCGTCAGGGTCGCGCTGCTGGAGCTGGTGACTCTGCTCCTGGAGTTGTCTCCGCTGGAGGTTCTGGAGCTGCTGAGGGTACTGACGCTGGGGGTTCTGGAGCTGCTGAGGGTGCTGGCGCTGGAGGTTCTGGAGCTGCTGGAGGTCCTGGTGCTGGTGGCGCTGGAGCTGGAGTTTCTGAAGCTGCTGAGGGTACTGCCGCTGGGGGTTCTGGAGCTGCTGAGGGTGCTGGCGCTGGAGGTTCTGGAGCTGCTGGAGGCGCTGGAGCTGCTGGTACTGGCACCGGAGGTTATGGAGCAGTTGGGGGTGCTGGCGCTGAGGGTTCTGAGTCTGCTGTTGCGCGGTCTCCTTGGAGTAGCCGCCTTCGTCCACGTGTGCCTCTCACCTCACAGCAGCTGCACGACTGGTACGGTCGCTGTAAGGGTCGCGCTGCTAGAGCTCAGGGCTTTGGTGCTGGAGGTGCTTCTGCTGACGTCGCTGGAGCTAGGAGTGGTGCTGGTACTTTGTCTACTGGAGGTGCTGGAGTCGCTGGTCCCGGGGGTGCTGCGTCTAGCGGTGCTGCTGCTGGAGACACTGAGGCTGGAGACCCTGGGACTGGAGGTGCTGGTTCTGGGGGTGCTGCTGCTGGAGACACTGAGGTTGGAGACCCTGGGACTGGAGGTGTCGGTTCTGGGGCTGGAGCTTCTGGAGCTGCTGGAGGTGCTGGAGCTGCTGGAGGTACTGGAGCTGCTGGAGCTGCCGGTACTGGTGCAGCTGCGCCGACACGCCTGTTCTTCGCTCCGCCATCTCCGTCGTCTCTGCCGCCGCCTGACTCTGTTCTTCGTCAGGTTCTTACTCTCCCGTCGTCTACTGGTCTTCCGTTACAGCCTGGCTCACCGCTGCCTGCTCCTTCTCCTTACACTGAGCCGACAGGTAGTCTTGCTGAGCGTCGTGAGCCTGCGTCGCGTCCTGTCTCGCCTGTTCGTCCTAGTCGTACCGGTCGTCGTGTTCCTCGTTCGCGTCAGCCGGCTGTCCCCAGCACACACCTCGTAGTCCGTCGTCCTTCCTCTGCTCCGCAGCCTGTTCCTCTGCCGTCTCCTCCTGCGTCCTCTCTGCCTGACGTTCCGGACCCTGAGTCTGACCGGTTTCGTGCTGAGCACCCTACTGTCACGCGTCTGTTAGCCACTGTTGTCACTGACCCGTCGTTTGAGTCTACTACTGCGTCTGCCTTGGTTGCTGAGCTTGTTGACTTTGCTGCTGCCTGTCGTCTAGACTACGCCGCTAGTCTTGTTGCTGAGTCTGAGTCTGTCTGTCCTCCGTCCGTCGGGGTTGAGTGTGCTCTTAGCACGGACGTCCTTGAGGACAGGCACGAGGACCTTGAGTGTCTTGCAGCCGCTGCGCCTCATCTCGTGGCCATGCTGCTTGCCCCTGAGGGAGACCCGGATGCACCAGACATCCCGACCCCGCGCTCTTACGCTGAGGCGATCGCGGGTGAGTACTCCTCTCAGTGGCAGACAGCCATGGACGCAGAGATGGCATCCTGGAAGTCCACTGGCACTTACGTCGACGAGGTTCCCCCTCCTGGGGCGAACATCGTCAGTGGCATGTGGATTTTCAGGGTGAAGCGGCCGCCAGGTTCTCCGCCTGTCTTCAAGGCTCGGTACGTTGCTCGAGGCTTCAGTCAGCGAGAGGGAGTTGACTTCTTCCAGACCTTCTCCCCCACCCCGAATATGACCACTCTTCGGGTGCTGCTGCACGTTGCTGCTCACCGTGACTACGAGCTTCACTCTCTTGACTTCAGCACAGCTTTCTTGCAGGGCAGCCTGCACGAGGAGATCTGGCTGCGCCGCCCCCCGGGCTTCACTGGGTCGTTCCCTCCTGGTACCCAATGGAGCCTCCGGCGGCCGGTTGCCAGGTGCCACGTGAGTGGCACGACACACTGAGGACTACGCTTGCGGCTCTTGGGTTCGCGCCTTCTACTGCTGACCCGTCGCTGTTTCTGCGCACCGACACTTCACTGCCGCCGTTCTACATCCTCGTGTACGTCCACGACTTGGTCTTTGCCACTGCTGACACTGAGGCTCTCGCCCACGTGAAGTCGGAGCTGCAGAAGAGACACACGTGCACAGACTTGGGTGAGCTGCGCAGCTACCTTGGCTTGCAGATCACTCGGGACAGAGCACGCCGCACCATCACCCTGACTCAGTCACACATGGTGCAGCAGGTCCTTCAGCGCTTCGGCTTCACCTGGTCTTCAGCACAGGCCACTCCTCTGGCTACAGCACACTCGCTCTCAGCTCCACCTTCGGACGAGTCCGTAGAGCCGAGTGGTCCTTACCCAGAGCTAGTTGGCTGCCTCATGTACCTGATGACTTGCACTCGACCTGACCTCGCGTACCCTCTTGGTCTTCTGGCTCGCTACGTGGCTCCTGGCCGGCACCGACCTGAGCACATGGCTGCTGCTAAGAGGGTACTGCGCTACTTGTGCAGCACATCAGGCATGGGGCTAGTGCTTGGAGGGACGAGCCCAGTTGTCCTCACTGGGCACTCAGACGCTTCTTGGGTTGACGACCAGGCTACTCAGCGGTCGTCACAGGGTTACACCTTCAGCCTTGGCTCTGGTTCAGTTTCGTGGCGTTCTACACGCTCGTCTTCAGTTCTTAGCTCCAGTTGTGAGGCTGAGATCTATGCCACAGCCATGGCTGCACAGGAGTTACGCTGGCTGACCTACCTGCTGACTGACTTGGGAGAGCAGCCTCGTTCTCCTCCAGTGCTGTACGTCAACAACAAGGCCGCCATTGCCTTGTGTGAGGAGCACAGACTGGAGCACAGAACGAAGCACATCGCTCTACGTTACTTCCTGGCTCGAGAGTTGCAGCAGCGAGGTCAGCTTCGTCTTCGTCACGTGGCCACTCGGGCCAACACTGCTGATATATTCACCAAGGCACTTCCGTCTGGTGATCATCAGCGCTTTTGTACTCTGTTAGGCCTTGTGCCTACGTTTCCACACTTTCTGTAGTCTTTGCTTGTACGGTGATCTATATATATACCTGCATGCCTGCTCCTGCTAGGTAGTCATCACTGTACTGTTATTGCTGCATATATATATCTCTACATGTGAACTGGCCTTGTGGCCCTTTGCTTGTGCTCAGAGTGTGTGGTGACGTTGTGATCCACCCTGAGCTTGCTTTGCTTCTCTTGACTGGTCGTGTGACCCCTTGTTCTCCCCCACTTTGCCTATGGGGGTGTGTCAAACATATGCTGCATATTGTCTAGGCTGTAGTGGGGTAGCCCATATGGGGTACACTGAATGAAATAATTGTCCACATGTTCATGTTTAAATAAAAGGATGGGGAATTAGTGGCTAATGTGATTAATCCTTAATAACAGGATGCCATGAGGATACAGGCCGGAGGTTTGTACATCGGTTCACAATGCTGAATGGCTTCAATCTCTGTTAAACAATCAGCACATATAGTAAAAGCCAAATACTAGCAAATGGACAATTTTTTTTAAACACAGTCACACAAGCAAAGCATGCCGAATCTAGTACTTGGTCCAGCGACCCTTGGCCTTGAGCACAGCCCGCACACGCCTAGGCATGCTGTCGATCAGCTCACTGCACCAAGCCGCAGGGATCTTCTCCCATTCCACTTGTACTCTGACCCATAGCTCAAGTATGCCTGTAGGGGGGCGGGGGTAAGCCAGCAGCTGCTTTTTCAAGTACACCCACAGGTGCTCTATGGGGTTGAGGTCAGGACTGGATGCTGGCCATGGGAGAACCGAGAACCGCTGATCGGCGAGGTACGTTTTGACCATTTTGCACGTATGCTTGGGGTCGTTGTCATGCTGGAACGCCACGTTCTCTGAATCCAACTCGTAATGCTCGATAGTCTGCTGCAGCTCGTCTTGTAGGATAGAACGGTACAACTCGCCATTCATTCTTCCCTCTATCTTGCACATGAAACCCGCGCCGTTGTATGTCATGCACCCCCAAATCATGATGGAGCCGCCGCCATGTTTGACGGTCTGTTTCACATGGTGCGGCTCCATGTGACAGTCCTCCCTAATCCAGGCCCAACTACGTCCGTCGCTACTAAAGCGGCAGATCTTCGTTTCGTCGCTCCAGATAACGCGCTTCCAGTCATCGACCGTCCAGTGCTGATGGTCCTTGGCCCACTGCCGGCGCTCCTTGACGTTTTTCGCGGATAATCTGGGCTTCGTCGGCTTCTCTATCTCCCTAACTCGGTGCCGCTTGAGAGTGTTTCTCACGGTGGCTCCCGTGACACTGATGCCGTGCGTTGAGGATATCATTCCCGCTGCGGCCTCGGCGGATTTCGATTCACCAGACACTATCGACCGAACGACTATCCGTGCGATTTTCTCTGGTAACTTGCGCGGCCGACCTGGTTTCGCCGGGGACGGCACTAACTCGTCGTACGTTTTCGGGCCGAGGTGGCGGAGGAGCTCATCATGGACGGCAGATTTAGAAACTCCCACCTCCTTAGCGATCTGGCGGTAACTACGCCCCTCTGCTATTAGCTGCATGATCCTCTTCTGTTTCTCCTCGCTAAGGCGTTTCATGTTGCGGGGGTGTTAGCGCTACTCTAAGATCGTCGATCTTACCCGTAATCTCCTCTGTACCTAACTAGTCTAGATCTGACAGCGCATGAAATAGTGCGCGCGACATTTCGGAAACATTTGTCCGTGTGGGGTGTCGAGAGGGAAGTGCAGTCTCGTTAGAGTGACGGGGGTCTTTGGGGCTGTAGGTACCCTTCACAGACTGATAACAATCTGTTGCGTAACATGTATGCAAAATATTTATTACTATACTTGTTTACTTCACATATGCCGGCTGTTCACTTATAGCTCGAACGCATAAGGACAAAATTTTTGTTCAGTGTACCGCCCAAATTAGGGTTTACTACTTGTACTCCTGCATGCTGCTAGTTCAACCATTCCTGCTGCTAGATTCTAACAGCAGCAGCGGCAGCAGCAGCAGCAGCAGCTGTTAATAGAACTAGGCAAGAATGGTTGGATTGAAAGAAGCAAGGGTACAAATAGGAAACCCTAGTTGGGGTTGTACCCCATATTGGCTACCCCACTACAGCCTACCAACATATAACACATTACAATTTAACACACCCCCATAGGCAAAGTGGGGGAGAACAAAGGGTCACAAGACCAGTCCAGCAAAGCAACGCAAGCCCAGGGTGGATCACAACGTCACCACACTCCGAGCACAAGCAAAGGCCTCAAGGCCAGTTCACATGCAGTGCTAGATATAGTACAAGACAAGCAACACAGTGATCAAAACCTAGCAAGCAAGCAACAAGATATATATAAAGTACAGTACAAAGAATGTCAAGCAGTAAGCAAATGAGGGAATGTGGACACAAGGCCTAAAGAAGTACAGTGTCGCTGATGATCACTAGGCGGGAGCGCCTTGGTGAAGATATCAGCAGTGTTGGCCTTCGAGTCCACGTACACAAGCCGAAGCTGACCGCGCTGCTGAAGCTCTCGAGCAAGAAAGTAGCGAAGAGCAATGTGCTTCGTCCTGTGCTCCAGTCTGTGCTCCTGACACAAGGCAAGGGCCGCCTTGTTGTCACCGTACAGAACTGGAGGAGAACTAGGCCGCTCTCCCAAGTCAGTCAGCAGGTAGGTGAGCCAGCGTAACTCCTGTGCAGCCATGGCGGTGGCGTAGATCTCAGCCTCACAACTAGAGCCGAGAACAGAAGAAGAGCGGGTGGACCGCCACGAGACAGAACCAGAGCCAAGGCTGAAGGTGTAACCCTGTGACGACCGCTGCGTAGCCAGGTCGTCCACCCAAGAAGCGTCCGAGTGACCAGTGAGGACAACTCTGTCGCGTCCTCCAAGCACCAGCCCCATGCCCGATGTACTGCACAAGTAGCGCAAAAGTGGTCAGGTCGCGTGCAAGTCATCAGGTACATGAGGCAGCCTACAAGCTCTGGGTACGGGCCACTCGGCTCTACGGACTCGTCCGAAGGTGGAGCTGAGAGCGAGTGGCTGGTAGCCAGAGGTGTGGCCTGTGGTGAGGAGAACTGGAAGCCGAAGCGCTGAAGGACCTGCTGCACCATGTGTGACTGAGTCAGGGTAATGGTGCGGCGTGCTCTGTCCCGGGTGAT
Organism: Closterium sp. Yama58-4; assembly: GCA_947470075.1. Classification (NCBI taxonomy): domain Eukaryota; kingdom Viridiplantae; phylum Streptophyta; class Zygnematophyceae; order Desmidiales; family Closteriaceae; genus Closterium; species Closterium sp. Yama58-4. The sequence continues at coordinate 717,581 of CANIUD010000172.1, forward strand.
CTGCAAGCCAAGGTAGCTACGCAGCTCACCCAGGTCAGTGCAGGTGTGTCTCTTCTGCAGCTCCGACTTCACACGAGCGAGTGCCTCAGTGTCAGCAGTAGCAAAAACCAAGTCGTCGACGTACACTAGAATGTAGAACGGCGGCAGCGACGTGTCTGTGCGCAGGAACAGCGACGGGTCAGCAGTAGACGGCGCGAACCCAAGAGCCGCAAGTGTAGTCCTCAGTGTGTCGTGCCACTCACGTGGCGCCTGGCGGAGACCGTAGACTGGCCGCCGGAGGCTCCACTGGGTACCAGGAGGAAACGACCCAGTAAAGCCAGGTGGGCGGCGCAGCCAGATCTCCTCGTGCAGGCTGCCCTGCAAGAACGCTGTGCTGAAGTCAAGAGAGTGAAGCTCGTAGTCACGCTGAGCAGCAACGTGCAGTAGAACCCGAAGAGTGGTCATCTTCGGGGTGGGGGAGAAGTTCTGGAAGAAGTCAACCCCCTGACGCTGACTGAAGCCTCTAGCAACGTAACGAGCCTTGAAGACAGGCGGAGAACCTGGCGGCCGCTTCACCCTGAAAATCCACATGCCATCGACGATGTTCGCCCCAGGAGGGGGAACCTCGTCGACATAGGTGCCTGTGGACTTCCAGGATGCCATCTCTGCGTCCATGGCTGTCTGCCACTGAGAGGAGTAGGGACCCGAGATCGCCTCTGCGTAAGAGCGCGGAGTGGGGATGTCTAGTGCATCCGGGTCTCCCTCAGGGGCAAGCAACCAGGCCACGAGATGAGGTACAGCAGCCGCAAGAGAGTCAAAGTCCTCCTGCCTGTCCTCAAGGACGTCCGTGCCAAGAGCACACTCACCCCCGACGGACGGAGGACAGACAGACTCAGACCCAGCAACAAGACTGGCGGCGTAGTCTAGACGACAGGCAGCAGCAAAGTCGACAAGCTCAGCGACCAGGGCAGACGCAGCAGCAGACTCAAACGACGGGTCAGTGACAACAGTGGCGAGAAGACGCGTAACAGTAGGGTGGGCAGCACGAACACTGTCAGACTCAGGGTCGGGAACGTCAGGAAGAGAAGACGCAGGAGGAGACGGTAGGGGGACACGCTGTGGACCAGTGGAAGGACGAAGGGCCATAATGTGCGTGCCAGGAACAGGAGGAGGACGCGGACGCGCGACACGACGACCAGTGGGACCAGTGCGCGCAGTGCGAGCAGCGCGAGCAGCGCGAACAGGCGAGGCAGGACGAGACGCAGGCTCACGACGCTCCGTAAGCGAGTCCGGCTGTGCAGTATAAGGCACAGGAGCAGGGAGGGGGGAGCCAGGCTGAAGGGGAAGGCCAGTGGAAGACGGGAGGGAAAGAACCTGGCGAAGCACCGTGTCAGGCGGCGGCAAAGCCGACGGCGACGGAGGAGCGAAGAACAGGCGCGACGGCGGAGCTCCGCCAGCACCTCCAGCACCCGGAGCACCAGAAGCACCTGGACCAGCACCCTCCGCCGCAGCACCCCCCGAGTCGGCGACGTCAGCACCAGAGGCCCCAGCAGCGGCAGACCTCCCCTCGCCAGCACCTCCAGAACCAGCAGGACCACCGTGTCCAGAACCGTCAGCTCCAGCGTCGTCAGCTCCAGCAGCTCCAGTACCGCCAGGAAGAGCACCCCCAGACGCAGCAACCCCAGGCTCCGTAGGCTCAGCAGCAGCACCCCCAGACTCCGTACCCTCAGGCGCAGTACCCCCAGGCTCAGCACCCCCAGACTCCGTACACGCAGGCTCAGCACCCCCAGTCGTAGCACCCCCAGGCTCAGCACCCCCAGCTCCAGTACCCGCAGTCCCAGCACTCCCAGGCCCAGCACCCGCAGGCTCAGCACCCCCAGGCTCAGCACTCCCAGCAGCACCACCTGCAGCAGCACCTGAGTCACCTGTGACCTCGACAGGCTCAGCAACGGGAGGAGGGTCTACCTGAGAGACACCTGAAGGAGCAGGACCCTGAGGGGGAAGGGGGTCTACCGGAGGGGGACCAGGAGCAAGGAAAAGCGGCGGGGGAGGGAGGGGGGCAGTGCGGTAGGGGAAGAGACGGTAAAAAGGGACCGACTCGTCAAAGGTGACGTCCTGAGAGGCGAAGACCCGGCGCGAGGTGGGGTGGTAAAACTGCCAGCCCGGCGCGTCAGGGACAAAGCCAAGGAAGACACAGGGAAGCGTGCGGGAGGAGAGCTTGTCCGCGGACGTATCGCGGACAAGGGCACGAGCACCCCACACCCGGAAGCGCGACGCATCACCAACCTCCCCCGTCCAACGCAGTGTGGGCGAGGTCTCCGGCAAGGAGACACGGGGCCAGAGGTTGAGCTGATGCGCGGCGTACCGGACAGCAAACGGCCACAGAAAATGGGGAGCCGCCGCGTGGACCAAGGAGGTACGAGCGACCTCCATGACCAGGCCAATGCGGCGCTCAGCAACCCCATTCTGCTGTGGGGAGTCCGGAAGCGTGAAGGTCTGCTCGATGCCCTCCGCCTGACAGAAGGTCCTCAAGAGATCGGAGGAAAACTCACCACCTCTGTCAGAGTGCAGACGCAGGACAGGAAGATCCGTCCGGAAACGGCGGCGGAGCTGGAGACGAACTGTGCGGATCCAAGGGATCAGAACAGCAGGGACCTCACCCTTGGTGCGCAAGGGGAAGACCGTGGTGTAACGCGAGTAGTCGTCGACAACCAGCAAAAAGTACCGCTCACCGCCCTGACCACGAACGCGGGCTGGGCCCCACACGTCCAGGTGGAGGGTCTGCAGAGGAGCCTCTGTCGGGGGGAACGAGGAGGAGTGAGGAGCGGCGCGCTGCCGCCCCTCGACGCAAGGAAGGCAAGGCGGCGCAGGCGAGGCAGGGAGGGGAGGGAGGGACCTGGGAAGACCAGACACAAGGTGGCGACGGTGCATGCCACGAAGGCGTGGCAAGGAGGGGTGACCCAGGCGGTGGTGCCAGAGAAGAGTCTGGTGCGACAGGGAACGACACTCACAGGTGTGGGCCACCAGACCTGACGCGGACACCTGACCGACAGCAGCGACCTGAGGAGACGCAGTGGTCAGTGTGTAGAGACTCGACCCCGGCCGACGGGTAAACGTAGCCAGGTGACGGCCGGTCCTGGAGCACGTGCAGATCGCCACACGCTGTCCTCCAGGGGTAAAGGTGTCAACCCACTGATCCTGGATGACAGCGTTGCTCACCAGGTTCGTCGAGAACGAGGGGAGGTGGAAACCCGACAACGAGCCAGACGGAACCGCCGGACAAGGGAGCACAGTGGTGGACTGGGCAAGGACTGGGCCCCCAGAGGGGTCAGCCAAGGAGACTGGGACCGGTGCAGGAAGCGGTGTGAGCTCAGTACTGTCACGAAAGAAACAACGGGAAGCACCTGAGTCAAGGGTGAAGGTGTGACAGGCCTCAGCCGGTGCGGTACCTGAGAGAGCAGTCTCTGTGGGTGCTGTACCTGAGAGAGCAGACTCGCAAACAGCCGGGACAGCACTGGAGGGAGCAAGTACAGGGGGCACCATACCAGAGAGAGCAGACTCACTAGTACCCAGGGCAGCGGGCTCTATACCTGGGTCAGGCGGCACACACAAGTAACAGTCTCCCTCGGCACTAACAGTCAATGCATACATGGCAGCAATAATAGCATCATAGTCAAGAGCAAAGATATCAACACCAGCCCTCATGAGCTCAGCCCAGCGGGGGCGCTCAACATCCTCGCCCATCTCCTCACGCCAAGCGTCGTCAAGGCGGGAGAAGCAGCGGTACGGGGTGTGGAACCTCCCACACGTCTGTCCCTTGCGGTCACCTGTGCGAATGACATAGGAACAGCGGCCACTGCCCCCCGACGTCCCACGCTGAGCAAGCCACTCACGAAGTTGCTGGGTCGTCTGGGGACGCTGCTGCTGCTGGGAGCTCTGGCCCGAGCCAGTGCCTCCACTCCGACCTCCGCCACCACCACTACCACCGCTCCGACCGCCACCGCCACCACCGCCACCACCGCCACCACCGCCACCGCCGCCACCGCCGCCACCGCCGCCGCCGCCACTACTGCCACTGCTTCCTCCGCCGCCCCCGCCTCCACCGCTAACCCCACTCCCACCAGCGCTCCCGCCACCGCTCCCTCCAGCACCGCCTCCCCCCCCACCTCCCCCACCTCCTCCCCCCCCAGCGCCACCCCCGCCACCCTTGCCCCCCTTGCCCTTGCCGGTGCGGCGCCTCCCACCAGGAGCAGAAGCAGCGCCAGCAGACTCAGCACCAAGGAAGTCAACAGCAGCAGCAGTAGCGTAGGAGGGAGCGAGGGGAGAGGGAGAACACCCCTCAAAGATGGGGGTGCGAGGAGCGCCACGAGCAGCACCGACAGCTACAATGCTCTTTTCGGCCGCTAGCAGCTGCTCCTCTAGGAGGGCGACTGTGAGCTCAGTGGGACAGCGAGCAAGGAAGTGGTCTCGAACTGAGCTGAGGGTGTCAGGGAGACGGGTGACTATGAAGTGGAGTGTCCAGTACAGTGGAGGGGGGTTCTTAGCGCAGAACTCGGTGGGAAGGGCGGCACGCAGGCGAGCATCACTAGTGCGAAGGTGGGTGATAAGATCGGCGACTGTAGCAAAGGTGGACAGCTCAGGGAACAGGTACGGCAGCATGAGGCGGCTAAGCTCGGCTGTGGCAGGCGAGGAGTAGCGAGCAACGACAGCATCGTACAGGGCCTTAGCGGATTTGCAGTCGCCAAAATGCTCGAGCTCAGCTAGCGGCAGGTGACTGCGAATGGCTAGGCGAGCAGCTGCGTCACGAGTCTGCCAGTGGGAACGAACACTAAGCTCAGCTGTGGCAGGAGGGGCAGGTGCAGCACCAGACGCGTAATCATAGAGCGACACATGCTCCTTGCTATCGCTCAGAAGGAACAGCTGCAGGTCATCCAGCCAAGTGGCGAACTTCACAGGGCGGCCCTCAGCATCGAACGACAGCACGCGGATGGAAGCCATAGCGACAGTGCGACTGAGCAAAGGAAGCTGCCGCAGCGCTGCAGGTAGGTAGCTCGGCGGGAAGCGCGGCGGGCGGGCGACGCGGCGAGCGGGCAGTGCGGGGGGCGGGCTACGAAGCGGGCAGCGCGGTGGGCAGGCGGCGCTGCAGGCGGGAAGTGCGGCGGGCGGGCTGCGAATCGGGCTGCGGGGTGGGCGGGCGACGCGGCGAGCGGGCAGCGCGGCGGGCGGGCTGCGAAGCGGGCAGCGGGCGGGCGGGCGACGCTGCAAGCGGGCAGCGGGCGGGCGGGCGACGCTGCGAGCGGGCAGCGCGGCGGGCGGCTGCGAAGCGGGCAGCGGGCGGGCGGGCGACGCTGCAAGCGGGCAGCGAGGCGGGCGGGCGGGCGACGCTGCAAGCGGGCAGCGGGCGGGCGGGCGACGCTGCGAGCGGGCAGCGCGGCGGGCGGGCTGCGAAGCGGGCAGCGGGCGGGCGGGCGACGCTGCAAGCGGGCAGCGAGGCGGGCGGGCGACGCTGCAAGCGGGCAGCGCGGCGGGCGGGCGACGCTGCGAAGCGGGCAGCGGGCGGGCGGGCGACGCTGCGAGCGGGCGGCTCGGCGGGCGGGCGACGCTGCGAGGGGCGCGCGAGGGCGCTAACGAGAGGCGCACGAGGGCGCTAACAAGGGCGCGCGAGGGCGCTAGCGAGGGCGCTAACGAGAGGCGCACGAGGGCGCTAACGAGGGCGCACGAGGGCGCTAACGAGGGCGCGCGAGGGCACTAACGAGGGCGCACGAGGGCGCTAACGAGGCTAGGGCACGGGGTAGCGTGGTAACCGCATGCGAGCGGTGGTGGGCCCTTAAAAAACGGTCGGTAGGTCCTAGGGACCTCCTGCTCTGAATACCATGTTAATAGAACTAGGCAAGAATGGTTGGATTGAAAGAAGCAAGGGTACAAATAGGAAACCCTAGTTGGGGTTGTACCCCATATTGGTGTTAAGTTTTTGTTATATACCCTGCTTGCTGTGTGTTCTAGTGTAGCTACAGTGGTGGTGCACCAATGTGCTCACCTTTCTTTGCTATATCTTGTAACCTTGCTGTAGTGAACCGCACCTTCCTGTTTCTCTCGCTCACGCTACCCCAAACCCTAAGGCTACTATTCTAACATGGTAATCAGAGCAGGCCGTTCCTAGGCCTAGTTTTATGCTCGTTATGGCGGCGCCTCGAGTCGCTGCTGATCGACACGGTGGCGAGCTGCGCAATGGCGAGATCCGTCGCTCCGTGCCCGTTTTGTCTTCCCGTTCGCTCCCATTACGCCTTGCTCGTCGCGCTCGTAGTGCCCTGCTCATTGCGCCCTGCCCGACGCGCCGTCGCTCGCCCCGCCCCGCGCACGACCCCGTCGCCCGAGGCCCGGACGCCTCGCCGCTGGCCACGCACGCTCAGGCGCCAGCGCGAACGTCAGCGCCAGGCGCCGTCGCGGACGCCAACGCCAGCGCCAGCACGGACAGCAGGCACCAGCGCCAGCGCCAGCGCCGACACGTGCGCCAACGCCAGCGCCAGCGCAAGCGCCGGCGGCAGCTCCCCCCCCACCCCCCCCTCCATTTCACGGCTTCCGTCCGGGTGTGAGCCGCCAGCAGCTCCTTCCGCGCTTCTGCCATGGAGAGGGGGTGGGGGGGGGGGAAGAAGGGGAGGAGGGTGAGGGGGTGGCGGAAGTAGACAGGTGCTGAGGGTGTGAGGTTAAAAGGGTTGACTGACAGGGGGGTGAGGACTAAGGGGTTCTTAACGGGGGGGGATCGCATTGAGCGTGCGCGCTCATGCCCGCCTAGCCCACCTCCTCTCCTCATCGGGACTTGGGGGTTCTTAACGGGGGGGGATCGCTATGAGCTTTCGCGCTCAAGCCCGCCTAGCCCACCTCCTTGTCAGAATCCCAGCCACTAACCACTGGGATAAAATGGCTTGTTTGTATAGCGGGTGAGTGCGCCCATAACCCCCCAGGCCGACATGCCTGTAACCCTTCCCTAGGATCATCGGGGATCCCAAGTGGACCTCTGACACCCCCCCGCACTGGGATGCCCGAGGTGCACACACCGGGAATCGAACCCGAGACCTTCGCTCTGATACCATGTCAGAATCCCAGCCACTAACCACTGGGATAAAAGGGCTTATTTGTATAGCGGGTGAGTGCGCCCATAACCCCCCAGGCCGACATGCCTGTAACCCTTCCCTAGGATCATCGGGGATCCCCAGTGGACCTCTGACACTCCTCTCCCTTCCCTCTCTCACCTCCCCTTTGTAAAAGGAGGTTCGTAAGCGGGTTTGCCGGTCCTGGCCCCCCACCTCCTCTCCTCTCCTCTCCTCTCCTCTCCTCTCCTCTCCTCTCCTCTCCTCTCCTCTCCTCTCCTCTCCTCTCCTCTTCTCTCCTCTCCTCTCCTCTCCTCTTCCTAACCTCTCTACCCTCTTCCGCTGCGCCACGTGTACCTGTACTAGTTATCACGGCAAGCAGGTTAAGGGGGTGTGTTAAGTTTTGTTATATACCCTGCTTGCTGTGTGTTCTAGTGTAGCTACAGTGGTGGTGCACCAATGTGCTCACCTTTCTTTGCTATATCTTGTAACCTTGCTGTAGTGAACCGCACCTTCCTGTTTCTCTCGCTCACGCTACCCCAAACCCTAAGGCTACTATTCTAACAATTGGCTACCCCACTACAGCCTACCAACATATAACACATTACAATTTAACAGCAGCAGCAGCAGCAGCAGCAGCAGCAGCAGCAGCAGCAGCGGCGGCGGCGGCGGCGGCAGCAGCAGCAGGCCAAGGGGAAGGAGAAGGTGCCCGAGGACCAGGAATCAGAAGATGAGAGCCGCAGCAGCAGCAGCAGCAGCTGCTGCTGCTGCTGCTGCTGCATCTAGCTCGGATGGGGAAAACTGCTAGTTTGATTCTATTCAAGTGTAATAGTAGTTTAGTGTGCGTATAGTGGGTAATCCACCAGATGAACAAAGTGTAGCAACTAATGTGTTTTAATTTCAAATGCTGTAGCTAGGGAAACAGTAAATGCAGCATGCAAAAAAAATGCCCTGAAGTATCAGGGTTTAGTTCTGGCATGCCGTGTAAAATCAGGGTCCCCTAAGGGGCTCTGCCCTGAGGAGGACACGTATTTCTGAGCCATGCCCTGAGGGCCCAGGGTCCCGAAGAATGAATCTGAGGCCCTTGGGGGGAGGGGAACAAGCAAAGTGTTGAGGGATTTTCTGTACCCCCTAACATGCAACTCACTACAGCCTATATTCTGATACAAACATAGTGTGACTGTCGCCTGCACCTCCATCCGTTAGGGAACATACCCTTTTGCCTCTCTCAGCTCCTCCAAACCAGTCTCCTTCATGATATAAGGCATGGAAATATTGATGAGCTTATTTCCCTGCTGGTGTAGGATGCATGCCTCCCCCCCTGAATTAAGCTGTCGCACCAGCGCCTGCTCCCCTGTACCCAGAATCGTGAAGTTGTCCCAGTTGAGTCCCCCAGGTGCATAAATAGCGAGCTGTAGTGATCCAGCTTCATGAACGGCGCCGCCATTACCCCACTGCGCCCCTGTGCCCAGCTCGCCGCGCTTCGTCCATCACGCGCTGCTTTGGCTTGGCGGGCAGGCGGTGGAAGGGCGACATCGCGGAATCGTACAAAACTGTGTGGTTGGTCCGCCACGCTTCTCTGCTCGCCGATTCCGCCGCCTCCGCCTGCGCGCGCACCGCCTCCGCCACGTCGCTCGGGGACTCCCACGCGGCGCGCACGGCGGCGGGGTCGGGGTTGGGCGCGCGCGGCATGTCGCGGAAGAGGTACTGCTGCGCGAGGAACGCGAGGATGAACCCGCGCTGGTCCTGCATGCAGTCGCGCACGTAGATAAGATCGATGATCTCCGCCAGCGCCCACGCGTACCCGACATAAGCCCCCGCGTTAGGAAACCGATTCACGGAGTGTCTAGGCCTGTTCGGGTCTTTTTCAAGGCGGAGAGGATAGGGGTGATTGGGCGAAGGAACGGGAAGGGGGGAAGAGACGAAGGAGGGATGGAAGGGGGAAGGAAAGAGAGTAAAGGGTGAGGGAAAAGGGTGGATGAGAAGAGAACTCTTTGCGCGACCTCCATCATCATTCACCAGATGCTCAACGTCGAGGTGGGTCCCCTGTCCGTGATGGTTTTAAAGGCCTTTTGCAGATCGCTTCGCAGACGTGTTTCGCATGCGTTTCGCAGGCGTGTTTAAGGATGAGAGAACAAAGAAAGCATCTGCGAGACTGCCAGAACTCACCGGATCGCCGCGTTCATTGGGGGGTTCCGGGTTGAAGAACATCCGAATCAGGTAGTGCCCTGTCGACTCTTGAGTTGATTCCAAGAGCTGCCAGCACTCACCGGATCACCGCGTTCATTGGGGGGTCCCGGGTTGAAGAACATCCGAATCAGGTAGTGCCCGGCGGGGACCGGCATCTCGTAGCAATTCTCGAGCGCGAAGAGGTAGTAGCGCGTGGTCTTCTGGTACATGGGCATGTTGAACTCGTTCGGCACGCCCGTGAGGTTCAGCGTTCCCGCCATGCCGCTCGTGAAGCCGGTATCGCGCGACCACTGCCGGGTGAAATTGTCCGTGAAGTTCTTCATGCCGCCGCTATCGATGCGGATGCCACCTGCCGGGTGAGATAAACGAAGCATACGACTGTGTCAGAATCGATTTTTCGTCCAGACATGCTGCTTGTAAGCTCGTCGTGTAGTAACCACGCGTAGAGCAGAGCCAAAGGACTGGATAAGGGTACGGAAGAAGCCCATAGATGCTGTTTGTCATCGGCATCGGTTGTTCAACATTGCGATTGAAGTCTACCACGGGTCAGCAACAAGCTCGACGTTGGGTGTTTCGTAACAGAGAGTTATGAGTGACACTGTGAGAATGCAGCAAAACCCGTTAAGACGTTACTGGGATCGTGAAGCTGTTGCTGGGTCTAAAGACAGCTAAGGTTGCCAAGAGATTCTATACGGAGGTTTGGCGACTGACCAGTAATCACTTATGGCTGCTTCAATTCCAGTAATTGTGAAATGCTCGCCAACACGCCGTTGGTGATAGCCGTCGACTAGTAGTAAAATTTGACGCGCAAAATCATCGTAACAACTTCAGAACGTACTTGTCTAGAAGGTTGACTGTTGCTGGAAATAGGACGAAGTGGACGTTTCTTACCCCATGGCTTAGCCGCTGCTGGCGCTGCTCTCGCGGCGGAAAGAAGGCTTAGTGAAACGAGAAGCAAAAGAGGCAGAAACGCCGAAGACGGCATCGTGTGACGTTCGAAGCGACTTGTTTTAGTGAGGGGAAGGTCTGTTTTATATGAAGGCCGTAAGAGAGGAAGGAATCCCTTGGGTTTTACCTGGATCGTCAGTCCTAACTCGCCTACCTAATTGCTTACACTCTTCGGTGGGTAACGAGGTAGGCATATCCACTCCGCAGGCGACCACGTGCGAAACCCCTTTTTGGAGGGCTGGCTTTGTACACGCAAGCACGGTTGTGTCTCAGTTAGCGTGGGCTGGGCCCAGAATTACGAGGCTGGGTTACCCCGAAACAAGCCTTGAAATAACGGAAGAGACCGGAAGTTGCTCGCATGCAAACGGGCTGAGGAACGCCCGACTTCAAGACAGAAAATGGGGCCTTTGTCCTTTCGAATCCTATCAGTCCACTCCAAGGCAGTTTTACGTAAGTGTCGTTCCTGCTGTTCTTGAATATCCACATACAACGCGCGGCAGACCTGAGGATTCTGAGATGCCGTACCGTACTGCTGGGCTACGGTTCCACGCACGGTTGTGCTGATTCTTTCCACCTGTGCTGGCGCAGCACGTGGGAGGGAGGGAGAATGTCAGCGACGAATTGGAAGGGCCCAACCCAACCATGTTGTTCAAAACGCGTATCTGACACATTCGACATGTTTGGCGAACTATTCTCGCAAGTAATATCTCACTACATATAAATTAAATATGATCTGACGTAAATGCATATGTAAGGGCCCTATGGATAGTCTCCTGAAGTCCTACCGTGGGAAGGACTATATCTCAGCCATTCTGTGTGTATTATGCAGTCCCACACTTGCCAGCACAACCGCCACATGCAAACCATGGAGAGGGTGCACAGCGAAAGCACCCTCCTCCGCATCCTCTCTCTCCAGCACACTTGATTTGCAGTCAAACCCACCTTCCACGGCCTGCCAATGCCTTCCCTCCTGCATACTCCAGCACCAACCTAGGAGATAGGTTCCCGATTTAGCAGCATAGAGATGCAGAAACAGAAGCAGCAGAAATAGCAGCCAAGATTATTGGCAGCTGTTGAGCTGCAGAAGAAACAGCAACAGCAGGAGAACGAGCAGCCAGCAGAAAATGATGACCTTGACATTCGCCTGCACCTCACTCTCTCAGGGAACATACCCTTTCGCCTCTCTCAGCTCCTCCAAACTGGTCTCCTTCATTATATACGTCATGGAGATATTAGTAAGCTTATTCCCCTGCTGGTGCAGGATGCATGCCTCCCCCCCCGACATAACCTGTCGCACCAGCGCCTGCTCCCCTGTACCCAGGATCGTGAAATTGCCCCACTTGAGACCCCCCAGGTGCATGAACAGCGAGCTGTAGTGATCCAGCTTTATGAACGGCGCCGCCATAACCGCCGCCGTGCCCTGGTGCCCGGCGCGCCGCGCTTCGTCCATCACGCGCTGTTTTGGCTTGGCGGGCAGGCGGTGGAACGGCGACATCTCTGAGTCGAACTGCACCGTGCGGTTGTTCCGCCACGCCTCTCTGCTCGCCGACTCCGCCGCCTCCGCCTGCGCGCGCACCGCCTCCGCCACGTCGCTCGGCGATTCCCACGCGGCGCGCACGGCGGCGGGATCGGGGTTGGGCGCACGCGGCATGTCGCGGAAGAGGTACTGCTGCGCGAGGAATGCGAGGATGAACCCGCGCTGGTCCTGCATGCAGTCCCGCACGTAGATAAGATCGATGATCTCCGCCAGCGCCCACGCGTACCCCGCATAAGCTCCCGCGTTAAGAAACCGATTCACAGACGAACTTCTCTTATGAGGAAAGTACGGCTCTAGCTTCTTCCAATCTGGCCAGCAGAAAATTTCCGCGCCGAAAACAACGGGTGCGTTGAGCGCGAAAAAGGCGTCGAGGAAATTTTGCGGGCGGCATTTGGGGTGCGGCATTAAGAAGACGTCATCGGCGTCCGTGGTAATGACGACGCGATCACGCGGCAGCGCCGCGAGGAAGTCACGGATAGCGCGCAGGCGGCCGCCTTGGCCCGTCCAGGGCTGGCGGCTTCCGATTATCGAGAAGCTTATCCCCGCCATGTGCGCAAAATCCGCGAGGCGCACCATGTTTACCCCGCATTCCGAGGAGTAAATAACCCATTCCAGCTTGCAACCGGACTGCGAGAACTTGTCGCTAAGCAGCGGATGGCTGTCCCACGGATCCGCGCTCGCGTCGTACTTCACCGCGCACCCGTCCGCAACCTCCGCCTCGCCGCGTTTGCGCAGCTCCCGCCCGCGCGCCATCAATGCCTCCCCTTTGGCGACGGCGGCTTCAACTATATTCGTTCATTTCTGCGCATGCAGGTCCGACAGCATGCTGAGCTTGATAAGATGGCCCGCTCGCTGCGTCACGCACGAATCCCATGAATCCCGGAACTCCTCCGCCTGCGGCGAGAGGTTCACACCGAAAATGCTCCAGTAGCAAATGTACGCAAAGACTAAGAGTGCAGAGACTGCACAAGCGAGAACGAGGCGGAGGAGGATTGCGGCCTTGGAGGAGCCGCACAGGCGATATCCTTTGGAAATTAGAGTTGGCGCCATGGGAGACGAGGACAGCAGGGCTGCGTGAAGTGCTCGTGCCATAAACCCAAGGTTTCAATTGGAAGACAGAAGAACACTGGTACAAGAAATCTGTAGCCACAAGCAAAGGTTGATAAGTGAATCTGCTGTAGGGTGGATATGTAGGTTGGTTGCTGTCGCAACGCGGTCGCTGGAAATGCTTTGCGATGCGAATGCCCGCCAGATTTGAAAATACTCCAACCATCAGCTGTTTTGACGGGTCGTTCCTTAGGCCCAGGCCGAACCGTGAAAAGGGTCGGTTGGTCGGCTGATCCGGGGTAAGATAGGGTTGTTTCGAATCTACGTGGCCGCGTGTCAAACTGGTTCTCGTGAACCGATGTGACGTTGGTTCAAAAAATATGGACGTTCTGCGACGCAGTCGTTCACTGTAGTGAGACAGCCAAGCGACCATCCCCCCGAAATCCTCCAACCAGGTTCGACTTCAGTGATTGCTTCCGTCTCCCAGCTGGTCGCCGTTTGTGAACTTCGAGTTGTGTTCGGCTGGAAACCCCACGAAAAACGACTGCGACGTCGTCCACCTAGGCCGTGCGATTTGTTTCGTGGCTGGATTCTGCTGTTCCTGACGATTCCGATTTTGTGCATTTCACACGCGCGGCAAGTTTGACATGCTGTGATACAATGACACGCAATCGTGTCAGGCAAAGACGCCACGCTGGCATTAATTTACTTTCTTGAAGTGTAAAAACTATGTGTTATGAATTCCAAAATGTTCATCGCTCCTCTCAGCCAGTTGAATGGCATTGATGCGAAGTTGACTACAACGTGGTTGATTCTGGGCGCGGTGAGTCTCTACAATAGGTAAGTCTAGTATACCAGTACCTATTAGCGCAAAACAGGCTTCACAGGCCCCAGACCAGAGTGCCAGACCAATCGTTAGGCCTGGCTGGACCAGAGCACGTCTCCAACATGCACCGCTTCAGCCAACGTGATTGGTTCTGCGCACTCCGAATCTGACGAGGCGTGGAAAATGTGCGACAACACCCCCGGTACAGAACACCACCGCGAAGGAATCCAGCATGCGAGGTTTGCGGATTTCGCAAACACAGATCGCTCCAGCCATGAGAACCATACCGTGTTGCAGAACATCCCAAACAAGAGCTCAAGTTCCCCGAACAACCAGGAAACCACGATGCACCGTCAAATATGCATTTGTTTAACTTTAGCACCATTTTTTCACCCATTTGGTTCAATAGGGCGTGTGCACTATTTCACATTTTAAGAAAATCGAACTTTGTGATCGAACTTTACTTATGATTGTTATTCGAACATCCACCATTCGAACTCTGACTTTTACCACGATATTTCTGTAACACCCATCTAGTCGTCGCGCATTAATTTTTCGGTACTTTGTCGCCATCGTCGCACAAATGCTGATTGGGTGAGGCTTTGTGCGGAACTTGATCGCGAGTGTTGTAACGTCGCGTAAGTTGGGGCCCGAGCCGCGTTCGGGAGTGATGTTCGATTGTTGGAGGGAACGCAAAATTCGAACACGTCAAACTCGAAAGTGTAACTAGCCTGAAGTGTCTCCGCGAAATTGATTCACGATATTCACGAATTCTGGTTACCAACAAAGTTCGATCACTTTTGAACTTTCGTGCACACGCCCTTAGCTCCTCTCATTCGAAAACCGTATGAAATCACCGTATGAAAGTTCTCTTTGCTGACCTGCTTGCTCGCTCTCTATCACCGAATTCACGCACCACGTCGATACGAGTCACCACTGCAGTAGTACTCGCCTGGCAAGCATTGCTCCGCCATGCCTCCACGGCGCCAGTCTTGGTTCCCTCCACAATGCCACACGTTCTGGAAAGCCGTCACAGCTAGAAGGCTCAGCTGCGTTGCAGTATCCCGCTCGTCAGTAACCGTTGCAGTTGTATGCTTCAGTCTAGCATGCGGAGCCCTAGCCGCCATAGCATTCTTAGCAATATGCTACTGGTCCGTCTTCGGGCAGAACCTCTCGCCGCAGGCGGAGGAGTTCCGCGACTCGTGGGATTCGTGCGTGACGCAGCGCGTAGGCCATCTGTTCAGACTCAGCATGCTGACCGATCTGCGCGCGCACGAGTGCACGGATCTCGTGAAAGTCGCAATCGCGCAGGGCGAGGAGCTGATGGCGCGCGGGAAGGAGCTGCGCGCGCGCGGAGCGGGTGCCGGGGGTGCGCCGCCGGTTCCCGCGGATGGGTGCGCGGTGAAGTACGACGCGAGCGCGGATCCGTGGGACAGCCATCCGCTGCCTCCCGGCAAGTTCTCCCAGTCAAACTGCCAGCTAGAATGGATGATCTACTCGTCTGAATGCGGCGCGAACATGGTGCGCCTCGCGGATTTTGCGCACATGGCGGGAATAAGCTTCTCCGTGATCGGAAGCCGCCAGCCCTGGACAGGCCAAGGCGGCCGTTTGCGCTCGATCCGCGACTTCCTCGCGGCGCTGCCGCGCGATCGCGTCGTGATCACCACGGACGCCGACGACGTCTTTCTCATGCCGCACCCCAAATGCCGCCCGCAAAACTTCCTCGACGCGTTCTTTGCGCTCAACGCGCCCGTCGTTATCGGCGCGGAGATCTACTGCTGGCCGGATATGGCCAAGCTAGAACCTTTCTACCCGCCCAGGAACAGACACTCCGTGAATCGGTTTCTTAACGCGGGAGCTTATGCGGGGTACGCGTGGGCGCTGGCGGAGATCATCGATCTTATCTACGTGCGCGACTGCATGCAGGACCAGCGTGGGTTCATCCTCGCATTCCTCGCGCAGCAGTACCTCTTCCGCGACATGCCGCGCGCGCCCAACCCCGACCCCGCCGCCGTGCGCGCCGCGTGGGAGTCCCCGAGCGACGTGGCGGAGGCTGTTCTCGCGCAGGCGGAGGCGGCGGAATCGGCGAGCCGAGCGGCGTGGCGGAACAACCGCACGGTGCGGTACGACTCCGCCATGTCGCCGTTCCACCGCCTGCCCGCCAAGCCAAAGCAGCGCGTGATGGACGAAGCGCGACGCGCTGGGCACCGGGACGCAGCGTCAGTAATGGCGGCGCCGTTCATAAAGCTGGACCACTACAGCTCGCTGTTCATGCACCTGGGGGGCATGCCCTGGGAGCATTTCACGATTCTGGGTACAGGGGAGCAGGCGCTGGTGCGACAAGCGGTGTCGAACGGGGAGGCATGCATCCTGCACCAGCAGGGGAATAAGCTGGCGAATCTGCCCATGACGTATATTATCAATGCGACGGGACTGGAGGAGCTGAGGAAGGCGAGGGGATACGTTCACTAGTGTATCAGGACAGAGGATCAGCTGCTGCTGCTAATGCTGCTGTCGCTTAGCCACCTCCTCTGCTGCTGCCGCTGCTGCCGCCGCTGCTGCTGCCTTTGTAGGTATGTCTATCAAGCAGCGCTGCATCCGTTGCCATTCCAGGTGCTGTGCTGTGTGCTGCTGCTCTACTTTCGTTCTCAACTGCTCATGGCTGGCTGGCTGGCTGACTGGCTGGCTGGCTGGCTGACTGGCTGACTGGCTGGCTGGCTGGCTGGCTGACTGGCTGACTGGCTGGCTGGCTGGCTGGCTGGCCGGCCGGCTGGCTGGCTGGCTGGCTGGCTGGCTGGCTGGCTGGCTGGCTGGCTGGCTGGCTGGCTGGCTGGCTGGCTGGCTGGCTGGCTGGCTGGCCGAGAGGCCACACTACGCAGGAGGTGCAACGTTCCATGCCAGGCAATCCTCATCCTGGTCGTATTTTTGAAAGGGCTTGTTTTGCCACACCGGTCTGATTTCACACAAGGCATTCATACATGCTTTGTGAATTATAGCTGAGCAATAATTGGGAGTCCAGAGTTTTGGCCATACGGTGTCTCTTCTGATGGCACTTTCTGTGGTATCTTTACTTTATGCTCCAAACCTGACGGATTTCTTACAAGGACCCATGGCAAATGGAGTTATTGGTGATGGTTATTTTACCAAACACACTCTATATGATTGCACAACTCTGCAAATAATATAGCTTATTATTTCGTCAAAACTGGTGCACTAGACTCACTACCCCTCCTACACCGAAACATTAACCACAGCAGGAGCAGCCTTGTCAACGCGCTTCATGATCCCCGCAATCACCTTCCCGGGCCCGAGCTCATAGCTCTCCGTCAACCCACGCGCCAGCAGCTGCTTGAGCGACCCCTCCCATTGCACGGGCGACGTGATCTGCTGCGCGAGGATGCGCTTGATGACCGCGGGGTCCGAGTGCGGGCGCATGTCCACGTTGGAGACCACTGGGATGCGCGGCGTGTGGAACGTGGTGTTCGCAAGGGCTTCCTCCAGGCGGGGCACGGCCGGGGCCATGAAGCGCGTGTGGAAGGCGCCTGCCACGGCTAGACGCACCTGGGGGGTTGGGAGGTGGGGGAGGGAGGATGGGAGGGGGGTGGGGGTGTAACGGAGGGGAGAAAGGGGCGTGTGAGTAGTGGGCGACGTGATCTGCTGACCAGGGTCCGAGTGCGGGCGCTTGATGACAGCAGGGTCCGAGTGCGGGCGCATGTCCACGTTGGAGACCACTGGGATGCGCGGCGCGTGGAAGGTCGTGTTTGCCAGGGCTTCCTCCAGGCGGGGGACCGCGGGGGCCATGAAGCGCGTGTGGAAGGCGCCTGCTACGGCTAGACGCACCTGGGAGGTGGGGAGGCGGGGGAGGGTGGATGGGACGGGGCGTGGGGGGGGTGGATGGGTTGGGAGAAGAGGGGAACGTGATGGAAGGAAGGTGGGATTGAATGAGAGGAGAGATGGGATAATGGGTATGGGTGGGAAACGGAGATATTGGGAATACGGTGTCCTGGAGAGTGAGGCGTGGTGGAGAGAGAGTGGAAGGACGAGAGAGAGTGGAAGGACAAGAGACCACGACGTGTTAGGGAGGAAGGCTTACTGTCATGCGGGCCTTGAACGACTTGGCCTTGGCCTCCACCGCTTGGCACCCCTCCACACCTCCGGACACAGCATAATTACCCTGCACAATGCAAAAGAAGGGAAAGGTGAGGCAGATGGAGAAACGAAAAGGTAGCCACAAATGAAAAAAGGAGGGTGGGGGAGCGGCACGGCAGGGAAAGGAAAGTAAGAAGGAGATGGGGGGGGGGGTGTGGGGGGAGGTGAAGTGGGGGAGCAGGGGTGGGGAGCATTCTTTCTGCTCGCTCCGCACCTTCCTTGCCATCATTATCCACCTTCCCCAATCAACCAACCTCTACACTTTCTCCACCCATCCCCCCGGCCCCCCCACCCCCCCGCGTCTCGCTCCCCCCAGCCCCCCGCGTCTCTCTCCCCCCACGCCTTCCCCTGTCCGCAGCGCACGCACGTTGCAGAGGAAGTTGGCGATCTGCACGCGCTGGCTCTCCTCCACGTCCGCGTTCGCGGCGTCGCACAGCTCCTGCACCTTGTCCGCGCCCAGCCCGATCACGCTCACCATCGCGCTCGGCGCCGCGTCCGCCGCCGCCTGGTGGAGCACGCGGGCGAGAGGGAGGAGAGGGGTTTGGAAGGAAAGGAAGGGGAAGTGAGTCGAGAAGTGGCAGTGCAAAGAGATAAGGCGAAAGAGATGAGGGTGGAGAGGGGACGAAAGAGGAGGAAGGGAGGGGGAAGAGGGGGAAGGGAGCAGAGGGGAGGGAGGGGAGGAGAGGCGGAGGGGGAGCGAGAAGCGTAAAGGGCAGAAAGGTAAACGTGGAAAAGAGTATGGTGGGAGATAGGTGGGAAACCCGCGCTAAACCCCCTCCGCCCTCCACGCATACTACGTTGCCTCTCCCCCTCCCCCTCACACACACACAAAGAGCTCCCTCCCGCCCTCGCTCCCACTTCTCGCGGCCCCATTCGCTCATACGCCTCACCTCCCCCCTCATCGCCGCCCTCATATACCTGCATGGCCTGGCCGCGCAGCTGCACGAGGCGCAGCCCGTCCTCGAAGCTGAACGCGTCGGCGAACGCGAGCGCCGTGTACTCGCCCAGGCTCAGCCCCGCCGCCACGTCGATGCTCGCCAGCTTCGCCGCGCCGCCCTCCTGTGCGCGCAGCGCCTCGACGGCCGCCAGCGACGCAACGTAGATGGCCGGCTGGCTGACGGCCGTGGAGTCGAGCTTCTCCTTGGGCCCGTTCACGCACACGTCGAGCAGATCGTAGCTGCGCGCGGGAGCGCGGGGGGGCGGAAGACAAGTGGGGGCGGAGAGGTGGGGGGAGGGGGGGGGGTGTGGGGGGGACGGGGCGGAAGGGGAGGAGACGGGGGATGAACGAAGAACACGCGGGGAAACGAGAGAGTGACAGATAGAGGGGGGAGGAAGGATAGCGCGTGCGGGTGAAACCGGGATCAAGGACGTCACTGGCGTGCAAGAAAACAATTATAACGCTCAAACGAAACGATCATTACCAGCCGCAGAGTCAGAGCACCAGTGTCAGACAAGCCAGAGCAGAACCAACCAACCAGGAGTCCATTCCCCCCTTCCATCGTGACTAGCAATATTTCCATTTCGCCCCCCCTCCCCACCCATTCCCCTTTCCCCCACCACCGTATACCCGACTCCCCCCTCCCCTCCCCCCTCCCCCCTCCAGCCCCCCTCCCCCTTCCCCCACCCGCGGGAAAAGGTCGTTTCCGCACACACCACGCGCGCAACTCACCCGAGGATCTCGCTGGCCTTGGCGAACAGCGCCGCCGCGGCCGGCACGGCGGCGGCTTCCGCGCCCATGCCGACGCTCTGCGCGCCCTGGCCGGGGAAGAGCGCGGCGACCGTGACCTTGTAGTCGCCGAACGCATCGTCCGACACCGTCGCCGCCTCCGCGCGGCACTGTAGGTGGCGCTGCGGCTGGCGCTGCGACCGACGTGCGACTGACGAGAGGCGCTGCGACGCGCTGATGACGGAGGAGCGTCGGGGGATGAGAGGGGTACCGCAAGAGGGAGGTACGGGCGAGGGGGGAAGTCGGAAGAAGGGCAGATGTGGACAGGAGGGGGCGAGATGTGGCGCCGTGAGCATGGGGGAGTTATCAAATCAACCCAGATGTTAGATTAGGAGTTGAGAACATGCGAGGACATGAGGTGTATTTAGAGTACAACCACTAGTGTGACGCTGACTGGCGTTCATTCCAGGTCGCGTGGGAGATGGAACATGAATTCGTGAGGCATCTGTACAGCTCCTTAATACGACATGGCGTCGTGCGACATGGCGTCGTGCGACATGGCGTCGTGCGACATGGCTTCGTGCGACATGGCGTCGTGCGACATGGCGTCGTGCGACATGGCTTCGTGCGACATGGCGTCGTGCGACATGGCGTCGGGCGGAACATTGTAGGGCAGATAATTATACGAGTGTCCTCAGCTCTCATAGCATGAAACCCACTTGCGACGCACTTACAGTGTCGACTCGCCGTTACCACACAGAACTGACAAGCCCTTGCGGAAAGGGAGGAGGAGGGTGAGGAAAGAGGAGTCAGGAGGAGGGAAGGAGGAAGAGGAGGAGGTGAAGATGGGATAGGTGAGAAGGAGGGGACGGATAGGGAGAGGAGGAGAAGGTGGGAGTGAAGGAGGGAGGAGAGGAGGAGGGGAGGGCAAGGCAGCTCTGCGTGGCACGTGCGAGAAGACGGCTGGCGTCATTCAGGCGATTGGTTCACATCACTGGACACTGCCATGGTTGGCGATTGGTTCCGCCATATAGTTTAGAACCTCCTAGATTTGCACATGCAGGCATGCATCAGGCGAGTGAAGGTGATCCAGCGAACGGGCCGGCAAGATGCCAAGCGGACTTGAAGATAACTCCGACACTGGGAGGAAGCGACAACAGCGGGAGACCCTGCGACAACAACGGATGCCCAGGGGAATTGACGACGACCCAGTAAAGAATCCACTAATCACCTGCCGATGGAGGGAGCGGCTCTAAACGCGAGCTGGCGTGTCGAAAGCGGCCGGATGCCGGCGTTGCTGACGGCGCCTGTGAGGGCCGCAGAAACGCGGGATGTGACGGCAGCCATGATTTGGATGGATCAGGAAAGCTTGTAAACAAAAGCTGTCTCTCCCTGCAACCCGAGGATATGGCAGCCTTCCGTGGAATGGGAAAATAGATAGGAAGCTGGGACAGAGAAAAGGGAATGTCGCTGGATAAAAGCAGCTGCAGCGATGGGTTGAACGGAGGCGCCATGGCGGAGGTTTCCAGATCAGGAATGGGAGGTCAGCACAGGATGAAAACCAAAATCCCGAATTCCTGAGGAAGGGCAGTGATTGAGGGAATTGAGCGACAGGAGTGGTGGTGATGGATTTTGACGATTGGATTGCCGCGTGGATCTGACACGTGTATGATGAATGTTGATGTGCAAAGGTCACCAAACGTACGTACACGTCAAAATGTCGTATGACCTGCGAAAGCGTCTGCAATCAACGGTATTGATAGGGTGATTGAGGGTTGAGACTGTCCAGCTGTTCGACAATTAACACAGATGGCAGAAAAGACTTGCCACCACACACATACCAGCTTATTGTTTCGCTTGATGCTGCGTGCACTTCAGCCGTTACATCCACCGTGCTTAATTCGTATATCTCAATTTTTTTTGCCAAAATACAGTATTTTTAGTTTCATACTTTCTAGCATGTCTATGGTACTACGGTACAAATGTTTTTATGCTTAAAGTATACATACTATATAAGGGTATATTGAATATCAGATAATAATGAATATGTGAAAGGGAGACTTGTTATGAGTTGTCAAACAGAGTTGCGCGGAATAACGAATAACGAGGCTGTGACTCAATGGATTCACGATACAATGAAAGACATGCGATTATATAGCGAGGCAACCTAACTAGGCGGGAACCTCGGGAACACGAGGTTGAGTGCAGGTTGGGCAAAGGAAAACCGAAGGCGACGCGAGGTTGCTTCGGCAGCAAGCAAAGCGGCCGAACGTGCACTTCCGAAAGTTGGGGTTGTACGCGGTTGAGTAAACCCCAGTAAGGAAAAAGGGTTTTTCCTTACACTACCCCCCCCCTTAAGAAAGGTGGTCAACATCCACAGCTCGCTTGCGGGCGAGGTAATCACCAAGAAGCGGGGAAGCTTCAAGCGAGGCGGATGGCACCCATGTGTCGTCCTCACTGGTGCGGTCAGTCCAACGGATAAGAAAGTCCACGTGGCGTCCCGAAGCGTCGAGCCGAACACGATGCGCCAAAATCTTGGACGGGTCGAGTGTCGGTTCCGGGACAGGTCGAGCTGTCGGGACGGCGTTCTGGCGCGCGATGTCTGTTGTGGCAGGCACGAACTTGCGTAATAAGCTGACGTGGAAGGCGTCGTGAATACGCCAGTCGTCGGGTAGTAGCAGCTTCGCGGTGACAGGTGTCACCATCTTGAGGATCCTGAAAGGCCCACAGAATCGTGGCCGTAACTTCGATGGGCCGGGCAGGTGCAGGTTCTTCGTGTCCAGTAGTACTAGTTGCCCAGCTGCCAAGACGAGTTCCCGTCGTAAAAGGTCGGTGTATTTGCGGGAAGTGGTATTCGCCTTGCGAATTGCGTCCGCAGCCTTCTCGCGAATTTCTTGGAGTTCTGTCACAAATGTTTGTGACCTCGGGACCGGGTTGTCAAGTGTAGTCGTTGTAGGTACCACCGGGTCCATCCCGTAATTCAAGAAGAACGGGGAGTGATTAGTCGTGCTGGACGGAGCGTTGTTGAACGCGAATTCCAGCATGGCGAGCGAATGTTCCCAGCGAGCGGGGTCGGGGCAGTTTGTCCTGATCAGCTGCTCCATCGTCTGATTGGTCCGCTCGGTCTGGCCGTCGGTTTGCGGGTGGTATGCCGACGAGAACTGTAGCTTCGTTCCGTACTGCGCCCACGTCTCCTTCCAAAATTTCGATGTGAACTTTGGGTCCCGGTCGCTGATGATCGCCGATGGGATGCCGTGTAGTCGCACAACGGTGGAGATGAAGAGGCGTGCAGTTTCTTCGGCGGTGATTGTCGTGCGACAAGGTGCGAAATGCGCCATTTTTGTGAGGCGATCGACGACGACGAGTACAGCGTCGTTGCCGGACGGCCCAGCTGGCAGCCCCGTGACAAAGTCCATCGTCACCTGTTGCCATGGTCGTTCGGGTGGCTCGAGAGGTTGCAGCTGTCAGAATATTATGCTCTAGCCTGTAGTGGGGTGCTCTATAGCGAGTACAACCCTTCTAGGGTTTGCTATTTGTATCCCCATTCTTACTAGTGCAACTCCTCTTTGCCTAAACTCTCTTGCCTAGCTAGGACTCTCCTAGCTATGGCTCCTAACTATCTTTACTATCTTGACATGCTATCAGAGCAGGTCGATCCCTTTGGATCGATCCTGTGGGTGGGCTCACCACCTCGTTGCTTCCGCTGCAACTTCCGCTGCTACTCTATGTGCCGCACGCCCCGTGGCGTGCGGCAGTTTTTTCTTCCCGCCGTGCGCCCCGAGGCGCGCGGCGGTTTTCTGCCCGCCGTGCGCCCCGTGGCGCGCGGCGGTTCTCTGCCCGCTGTGCGCCCCGAGGCGCGCGGCGGGCTTCTGCCCCGTCACTCGACGCGTCGCCCCCGGGAGGCGTTGCGACGGGCGACGGGGACCCGCGCGTCGCCCCCCGTCGCCCGTCGTGGCCTGCGCGCGGCCCGTACAGCCGGCGTGCGGCCCGTACGGGCTGCGCCAGGCCCGCGCGCGGCCCGTACGGGAAGCGCCAGGCCCGTGGGCGGCCCGTTCCTCGCTGCCCCTGCCCTCCCCACTGTCCCCCGTGCTTCTACTGGCGCCCCACCCCTCCTACAGCCCGTTCTCCTGAATTAGGGTTTGGGGGTGAGGGGTATGGGGGTGAAGCCACTGAGTGCCGTTCCCTGTTCCTCCTCCTCCTCCGTCTCCCTGTGCTGCAGCTGCCGCTGAGGGGGGGTGGACTTGTTGGAGCCGTTGGAGTGGTACTAAGGGGGGGTGAAGGGGGAGTGGAGCTAGCGGTGTAGCAGCGGGTGTGTGTCAGGGGGAGTGGGATAGTTTGGGGAGGTTGAAGGGGGTGGCCGCCGTGAAGCCAGCAGCTCCAGTCGCCCGTGAGACCGTTGCGCCAGTCGCCCGTGAGCCCGTTGCGCCAGTCGCCCGTGAGCCCGTTGCTCCAGTCGCCCGTGAGTCCGTTGCTCGTCTGCCGCTACTTTCAGCCGCGGAGCCAGTTACTCCAGTAGCCCGTGTGCCAGTTGCTCCAGTTGCCAGTGTGCCAGTTGCTCCAGTTGCCCGTGTGCCAGTTGCTCCAGTTGCGCCGTGTGCCAGCAGCTTCAGCTGCCGCCCACTACCTCCTCTCCTCTCATAGTCTCTTTCCTCCTCCTCACTTGCCCGTTGTGACTACCACTAGCTTTGCTCATAATTGTGAACTTTAAACTATTGCTTCTTGAACTTGTGCTCAGAATGTGTGGTGACATTGTGATCCACCCTGAGCTTGTACTGCTTTGCTTGCTCTGCTGATTACACCCCACTTTGGCTATGGGGGTGTGTCAGAATATTATGCTCTAGCCTGTAGTGGGGTGCTCTATAGCGAGTACAACCCTTCTAGGGTTTGCTATTTGTATCCCCATTCTTACTAGTGCAACTCCTCTTTGCCTAAACTCTCTTGCCTAGCTAGGACT
This sequence comes from Closterium sp. Yama58-4, assembly GCA_947470075.1. Lineage (NCBI taxonomy): Eukaryota > Viridiplantae > Streptophyta > Zygnematophyceae > Desmidiales > Closteriaceae > Closterium > Closterium sp. Yama58-4. The sequence continues at coordinate 741,965 of CANIUD010000172.1, forward strand.
CTCCTAGCTATGGCTCCTAAGACTACCGCTTATCTCAACAGCAGCAACCTAGCTGGCCGCTGACGTGTCGATTTCATGGCTTGGCACACCCTGCATGAGGACACATATCGCTGCACGTCGTTAGCAGAATCAGGCCAATAATACTGACGGTGCAACAACTTCTGGGTTTTATCAACCCCGAAATGTCCGGAGAGGTTGGAATCATGGACCTCCTGAATAAGGAGTTCGCGCAGCAGCCGGTAAGCGGGAACCCAAATCCGGTCAGTTCCGGCCTTTAGGTAATAATTCCCTTTCTGCGTCGTCGCCTGCTGGTGATTTCCAGTCGTGAAGAACGGGTCCGTAGTGTAGCCGTGGGTGAATAGTCCCGAAAGGAGCGGGTTCGAATGGGTGATCAGCACAGCAGCGGATTGGACTGTCGGTCGGGTCAGGGCGTCGGCAATATTGTTCGCGCCCTTCTTGTAGGTGATCCTGTAGTGGAAGTGTGACTCCATGTAATCGAGCCACCGGATTTGTCGTGGGTTGAGGTTGGGTTGCGCTCGAAGGTACTGTAGGGATTTATGATCGGTGCGAACAGTGACGTCGGCGCCAGTCAGGTAGCATCTCCACAGTTTAAACGCGTGAATGATGGCGAGCATCTCCTTGTCGTGAATCGGGTAGTTGCGCTCGGCTGCCTGCAACTTGCGTGACTCGTAGGCGATCGGTTGTAAGCCGTTGCCAAAATCCTGGAGCAGCACTGCGCCGATGGCGAAATCTGAAGCGTCGGTGACGACTTCGAACGGCTTGGATGGGTCGGCGATGCGAAGAACCGGAGGGGACACCAGCAACTGCTTCAACTCCTGAAAAGCCGCCTCAGCCTCTTCCCCCCACACGAAATATTTATCCTTGTGCAGCAGGTCGGTCAGCGGGCCGGTTATCCCCGCCATATTCGGGATAAACCGCCGGACATAATTCACAAACCCCAGAAAACTCTGAAGTTCTGTGACATTAGTCGGGGCCTTCCATTCCTGGATGGTCTTGATTTTCTTCGGGTCGATTTTGATGCCGTCGCGTGAGATGACGTGCCCCAAAAACTCCAACTCTTGCTTAAAGAACTCGCACTTAGAGCCTTTGGTGATGAGCCGGTTCTCCTGTAGCCGCTTAAACACTGCGTCGAGGTCGCGGAGGTGCTGCTCGCGTGTCCTGCTAAAAATCAGAATATCGTCCAAGTAGACGATAACACACTTGTCCAGCAGGTCGCGAAATACCCTGTTCATGGTGCGTTGAAATGTTGATGGCGCGTTCGTGAGGCCGAAAGGCATCACTGTGAACTCGTAACTGCCGTAGCGGGTTCGGAAGGCGGTCTTGTGACAATCGTCAGCGAATACTCTGATTTGGTGGTAACCGCCGCGTAGGTCAATCTTTGAGAAGTAGCGAGCGCCGCGAAGTTGGTCGAGGAGGTCGTCGGTGCGTGGGATGGGATAGCGAGACTTGATGGTAACCCGGTTGAGCGCGCGATAGTCGATGCACATGCGAATGCCGCCGTCCTTCTTCGGTGTGAACAGGATCGGTGCGGCGAAGGGCGAAGTACTGGGTCGGATGAAGCCCTTCTCCAACAGTGACTCAAGTTGACTTCGAAGCTCCGCGAGTTCGGGCTGAGTCAACCGCCACTGTGTACGAACAGTCGGATGCGCGCCAGGTTCCAGCTGGATTTTGTGGTCTTCGGGTCTCTCGGGTGGCAGGCCAGGTGGCAAATCGTCGGGGAAGATGTCGGGGTACTGTCGAATCAGCTCCGCTAAATCCGGTGGTACAGCTGCGCACAGCTTCTCGATGTCGTTTCCGTCAGTGTCGGCTGCCAACTCGCGCAAGCATACGGCGAACAGTTGCGCACCCCTGTTGACGTGGCGTGTAATCGTGATGGCTTTGACGCATGTAGACTCGATGCAGTCCGGAGTCCACGCGGGCAGAGTAATCAGCTTCCCGTCCTTGCTGATGCTGCACGATCCCGTCGTCCAATCGATTACCGGGTTGTGCCGTCGCAGCCAATCGCGTCCCAGGAGCACGTCGCATCCGTCCAACGTCGTCGCGAGAAACTTCATGCTGAAGCCGAAATCGTCGCCGCACTCAATCCGCACCGTCCGTGTTTCTTCCAAAATCGCCAGAGGCGTCCCATCCACGAGGCGGGCGTCAATTTCGGGCAGACACCTGTCCAGCTGCAACTTGCATTTTTTTGCTGTCGCCAGATTGAAGAGGCTATGGCTAGCCCCGCCATCGACGAACATTTTAATTTTTTTCTTAACAACCGTGCCAACAACCAGCACAGGGTGATCCACATGTTCACCCCCGTTATTCGTCCGAGTGCGATCGATTGCATGAATCGGAACCACGACTCGGTGGGGATGGTGGGGTTCGGGCGACAGAGCGCAGTCAGTAAGGGGCCCGTCTGTTACTGACTCTTCCCATTTCCCGGCTCCTTCCCGTCGTTCTTCTTTCCCTGCGTCCTGTCGGGGCAGTCTTTATACATGTGGCCCGGCTTCCCGCACTTAAAACACAACCCTGTAAAAGGGCGGTCTGGCGCATGGACTCCGTTAATCGTGGCCCGCTGGGTCTGTCCACGAAATCGGTTTCCCTCCCGAGAACTCGATCTCGCCCACTGCATCAGCGCGTCTGTGCTCTCGGCCAATCGGACGGCTTCGTTGAAGTAGGTAGAGGATCCTAGGCTTAGGAGAAACCCTAGCCTAGGAGAATGTCGAGAGGAACGAAGGTGAGTTGGCCAAAAGGGGATGTTCACTATAGTGTGAGCAATACAAATAGGCAGGAATCAAGAAAGGTGCACCACCAAACAGAAAGTGATATGACTACAGTATTCTACACTACAGGCAGTTATAGAACAATATATAAAACTAAATATTATTCTGACACGCCCCCATAAGTGCCTGTAGGGAAGAATATGCAATCAACGCCCCCATAATGGGGTACACCAGACAGAGTGCAGCGGAAGAAACAGTGGCAGGCAAAAGCAGTGATAGCCGGTGCAGAAGTGGCAGATCCAGTTGTACCAAACCCTCCGCCAAGGCAGAAACAAAAGCAGGTGTAGGAGCGGCAGGTCGCCTGAGGAGCAGGCTCTGTGGCTGCAACGTGCAGCAGGACAGCAGCGGCTCGACGGCAGCACCTGCAGGCCCCAACAGCAGGCAACAGAAGCAAAGGCAGCAAAGGAAGGTGGCGGCAGGGGCGGCAGCTGGAGGTGCCACATCAGCAGCGAGCGACAGCAGCAGATGACCGGCTGACTTCCGTCGCCCCCTCACTCTCCCCCCCACAGCGGCACGTGCGGCAGTGAGAGAGAGAGGAGGGGCGGCAGCTTCTTGCTCACACCCGCCACCCCAAACCCTCCCCCCCCCCCCACTGCTGCACGCGCAGCAGGGAGAGAGAAGGGACGGCGTGTGGCAGGTTAGCGGTGTGGCGCAGCAGCGAACAGAGAGGCGTCAACCACCCTCGCGCCTCCCCCCCCCCCTCCCCCCCCCCACGACGAGAGTCGCGGAAGGGAGGGGAGGCGGCGTACGCTGCTGCTGGCGCTGGCGCTCGCAGAAGGCGCTGGTGCCGGTGCTGGCGGCCGTGTTGCGTAGGCGCTGGCGCTGGCGCACGCGCTGGCGCAGGTAGCTGGCGCACGCGCTGGCGCTTGCGCAGGTCGCTGGCGCACGCGCGGGCGCTGGCAGCTGGCGCACGGGCTGGCGCAGGTCGCCGGCGCACGCGCTGGTACCTTCGCACGCGCGGGCGCTGGTTGCTAGCGCACGCGCGGGCGCAGGTTGCTGGCGCACGCGCTGGCGCAGGCGCCGGCGCTTCGGGTCGCAGCAAGTCCGAAATCCGAAATTTTGCCAGTGAGAGCGCGGCGAGGCAAGCGTGGCGCAACGAACCAGCGAGGCGCTCGCCATAAGAGTGACAAAAAAAAAAAAAAATCTTAGGCCCGAGGATCTAGTAGCTCTGATAACATGTTGAAGTAGGTAGAGGATCCTAGGCTTAGGAGAAACCCTAGCCTAGGAGAATGTCGAGAGGAACGAAGGTGAGTTGGCCAAAAGGGGATGTTCACTATAGTGTGAGCAATACAAATAGGCAGGAATCAAGAAAGGTGCACCACCAAACAGAAAGTGATATGACTACAGTATTCTACACTACAGGCAGTTATGCAACAATATATAAAACTAAATATTATTCTGACAACGGCTTCGTTGAATGTTGCTGGACGGCTGCGGCGCACCTCGTACTGTATCTCATACTTCAAGCCGCTGATGTATTTATCCAACCGTTCAGCTTCCGCCATGTCGTCCACTTGATCCGCGAGCGCCATAAACGACGCTGTGTAGTCTTGAACAGAAGCCAACTGTGACCAGGTACGCAGCTTCATGCGAGCGTGTTCCGAGGCGGATACATGCTCGAAACGCTCTCGTAAGGCTGCGCCCCACTGCTTCCACGTGCGAATTGTGGCCACACCGAATATTGATGATGCCCTCCCAATAGCAGAGTCCGAAGTCCCGTCTGCCGCATGTGTCACACCTGTCGGGGTCCCCGTGTCCAAGGTTCGTCGCCACCACTCAAGCGCCGGGCCTCGCAGAAGCGATACCGCGTAATTAATACGCGTGGCGTCGTCGTTGACATTCGCTGCAGTGAAGAACACCTCCACGCCGAACAACCACCCCTTAACAGTAGTGTTCTTGTCGGTAGGGTTGAACGGGGGCGGGCTCGTAGGCTTTATCTTGATTGTTGTCACTGCAACTGTTGTCGCTGCCGCCGCTCGCTGCCTATCTTCTTCTTCGAAGCCGCGTGTGAGCTCGTCCAACGGATTGCCGCTCACCGCTTGACCAGTGCTCTCGCCTTCTTCAGCGGGCGACTCCTGGCGCGCTTCACCTCGCGCCTGGCGTAGCTCGTTGTTTTCTTCACGTAGTCTCTCCACCTCTGTCGTTAACGCCTTCATGCCTGCCGACATCTCCGCCACTTGCTGCATCAACGCGTCAAATGCCGCCTGATCCATGAGTCGCAAGCTACGTCTAGTAGGCAAGTGGGTATCCGTGACTATCCGGCAACAGTGCAAGCGCAAAAGCTATCGGGGTCGGGCAAGTTTAATTTAATAAACTTTGCAACCAACCGCTTTGCAGCCCACCGTACCAATCACACCCGTGCCTCTAAACTACCCTGGAAAAGCGGGGTGAACTAGGAAAGTAGCTCTGATACCAGGTGTTATGAGTTGTCAAACAGAGTTGCGCGGAATAACGAATAACGAGGCTGTGACTCAATGGATTGTTAGAATAGTAGCTAGAGAGAGCCTTAGGGTTTGGTGGGAGAGAGTGTTGGCCAAACAAAGGAGGGGGTCTCACTATGGAATTGTGGGTACAAGTAGGAGACAAAGGAGGTGAACCACCAACACAAAGAGTTTATAACTACACTAAAGCTACAGCTACAGGCAGGTACATAAATATATATAAATATATATTCTAACACTCCCCCATAACTGCCTGCAGCAGGAGCTTGTGCAGCAACAACTCCTGGATGGGTACACCACGAACAGAGAAAGCAGCAACAGGAGGCAAGTGCAATGACAACCAGTGCAGTGGTGGCAGAGACAGCTGCAGCAAGCCCTGAGGCAAGAAAGAGAGAACGAAGACGATGTGCTGTGGCGCGCTTAGTTTGCAGCTCAACAGCAAAGAAGACGAACGAAGACGATGTGCTGTGGCGCGCTTAGTTTGCAGCTCAACAGCAAAGAAGACGAACGAAGAGAGAGAAGCGTCAGGGGCTGCAGAAGTAGGTGCCACATAGCAGTGGACGGCAGCTGCAGATGCGTGGCTACTGGTTCCACCACTCTCTCTTACCCTCCCTTAGCATCTCTCCCCCCCCCCCCTCTCCCCGACAGCAACAAGTGCTGAGAGAGTAAGAGGGAAGGAGAGTGGGGGAGGGACGAGCTACTGGTGGTTCACACCCTCCGCCCCCAGAACTCCCGTCCCCCCACACTCTTCTCCTCCCTCCCTCCCCCCTGAACCTGTCTCCTCCCCCCCCCCCCCCCTACAGCAACACTTGCTGCAGGGAAAGAGGAAGAGGGAAGGGGGGGGAACGGGCGTGAGAAGCGGCCGGCGCAGGCGTCCGCGCTGGCGCTGGCGATTGAGACGGCGTCGGGCGCAGGCGTCCGCGCTGGCGCTAGTCGCTGGCGCCTGCGCCGACGCTCGTCGCTGGCGACGGGGGGGCGGGGGTCAGCAGACGACGGGAGGCGCGACGAGGGGCGCGACGGGCAGGGCGCCACGGACGGGACGGAACGGGCAGGGCGGAACGCACTCGGACGGGCAGGGTGAAACTTGCGCCACGCGCAGTTCGCAACAGGCGCAAACGGGCGGACGAAAAAAAAAAGGAAGCGCATTTCGCGCTAGGACGGGCGGGCCCATGTTCCGTGAAGAAAAAATAGGTCCTTAGACCGTTTTACAGCTCTGTACCATGTTAGAATAGTAGCTAGAGAGAGCCTTAGGGTTTGGTGGGAGAGAGTGTTGGCCAAACAAAGGAGGGGGTCTCACTATGGAATTGTGGGTACAAGTAGGAGACAAAGGAGGTGAACCACCAACACAAAGAGTTTATAACTACACTAAAGCTACAGCTACAGGCAGGTACATAAATATATATAAATATATATTCTAACATGGATTCACGATACAATGAAAGACATGCGATTATATAGCGAGGCAACCTAACTAGGCGGGAACCTCGGGAACACGAGGTTGAGTGCAGGTTGGGCAAAGGAAAACCGAAGGCGACGCGAGGTTGCTTCGGCAGCAAGCAAAGCGGCCGAACGTGCACTTCCGAAAGTTGGGGTTGTACGCGGTTGAGTAAACCCCAGTAAGGAAAAAGGGTTTTTCCTTACAAGACTGGTGCTTCACAATTCAGTGGATCGGTCGAGTAGAATAAATGTGTACAGAAATGTTATCTCACGTTTTGAACTACCCCAGCTGGAGCCGCGGAACAGCCACCTTGGAGTTTGGGAGTGTGGCAAAATTATGAGCCGTTCATGGTCATCCCTTGGTTTCTCCTCACATCCGCGAAGGGAGGAGAGCCCAGCCAATTCAGGAATTCAAGGCACCTTGAGATTGTCCGTTGTCCACAGGCCCTGGCGAAGAGAACAGGCGAGCGAGAGAGCATCAATGCAGGTCCTGTTCCAGCTTGTGCAGCGAAGAAAACCACCTGAATTTGCCTGATACGGATTCTCGGAATATGTCTGTTGGAAGAGTACGTTGGAGTGCTACCAGTCACCAGCAAATGCACTGCTTCAAGCAGCCTTTGCTGTATCAGAAACCCACCAATTCTAGCGTCTGTAGTAAGAAGTTAACTTGTGATCACTAGAGTGTAGGACAACACTACATTAAGAAGCTATCTTGGGGCATAGCTGAGTAACGCTCGTGCTCGCGATGGCGTCTCTTCATTTCGTGGTAGATTCAACCCTCGACGGCAGGTCGCTGACGATCGTCAAAGAAGTGAGACTTGGCCTGAATTAGGTGGCGTTCATATTCAGGTTATAAGGGAAACCTCAGAGAGAATAATACCGCGCGGCATTTCGTTGGGGGCCTTACTTGACTTCGTTCTACGTTTTCAGGCTCTTCAGCGTTTCGGACACTTGATTGCTATCGGCCAGCCTCATCGGTGGAACTACGCTGGAAACGCCACTCCGAGCGTATCAGTCCACCACAACCGATGGGTTCCTGAGGCCAGCCACTTTGAGGTAGATGTTTTCGAAAAAATGTCTTACATCAATCTTATGTTCACCTCCTCTCGTTCTTAAACAGTTTCACCTTCAATGTTAGTTCTTCATTGAGTATAACACCCGTCTCTCTGCTTCTCGCAGCTTGTCCAGGTGTATCCCCCAGCCGAGAAACCCAACCAAACGTTCAGCTTGAGGGAGTTCAACCATGCGCTCTCAGCCGCAAACCTTGCTCAGTCCGCAACCTCGTTGGCACAGAGGCTACAACGAAGCCTCAGCGTCTCGCCGCATAACTCTGGCGGCTCTGATGCGGCTCCCTTGAACCCGTTTCTTATGGAAGCGGGAGGAGTAGCTGGTGGTTCTGAACAGCTTCTCAGTGGAGGAGTTGGCAGTCAGAGTAAGCAATGATGGTCGTTATTCTAGTAAGTGATCAGCCACATTTTTTCGTTTCCCTCTTCGTCTCTTAACCATGGATGCTTTCCTACCCTGTGATTTTCCAGTGGCTTTTCTCGCATCCTTGCTGCGAATGACGACCCAGTCGAATGCTCGGGGAAGCTTGGTTGAAGAAGCTGACAATGGAGAGCCAGTACCGCAGATTGCTGCATCCAAGCTGCTGGATGGAGCAAGCTGCAAAGTCATTTTCGTCTGTGGGTCAATACTGCAGGACCCCTCTGATGAGAGCTTCCACTCAGCCGTGATGGTGTGTGTGTGTATGTGTGGGGGGGGGGGTGGGAGGGGAGGGGGGAGAAAGGGGGAGAGGGGGGGGAGGGGGGTGAGAGATGAAGGTTGTGACACTTCACGTTCTTGCACGTGTCTGGACTGTTAGAGCTATCTGCTCTTGTCTGATTCCATGCAAGAAAGTTCACTCCGAGTTCGCTCTGCAGGAAGCTGCCACTCGATGTGTCTCTGTTGACTTCCTTGTGGTCCAGCCTGCTGCGGGCAACAAGGGGGCAAACCACCACAGGATGCGATTGGTCTGGTATTCCGAATAATTGCATATTTCGTACTCAACGTATACCGTGATCCCAAGATGGTGACACGGTGGACGAATCAGGAATTAACAGACAACTGTTTGCAGGGTGTTCAGTCGATGTTGGGTCTCCTCCAACCAGCTATTCATCAAGGCTGGAGGAGCTGGAGGACGCTGTGTCCGGCTATGAGAACTGCTCCCTGCACTGCATGCCATGCGGTACGCTGTTCCGCCATTTGTTCTAATCTGTAACCTTCCCTACCTCCGCAAAAAAATCTCAATTTTCAGTCCCCTACTTGTCTCGGTTTCAATGTAGCATGGACGCGCTCACCCACTCAAGAGACAGGCTCCTGCAACACATCGTTTTGCTGAGCTGCAGCCGCAGATGAGATTGGGCACACTCCCTGCTTTAAAAACGTTTCAACCTTGTGGATTTGTCCCATAACCCTTGCAGATCCCGTGCAGCTGGATGCTCACACAAAGCGCTGGCTGCAGCACCTGCACTCATGTGGCGCAGACACCACCATTGACTTCGCCCTTCAGTTCGGAACGTCGAAGGCAAAAAGCAAGAGGACTCAGGGAGACAACACCAGTGCAGGGGCAGGGAGGTCAGCGGCTCCGCTCAGCATAACCTGCTCTGCACATCCAACGGTGCTGCAACTGCATGACACCATTCAGCCGTGCCTGGTATGCTGCAGTGCGTGCAGCGCATGCTGTGCGATGTGCGAAATGCCCACATGCCACTTGAGTTCCCTCATCACTTCACCTTCTTGATAGATGCGAAAAATACAGCAAGATAGACAGAACGCTCCTCCAATAATTTGCAAGCACGCGCAGACTTATGTGTTTCCATGCTTCCTACTGCCATAACCTTCACCCTCAACCTTTCTCCCGTTCCCTGCCAGACCTGCCGCTGTCACGGGGTGCCTCTGCCATTCCCTTCCACCTTACCCAACCCCTCGAACAGCAGACCCAGCCCCCCCTCAGCTCGCCCCTCTAACCCTTCCCTGCCTCTTGCCAAGCCCCCAAGCCTGCGCTGCCCTGTCACGGGGCAAAGGCTTGACGCCAGTGACGTCACCAGCAACACTGTGCTGCTGGGAGCCCCAGGCACTGGAGGGAGACGGGCCAGTGGTGGCGGTGGTTCATGGGACGGGGATCCTGGGGTTGACGCTAGCAGAATGTCAAGGGAGAGCGGTGGAGGGGAGGAGGAGGTTTGGAGGAGGGGGTCCAGGGGGAGGTCGAGGGGCGGGAGGGTGGGGAGGGATAAAATGGGTGACGCGAGTGGAGGGAGGGGAACGTTGCTGCACTTGCCGTCGTTTAAGGCGGCTATGGAGGCTCCTCGGCTGCATGGAGGGGGCACCCCTGCTGTGCCTCTGACTGTTGTCAAGCGGGTGCCGCTGTCGTCAGTCAGCGAAGGTAGTGCAGGCAAGAAATCAGTTCACTCAATTCGGGAAGACGCAGTCACAATTCATGTTGCAGACGCACTATGAATGTGCTGTGCTTGTGCTGATTCAGTATTTGCTGGAGTAACCATAGATGAGAGATGAAGTATTTGCTGATTTGTGCTCAGGTGTGTGTGTGCTTATGTGCAATTTTGTGCATGCATGCGTGTGTGTGTGCGTGTGTATGTACGCACGCTCGTGTGTGTGTATGTGCGTGTGTCTCTCTTATCTGTGTGTGTATGTGCGTGTCTCTCTTATCTGTGTGTGTATGTGCGTGTGTATCTCTTATCTGTGTGTGTTTGTGTGTGTGGATGCACGTGTGTGTGCAGGTCTCATATTTGGTCTGCCGCACGTCCTCATGCCATCACAGAATCTCGAGCTTGACTTCTCCAACAGCACAGAGCTCTCCGAGATGGAGAGAAACGAGCACGGTAAGAATGGATCACGCAAAACATTTCACTCCCAACTTTTCCTCTGCCTCTTCATCTTCCTTTACACATAATTGTTATGTCCCCCCCCCTTCTCTCATTCCCTCAACCCCTCTATTCCGTCCTATGATGGAACTTGCCCTGTCCCTGGTGTTGCAGCCTTCGCTGCGCTGTGCCGCTCGCTGAACCAGCAGGACAACGGGCTGTTGTGCTCAAGCCTCGTCGATGCAGACACGCGCATGGACGTCTCCTTCCCCTGTTACTACCTCCTGCTGCCCACTGAAGCTGGATCTCTCCTCCTGCGGGTAAGTCCAGTCAACTATGCTTCCCTTTTTCAAAGCAAATCCTGCCTACCCCCTTTGTTTTCCTGTCTGCCTGTTAATTCCAGTCTCGTCTAGCTGCTTGATTCTGATGTTGACATCTGTTTCCTGTCCGCCTTGACTTCAGCGGGTGGCTTCAGCAGAGGAGCTGCTGCCTCTGCCGCCACGGCCGGTCAGCAACCATGGGGAGGAGGACGAGGAGAAAGGGGAAGAGGTGTCTGCTGCTGTCGACTTGGCACTGTCTCAGGTGACTGCCCTGCTGGCCGCTATTTTGGAGCACCCGATGCCACGTGGTTGCTGGTGTTTGGCATGTCTTAGAGAATCCCTTGAAGTGTCTCTGAGAGGGGGGTGGAGGGAGGATCAGTCATGATGAGCAAAGTTGGGCTGGGGAGCACAATGGCTACTCAATCAACACGTTGACACTCATCACCTTTACTAGCTCTCCCTGCTGTTGTCAAATCAGTCAACCTTTTTCTATGTCTTTCTTGTGTTCTGTGCTCCTGTCTACACTGCAATTCGATTTCAAACCGTACTGCACTGCACTGCACGCCCTCACCAGCTGGAGGAGGAGGCGTTCAACCCAGTGGAGGTGGAGCGGGGCTGCCATCAGCGCCTGCAGTGGCTGCTCAAAGAGAGCTTGTACTTCCAGTGAGGGGATATCATGGCGTTGTGCATGGGATGGGACACGGCATTGGCGTGTGCATGGGCATGGAGATGGGTGTGGGCCAGTGTATGGGGTGATGGGCATGGTTCTGGGTTACGGGATATGTGAGGGATTTATGTTCCAGTCCTACGCAGGCAGGTGCAACACTTGCCTTCTTACTCATCTTCCTTAAATATTCGAAATCTTCTCATTTTTAAAGATCAACTCATCTAACCCGCCCCATGCATCTGTACACCCCACCTGCTCCCATCCCCTGCCCCCCACAGGCCCATACCTCCAGGCCGGCAGGGCTCCAACCTGCACCCTGTCTCGCATGGCTCTCGCTCCTCCTCACGCTCCCCCTCGTCCTCGTCACCATCAGCCACCGCTGCCACCACATCTGATAGTCCAGGCGGGAGTTCCCCTGCTCAGCTCGCTGCTGTCTCAGGGAGAAGGGAGAGGAGGAGGTCTGCCTCTTCGTTGCTCGTTGCTTCTGCTGGAGCTGCTGCTGCTGCTGCCGGCACTGGCACTGGCGCTGGGGCTGCGAGGGGGGCGCTTCCTGTTTCTGCCTCAATGGATCCTGAGTGGGAGTCTGGGAAGGTGGGGATGAGGCATGGTACGGATTCGGATCTTTCCGCTGCTGAGGAGTGGCGATTCAGGGCCTCAAGAGGGCAGAAGGCAGCACAGATTCATCAGATGAACAAGGAGCAGCGGAAGCAGCTGCCACCGCAGCTGCAACAGCAGCAGATGCAGTTTCAAAAGGAGCTCTCCTCTGGGCACCAGGCAAGCGGCCAACAAGCTGCATCTGCTGCAACACAGCCCCTGCGGCCGCCCTTCGTCCCCACCCCTCCCCCACCGCGCACCACACAACCTTCCTTCCAATCACCCGCCTCTGGCGCTATCTCATCCTCCCCCTCCCACCGCAAGCTCTTCCCGTACCTCTCTGCACCCCCTCGTGCGCCGTCCCCTTCCCGGCCCTCCGCCTCTCGTTTCATCATCACTACTTCGCATGCTGTTCCAGGGCATGCGGCAGGGAGAGCAGGGGACGGGACTGTGGGTCGTCTGGATAGCACAGCTGAAACAGGAATGGGAATTGACCCTGCAACTGCCCCTGCCACTGCTGCCACTGCTGCTGCTGCTGCTGCTGCCACTGCTGCTGTTGGTACTGCAGCTGCAGTGCATGCTCCAGCTGAGTCACTACCAGCAAAACGAACGTTCCTGAGCACACCTCCTGCATCTTCTGAAATGGAGACGAATGTTGCTGATGATCCTACAGGGTCAGTAGCAATCCGTGCAACTGCTCCTGTGCGGACTTCTGCTGGTGCTGCTGCTGCTGCTGCTGCCGCCGCGCCATGGCTTACTCTTACCCTCAGGGGACGAAGATGATATCGAGGAAGGCGCATCGGCAGCATGGGCTGTAGAGCTAGAGCGCCTCTCAAGCGGTGTGGGTAAGGGCACAAATGGGGATGCTACCAGATTCGCAGGCGACTTGGGGGAAGAGCAGCAGAAGATGCAGGCTGTGCAAATGCTGCCTGAGCTGCAGCTCCCTCCTTCCAGATCCGCCCACCCCCAGAATGCACCAGCTGCTCATCTTTCAGAACGGACTGCTCCCTCAGGCTACTCGCGCCCTTCTCTCCCTCCAGCCTTGTCAGCAGACTCGCGAATCCGCCTGGCACGAAGGCAAACAACAGAAGTGGCCCTGATGTCCGCCCCTCTGCAAGACAGCAGCAATCTGCAGCCGCAGGCACAGACAGCCCTTGCCGTGCATCGAAATTCTCTAGACAAGCCCCAGTTCTCCCAGGCTCCCAGATTTGCGTCTATTCCGGGGATGCAGAGGGCTGGCATGGGTGGTGGGAGGCACATTCAACGAGTGGCTGGGGCACCAGGACTTGGAAATTCCGAGTTGAGCATGAGGGGAGGTGAAGCTGGGATGGAGGCTGAGAGGGCATCAGGAAAGGGGTCAAGAAAAGGGGGATTCAGGAGAATTCGTCAGGGGAAAGTCTGATTCCAGTTGCTGGGGGGATGGGGTCTTTTGTCAAGACCTTTCTCATTTGCTCATGCTACCACCTGTGTTGTGGTATGGTTACTGGACCTGTCTTAGAAACATGTTACATCTACTCATTTCTGACATGGTTGCGTTGAACTTTTGACACTTGTAATGCGAGTGATTATCGATGACACAAACTCCATATCTACATGTTACAACCACATCCCTCCATAAACTACATGCTCTAGTACTGCCTGTATTCCTTGATCCCCACACGCCGCTGCTTCTCCATGCGCTCAAAGAAACTGCCATCAAAGATCCCGCGAATCTGCTCCTTAGTCACCACTCCCCTGTCATCGCGACACAGCAACCAAGTGGCACCCCACTCCAACTTCGATGCCACCCTGGATACACAAGAAAAATCACATGTGATGATGACAGTATGTGGGTAAAGGGGGTCACATGTGATGACAGTATGTGGGCAAAGGGAAACAAATGGGTCAGGTCACTGGAGCGGGAAACAGAGCGGCAGGTAAGATTCGCACGTACCAGCCAAAAAAGTCCATGACATTCCGGTTGGCTTCAGTCATCTCGAGCATCTCCATCAGTGTCAGGCCTCCCTTCCTGTCACGGTCGTACTTGGAAAAAAGCTCCTCAAATTTCTGAGGAACAAACCTGCAAGCAAGGAACCAGGCAATAACAATCACACACATCAAACGAAAATTCAACAAGACACATCTCCAGAAGGTGCAAGCTATGGAGGTGGTTTGGGTGCCATGCTATGCCATGCATGCCCACCTGCCCTCAGTGTCATACACCTCCGAGTCACTGCCGTGCTTGCCCTTGTGGGCATTGCGGATGTATATGGGGAAGAACGGAGACGGAATCCACCCCTGCACAAGACAAGAGTGGCATACCAGAAGATGAGCACAGCAGTGTTTGGGAGACTAGAAGAAGGAAAGATAAAACGGATATTCAAAGAACCTATGTACGCACATCAAGGGTGAAATAGCTGAAGCTGCCATTGATGATGAGCATGCCCAGGAAGGACAACAGCATGTTGAAACCAACAGCACGGAATCCTGCCATTGGGCAAAGCAGGCAAGCAGAAAATGAACAGATGAGCAACCAGATTCTTCTGACATAAAAAGAAAACACAGCAAGCACTCTCAGGCCGTCCAAGACAGGACACCCACCTTCATAGGTCTCCCACGGGTAGATGATGCCGTCGTTGTTGCGATCAAAGAAAGCGAAGTGCTGCTGCAGCACCGTCATGCCGCCTGTCACATGGCCCTTGGACCCGTTCGGGTGCTCCCTGTCCGCTGCAACCTCCGCACGGGGCAAATCTGCATGAAGCGTATCGACAAGGAGGAGGGACAGAGGGACAGAGAAGGGGGAGGGTGGGTTGGGGTTGTGAGATAAATAGCAGAGAAATGCAGGATGAACGGTTTCGTTTCGTGCAGCATGAGGCACCTGTAATTAATGACAATACTGCAAGATGCCTGACTGCTTGACAGAATAATGTGAAGGGGTGAACGAATGGAATTCCCAACAGCAGCTGCTTACGTGGCTTGTCCACGTAGCTGGACAGGTCGTCCGTCATGACTGGACGCCTCCACGTCACGGGAGTGCCGGGAGCCACGGTCACAGAGTGACGCGGCGCAGCGGCGCCAGTGTTGGCCATGGATGCAACCTCTGGTCTCATGCAATCCCCGCACCCTCCGCTCTCGGCTCGGCTCAACGCTCTCTTCTCAGATCGAACAATCTCCGGCGAGCGCTCTCGAATCTGCGAAATACAACCAAGCTCTGACCCTCTCTAGCTGCGTGATTGGCCCGGTGGGAGCGACTGCAACAGTCGGGAAAACTGCAAAACGGTAAGGCACGACGAGAAGAGAGAGCATGCGCCAATATCTTCTAACTGGCTCGAGCTCCGTTCTCCGTTCCGTGGCCGGGGAGTGTGAGACGGGCGAGGGGCGAGGGGAGGCTAGGAGTGGCGAGGAGGGGCGAGAAGAGGCGAGGAAAGGTGAGAAAAAGCAGCAGGGACAGCAACGGGCACTCGAGCAGAGCTGGTTGGTTACGGCGTGTGTGCGTGGCGCCGTGTGGGTCGCGCTGGATGATCCGAAAGAGGGCGCAGCCCGTGCGACATGCGCGAGGCAGCTGCTTCGCGGCATGACGTGGCTCGGCGCGAGGCTGCCATGGCAGGGCGCGATGCCACGAAAGGCGACTCCCTCTCTCTATCTCTATCGATCTCGCAAACTCGTCTCAATTCCACTCCCCTAATTGCTCCTCTTGATTGAGAGCAGCGATATATGATCATCCATATTTGTCACCTCCTCTCCCTCGCTCCAAGAATTGTCTCAACTTCAGTTATTCGCCATTCGCGGTTCGTCGCACCGCTTTTGTATATATCCTCCCTCCGAGGGATCGTCAGCACCGCTGCGCTCTGCGTTGCATGCAACCAATCGCGATCTGCGGTGATATCCTTATGAAATGCTAACACGTGGACGGAACAGATGTTCCTGATGAGAGTATTGGGGACACTTAGGTACAAAAAAGCACTCAAGAACATCGTTGTGAGGGGTTGAGCACGCTACTGTGTGTTCAATCCGATGCAGTACGGTTTAGCGTCTTCGTTGTGCGGGCAGCCAGCGGGAATGCCAGCGGGCATTTGCTCCAAACAGGAACTCCATTCAGGTGCTTCGTTTGCTCCACCTAAATGGATGTTTGATATGGAGTGTTTAGGGATGTTCAGGAACTCCCTATATCCCCAAACGATATAGGGATGTTTGATATGGAGTGTTTAGGGATGTTCTATACCTGAATAACATGAACACCAATGGCTTCAAAGATGAACAGATGCACTACAGTATGCATAGATTGCAACATCTTTGCAACAACCAAGTAAATAGTCCAGGCCCTAAGTGAGAACGTCTTTCAGCGGTCACCAACTCGTACATCCACATCTGTACTTAGCAGTGCAAGAATTTGCACCCATGCATAGCATACCTCAAGGTGCAATGGTCAGATCCCGCTTGCCTTCCCAGCCCCCTGCATTGACAAGAATGGTATGTTTGGTGGCATCCGGCATAGAACAATGGAGGTGTGCATCATGGCATTTACACAAGGATGCAGAGATAACGAGTTTTCCACATCAACGTATGAGTGAACCCAGAGTAGTTGAGCAGCAGTTCAGTCACTGCTGTATGCGGTAGCAGGAATGCCATTACATGGTATGGAGATGGACGTGCAACACTGAAATGCATATCAGAGGGTAAGGCATGACATGGTGTGGTATAAATCACATGGATAATTACCGATGAAACGCGTATAATCGGGTAAAGCATGCCGTCATGTCGCTTGCAATTTCACTGAACAGACGGAGACACACCTGATACATGTTCGATGGCTGCAGAGACGGGACAATCTTGGATGGAACGTATGGCAGCGATGGCCGTGCGCATACAAGGAAGGAACGAGCGGGGACAGCGCACGATGAAGCGAGTGGTTACACTGTTACGCTCGATGAACACCACTGCAAGCAGGCGGAACGAAAGGGAGGGACACCGAAATTGGGACACTGCGCGGTAGGCTCGAGAACGAGTACGCAGGGTTGACGAAGGAGGGAATCTCTCACCGTCGACAGTGGAGAACGAGACGAGGCCTTCTGTCCCGTACAACGCTGCGATGGTATCCCCCAGCTTCGCGGACACAAGCGGTGCAGTCAGAAGGAAGGGAGAAGGAGAAGAGGATGTTGATGGACGCAGTAATTCGGGTTGCTGGAGATGCAACGCGATGCGGATGGCACGGCGTTTGATTTGAACCATCGGCAATGGAGGACGAAGAGTGGTGGTACGAGGAGCATGGACATCTGGGCTTGAATAGGTGTTGAGTCGAGCAAGAGCAAGAGAGCCAAGAGGCACAAGGACTTGCTAAGTCCTGTTGAACGATGTCAGCGCCATTGTGGGTTTGTACGAATTGGATTATGCAGCCTGACAAACAAAATAATATAACTCGTGTTGCATAAATGTTTAATCAACGGAAAATCTCATAGAACTTACGAAGGATCAGAAGTCCCCAAAAACACTGCCATTTCGGGCGATCTATTTATTATACTGGTTAACACGTTCTTCATGGTTTAAATGATTTGATGTCTTCGGTTAAACCATCGGCTTCAATATTTGTGTAGACATAGAGGTTAATTTTAATTGCAAATACAGCATTCTATAGTGTAGCAGATTTAGGTGTGCTTGATTTGTTACATATCATGCAGCCTAATACAGAAACATCATTCCGGCCCAAGATGGAGTAAAGTGCACCGGAAGTTCCGGAAGTTCCGGAGGACCATCACCTCGGAATCTCACCAGTCCTTGCACCGATGTGAAACTCCTCAGCAAGGTTCCGCAATGCCCTGGTGTCTGCCACGTCACTGAAATTCCGTGTCGTGAAATAGTTTCTATCCAATGATTGGTTGGGTTTGATTGTGAGATCTTCTGGTGGTACTCTCAGCCTGTCATGCGATGCCATGTCGACGAGCCCTTTCGAAGTTCCAACCCTTTGGGCAACCAACCCACCAGCCCAACAAAGCGGCTTCTACTATTTATTCGCCACTTCAAGCGTTTCACAATCGTTAACAGGATTTCTGTGGTGCCAACAATCAGCTCTCCTTCACCTCCGATTTCCTGTTCTCCGTCACCATGGCTGCCGTCGCCCAATCTGCTGTGTTCTCCAGCGTCTTCGTCGGCCAGACCTCCGAGTTGGCCAAGTCCGTCGGCAATTCCCAGGCCCGTGTCACCATGAGGCGCACTGTGAAGAGCGCCCCCGAGAGCAACTGGTAAGCACCTAATTCGTATGTGTGTGAGCTCCCCCTCGCTACTGTTCGTGTTCGTCATTTCTCTTGGCTTCATTTTAATTCTCGTTTTCCTGTACATTCAGGTACGGCCCCGACCGCCCCAAGTTCCTGGGCCCCTTCTCCTCCCAGACCCCCGCCTACCTCACCGGCGAGTTCCCCGGTGACTACGGCTGGGACACCGCTGGTCTGTCCTCGGACCCCGAGACCTTCGCCAAGAACCGCGAGCTGGAGGTCATCCACGCCCGCTGGGCCATGCTCGGTGCTCTGGGCTGCCTCACCCCTGAGCTCCTCGCTGGCTCCTTCGACTTCGGCGAGCCCGTGTGGTTCAAGGCTGGTTCCCAGATCTTCTCTGAGGGCGGCCTCGACTACCTCGGCAACCCCTCCCTGATCCACGCCCAGTCCATCCTCGCCATCTGGGCTACCCAGGTGCTCCTCATGGGTGCCGTTGAGAGCTACCGCGTTGGTGGCCTCGATGGCTTCCAGGATGTTGAGGACCCCATCTACCCCGGCGGCAACTTCGACCCCCTCGGCCTGGCTGACGACCCCGATGCCTTCGCCGAGCTCAAGGTGAAGGAGCTCAAGAACGGCCGTCTCGCCATGGTGTCCATGTTCGGCTTCTTCGTCCAGGCCATCGTCACCGGCAAGTCTCCCCTGGAGAACCTCAACGACCACTTGGCTGAGCCCTCCATCAACAACGCCTGGGCCTATGCCACCAACTTCGTCCCCGGTGCTTAAATGCGTGAAATTGTCTAAATCTATTTGTAATTAGTGCAATTTTCACTCATAAATTTTCACCACAAAAACTGAGACAAATCTAGCTAACTAGTGACGTGCAACATAAAGCGAGCACTAAAATGCTCAAGTTGCATGAGGCACGCGACTTAGCAAATTGGTGACACTTATCGAGATTTCCTCCATGCGACTCACCCTTGCCTCTGAAATTACTTCATCGCGTATGGAGCCAGTCCTCGCCATCCCTGTCATGGCAAACAGTGGCACAACCAATCAGCAATCCAATTCAGTTGCTCGGTGGTGACCAACTGAACCAACAACTTTCTAAAATCTCCACCACACAATGCCATACCATTCTAGAAACTCATTTTTTAAAAAATTACTTTATAGCGCCTTCTTGAGACACGGCAGCTATTTTTCACGACGACGAGTGAAGTGCATTTTTGTGCGACGTTTCGTCAACGGAACGGGAGCAGTTTGACCGCCAGAACCAACGCATCTGCCCCGCAGTTCCTTTTCACTTCGCACGACCTTTAGCAGGCGTTACTCCACAGACGCTGCTAATGGCGGACCACCAGGGCGAGGAGCACGAGGGTATGGCGGATAGAAGGGGCGGGCTGGCGCACGGCTCGAAAGAGAAGAAACCGCGGTACGGATGGGCGGGATGAAAGGGAGGAGGGGCCTGCGAGGGAATGTAGCACATAGGCCGGGTATGGAGTAGTGCTAGGAACACCCCACAGAGATCTCACAGGGATCTCAACCTCCTTTCGCGCCCCTCCTCTTCGCCTCACCGCACCGCACCTGCCTTCCTCGTCATCCCGCGCCACCCTCAACCCTTCAGAACCTCGGCTATTAGCCGTTCCTCCCTCCCTTATCTTGCCCGCGCGTCGTTTACCTCTGTGGCTCGCGCTCTGGCTCGCTCGTCAGGGTAGTCCCGTGCACGTCCGTCCTCCGTCTTCTTGTTTTCTTGCACGCATCCTGCAACCACGAAACTTTCCGTGCGTGTGTGTGTGCGAGTGGGGGTGAGGGGGGTATGTGTATGTATGTGCGCGTGTTTGTGCGTGTGTGCATGACGAGCCTCCATGCGTGTTTCCGATTGCCATGAAAATCCATGCGCGATTGTGCGCAATCGTGCCTATGCGTGCACGTGCACGTGCCCTGCGCATACATGCGTGCATGCGTGTGTGCGTGCGTGCGCGCATGATGGCGTGGCACCAGGCGCAAGGTGCAGTGGGACGAGGGCAATCTGACGTACAACGAGGAGCACAAGAGCGCCACCATGACCATCGACGAGCCCAAAACGCCCTTCCACCAGCTCTCGCTCGACCCAGAGGAAGGTCCGTACCGCACTGCCACGTGATGATGAATTGTTCTTGAGACGTTTCAAAAACATGCTATTATCACGTCCCCTTCCACCAGCTCTCCCTCGACCCTCAGGTAGGTCCGTACCGTCCCTACCCCCATGCCCTCTCCCGTGCCACATGCTTTCTCCCGCCTCGCTGTGTTCTATTGCTTTGCTGCTCCTCCTTCCTTCACCTCCCATCTCCCCCTCGTTTCAACACATCATCCCCCCCTCCTCCCCTCTTTCTCCTTCCCCTCCTCTCCGCACTAACCATTCAATCCAGTAACCTCAAAGCCTCCCCAGATCCACCCCCTCATACTCTATCCCTTCTCTGTCCCACCTCCCCCTTGTTTCCCCTCTCTGAGCTCTCCCCCTTCATCCCCGTCTCCCTCCTCCCCTGCCCAGCGGCTGCTCTCTCCCCCGTGCTGCTGCCCGCACCCGACCCTTCTCACAGCATTGCAGCCCAGGCTGACGTCATCCAGGCTAAGCTGGCAGAGATTGCTGCGACGTCATCTGCTGACAGTGCATGTGACAAGGCAGATTTTGAACGTGAGTGGGTGGGCGGTAGGTGAGGGCAGCGGCTGAAGAGCTTTGAGATGTCCAAACAGCAAAGGAACCAAGAATAGAAGGGAAAAAAACAATGTTCGGAGCCTTGTTTGCCGGGGATGAGAATTTGAGTGAAAAACGAACGAGGACGGGAAGGAATTGGTATGTGATGGAATAGAGGAGGATAGCTGGGGGTAGTATGGAACGGTTGCAGGTTGGATTTGTGTGTTCAGTGGACAGTGGCTTCCTGGTTGCACGTTTCTCAACATCCTGGTCCAACGCCTCACTTCCATGCAACTGAAGGCACAGATCCTTGGCTCGCACAATCACCCATAGCTCCGTTCCCTTCGTCTCGCACTCCTGGATGCACACGCCATGTGCCTACCTCCACCCTGCCACCCAGGCTCCCTGGTCCCAACTGTTTCTCATGTTCCCCGGAAATCCCCAACTTTTCTCCTGGCTGTCGTCCCCCTCAGGCTGGATGCACGAGCGTGGCCAAACGCTTGATCCTGACACCTTCCGTGCTAATGCTGGTATGCTCCTCTCCAATTGAACCCCCATGCCTCTCCCCTCTGACCCATTTATGTATTTATGTATATATATATGTGTATATGTACATATATCTGACTTCCTGTTTTCCACCCGCTTCCCGCTCATCTCTCTCCTCCTCCTTCCCTCCGCCATCCCTCCCTTCTGCTCACCCCTTCCTCCATCTTACTCCACCTCACACCCACCCGCCACCCCAAAACCCACTGCCAGGCGGGGAGGGTGGCAGTGAGGGGGGCGGCACAGGCGAGGAGGACTTTGAGGAGCACAGGAGGCGGCACTATGATGAGTTCAAGCGAGTCAAGGAGCTGCTGGCTAAGGGCGCTCTTGACGACGACGAGGAGGAGGAGGACAAGGGCCAAGGGGAGGAAGGGGGAGAGGGGAAAGCGCAGATGTTGTGATTTGAAGCAACGTGGTTCAGGAATCAAGTTTCTGGGCAAAACGAGGTTGTTACCTTATCAACCCTGTGTGAAGACAGTTTGTAAAAAAATAATAATTTTCATTTTTTTTTTTCCGAAATGAATTCAGTTTGCATGCTTGCAGGCATATAATTTGAAGATTGATCGTAGATTGCGTTTATGGTTGGACTTTATCTGCTCACCACACGTCCCATGAGTCCATTAACGGGACATCCGCGGGCTGTCCAGACTTGTCAGAATCTAGCAGTAGGAATGAATGAACTAACAGGATGCAGGAGTACAAGTAGTAAACCCTAATTGGGTTGTACCCCATATGGGCTACCCCACTACAGCCTAGACAATATGCAGCACATATAGTTTGACACACCCCCATAGGCAAAGTGGGGGAGAACAAGGGGTCACACGACCAGTCAAGAGAAGCAAAACAAGCTCAGGGTGGATCACAACGTCACCACGCATTCCGAGCACAAGCAAAAGGCCACAGGGCCAGTTCACATGCAGAGATATATATGCAGCAATAACAGTACAGTGATGGCTACCTAGCAAGAGCCAGCATGCAGGTATATATATAGATCACAGTACAAGCAGAGACTACAGCAAGTGTGGAAACGTAGGCACAAGGCCCAACAGAGTACAAAAGCGCTGATGATCACCAGACGGAAGTGCCTTGGTGAATATATCAGCAGTGTTGGCCCGAGTGGCCACGTGGCGAAGACGAAGCTGGCCTCGCTGCTGCAACTCTCGAGCCAGGAAGTAACGCAGAGCAATGTGCTTCGTTCTGTGCTCCAGTCTGTGCTCCTTACACAAGGCAATGGCGGCCTTGTTGTCGACGTACAGCACTGGAGGAGAACGAGGCTGCTCTCCCAAGTCAGTCAGCAGGTAGGTGAGCCAGCGTAACTCCTGTGCAGCCATGGCTGTGGCGTAGATCTCAGCCTCACAACTGGAGCTGAGAACTGAAGACGAACGTGTAGAACGCCACGAAACTGAACCAGAGCCAAGGCTGAAGGTGTAACCCTGTGACGACCGCTGAGTAGCCTGGTCGTCAACCCAAGAAGCGTCTGAGTGTCCAGTGAGGACAACTGGGCTCGTCCCTCCAAGCACTAGCCCCATGCCTGATGTGCTGCACAAGTAGCGCAGTACCCTCTTAGCAGCAGCCATGTGCTCAGGTCGGTGCCGACCAGGAGCCACGTAGCGAGCCAGAAGACCAAGAGGGTACGCGAGGTCAGGTCGAGTGCAAGTCATCAGGTACATGAGGCAGCCGACTAGCTCTGGGTAAGGACCACTCGGCTCTACGGACTCGTCCGAAGGTGGAGCTGAGAGGGAGTGACCTGTAGCCAGAGGAGTGGCCTGTGCTGAAGACCAGGTGAAGCCGAAGCGCTGAAGGACCTGCTGCACCATGTGTGACTGAGTCAAGGTGATGGTGCGACGTGCTCTGTCTCGGGTGATCTGCAAGCCAAGGTAGCTGCGCAGCTCACCCAAGTCTGTGCACGTGTGTCTCTTCTGCAGCTCGGACTTCACGTGGGCGAGAGCCTCAGTGTCAGCAGTGGCAAAAACCAAGTCGTCGACGTACACGAGGATGTAGAACGGCGGCAGGGAAGTGTCGGTGCGCAGAAACAGCGACGGGTCAGCAGTAGAAGGCGCAAACCCAAGAGCCGCAAGCGTAGTCCTCAGTGTGTCGTGCCACTCACGTGGCGCCTGGCGGAGACCGTAGACCGGCCGCCGGAGGCTCCACTGGGTACTAGGAGGGAACGACCCAGTGAAGCCCGGGGGGCGGCGCAGCCAGATCTCCTCGTGCAGGCTACCCTGCAAGAAAGCTGTGCTGAAGTCAAGAGAGTGAAGCTCGTAGTCACGGTGAGCAGCAACGTGCAGCAGCACCCGAAGAGTGGTCATCTTCGGGGTGGGGGAGAAGGTCTGGAAGAAGTCAACTCCCTCTCGCTGACTGAAGCCTCGAGCCACGTAACGCGCCTTGAAGACAGGCAGAGAACCCGGCGGCCGCTTCACCCTGAAAATCCACATGCCACTGACGATGTTCGCCCCAGGTGGGGGAACCTCGTCAACGTAGGTGCCTGTGGACTTCCAGGAAGCCATCTCTGCGTCCATGGCTGCCTGCCACTGAGAGGAGTAGGGACCCTCTATCGCCTCTGCGTAAGAGCGCGGAGTCGGGATGTCTGGTGCATCCGGGTCTCCCTCAGGGGCAAGTAGCGAGGACACAAGATGAGGTAAAGCAGCAGCAAGACACTGGAACTCCTCCTGCCTGTCCTCAAGGACGTCCGTGCTAAGAGCACACTCACCCCCGACGGACGGAGGACAGACAGACTCAGACTCAGCAACAAGACTAGCGGCGTAGTCTAGACGACAGGCAGCAGCAAAGTCAACAAGCTCAGTGACCAAGGCAGACGCAGCAGTAGACTCAAACGACGGGTCAGTGACAACAGTGGCTAGGAGACGCGTGACAGTAGGGTGCTCAGTACGAAACCGGTCAGACTCAGGGTCCGGAACGGCAGGCAGAGAGGACGCAGGGGGAGACGGCAGAGGAACAGGCTGCGGAGCAGAGGAAGGACGACGGACAACAAGGTGTGCGCTGGGGACAGCCGGCTGACGCGCACGAGCGACACGACGAACGGTACGACCAGAACGAACAGGCGAGACAGGACGCGACGCAGGCTCACGACGCGTAGCAGGACTGCCTGTCTGCTCAGTGTAAGGAGAGGGAGCAGGTAGCGGTGAGCCAGTCTGTAACGGAAGACCAGTAGACGACGGGAGAGTAACAACCTGACGAAGAGCAGAGTCAGGCGGCGGCAGAGACGACGGAGACGGCGGAGTGAAGAACAGTCGTGTCGGCGCAGCTGCACCAGTACCGGCAGCTCCAGCAGCTCCAGTGCCTCCAGCAGCTCCAGTACCTCCAACAGCTCCCGTACCTCCAGCAGCTCCAGAAGCTCCAGTCCCAGAGCCGACACCCCCAGTCCCAGGGTCTCCAACCTCTGTGTCTCCAGCAGCAGCACCCCCAGAACCAGCACCTCCAGTCCCAGGGTCTCCAGCCTCAGTGTCTCTAGCACGAGCACCTCCAGAACCAGCGACTCCAGCACCTCCAGTAGACAAAGGACCAGCACCACTCCTAGCTCCAGCAGCGCGACGCTGACGGCGACCGTACCAGTCCTGCAGCTGCTGTGGGGTGAGAGGCACACGTGGACGAAGGCGGCTACTCCAAGGAGACCGCGCAACAGTAGACTCAGAACCCTCAGCGCCCGCACCCCCAACGGCTCCAGAACCTCCGGTGTCAGTACCCTCAGCACCAGTACCTCCAGCGGCTCCAGAACCTCCAGCGCGAGCACCCTCAGCAGCTCCAGAACCTCCAGCTCCAGCGCCACCAGTACTAGGCCCTCCAGCAGCTCCCGAACCTCCAGCGCCAGCACCCTCAGTAGCTCCAGAACCTCCAGCGTCAGTACCGCCAAGCTCAGCACCCCCAGACCCCTCACACTCAGGCTCAGCACCACCAGGCTCCACACCCTCAAGCTCCGCACCCTCAGGCTCAGTACCCCCAGGCTCAGCACCACCAGGCTCCGCACCCCCAGGCTCAGCACCCCCAGAAGTAGCACCCCGAGCAGGACCACCCTCAGTAGGACCTGAGTCACCAGTGACCTCAACCGGCGCAGTAAAGGGAGGAGGGTCTACCTGAGAAACACCTGAAGGAGCAGGACCGGGAGCGGGGAGGGGGTCTACCTGGGGAGCACCTGGAGCGAGGAAGAGCGGCGGGGGGGGGAGCGGGGCAGTGCGGTAGGGGAAGAGACGGTAAAAGGGAACCGACTCGTCGAACGTGACGTCCTGAGACGCAAAGACACGGCGCGAGGTGGGGTGATAAAACTGCCAACCAGGCGCGTCAGGGACAAAGCCAAGGAAGACACAGGGAACAGCGCGGGCGGAGAGCTTGTCCGCGGTGGTATCGTGGACAAAGGCACGAGCACCCCAGACCCGGAAACGCGACGCATCGCCAACCTTCCCCGTCCACAGCAGTGTGGGCGAGGTCTCCGGCAAGGAGACACGGGGCCAGAGGTTGAGCTGATGCGCGGCGTACCGGACCGCAAACGGCCACAGGAAATGGGGGGCAGCCGCATGGATCATGGAGGTACGAGCGACCTCCATGACTAAGCCAATGCGCCGCTCAGCAACCCCATTCTGCTGTGGAGAGGCCGGAAGCGTGAACGACTGGGTGATGCCGTGCTCCGCACAGTAGGCTGCCAAGAGGTCTGAGGAGAACTCACCACCTCTGTCAGAGTGCAGACGGAGGACAGGAAAGTCCCGCCGGAACCGCTCGCGGAGCTGGATACGAAAAGTGCGGATCCAAGGGATCAAAACATCAGGGACGTCCCCCTTGCTCTGCAAGGGGAAGACCGTGGTGTAACGCGTGTAGTCGTCGACGACCAGCAGGAAGTACCGCTCGCGGCCCTGTCCCTGGACGCGGGCTGGGCCCCACACGTCCAGGTGGAGCGTCTGCAGTGGAGCCTCTGTGGGAGGAAACGAGGAGGAGTGAGGAGCGGCGCGCTGCCGCCCCTCGACGCAAGGAATGCAGGGCGGCGCAGGCGAGGGAGGGAGGGCAGGCAGAGACCTGGGAAGACCAGAGACCAGGGAGCGAGAGTGCATGCTACGCAGGCGAGGCAAGGAGGGGTGACCAAGGCGGTGGTGCCACAGGAGAGTGTCGTGCGACAAAGCGCGACACTCGCAGGGGGCCGCCAGCTGACCAGACGTAGACGTAGACGCAGCTACCTGAGGGGACTCAGTGGTCAGTGTGTACAGACTCGAGCCAGGCGCATGGGTAAACGTGGCCAGGTGTCGGCCCGTCCGAGCACACGTACAGCGGGTCACTCGCTGACTCGCAGGAGTGAACTGGTGAACCCCTCCATCCTGGAGGTCAGCTCCCGCCACCAAGTTCGTAGAGAACGAGGGGAGGTAAAGACCTGACAGGAAGCCAGACGGGACGGCCGGACACGGCAGAACTGTGGAGTAGTGGGCAAGGACTGGGCCCCCGGAGGGGTCCGCCAGGGAGACTGGAACTGGCCGACTGAGCGGCGTGAGTGTGGTGCAGTCGCGAAAGAAGGAGCAGGAAGCTCCTGAGTCAAGGGTGAAGGTGTGCGAGACCGCAGAGGGCGCAGTACCAGAGAGAGCAGACTCACCAGCACCTGAAGCCACGGCCTCACCAGCACCTAGAGCAGAAGACGTACTAGCACCGAGAGCAGCAGCCTCACCAGCACCTAGAGCAGGAGACGCACTAGCACCTAGAGCAGCAGCCTCACCAGCACCGAGAGCAGCAGGCTCTATACCAGGGTCAGGCGGTACGCACAGGTAACAGGCACGGTCAGCACTAGTAGGCAATGCATACATGGCAGTGAGAATAGCATCATAGTCAAGCGCAAAGATATCTACCCTCTGTCCATGCAGCTCCAGCCAGGTGGGGAGCTCAGCCTCGTCGCCAAACACTGTGCGCCAGTCGTCGCTCAGACGGGCGAAGCAGCGGGACTGTGTGTGACCAAGCGTCCCACAAGGCTGACCAGTCCTAGCACCTGTGCGAATGACGTACGGGCAGCGAACTGTACGCGTAGACCTGCTACACTGAGCATACCACTCCTGGAGCTGCCGGGGCGTAAGTGTCTCACGTGGACGCCCCTGCAGCTGCAGCTGGCCACTGCCAGACGCTCCCAACTGACCAGCTCCAGGGCGACAGCTACGACGGCTACTGCGACAACCCCAGCTAGTATACCACTCACTAAGCTGCTGGGGCGTGAGAGGCTCGCGTGAACGTCGCTGGAGCTGCATCTGGCCACCTGCCAGTAGCAGTAGCAGCAGCAGTAGCGCGGGCAGGGCAGGCGCGGCAGGCAGGCAGGCAAGCAGGCAGGCAGGCAGGCAGGCCGGCAGGCAGGCAGGCAGCCAGGCAGGCAGGCAGACAGGCAGGCAGGCAGGCAGGCAGGCAGACAGACAGGCAGGCCGGCAGGCAGGCAGACAGGCAGGCAGGCAGGCAGGCGGGCAGACAGACAGGCAGGCCGCCAGGCAGGCAGGCAGGCCGGCAGGCAGGCAGGCAGGCAGGCAGGCAGGCAGACAGGCAGGCAGGCAGGCAGGCGGGCAGACAGGCAGGCCGGCAGGCAGGCAGGCAGGCCGGCAGGCAGGTAGGCAGGCAGGCAGGCAGGCAGACAGGCAGGCCGTCAGGCAGGCAGGCAGGCGCTCACCAAAGGCTGGGAGAGCAGGCGATCACCGGGCGAGCAGGGCCGGCGCTCGACGGCGGCGGCCGAGTAGGCGCACGACAGCGGCGGCGTCGGGGCCGCAACACCGGCTGCAGAGTAGGGCCGAAGCAGCTGCAGGGCGGGGCCGCTTCAGTGGCAGTAGCAGGGTGGGGCCGCGTCAGCGGTAGGTCGGGGCCGTGGAAGCTGCAGGGCGGGGCCGCATCAGCGGCAGGTCGGGGCCGTGGTAGCTGCAGGGCGGGGCCGCATCAGCGGCAGGTCGGGGCCGTGGCAGCTGCAGGGCGGGGCCGCATCAGCGGCAGGTCGGGGCCGAGGCAGAGGGCCGCGCGCGGCTCGGCGCGGGCTGCGCTGACAGCGCGCTGAGCTGCTGCAGGCCGCGCGCGGCCGCGCTAGGCAGTAGCGGGCCGCGCGCGGCTCGGCGCGGGCTGTTGCGGGCCGCGCGAGGCAGTAGCAGGCCGCGCGCGGCTCGGCGCGGGCTGCTGCGGGCCGCGCGCGGGCCTCGCGAGGCCGTAGCAGGCCGCGCGCGGCTCGACGCGGGCTGCGTGGGCTCGGCGCGGGCTGCGCGCGGCAGCTGCGGGCTGCGCGCGGCTGCAGCGGGCTGCGCGCGGCTCGGTGCGGGCTGCGCGCGGCTGCAGCGGGCTGCGCGCGGCTCGGCGCGGGCTGCGTGGGCTCTGTGCGGGCTGCGCGGGTCTGACGGGCGTGTAGAGGGGGCGCGCGGGCCTTACGGGCCTCTAGGGGCGGCGCGCGGGCCTTACGGGCCTCTAGGGGCGGCGCGTGGGCCTTACGGGCCTCTAGGGGCAGCGCGCTGGCCTAAGGCAGCAGGAGGCAGCGCTAGGGCTGCTGGACGGCGCGCATAGTGCAGCACGTCACAAGGCAAGGCAAGGCAGGCAGGTACGTGGGGTAGCGCGGTAACCGCAGCGGTAGGTGGGCCCGAAAAAAAAAACGGTCCTACGGACCTTAGTGCTCTGATACCATGTCAGAATCTAGCAGCAGGAATGAATGAACTAACAGGATGCAGGAGTACAAGTAGTAAACCCTAATTGGGTTGTACCCCATATGGGCTACCCCACTACAGCCTAGACAATATGCAGCACATATAGTTTGACAAGACTGGGGTACGCTTTACTGGCCAATCAATCACACACATAGGTATGTCATCAAACAAACTAGATTTCAAACACTAGTGCAACTAGATTTTGTTACTGAATGTTTTAAAACCGAGATATAAAATAGTGAAGGCCGTCCCAGCTTGAAATCGCTGCGATGAGTTGGGTTGATGTAACACTGTTCCAAACAAACCGAGCAGGCAGATTGAACTCAACTGATTGGCTCAAACCAATCTGGAAAATTCCCCTCCCGCCAAAACGATTTTCCAGGCCCATGCAGGGCTCTTGCTAGGATCTGAGGGCGTCTGATTCTGTCAGACGGGTCCCCCAGGCAAAGCAATTGTTTTGTTTGATCTAGATAGGAAAATCAGATGGATATAAAAAAATGAGTCTGAAAATCAGACCATCAGACCAAAATGGTCTGATAACGAGAGCCCTAGGCCCATGTCATCCGTCGCATTTTTACACGATGCACTCGCACGACCGTTGCCTGCGATGGTTTCCATCGCCAGGCCCAACTTATTAAAATAGTAGGCAGAACGAGGAGCCATAGCTAGGTAAACCCTAGCTAGGCAAGAGAGAAATGAGCAAAGGAGAGGTTTCACTAGCTGCAGTTGGGATACATATAGCAAACCCTAACTGGGTTGTACCCGCTATAGAGCACCCCACTACAGGCTAGATAATAATAACATTCTGACACACCCCCATAGCCAAAGTGGGGTGTAATCAGCACAATGAGCAAGCATAGCAGGAGTTCACAATAATAAGCAAAGCTAGAGGTAATCACAGCGGGCAAGTGAGGAGGAGGAGGAACTGTGGAAGGAGAGAAGATGGGAGGCAACGACTGAAGCTGCAGAGGCACGGGCACAGGAGCGGTTGATTCAGTGGCTACCGAAGCAAGGGCGACGGACTACTGGAGTGACTGGCTCCGCGGCTAAGACGAGCGGCAGGAGCAACGGACCCACTGGCAACTGGTGCAACAGGCTCACTGGCTACCGAAGCAAGGGCGACGGACTACAGGCGCTGCAGGCGACACGACAGCTACCTCCACACAACCTCCTCCAACTGACCCACACCCTTGACACACACCCCCTGCTGAACCCCTAACTCCACTCCCACGTCACCCCCCTAGCACCACTCCTTCGGCTCCCCACACACCCACCCCCCTCAGCGGGAGCAGTGGGAGACGGAGGAGGAGGAGGAGGAGCAGGGGACGGCGCACACTCTTGCACCCCCATAACCGCCACCCCCACACTCGCCACCCCCAAACCCTAAAACGGGTGGCACGGGGCAGGAGCGCGGGGGATGGCGCTGGGGACGGCGCGCGGCCCTGGGGCAGGCTGCCCGGGCCGCGCGCGGGCCTGGCGCAGCCCGTACGGGCCGCGTGCGGGCCTGGCGCAGGCCGTACGGGCCGCGCGCGGGCCTGGCGCAGCCCGTACGGGCCGCACGCGGGCCTGTCGCAGCCCGTACGGGCCGCGCGCGGGCCTGGCGCAGGTCGCGCGGGCCGCGTCGGGCGACGGGGGGCGACGCGCGGGTCCGCGGGCTCCGTGACGGGCGACGGGGGGCGCTTCGACGGGCGACGGGGGGCGCTTCGACGGGCGACGGGGCGGTCGACGGGAGGGGGGGAAGCGCGGGTCCCCGGGGTGACGCACGAGGGAGGAAACCGCCGCGCGCCTCGGGGCCACGGCGGGCAGAAAACCGCCGCGCGCCCCGAGCGCGCGGCGGGAAGAAAAAAAAACGAACATCGCGCGCCACGGGACGCGCGACACACAGGAAGGCAGCGGAAGCAGGCGGGCCCACAGGCCAGGAGCGTAACCGCTCTGATAGCATGTTAAAATAGTAGGCAGAACGAGGAGCCATAGCTAGGTAAACCCTAGCTAGGCAAGAGAGAAATGAGCAAAGGAGAGGTTTCACTAGCTGCAGTTGGGATACATATAGCAAACCCTAACTGGGTTGTACCCGCTATAGAGCACCCCACTACAGGCTAGATAATAACATTCTGACACAACTCCCACTTCAAGTTGGGATTGGGTGAATGACAAGCTCATTTTCAGTCCCGTAGTCACTAGCGTTCAGCGTAGCATTAGTAGTAAAGCTGAGACAGCGTAGATGTTGTCAAACATATATGCTGCATATTGTCTAGGCTGTAGTGGGGTAGCCCATATGGGGTACAACCCAATTAGGGTTTACTACTTGTACTCCTGCATGCTGCTAGTTCATCATTCCTGCTGCTAGATTCTAACATGGTATCAGAGCACTAAGGTCCGTCGCACGACACTCTCCTGTGGCACCACCGCCTTGGTCACCCCTCCCTGCCTCGCCTTCGTAGCATGCACTCTCGCTCTCTGGTTTCTGGTCTTCCCAGGCCTCTGCCTGCCCTACCTTCCTCGCATGCGCCGCCCTGCATTCCTTGCGTCGAGGGGCGGCAGCGCGCCGCTCCTCACTCCTCCTCGTTCCCTCCTACAGAGGCTCCTCTGCAGACTCTCCACCTGGACGTGTGGGGCCCAGCCCGCGTCCGTGGACAGGGCCACGAGCGGTACTTCCTGCTGGTCGTCGATGACTACACGCGTTACACCACGGTCTTCCCCTTGCGCAGCAAGGGGGACGTCCCTGATGTTTTGATCCCTTGGATCCGCGCTATTCGTCTCCAGCTCCGCGAGCGGTTCTAGCGGGACTTTTTTGTCCTGCGTCTGCACTCTGACAGAGGCGGTGAGTTCACCTCAGACCTCTTGGCAGCCTACTGTGCGGAGCACGGCATCACCCAGTCGTTCACGCTTCCGGCCTCTCCGCAGCAGAATGGGGTTGCTGAGCGCTGCATTGGCTTAGTCATGGAGGTCGCTCGTACCTCCATGATCCATGCGGCTGCCCCCCATTTTCTGTGGCCGTTTGCGGTCCGGTACGCCGCGCATTAGCTCAACCTCTGGCCCCGTGTCTCCTTACCGGAGACCTCGCCCACACTGCTGTGGACGGGGAAGGTGGGCGATGCGTCGCGTTTCCGGGTCTGGGGTGCTCGTGCCTTTGTCTGCGATACCACCGCGGACAAGCTCTCCGCCCGCGCTGTCCCCTGTGTCTTCCTTGGCTTTGTCCCTGACGCGCCTGGTTGGCAGTTTTACCACCCCACCTCGCGCCGTGTCTTTGCGTCTCAGGACGTCACGTTCGACGAGTCGGTTCCCTTTTACCGTCTCTTCCCCTACCGCACTGCCCCGCTCCCCCCCCCGCCGCTCTTCCTCGCTCCAGGTGCTCCCCAGGTAGACCCCCTCCCCGCTCCCGGTCCTGCTCCTTCAGGTGTGTCTCAGGTAGACCCTCCTCCCTTGACTGCGCCGGTTGAGGTCACTGGTGACTCAGGTCCTGCTCGGGGTGCTACTTCTGGGGGTGCTGAGCCTGGGGGTGCTGAGCCTGGGGCCACTGAGCTTGGGGGTGCGGAGCTTGAGGGTGTGGGGCCTGGAGGTGCTGAGCTTGGCAGTACTGAGTCTGGGGGTGCTGCACCTGGGGTTGCTGAGGCGTCTGGTGAGCAGTCTCCCTGGAGCGGCCGTCTCCGTAGTCGCTCCGCTGGTGCCTCGCCGCTGCCCTCTCGTCGTCCACTCCCCCTCTCCTCCCTGCAGCTGGTTGAGTGGTACCTTGGCCGTCAGGGCCGCGCTGCTGGAGCTGGTGACTCTGCTCCTGGAGTTGTCTCCGCTGGAGGTTCTGGAGCTGCTGAGGGTACTGACACTGGGGGTTCTGGAGCTGCTGAGGGTGCTGGCGCTGGAGGTTCTGGAGCTGCTGGAGGGCCTGGTACTGGTGGCGCTGGAGCTGGAGGTTCTGGAGCTGCTGAGGGTACTGACGTTTGGGGTTCTGGAGCTGCTGAGGGTGCTGGCGCTGGAGGTTCTGGAGCTGCTAGAGGTACTGGTGCTGAGGGTGCTGGCGCAGGAGGTTCTGGAGCAGTTTGGGGTGCTGGTGCTGAGGGTTCTGAGTCTGCTGTTGCGCGGTCTCCTTGGAGTAGCCGCCTTCGTCCACGTGTGCCTCTCACCTCGCAGCAGCTGCACGACTGGTACGGTCGCCGTCAGGGTCGCGCTGCTGGAGCCCGGGGCTCTGCTGCTGGAGGTACTTCTGCTGACGTCCCTGGAGCTAGGAGTGGTGCTGGTACTTTGTCTACTGGAGGTGCTGGAGTCGCTGGTCCCGGAGGTGCTCGTACTGGAGGTACTGGAGCTGCTGGGGCTGGGGGTGCTGCGTCTGGAGGTGCTGCTGCTGGAGACACCGAGGCTGGAGACCCTGGGACTGGAGGTGCTGGTTCTGGGGGTGCTGCTGCTGGAGACATTGAGGCTGGAGACCCTGGGACTGGAGGTGCTGGTTCTGGGGGTGCTGCTGCTGGAGACACTGAGGTTGGAGACCCTGGGCCTGGAGGTGTCGGTTCTGGGGCTGGAGCTTCTGGAGCTGCTGGAGGTGCTGGAGCTGCTGGAGGTACTGGAGCTGCTGGAGCTGCCGGTACTGGTGCAGCTGCGCCGACACGACTGTTCTTCGCTCCGCCGTCTCCGTCGTCTCTGCCGCCGCCTGACTCTGTTCTTCGTCAGGTTCTTACTCTCCCGTCGTCTACTGGTCTTCCGTTACAGCCTGGCTCACCGCTGCCTGCTCCTTCTCCTTACACTGAGCAGACAGGTAGTCCTGCTGAGCGTCGTGAGCTTGCGTCGCGTCCTGTCTCGCCTGTTCGTCCTGGTCGTACCGGTCGTCGTGTTCCTCGTTCGCGTCAGCCGGCTGTCCCCAGCGCACACCTCGTAGTCCGTCGTCCTTCCTCTGCTCCGCAGCCTGTTCCTCTGCCGTCTCCTCCTGCGTCCTCTCTGCCTGACGTTCCGGACCCTGAGTCTGACCGGTTTCGTGCTGAGCACCCTACTGTCACGCGTCTGTTAGCCACTGTTGTCACTGACCCGTCGTTTGAGTTTACTGCTGCGTCTGCCTTGGTTGCTGAGCTTGTTGCCTTTGCTGCTGCCTGTCGTCTAGACTACGTCGCTAGTCTTGTTGCTAAGTCTGAGTCTGTCTGTCCTCCGTCCGTCGGGGGTGAGTGTGCTCTTGGCACGGACGTCCTTGAGGACAGGCAGGAGGAGTTCCAGTGCTTTGCGGCTGCTGTACCTCATCTCGTGTCCATGCTGATTGCACCTGAGGGAGACCCGGATGCACCAGACATCCCGACCCCGCGCTCTTACGCTGAGGCGATCGCGGGTGAGTACTCCTCTCAGTGGCAGACATCCATGGACGCAGAGATGGCATCCTGGAAGTCCACTGGCACTTACGTCGACGAGGTTCCCCCTCCTTGGGCGAACATCGTCAGTGGCATGTGGATTTTCAGGGTGAAGCGGCCGCCGGGTTCTCCGCCTGTCTTCAAGGCTCGTTACGTTGCTCGAGGCTTCAGTCAGCGAGAGGGAGTTGACTTCTTCCAGACCTTCTCCCCCACCCCGAAGATGACCACTCTTCGGGTGCTGCTGCACGTTGCCGCTCACCGTGACTACGAGCTTCACTCTCTTGACTTCAGCACAGCTTTCTTGCAGGGCAGCCTGCACGAGGAGATCTGGCTGCGCCGCCCCCCGGGCTTCACTGGGTCGTTCCCTCCTGGTACCCAGTGGAGCCTCCGGCAGCCGGTCTACGGTCTCCGCCAGGCGCCACGTGAGTGGCACGACACACTGAGGACTACGCTTGCGGCCCTTGGGTTCGCGCCTTCTACTGCTGACCCGTCGTTGTTTCTGCGCACTGACACTTCACTGCCGCCGTTCTACATCCTCGTGTACGTCGACGACTTGGTTTTTGCCACTGCTGACACTGAGGCTCTCGCCCACGTGAAGTCGGAGCTGCAGAAGAGACACACATGCACAGACTTGGGTGAGCTGCGCAGCTACCTTGGCTTGCAGATCACCCGGGACAGAGCACGCCGCACCATCACCCTGACTCAGTCACACATGGTGCAGCAGGTCCTTCAGCGCTTCGGCTTCACCTGGTCTTCAGCACAGGCCACTCCTCTGGCTACAGGTCACTCCCTCTCAGCTCCACCTTCGGACGAGTCCGTAGAGCCGAGTGGTCCTTACCCAGAGCTAGTTGGCTGCCTCATGTACCTGATGACTTGCACTCGACCTGACCTCGCGTACCCTCTTGGTCTTCTGGCTCGCTACGTGGCTCCTGGTCGGCACCGACCTGAGCACATGGCTGCTGCTAAGAGGGTACTGCGCTACTTGTGCAGCACATCAGGCATGGGGCTAGTGCTTGGAGGGACGAGCCCAGTTGTCCTCACTGGGCACTCAGACGCGTCTTGGGTTGACGACCAGACTATATAGCGGTCGTCACAGGGTTACACATTCAGCCTTGGCTCTGGCTCTGTTTCTTGGCGGTCTACACGCTCGTCTTCTGTTCTCAGCTCCAGTTGTGAGGCTGAGATCTACGCCACCGCCATGGCTGCGCAGGAGCTACGCTGGCTCACCTACCTGCTGACTGACTTGGGTGAGCGGCCTCGTTCTCCTCCAGTTCTGTACGTTGACAACAAGGCGGCCATTGCCTTGTGTGAGGAGCATAGACTGGAGCACAGAACGAAGCACATCGCTCTGCGTTACTTCCTGGCTCGAGAGTTGCAGCAGCGAGGTCAGCTTCGTCTTCGTCACGTGGCCACTCGGGCCAACACTGTTGATATATTCACCAAGGCACTTCCGTCTGGTGATCATCAGCGCTTTTGTACCCTGTTAGGTCTTGTGCCTACGTTTCCACACTTGCTGTAGTCTCTGCTTGTACTGTGATCTATATATATACATGCATGCCTGCTCTTGCTAGGTAGTCATCACTGCACTGTTATTGTTGCATATATATCTCTGCATGTGGACTGGCCTTGTGGCCCTTTGCTTGTGCTCAGAATGTGTGGTGACGTTGTGATCCACCATGAGCTTGCTTTGCGTCTCTTGACTGGTCGTGTGACCCCTTGTTCTCCCCCACTTTGCCTATGGGGGTGTGTCAAACATATATGCTGCATATTGTCTAGGCTGTAGTGGGGTAGCCCATATGGGGTACAACCCAATTAGGGTTTACTACTTGTACTCCTGCATGCTGCTAGTTCATCATTCCTGCTGCTAGATTCTAACAGATGTTTCAGGCCTAGGCACGTACGGTAGATCCGACTTAGCTCGCAAACGGCATATCGTAAACGTGGACTATAGCTAAGTCCTGGTCGCTTGCGTTCTTGGCACGCCAATTGTAGACTTAGTTTAATTGTGTCATGTATCGACTTAGCTCGCGTGCGCAATCTCCTAATACGTTGCCCTTCGTTGCCTGGCGCAGAAGTACTCATGAACGGGCCCCTTGATTTAGCGAAGGCGAACACACGTTTGTAACCTAGTAGCGCGGTGCTCATTGCGCGACGCGTAATCGTAACCTTCCCTATCACTGTCGACCGATCTCGCTCTCCGCTCGACGGTCACTCTTCCCGTCACCATCGCCCTCCCTTTCTCCCATCGCCTTATGCATTACCCTCCACGTCACCCTCCGCGTCTCCTTCCCGCCCCATCGTCACCACGTTTTTCCCGCCCGTTACGACCCTAATTCGCTTTCAGTTCCCTTCCCGTCGCCCTACGTTTTGGAATTTAAACCCCTCATCGCACGCACGCTCGTCCCGAATGCCATCTTGCTGCCCTTCCTCTCTCCCCTCCGTTCACCCACCCTCGCTGCCCGAGCGCTTTCCCTGTAAAGCCTTCTTGCCGTCCTTCCTCGCTCCCCTCCATTCAATTACCTTGTCGCTTACAAGATTTTCTCGCTGCCCTTCACATCTCCCACCTCGCTGCCCTTCGTGCTCGCCATGAAGCCCTCCCGTCGCCTTATTTCTCCCCTCCGTTCACCCACCTCGCTGCCCTTCGCGCTCGCCTTTCCGCCCTCCCCCCTGTCGCCTGTCCGCTCTTCCTTCCGTCGCCTGTCCGCTCTCCCTCCCGTCGCCTGTCCGCTCTCCTTCCCGTCGCCTTCGCGCTCTACCACCCGTCGCCTTCGCGCTCTCCCTACCGTCCTGTCCGCTCTCCCTCTCATCGCCTTCGCGCTCTCCCTCCCGTCGCCTTTCCGCTCTCCCTCCCGTCGCCTTCGCGCTCACGTTCCTCCCTCCCCTCGCCATTGCGCTCACGCCCTTCCCCCCCCCCCAACGCGACTCGCGCCATCATCCAAGCCAGCAAGCACGTCTCGCGCCGTCGCTATCTCCGATCACGTTTCGCGCCGTTGCTACCTCCCCCCCTCACCCCGTCTCGCTCGCTATTTCCCTTCCTCTCCCACGCAATCTCGTAGCGATTCTGCATTTCCAGTCGCCTACGCGATCCCCTCCCTTAGCCGTTGCCCGCGATCTCCCCCCTTGTACGGCAAGTTGCCCTCGTGATTCCCCCTCCCTTCCCGTTTGCTTCACAATTCCCGTCGGCCCCACTCTCTCTCCATCACCCTCTCGAGTCACGTCGTCCTTCTTCTGTTCGCTACTCTAGTGCATCACTCTGTTATTCGTTATCTCAACATATGTGTATTGGTGTCAAATGTTATACCCTGTTGTGGGTCATGCTATATGGGGTACAAGCAGTTAGGGTTAGGCATATGTACCCCAACCCAATCAATGCTACTCATTCCGCTGTTTTCACTTACTGAGATGGTATCAGCAGTAGGTTCGCCGTTCCTAGGCCTCACCTAATTGGCGCCGTTCCTAGACTTAGGTCGCCTCCTAGGATCGACACTTGACCTCAAACGCCTTAGCCCGTGCCACGACAACGCCCACGCCAGCGTACCATCCCGTAGGCCTGCCCGTCGCCCGTAGGCCTGCCCGTCGCTCGCGCCTCCCGTAGGCCTGCCCGTCGCTCGCGCCTCCCGTAGGCCTGCCCGTCGCCCCGCCGTCCAGCCCGCAGGCCCGCGCGTCGCGTCGCCCGTAGGCCTGCCCGTTGCCCCGCCGTCCAGCCCGCAGACCCGCGCGTCGCGTCGCCCGTAGGCCTGCGCGTCGCGCCGCCTGCAGGCCCGCCCGTCGACCCGCCGTCCAGCCCGCAGGCCCGCGCGTCGCGCCGCCTGCAGGCCCGCCCGGTCGACCCGCCGTCCAGCCCGCAGGCCCGCGCGTCGCGTCGCCCGTAGGCCTGCGCGTCGCGCCGCCTGCAGGCCCGCCCAGTCGACCCGCCGTCCAGCCCGCAGGCCCGCGCGTCGCGTCGCCCGTAGGCCTGCGCGTCGCGCCGCCTGCAGGCCCGTCCGTCGACCCGCCGTCCAGCCCGTAGGCCTGCACGCCGCGCCGCCCATAGGCCAGCCCGCCGCGCTGCCCTCCAGTCCACTAGCTGAGCAGCCCTCCTGTCCACATGCTACGCCTCCTCCTCGCCTGCACGCCTGCGAGCTTACATCCTCGCTACTGACTGTCCCCCCCCTCCCGCGGCTGGCAGCCGCGCTCTCTCAGTCTCGCCCTCTATGGCGACCTCCCGAGTACTTCGTTTCGACCCTGAAGGGCGACCTATAGATTTTAGCACGTGGCTTACGCAGGCGCAGCGCCACCTTAAGAGCCAGCGGCAGGATGGCGTGCACTTGTTCGCACACGCATCCGGTACTCAGACCGCTCCCCAGCAGCCTAGCCCGCTGCCCACTACCCCACCGCCTACTCCTGAGCAGGAGGTTGAGTACCAGCGCCAGCTTCTCGCTCGCGACGTGTGGGAGTCTCGTGACGCCGCTGCCTGCCTCGCCCTGACCGACCTTCTCCCGCCGACAGAGGCAGTCCACTTCGCTCAGGTCGAGTCTGCTGCAGATCTGTATAAGGCTATTGTTGCTCGCTACTCTACTCCCTCCTCTGCGTCGCTCAGTCGCCTCCTCGTACCCTTTATCTACCCTGACCTCGCCTCCTTTGAGACTGTCTCTGACCTCGTTACCCACCTTCGCTCCCTTGACGCTCGCTTTCGCGCTGCTTGCACTGAGGACCAGCTTGCCCTTGCCCCGCCCCCTATGTGGCTCACTATTCACTGGCTAGTCACTCGCCTCCCTGACCGCCTAGCCACAGCCCGCGACGCGCTTCTTCTGAAGCACCCCACTGAGCTTACAATCGATCTTCTTGAGACCGCTCTCTCGAAGATCGAGAGTAACCTCCTCACCGTTGCCTCTGCCTCTTCCGCGCCTCCTCCTCGTCTTTTTGAGGGGTGTGCGGTACCACAGCTTCCCACCTTCTCTGCCTCCCTTGCCACTCCCACGTCTTCTGCCTCTGAGGAGACGGCGGCTGTTTCTGTCTCTGGCGGACAGAAACGTGGCAAGGCCGGCAAGAAGGGCGGGAAGGGCGGCGGGGGTACTGGAGGTGGTGCGGGTAGTGGCGGTGGCGGTGGAGCAGGTGGTGGGAGTGGTGGTGGGGGTGGCTCGGGACCTGTCGGCAGCAGCAGCCGACTCCTCAGCAGCTGCCACCGCAGGGACAGCAGCAGCAGCAGCGACAGGGCCAGCAGCAGCGCCTACCGCAGCAGCAGCCTCAGCAGTGGGGCCCTCCGCAGCAGTGGGGCCCTCCGCAGCAGTGGAGGTCTGCGGGTCCCCCGAGCACTGGGCGCGGTGGCGCCCCCTCCAGTCGGGGACCTCGCGCGGCCGGCCGCGACGTTGGTCCCTGTGAGTACTGGATCCTTACGGGTCCTCGTAGGGACACGTACTGTGGCCGCCCCGACCACTCTGCTGCACGCTGCTTCAGTCGTCTCGACGACCTCTACCGCTTGCACCACGGCCCCTCCGCACCCCCGGCGCCACGCTGGGGGACGCTGCTTGCTCGTGGTATTGCTGTTTTTGATATGACTATGGATGATGCTAGGTCTTATGCCATGTATGCTGATGTTGACTATAGTGCTCCTGGATCTGTGTACTTGCCTGTACCTAGCTTAGGATCTTTGCCTGTTGCTAGAGTAGGTGCTAGTGTAGGATCTTGCTTAGCTACTAGTACAGGTACTCCCTCGGCGGATGCGTCTCTCTCCTTCACACTGGACTCGGGAGCGTCGCACTGCTTCTTCCGCGACTGCACGACTCTCTCTCCGCTACCGGCGCCTGTCCCTGTAGCACTGGCCGATCCCTCCTCGGGACCGGTCATTGCGACTCACGCCACTACTCTCCCGTGCCCAGCTGCTCCTTCTGGTTCCCTGACCGGCCTCCACGTTCCTACGTTCTCTAGGAACCTGGTTGGTGTGGGCACCTTGGCGAGACAGCACGTCGGTGTCTGGGTTGAGCCTTCTGGTGACACCGCAGTCTGCGTCGACGGTGACACGTACGCCCCCTTGGCCACTTTCCGCCAGGAGCCGGGCTCTGGTCTGTACACCCTCCGCACCGACCCCCGTCAGGTTCCCCCGTCCCACCAGGTAGCCGGGTCCAGTCAGGTTGCTGTGTCAGGTGTAGTTGCTGCGTCGTGCTCGTGTCGGTCGCTTGCCCACCCCACCGTTCTGTGGCACCACCGGATGGGGCACCCGTCCCTTCCTCGTCTGCGCGCCATGTCCAGTCAGCGTCTTGTCTTAGGCCTCCCCCGAGTCCTCCCGCCACTCCCGCCGTCCCCAGCTCCTCCGTGCGGTCCTTGTGTCCAGGGTCCCTTCGCGCCACCCCTCACTCCTCCTCCCTTCGTCCGGCCACCGAGCCCTTCCAGACACTCCACTTAGACGTCTGGGGCCCCGCCTCCCGCCTTGGCCCTGAGCGGGAGAGTTTCTTTCTGGTGGTCGTTGACGATTACTCTCGGTACACCACCGTGTTCCCTTTGGCGAAGAAGTCCGACGTGACTTCTACGCTGATCCGGTGGCTCCTCGCCACCGAGGGCACTCGTGGTCGTCGTGTCAGTTGTCTCCACTCCGACCGTGGGGGTGAGTTTCGCTCCGGCATTCTCGCCAGATTCTGTGCTGAGCAGGGCATCACCCAGTCCTGGACTCTTCCAGACTCTCCACAGCAGAATGGGGTTGCTGAGCGCCGCTTAGGCCTGGTCATGGAGATCGCCCGCACCTCCATGATCCACGCCCGCGCGCCCCATTTTCTGTGGCCCTACGCGGCTCGGTACGCCGCTCACCAGCTGAACCTCTGGCCTCGCGTCTCTCGGCCAGGGGCTTCACCGACCAGTCTTTGGACAGGGTCCCCTGGTGTTGCGTCGAGGTTTAGTGTCTGGGGCTGCTTGGCTCTTGTCCGCGACACCTCTGCGGACAAGATCTCGCCTCGCGCCGTCCCCTGTGTCTTCCTTGGTTTCCCAGAGGGCTCCTCTGACTTCACCTTTTACCACCCACCCTCCCACCGGTTCTTTGACTCTCGTGACGTCCGTTTCGACGAGTCCGTCCCCTACTACGTCAGGTACCCCTCTCGAGGTCTCCCGGTTCCCCCCCCTCCCCTCTTCCTGGCTCCAGCTCCTCCTCCTCCCGCCCCTGCTCCTCCGGTACCCCCCCCTGTTCCCGCTCCGTCTGGTGTGTCTCACGCTACTCCCCCTCCCTCGGTACCCCCCCAGGTCTCTCCTCCTTCCCCACAGTCGTCCTCACCGCCTCCGCAGCAGCCGTCGGCGCTTCCTTCACCGGCCACTGCGGACACTGAGGGTGTCGGTGCTCGAGGTGAGGGCTCTGGCGGTGCTCGCTCTGGGGGTGCTGGCGTTGGAGCTGTTCGTGCACCTACAGGAGCGGCCAGTTCTGGGGGTGCTGGCACTGGCGCTGAGCGTGCACCTGCCGCAGCTGCCCGTTCCGAGGGTACTGGAGCTGGTGGTGGTGCTGGAGCTGGTGGTGTTTCTGGAGCTGGAGAGTCTGGGGCTGGTGCTGGTGCTACTGGGGGCACCACGGCTGGGGGTGCGGGTACACCTCCTGCAGGTGCAGGTCGTGCTGCCGCGGGGGGTACTCGCTCTGGGGGTGCTCAGCCGGGTGCTGTCGAGGGCGGAGCAGGTTCTTCTTCGTCGTCTCCTCACGCTACTCCTCCTCCTCACCCTTACCCGACTCGCCACCAGGCCCGTCTTCGTCTTGAGCGTGAGGAGCAGCAGCGTTTGGAGCGTGAGAGGTTGGAGCTTCAGCAGCGGGTGGAGAGTGAGAGGTTGGAGTTGCAGCGGGAGCAGCAGCAGCAGCAACAGCAGCAGCCGCAGCAGCCTCCGCCCCCTGTTTCTGGCCTTCGGGCCCTTGGTCTCCCCTCCTCTCCTCCTGTGTTCGGTCCTACGTTTCCTCCTCCGGACTCCACTCCGGCTGTCTTCCCTCGTTCTCTGTCTCCTCCGTCCCCCCCTCCTCTCGCCCACACTTGGGCCTCTCGTCCTCCTCGTGCTCGTCCCTCGTCCCCTGTCACTGACCTCCGTACCGTGTTGTTTCGTCCTAGTCCTCCTCGTTCTCCTCCGTCTGTCCTTCCTCGTCCTCCTGAGTCTTCCCTCACTGCCTCCCTGTCCACTCCGGTCACTGACTACTACCGCACGTACCGCCCCACTCTCTCTCGTGTTCTCGCCTCTCTTGTTACAGACCCTCGTGCCTCCCCTTCCTCCGTCGCGGTCCTCACTGCCGCTGTCACTGACTTTACTGCTACGCGTCGCCTTGACTACGCCACTCGTGTTGTGGCCGCTCCTCCTGTCCGTCCTCTGTCCGCCGGGGGTGAGTCTGCCCTTGGCTGTGACGTCCTAGAGGACAGACAGTTTGAGCTAGAGTTCCTGGCAGCTGCTTCGCCTCATCTCTGTGCCATGCTGCTCACTCCTGAGGGAGACCCCGACGCTCCTGACATACCTACTCCTCGCACTTACGCTGAGGCAGTGTCAGGGCCTTGGGCCTCTCAGTGGAGAGCTGCCATGGACGCAGAGATGGCCTCCTACAGGTCCACAGGCACTTACGTTGACGAGGTTCCCCCCCCAGGGGCGAACATCGTTGACGGCATGTGGATCTTCAAGGTGAAGCGGCCGCCGGGATCTCCCCCAGTCTTCAAGGCACGCTACGTGGCTAGAGGGTTCAGTCAGCGTGAGGGAGTTGACTTCTTTCAGACCTTCGCGCCCACCCCGAAGATGACCACTCTTCGGGTGTTACTACACGTAGCAGCGCAGAGAGACTACGAGCTACACTCTCTTGACTTCTCCACTGCCTTCCTCCAGGGCCGCCTACACGAGGAGATCTGGCTGCGTCGTCCTCCGGGCTTCACTGGCACTTTCCCGCCTGGGACCCAGTGGAGCCTCAGACGACCGGTCTACGGTCTCCGCCAGGCACCCCGTGAGTGGCACGACACTCTTCGCTCTACTCTCTCCGACCTCGGGTTTGAGCCGTCTTCCGCCGACCCGTCGCTGTTTGTTCGTCGTGGGCGCACACCTTTCTTCGTTCTCGTCTACGTTGACGACTTGGTTTTTGCCACAGCCGACACAGCTGCACTGGCGGAGGTGAAGTCCGAACTGCAGAAGAGACACACCTGCACTGACCTTGGGGAACTGCGCCGCTACCTTGGCCTGCAGATCTCCAGGGACAGAGCCGCTCGCACCATCACTCTGACTCAGTCACACATGGTGCAGCAGGTCCTTCAGCGGTTCGGGCTTCAGGACTCCTCTCCTACACCCACTCCTCTTGCTGTAGACCACAGACTCACTGGGCCTTTTCCTGACGAGCCGTTCGAGCCCAGTGGTCCCTACGCAGAGCTGGTGGGCTGCCTCATGTACCTGATGACGTGTACTCGCCCGGACCTCGCCTTCCCTCTTAGCATCCTGTCTCGCTTTGTTGCGACTGGGAGACACCGTCCTGTTCACTGGGCGGCGGCTAAGAGGGTGGCGAAGTACCTTGGCGCGACATCAGGCATGGGGCTTGTACTTGGAGGGACACAGCCAGTTGTACTCACCGGTCACTGCGACTCCTCCTACGCCGACGACGTTGAGACTCAGAGGTCTACGCAGGGTTACTGTTTCAGCCTGGGTTCTGGAGCTGTT
Source organism: Closterium sp. Yama58-4 (assembly GCA_947470075.1). NCBI lineage: Eukaryota > Viridiplantae > Streptophyta > Zygnematophyceae > Desmidiales > Closteriaceae > Closterium > Closterium sp. Yama58-4. The sequence continues at coordinate 786,045 of CANIUD010000172.1, forward strand.
TCGTGGAGGTCTACTCGGTCCTCCTCGGTTGCGACTTCTACCGCAGAGGCCGAGATCTACGCTGGGGCCCTTGCTGCTCAGGAGCTACGCTGGTTGACCTTTTTGCTCACTGACCTTGGTGAGCGGCCGAGCTCTGCACCGACCCTGTTTGCTGACAACAGGGCGATGATTCTCCTGTGTCGTGAGCCTCGACTGGAGAGCAGAGTGAAGCACATCGACGTCAGGTACTTCCTCCTTCGAGAGTTGCAGAGACGCGGGCAGGCTCGTCTGGACTTCGTGGCCTCCGAGGCCAACACTGCAGACATCTTCACCAAGGCTCTTCAGCCTTGTGACCACCGCCGGTTCTGTCTGCAGTTGGGCCTCGTTGAGACTGGGTCGAGTAGACTGCAGTAGTGAGTGCTTGTCTCTCATCTTTGCTTGTACAATATATATCTGCATATACACTCTTGAACTGGCCTTGTGGCCGCTGTTTGCGCTCAGACTGTGTGGTGACGTTGTGATCCACCCTGAGCTTTGTTTTGTCTTTTGTTTGTGACTGGTCTTGTGACCTTAGGTTGCGTTTCTTGTTGCTTGGCATTCCCCACTTAGGCTATGGGGGTGTGTCAAATGTTATACCCTGTTGTGGGTCATGCTATATGGGGTACAAGCAGTTAGGGTTAGGCATATGTACCCCAACCCAATCAATGCTACTCATTCCGCTGTTTTCACTGAGAGTTGGAATGAACGAAAATCATACAGAGAAAATAAGTACCACAAATGACATAGAGAATGGGGTCAAGGATGACATGCTTAGCAGGGGTTCAAAATTGACTGGGGGGGCAACAAAGCACCAACCCCCAAGTGCGATTATGGGGGTAGGAGCAGCAGGTAAGGGTATAAGCAGCTAGAGAGCATGCTCACTACCAGAAAGCCACTGCATTGCAGCTGAGGCAAAATTGGGGCTGCCTGTCCATCCACTGCCAGCGCGACAGGAGGAGGACAGAGCAAGCCAAGGGACGACAAAAAGAGCCCCCGTCCTCCCACACCTGCTACGGCTGCCCACAAGGGAACGGCCCAAGACAGTGTGGGGGAGGGGGATGAATCTCCCATCTCAGCATGAAGCTCCGCACTGCCAAAACCAAAAACAAGGCGCCTGGCCTCAGCTTCAGACAAAGCAGGCCGCCATCAGGTCACAGTTGACTTTGAACCACGCATCTTCTACTCCTCCTGCTCGTACCGGTATCTTCCATCCCGCCTTTCAGATAGCCACCGTCTCCATCTCACCCTCCTCCTCCTCCATCGCCTCTTCATCCTGCCGCACGAGAGCATACACCTTGATGAGCGACGCCAGGCTCGCGAGCTCCTCGCCGCCAAGCGCGGCCATGGCGACGGCCGTGGTCATCTCCACCTCCCGCTCGCCCTCCATCACCATCTCCATCTCACTGCCGCCCCACCGCCCCAGCCCACGCACCCACGTCAGCACGCTGCTGCTGCTGCTCGCGCTGCTGCCCATGTCCGCCGCGGGGAGCCCCGCGGTGGTGGCTGTCATCACGAGCGCCACGGCCGCCGCCACGCCCAGCGCGGAGAGCGCGGGGGAGGTTGGCGAGACGTAGGTCGTCTTGTCGGTGAGCGCGGTGGCAGAGGTGACGGCGGGGGCGCCGATGGCGTGGTGCTCATGCTCCTCCTCCACCTGCCCAAACATCTGCATGGATACGCTTCCACCTGAAACCAAGAGAGGAGGACAACAGAGATAGAAAATAATGATAAATTAGTAAATAAAAACACACAAGAAATAGGCAAGGCAAGCAACAGCAAGGATAGTGTCGCAAAGCAAAAAAAAGATGGAAACCAATCAGAATCCGCGCGCGGCTCACCGAGAATCAACCCAGCGCCGACCCATCCAGCCGGGCCCCACCGCTCGCCCAGCAGCACCCACGCGAACGCGGCGCCCCACAGCGGCTCGAGCGTGTACACCATTGCAGCCTCGGGCGCCGAAACATCCTTCAGCGCCACGACCTCAATCCACAGGCACAGCGCGGTCGACAGCACGCCGGTATACACCATCTCCACCCACGGCCACGCCGCGAGCTCGCTCCAGTCGCCCGCGATGAGGGATTCCCAGCCGCAGCCGGGGAGGAGGCCGGAGGACGAGCCGACGGAGACCCAGAGGGTGGAGAGCACGGCCGTCACGGCGAGCTGGAGGGATATGAGCGGGAGCGCCTCGGTGGTTGTGACGTGCTTGGCGTGGTGCTCGGAACGCAGGATGTGCACGCCGAAGACCAGCGCCGAGACGATGGTCCACAGGTCGCCCATCTGAACGGGGGGAGGGGGGAGGGGACGGGATTAGATGGGGATTAAGGTCAAGGGAATAAGGTAACGCGCCGCGAGGGAAACGGGAAAGAAGGTTGTTCAAGAGCTCGGAGCAAGGTCTGACAATAAGATTCAAAAGAGATGACAAGAACGGCGACTTACGAAGGAGGAGTCGCCGGCGGAGGATTCGAGAAGGCCGACGCCGCAGATGGCGGCGAGGCCGGCGACCCACGTGATGGGCGGGATCTTGGCGCCGAAGAGGCCGGCAAGGATGGGCACCTCGATGACGGTGAACGTGCCGATGAACGACGCGCGCCCCGCGTCGGTCGTGAGCAGGCCCACGGCCTGCGTCACGTACGCGAGGCTCGCCCACACGCCCAGCTCCAGCCCCGCGCGCCGCACGTGCGGCGTGCGCAGCGCGGACGCGAGGAACGGCGCGAAAGCCGCCGCGGCGATGGCGAAGCGCGTCGCGGAGAAGGTGAAGGGGTCGAGGACGGACGCGGCCTCCTTGACCACCGTGATGTTGCTGCCTGGAGGGACGACGAAGAAACGCAGGATGGAAACAAAGAAATTAGCGAAAAACATTAACGGGACAGAAAGGAAGAAGCGAGGATTGCAGAGAATCAATACGAACAGTAAGAAGAGAGAAATCAGGTTTGCCAAGCAGACTTGACTTGACGCACCGTATAGAAAGGTGAGGACGTTCAAGAGGATGAGCCCTCGCACATGGGCCGGGATGGCATCCTCCACCTTCTTCACCAGCCCTGAAAACGGATTCCAGCTTTGCTTCTGCTCCTGCTCCTGTTGCTGCTCGCGGGCACGCGCACTCTCGAGCGCACTCGTCGCACGGATTAACCGCTCGAGCTCCTCCCTAACAGCCTCTGAGTTTCTCGTGCCGACGGAGGGCGATGGGCCGGGCACGTCGAAGAGCGACGGGCGGGCGGTGGACTGGGGAAGGGACACGGAGTTACGGTCGTCTGCGCATCGCGGCACGGCGCAGTCGTTGCTCTGCGACTCCCGAACGGCGCTGAAGGCGGTGAGGTCTGATGCGGGAAGCGACGGGATGATGAATGGCCGGCTGGAGGGCGACTGCTGCGACGGCTGCGACGAGCTATTGGAGGACGAGGAGGAGGAAGATGAAGAGGTCGCTTCCTTGCTGTTGCTGTCGTCCGTAAACCACTCTGCGCGGGGAACTGATTTCACGGCTGCTGGTCGCCGGCAGCGAACCGTGGATCTGGGCGATGCGAGGGAGGAGAGATGGAAACTGGAACGGAGGTTGGACGAGCAAGAAAATGCAGCGGTCGCACGCTCAGTGCTGCTCGCGCTGCCACCTCGGCGGGCCCTGGTCGCGCCGAAAGTGCCGGCGGCTGTGGCGGCGCTGGTTGCGGAAAGATCCATGAGGAGGCTCTCCACACAGCAGCTGTGAGCCATGGCGGCGGTCAGGAGTAGATCTGCTCGAGAATGAACGAGCAGAAGAGAAAGAAGCTGTGCAGTCACGGAAGGGCCACAAAACTGGTCAAGCGGCCACTTCCCTAACAGCTATGCTTCTCACAGACGGAAAGACGGCGTGGAAGGTGATGACAGATGAGGTTGGAAAGATTCGAGGTGCCAGGGCTTCTAATACCCCAGCTGGTGTGAGGGTTTGTGAATCGTGGTGCGGTGGATCTGGCTGAGGGTGAGGTGAGGAGACAGAACCAAAGGAGCGAGGGGAGACAGAGGGGATGCAAAGGAGTCTCGACTCGACTGCGTTTCGTTCGATGGAAGTGCAAATGGCAACGCTAGATGCAACGCTTCTCAAGTGAACGAGCGAAAATGAGGAGACCAGGACGGTGTTTCGGGTGAAATGCAGCGAGAGATTCTTGGAGTGACTGGGAGAACGGCGAAGTGCAACGTAACGAAGCGGACGTGATTCGAGAAAAATATCTTGCCGCGATGATGATGGAGATGAGAGCGGAAATCCGCGTCTGACATCCATTGGAAGGCGGCGGAAAAGCCGCGTCGGTTTGCTGCCTGGTCTACGTGGCGGTCGAGAAGCTGCGCTGGAGGAAAGCTCCGAAAAGGCATCGAACGTACGAAAGTGGCTGACTGACGGCGTTCGTCGTTCGGTTTTCCCCTCCAATACAGTACTTCGCTCCTGCGTAACAGTTCTGGTGATGCGATGCGAATCCCGACGCTCCACGAAGCTTGGCGCCGCACATCCGTTGGGTGACAATGGTTACAACATGTGGAGGGCTTCCGAGAATGCCAAAGGTGCTTGGGGTTTGGGTTCGGTTGAAATATACTGTTTTGTAGCATGAGATGCGGTGCGGCGGTGTGGTCCCCCGGACCCCCGCACGCAACCAAGAAAAATGCCGCGTCGGTCGGGCCCATCATCCAAATGATTTCGGTTCGGGGATGTCGAGGTCAGGGGGGAGGGCGGGATCACCCCTCTGCCAGCAAAGACTGACTGCTGAAAGGCAGTTGGTGGATGGTGATTTTGACCTGGCTGACATGGAATTGCGGTAAACCCGCAATCATACTGCAAACACACGAGAAATCGGGTGATTCCAAGGAACCGTTCGTAACGCGTGCGAAAAGACGACATTCAACCATTCGCCTACGTAAGAACGATGAGAAATCGCGAAAAAGTGGCGTGGTTGTTGCGCAGGTCAGAGAGGAACACGTCACTCTGACGCAGGCACTCCAGCAACAAGCACCATTTGCCTACCACGTGATCTGAAATACCGCTACTCCGACCAACCACAACACGCAACTGCAGAACCACCACAGCAAATACCTACGTGGCGTTCTTACCCTACCCAGCGACGATCACCACGTGGTAGCGTATGGTTCCTCTAGCTGCGGACAACGAATAGTGCAGCCTCACGACGCGCCGAACCAGGACCCCTTGAAACTGGCCGCAAGCCTCACGTGGGACCAAGAGATAATACACACGCATGTGGAAAACTAGCAGGAATTCAGGGTGAAAGATAGCTGCTGAACGGCAATCACCGCTGTAGTGAGTCCGTTTACATCAAATATACACTTTTTTGCTTTGCTAGATAGCAAGCACAAACTAAAAGCTTGCAATTTTGCATATCGGTCGACAAGACGATGGTCAGCACAAACAGCATAGGCTCCGAAGCCACGGGGCCCAAAACCACCTGGTTCTTCATCCCCGTCGTCGTTCGCCTTGGTGGATACCGTTTGCGATACTCAGCGACCGTAATATATGTCAGAGGTACACTGAAGAAAGTAAAATGCAAACAAGCAATGGCAAGGCAAGGGTGCACCACTAACAAGTGTAATCATATAACTTCACTAGGTTATGAAGTATTTATTTTGATATAAATAATAATTTTGGCACGACGTGCAGGCCAAGGTTTTGCCTATTCCAGAAGTATAGGCCGATACGGCCTTGCATAGTGTGTGTGGTTTCGCAAAAGTAGAGGCTAAAGTGGCCAAGACCGTTAACCGGTAACGCGCAAAGTACGGTCAAGCCTGGGAACTGTGAGGAGTGGTGAAGTGAGTGGTATAGAAGAATTCTAAATTTATCCTTATCCTTATCCTTTTGTATCTAAGAATTCTAAATTTTATCATTTATCATTTATGTATAGTAAGTGGTAGGGCGCGGAACATTTGAAAATTGACACGTTCGTACCAGAGCATCGTTCGAATCTCGGTGTGGTTTCCCAATTCGTCAGTTTTCGTGGTAGGTTCGTCAATGGGTTTGCGACGTCGCAAGGATTCGGACGACTGTTGGAACATCTGACTGTTTGCTCACTCTGACAACGGTTTCGAACGCGCTGTTCTGCCCCGTTCGGACCTCAGATGTACAGTCATCGCGCGACTGCATTTGGGGCATCCTGTGTGCCAGACGACATCGCCAACACGTCGCATGCAATAAGGTCAAACCTGAATGCGACGTGGCCAGTTGTCGGTGGCGACGTTCGGAAACGCAAATTGAAAACCCAATCAAATGTTCCAACTTCAGCTTTGGACGAGGTAGGGTCCGAACCGTCGTCCGGTTGGGACCAAACCGGACGACGGTACGCAACTGGGGACATCCGTACGGGAAAAATTGTAAAAATTCAAATGTTCCGCGCCCTTAATATTGGTAACGATACGACGAAGTTTCTGGAGTCAAATCCTGAGTTCGTTCTCGTTAGTGGACGTCGATGCTATTTGTCTCTGCCCGTCACAGCTACACGTCTCTGATTCCTTGCGCCGCCATTGCCGCTTCCCTCCCCACACTCTATCCCACCCGCAATGGCGTCTTCACTCGCCCTTCAACTCGCATGCGCCCCGCTCGCTTCACTCGCCATCGCTCGTGCTCCATTGAGCACTCCGCCGCAATTCGCGGCCGCGCGTCACGCCACCCTAGTCGCGGCTCGTCCGTCCGCTCGTGGCCAGCCTCTTCGAAGGTAGCAATGCAGCGCCGACCCTTGTTACTCTCGCGTAATCAACTTTGAGTCGACTCGGAGGGGCCAGCGAGGGAGATTTTGGAAGTCGCATCGCGGCCGTGCGGGCACCTCTCGTGCTTGACCAGTTGGATTTCGAAAGTGTCGCTGTATAAACCAGTTAATCTCATTCCCGGTCACCTTCCTCCCTGCTCCGTTTTCTCCGCCTTGTTTTTTCCCCTCGTCAGGAACAGTGCTGGCATTGCCCGCGCCGCCAATGACGGCGCGCCAGCTGTCACGAGCGTGTCGGTGGACGAGGCGCGCGAGCTGGTGGCGGCGGGCCACACGTACCTGGACGTGCGGTGAGACTCGTGCTTGCGCGCGTGATGCTTTGCGCGCGTGATGCTTGCGCGCGTGATGCTTGCGCGTGTGATGCCTGTGCGTGCGAGAGCTGCTCGTGAGAAACAGAGGAAGAAGAGCAATCGTCCTTCGGAATCTGGCTCCTGGCTGCTGAATGCAGAACTCCCAAGTCTTAATCCTGCATCCCCAATCCTCAACTCGGACTCTCCAAGTGCCAATCCTTGATCCTGAGAGCCGCCGGGGGCGCAAGAGTCTGGGAATCGGGGATGTATTATGCTAAAAGGATCAGCTCTTCTCTGGACTTTGTATGCCATGCCATGCCATCCCTCGCCATGCCACGGTATGTTAAGCCATCCCTTGTTATGCCGTGCCCTACCGCGTCCATCCATCAGAACGCCAGAGGAGTTCCGGGCAGCACATGTGCAGGGAGCAGTGAACATCCCCTTCATGCTCAAGTCGCCCGCGGGTCCGTCTCTCTGTTTTTCTGCTCTGCATGCCATGCCGCTGTGCCTCCATTCACTCATTCATCCATCCATCCATCCATCCATCTCGTGTCTTTGAATTCTGAGATGTGAGACCCAAATCCGGTCGTTTTTCAACTACCAGTCCCACCTATCGCCATGCCTTATGTCTACCTCCATGCAATATCTCCACCTCCATGCCATATCTCCACCTCCATGCAATATCTCCACCTCCATGCCATATCTCCACCTCCATGCCATATCTCCACCTCCATGCCATATCTCCACCTCCATGCCATATCTCCACCTCCATGCCATATCTCCACCTCCATGCCATATCTCCACCTCCATGCCATATCTCCACCTCCATGCCATATCTCCACCTCCATGCCATATCTCCACCTCCATGCCATATCTCCACCTCCATCACCCCATGAGCGTGTGCAGGCATGGTGAAGAACGATGCCTTCGTCGCTGACGTCAAGGCAAAGTTCGAGGAGGACACTCCACTCGTTGTGGTAACTGCCATGCCATGCCATGCCATGCCATGCCATGCCATGCCATGCCATTACATGCAATATTATGAACGTACACCATGCCAAGCCATAGCATAGCATACCACACTACACCACACCAGAGCATGCCATTCCATACCATGCCATGCCAAGCCATGCCATGGCATGCCATACTCTACCGTACCGTACCGTACCGTACTGTACCACACCACACCACACCACACCACACTACAATATCCTGCCATGCCATGCAATGCACCTCTCCACTTGCCTGCACAGCAATCATATGAAGACTCAACCCCACCAACCCTAACACCCCGCCCTCGTCTCCTCCTCTCCTTATCTGCGAACACCCTTCATTGCACTCTTCACTCCTAACCTCTCTAATCATGTCCGTTGTACCTTCAACACTGCATGCAGCAATGCTTGCTCTCATGCATGCCTCGGTACCTACCCTTTCCATTCCCAATTCAATTTCAGGGGACCCGAATGTGTGCCTCACTTTTCGTCCATGATGTGTGCTGTGCTGTGCTGTGCTGTGCTGCGCTGTGCTGCCCCATCTGATGCCATGTGCTGTGATGTGAGCAGGCGTGTCAGGGAGGGGTGCGATCCATCCGGGCTGCTGCAGAGCTTCAGAATGCTGTGAGACCCTCCACCCCGTCCATCCACCCCTTCCATCCACCTCCGCATTCAAACCTCTTCTGTTGACTTACCCTGCAAACACATGCACACGCATGCATCTTGTATAGAGACTAACTTGCAAAAGGCCCAAATACGCTCTATCCAAAATCCAATTATTCCGCTACCCTTCAAGCTTCCCGCCTTTCAACCCTCGATCACTCCCATCTTCCACACGCCCCTTCCCACCTCTCCCACCACCTACTCCTCCCCACGCTGCTCCCTGTGGCTGGCAAACCCACAGGGCTTCTCAGGAATCACTGACATGCTCGGGGGCTTTGCAGCGTGGCAGCAGAAGGGCTTTCCCTCCGTCTTTTGATCATGTCGTGTGGGAGACCGGGAGTTTTGAATCCCCTTCGAAGACGCCTTTCAGTCGTCATCTATCAGGGCGCCTTAGAAGCTGCCTGGCTGTGCAAGGGCTTGGCTTGCCCTCTGCTTTTTTATTACGACTTGTCTTCGTACAGACAGGGCTAGGATGGAAGCAGACTGACAAAGGTGGATTGGGAGAGAACTGGACGAGTCCTCCTCTTGATTTGAAATGCACAGGAGGGCTGTTGGATAAGTGGCAGCACGTTTCTGCCGTGTGTTGTTCCCAGTTTTGTTGCTCACCCATTTGAGATGCAAACGGAATATGGTTGCAATTGATTCATTCAAATTGTAATGTGCGGTACTCAGTATCCATCATATTTCAGCACCCAACTTAGTGACCCCCTACAGCATTTCAAGTTGTTGTTCATGCAACAAAGCATTCATCCAAGCCTCTTCTCGTCCACTGCACTAGCCTATTGAAACACAGTTGCACACCCAATACAGTACCTCCAAACGCAGGGAGCCCAGCAACAAGCACCTCATGCATGCTGTGCAGAGAATACTAACATCGGACAACCAAGCCTGTTGGGCTGAGAAAAGCCCTTAGGATCTTTGCGGGGGTAAAACTCCGGTAGGACTATGTAATAGCGGAAGCGTATTAGTGGAGAATTTGTGAACCACCTTGCGCTGGTATGTGAGGGCAAAGTAAGTTGATTATAGCAAAGGGATACAAGAATATATAGAAGATTACAAGGAATACGAAAGGATATAGTTGTAACTACTTTTGCTGTTGCGGTTCGATATGGTGACGACTCGGGCAACTGCTCTGTAACGAGTCAGTTGTGTGTCCTTGCTGTCGCGCTGCACTTGTCAGGTCAAAGGTCGCTTGACCTTTGACTTTCGCGTAACCTCCAGCAACCTCTTTTAACCTCCGAGGGTTGACTCGCGGGTGCTTCGATGTGGCGTGCTTCGCTTCTGGTGTGGTGTTTCGACACGACAGAGGCGTTTACAATTTATTGTTTCCAACACTCCCCTTCGCTTCTGGAGTGTCGCTCTTGATGACGTGGCTTTGTCTTGTCAGCAACATGCAGTACTCGAATTTCTGCTTCCCGAGCTTCTTGGTCAAATAGTCGGCTGCCATCTCGGACGTGGGACAGTATGACAGTTCGAGTCTCCCTTTCTCGATCTCGTCTTTCACGAAGAAATAGCGCAGGGCGATGTGTTTCGTCCTGTTCGCGAAGCCGTTCTTGTTGGCAATGCGGATTGCCGACTGGTTGTCGCAGAACAGTGTGAAGTTGGGTAACTCGGCTAACTTCGCTTCTTCCAGCAGCTCGCGAAGGTAAAGGCCTTCCTTGGTGGCTGAGCAGAGTGCTATATATTCTGCTTCGGCCGATGAGAGGGCAATTAATTCCTGCTTACTCGATTGCCAGGAGATAGGACCGATGGGTTCGAGACGATAGATGTAGCCGGTGCGTGAGCGTCTGTTGTCGGAGTCGCCGGCGTGATCGGCGTCGACGTAGCCGATAAGTTTAGTTGGTGCGGTTGCGTTTTTGTGATACGTTAACCCGATCTTCGGGGTGCTGACGAGGTAGTTAAGAGCGCGATCGAGTTCTGCTAGATGTTCTGCTTCAGGTTTCTTGAGGTGGGTGGCGAGCTGGCTTGCAGAGTACGATAGGTCAGGACGGCAGGTGACGGCTGCGAAGAGGAGACACCCTAGCTTTCTCTGGTAGTCACGTATTCCGGCGGGCTTGAGTAGAGCGGGGTTTCCCGTGCTGTTTCCTGTTGTGTAGCGGTAGGGCGTGGAGATGGCGGTTGGTGTGAGAGCGAAGCGTTTGGCGATGGTGTCGGCATATTTCGCGGCGTTGAGGTAGATCGCGTCTTCTTCTTCTCGGATGTTTAGGCCGAGGTACTGTGTGACGGTAGGTGAGACTGTGAGAGTGAGGTCCTTCTGCAGTTCCCCTTCGAACCAGGAGGTGACGTTGTCAGTCGAGCCGATGTAGAGTAAATCGTCTACGTAGACGATTAGGAGGATGTAGTCTGTACCCTTCGTGAGCCGATACATTCCCTGATCGTGCGGTAGCTGCTTGAAGCCGATGCGAACGAGTCGGGCGTGCAGGTACTGTTGCCACAGTCGTGGGGCTTGTTTGATGCCGTAGAGCGATTTGAGTAGTTGACAGACGTGTGTGGAGTCCGTGCTGGAGCCGTGTGGTAGCTCCACGAAGATCTCTGCATCAACAGGTGCGTAGAGAAAGGCGTTTGCGACATCGATTTGTCGTAGCTTTTTCTTCTTCATGGCGGCGATCGCGAGGAGAATGCGTAGTGAGGTGTGTCGGCTGACCGGAGCAAAGGTTTCGGTGAAGTCGCGTCCGTGTTCTTGGTCGAAGCCGCGTACGACCCAGCGCGCCTTGAATTTGTCGATGGTGCCATCTGCTTTCGTCTTCACGCGGAAGACCCATTTTCCGGTGAGAATGGTCTTGTTTCGTGCTACGCCGATAGGAACGATTTTCAAAGTGTTGCGTTCTTCTAGCGCTTTCAGCTCCTTGTCCATGGCTTCACGCCATTTTTCCCTGTGCTCCCCCCCCAGAGCCTGCTGAAACGTTGCAGGCTCCTTAGGAATGGCGGCGCCGTGGACTGCGGTGACGAGCCCGAGTATCTGGAGTCCACTCTGTGTGTAGCGGGGGAGTGTGGTGTCCTCGGGATAGACTGCCTCGTCTCCAGCTTCTGGATCAGGTGCGAAGTTGGGCCCTATGCGTTCTGCTTCGTTGGTGTTGACTTCAGCAGGTGTAACGTAACCGTTGTCGGCGAAGTGGTAGTAGGTTTCGGCGTTGACGCTTTCGCGAGGGTTATCTTCGTCCATCGGTACGTCCACTGAGCAGTAGGGGAGAGGTCCGGCTTCTTCCGAGGCTCCTTCCACGTTCTGCTCGTCCCAGTCAGCTTCGTCTCCTGCCGAAGCGAAGGCTCGATCGCCACGGAAGCCACCTGTGGGGTCTCGATTTTCGTCCAGGTTGGCAAGGTATGTTGGCAGTGTGAGCCGCTCGTAGAAAATGACATCACGTGCTGCTACTGTTTCCTTGGTGTGGATGTCGAAGATTTTCCACGCGTTGTAATGTTTTTCGATGCCCAGGTGTAGTCCCCACTGTGCGCGTTGGGAGAATCGGCCGGCTCGTGCAGATGGGGGTCGGTACTGTACCATGCAGCCGAAGACTCGTAACATTTTTGTGCTGCCCAGTTTCCCTGTCCACAGCAGATGCGGTGATGCGTTGTTCGGGAGTGACGACGAGGAAAGCAAGTTGTGCAGCATCACGGCGTGGTCCATTGCTTCGGGCCACTGGTGGTTGGGTAGCCGCATGCCACGTAACAGTTTGCGCATGGTGTTCTGCAGAGTCCTGTTCATCCTTTCTGCTACACCCTGCTGTTGATGGGCGTAGGGAAGGGAGATGAGTCTCTTGATTCCCTTCTCCGCCAGATACTGCTTGAACCGCTGTGACGAGTATTCTCCTCCTCCGTCTGATTGAAAACTTTTGAGCTTAGCTCCTGATTCCCGTTCTGCTGCTGGAAGCCATGCCACGAAAGCCTCGAAAGCCATGTCGCGACTTGGTAAGTTTAGGTGCCAGACGTAACGTGTAGCGGCGTCGATGAAGGTGATGGTGTAGTTATACGCGTTTTGTCCGGGTTCGCGGTTGTACAAGATGTCGCTGTACACTTTCTCGAGTGGTGAATATGCAGGTGCGCTTGGGTTGTGATGCGAGACGAAGGGCTGATGCGGTAAGTCAGCTTCGGGGCAGGTGAAGCACGTTCCTCGGGCTCGCTGAAGTTCTCTGCCGTCGATCAGTAAGAGTGAATCCTTGTCAAGTACTCCAGCTCTTATCGTGTTGTTTAATGCTGTGTTGCTTGGGTGTCCCATTCTTGCGTGCCAGGTTTCTTCGTTGGCGCGGTGTCCTGGCGAGCGTCGGTACATGTCGGAGTTGGAGTAGAAGCCGGCGATGATGTTCGCGCTTCTGTGAACTTCCCGTGGTGCCGGGTTGAGCTGCTGCGCCGGTGTTGGCGGCGTCTCGTCGATGGAGGGCTGTGCCGTTGAGGGACCGGCGACTGGTGTTGATGTTTCTGCTGCTGCTGCTTTTGTCTGTGCTGCTGTCGATGTTGTTTCTGCTGCTGTCGATGTTGTCTCTGCTGCTGCCAATGTTGTCTCTGCTGCTGCCGATGTTGTCTCCGCTGCTGCTGATGTTGTCTCTGCTGCTGCCGATGTTGTCTCTGCTGCTGCCGACTGCTGAATTGTCGCCAGCGCCCTTGTTCTTTCTGTTTCAGGGATGGTGTGTGAGTACCAGAAGCCGCTCGGGCTGAAGTCTGGATCAAGATCTGGAGGATGTGTCCAGTCAGTGAAGTTGACGATGGCGTCGCTGTCGGCCGTTCCGAGATCGGGGACGAAGTCAAGAACGAAGACGTTGTTCTTGAGAACCGCCTTGCCGATGTAGAGACCTCCTCTCCCGTGGTACAGCTTGAATTCCTGGGTTGTGCTGTCTGCTTCAAGGTGAATGCCTTTCGCCATCAGTTGACTGACGCTGAGTAAGTTGTAGCCGAGGCCTTCTGCAATTAAAACCTTGGACATCTGTAGAATGACGTTCGTTTCTCGTGACTGAAGTTGAACAACTCCTTGTCGTCGTGTGCGCAGGTTCTGATTGTTGGCGACGGTGATGACCACCTCTCGTTGAAGCTGGTATTCTCGTTGTACGAAGCGTCCTGAGGAGCACATGTGTTGTCCGCAGCAACTGTCCAAGAACCACGTGTCCTTCCCGGATGGCTCGTTTTGGGCTATGGCAGCGTATGTCGGGTTCGGCTGAAGTGACTCGCGGCGTGGTGTCGTTTCGTCGAGTTGCTCTTCTGGTGAGTAGTACGGTGGTGATTCTGTGATGCAAGAATCGTTCAGTCTTGCCATGCAGCTAACGATGTTTCTTGTTCCTTGCGCAGGTTGTCCCGTTGGAGTTGTTGAAGATTGGAGCTGGGTCGTTGGATTCGCCTGTGTTGATGCGACTTGATTGCTTGAAGGTCGTAGCTGTCGCTGCGGAGTCGTTGACTGTTGTCGATTCGGGCAGTGCGTGCGCGGGTGTCCTGAAGTCTTGCAGATGTGGCAGAAAGGAGGTACTGGCTTCGGTTGTTGCTGTCGATTGTTGTAGTTGTTGTGACGTCGTTGAGTGTGAAACGCGAACTCTGATGTTGTCGTCTTCTTTCTGTGTCGTTCTTCTTGCAGGTCCATGTCCTGCTGCTCGGCGTGGATTTCGGCGCAGAGTGCTGCTTCAGAAATTCTGCCGTGGGCTCGGAGGATAGCTTTGGTGGCGCGCCATTGGGGACCGAGACCACCAATGATGACTGTCACGAAGGCGTCTTCAGAGATTGACCCTCCGCATCGAAGAAGCTTGTCGCGCAGTTCCCGACATCGGCTGATATACGTCATTCCCTTTTCTCCCGGTTTCATTTCGACTGTTGTCAATTGCGCCATTAACCTGCTCTGGTTTACACTGTCTGTTGCTTGGTACAGGCTCTTCAGGTGGCTGTACGCGAGCTCAGCGGAGTTGCCGTAACCCCGGTAAGAGCGTATGTTTTGCTGCTGAGTTGGTGTGACGTTCCTCAGCAGAATCGTATACGCCATCATCGATTGATACGTATACTGCTGCTTCTCATACTGTGTGCCGTTTGCTGGATATTGCAGGGACCCGTCGAAGAAGCCGAGTATCTGCGCGCCTTCCATCATTAACTCGAACTCGAATGACCAGGTGAAGAAGTCCTTTCCGTCGAAGGGCCTTGATGTCTGCAGCTTTAGAACGTGCGCGAACTGTGATTGCACTTGTAACGCGTCCAGTGGTTTATCTTGTCCAGGTGAAGGCTGCGGCATGAAGCTGATCGACCCGCGCTCGTACGGGGCGAAGGTAGGTTGCTGCTGTTGGTTTCCGCGCGCATATGACGACCCGTCAAGACTCATGGGTGTTGCCCTGTTGTTGTTGTTGCTGTTGTATGACTGTGCAGGTCCCGACTGCTGGTGCTGCTCGTAGAAGGACATGAAGGAGAAGAACTTCTCCATCATGTTTTGGTCGAAGCTGGCGGGGTGATTTACGGGAGTTTCAGTAGATGTTCCTCTAGGTCTTGTTGCAGTGCCCTCCTCTGTCTGCAGGCCAGAGGCAGGAGGTGGAGTAGGAGTAGTGCCCGGGGAGCCGTTGGAGGAGCTCCTTTCCTTGTTTGTTGCCATGTCTTGTAATGACTTGATAGTAGTGGAGTTTCCCCTGTTAGCTCTCATACCATGTTGGGCTGAGAAAAGCCCTTAGGATCTTTGCGGGGGTAAAACTCCGGTAGGACTATGTAATAGCGGAAGCGTATTAGTGGAGAATTTGTGAACCACCTTGCGCTGGTATGTGAGGGCAAAGTAAGTTGATTATAGCAAAGGGATACAAGAATATATAGAAGATTACAAGGAATACGAAAGGATATAGTTGTAACTACTTTTGCTGTTGCGGTTCGATACAGTGACGACTCGGGCAACTGCTCTGTAACGAGTCAGTTGTGTGTCCTTGCTGTCGCGCTGCACTTGTCAGGTCAAAGGTCGCTTGACCTTTGACTTTCGCGTAACCTCCAGCAACCTCTTTTAACCTCCGAGGGTTGACTCGCGGGTGCTTCGATGTGGCGTGCTTCGCTTCTGGTGTGGTGTTTCGACACGACAGAGGCGTTTACAATTTATTGTTTCCAACAAAGCCAAACATGCACAACTAATACTGCTGAAAAGTAACCCCATACATACCACAATCCCTTATCTCCCGTTCTCGTGCACTGTTAAGTTCATCCGTGCACCCACCGAACCTCAGGAACTGCAGCAGGTCGAGACTGGAAAAGTCATCAGAGAGGCTCTCCAATCTCGTGCATCCATACAAGTCCAGGCTCTTGAGCCGGGTCAGCTGCGCAAAGTTTCCTGGAAGTGAGCGGATGCCAGTGTTTTCCAGATTCAGCTTGTTCAGGCAGGCGAGTTGGGTGAGAGAGGCAGGGAGATTTTCCAGCGCAGAGCAATCAGAGAGATCGAGCTCCCTTAGCCGGGATAATGCACCGATGCTGGAGGGAAGGGAAGTGAGCTTTGGCGCATGAGCGACCAAGGAGGTCAGGTGGGAAAGCTGAGAGATCATTGCTGGCAGCATTGTCAGCTCTGGAGCATTTTCTATCTGCAAACGCCGGAGCTGCTTCAGATTCGTGCCGATGCTTCCTGGAAGCTTCTGGATGTTACCAGCCCTGGAGATCACCAGAGTCCGCAGCTGGGGGAGAGAAGCCAAGGGGAATGCGAGCTCCTCCGCATCTTCCGCCAACACCAACTCCAGATGCACTAACCGCGGGAATGCGCTGGGTTGAAACACACCGGCTTCCCCACTCTCCACGTTGACCAGATTCAAAATCAGCTTCTTGAGATTTGGCAGGAAAGGGAAGTTTGGCATGAAAGTGGACTGATTGTAGCTCCCAAGGCTCAGGTACTCAAGAGAGGAAGGTAGACAGACAGGCGGTCCGTTCAGCCAGATGGCAGGGTGACATCCGGTCAGCTCCAGCCGTCTGAGCTTTACCAGAGCATCCAGCTTCTTGGGGATTGACACGAGCTCGCTGCACATCCCAATGGTGAGGGTATCCAAATTAGTCAGCCCTGTCACGGATTCTGGAACCTCCTTGAGATTGAAGCAGCAGTGGATGTTCAGCTGCCGGAGCTGATTCAATTTCCCAATCCCCTCAGGAAGCTTCTCATCTGAAACCAGATCCAGGTCCAGCCGGGTCAACGAGGTCAACTCCGTGAGTGAACTGGGGAGCTGTAGCGGGTTGAACACAACGCCTGGGAAAATCCTCTGGATGCCAACCATTCCGTCCAGGCCCTCGGGAAGACACAGCAGCGGCAGCTTCACCACGCACAGCGTCTTGAGAGCTCCCAGGCGGCCGAAATTCCCTGGAAGCTGGCGGATTTCGCGGCAGCAAACCACGAGCACGGTTCTTAAAGATGCCAGATACACGAAGGATTCAGGAAGCTCCGTGAGGGGAAGCATGTACATGGTTAATGTCTCCAGGGATTCGAGACGCCCGAAAGAGTCAGGGAGATTCGCCAGTGGCAGATCGCGCAGCACCAATCTTTTCAGGGCAGATAAGCGGCCAAAGTTGTCGGGCAGGCTGGAAAACCGGAGGCACGAGGAGATTTTCAGGCTCTTCAACTGCGTCAGCGACGTGAAACTTCTGGGCAGGCTCGTGAGTCCTGTGCACCAGCTAAGGGTCAGCTCGCGGAGACACGGCAAAGTCTCTCCAATGTCGTCTGGAAGCCGGTCAAGAAAGTGGGAACCCGTAATCACCAGCCGTTCCAGCCTGAAGCACGGCAATCCCGAGGGAAGAAACAAGATGAACGGAGAAACCTCTCCCTCGAGCTGCAGCGACTTGAGAAACGGCAGCAACGAGACGGAAAACGTCCCCCTTGGTTCCTCTACCTCGGGGTCGTAGCTGATGACCAGGCTGGTAAGCCTTGGCAGCTGAACGAGATGCACAAGATGGTGAAAGATCAGGTTCAGAGAGGTAACGCGGATCGAGCTGAGAGACGAAAGGGTCGAGAAGCCGGGATTGGTCAGCGTTGACGCGTCCGGGAGAACGAGTGTGTGGAGGCGCGAGAGCCGGAAGAACGAAGCCGGGAATACGATGTTCGGGTGAAGAGCCGATCCAAGGCGGTCGAATGAGATAACCTCCAGCTGCGTGCATCCCCGAAAGAGCTGATCCAAGCCGGGTTTGGTAATCGGGTGTAAGTGCTTGCTCTCCTGGATTTCCGCATCTTTAGTGATCCTGCTTCCCACGTGAAGAATCTTTAGCTGAGGGCATGACGAGGCGAGGTGAGAGAGGAAAGCGTTGTCTATAGTTTCCACACTGCCGTCACACAGATGCAGGTGGGTGAGGTTCGGGAAGCACGAGACGGCGTTGGCGAGGTCTTGGCGGGAAACGGCGAGATTTTCCCTGACGAGAAGCGTCGAGACGTAACGCTGGGAGAGACGGCGCCAGCGACGGCAGACGGAAGCGACGAGGAGACTAAGAGCTGCGTCGGTGAAGGCAGGCGGAGTTGGTACCAGAGAGTTGCCCTCGATATTGCTCGAGTATTTGGGTGGATCTTTAGACCAGAAGTATTTATGGGTCGGACATAAAGAGTCGCATGTGTCATTTTCACTCGTAGAATCGTCGCATGTAGTATCGTCGTGTGTAGCATCACCATCGAATGCCGTGGATAATGGCGTTTGGGAGGTACGCCATAGTATCTTAATAAGCAGGTCGTCCGAAAGCCTGTTGATGTGCGCACGAGAATCCATGGTTTCTATCTAGGTCGGCTAAAATCCGCACGCATATCTGAAGGAACTAGAAGCTTATCACAGGTAAGGGCTTCCAGAAACAGCTGAACCAATTCACAGAAGCTACTCCAGGTGTCTAAACTGATCGCTGCGGTGACTGATCTGCGGATTTACAGTGAGGGGGATGTGTCATGCTCACCCAGGCATGGAGGATGCCCATCCGTCAATGCTGTCAGAAAGCGTCAACCGCCTGGCTCCATACGGGATCGCTATGCGGTTCGGTGAAGTAGCCGTTGGTGACCTTCGGGAAAGCGGGAAATGGAACCTCTCAAATTCCTCAAGTCGCGACGCGACAGTACAGGTTTGCTTGAGCTTCTTGACTCTCTCACATGCATCATCCATGATACATGCATAATCGGGTCTTGAGATAAACGAATAGTGTATTTCATGCAGCTCTGTACTTGCTGCAATATAGCACTAATTAAAACAGAGTAAATGTACAACATATGGTATGTATATATGCGGTAGTAGATGTCTCTACATCAAACAAGCCATCTCATCAGAATTACCTCCACTGAATACCGTAACACCTGCCCTGCGCTCCCTCCCTCTCATCGCAATCCTTGGACTCTGGCCCACTCACTACTACACCACCTCCCCTCATTGAATTTGTTCAGCTGGCTAAGTTTCCTCATGCTCTTGCATCGCCACAACATTCCCTTCTTCCACTCCCCTTCCTCTTCCGTCCCCCCTCCCACCTCCTCTTCCCTCATCCCACCCCTCACACAACCCTTCACTATCCTGTGCTCATATACCGTCTGACATCTGCCTCCGTCCCAAACCCCATTTCACAACAGAAAATCATCGTATGCGGGCAGAGTGAGGTGCCTGACCCCACTCCTACCCTCTATCCACCATTCCCCACCCACTCCCCACCCACTGCCCACCCACTTCCACCCACTCCCACCCACTCCCACCCACTCCCACCCACTCCCAACCACTCCCACCACCCCGTCACTCAGTCCCATCCAGCCTATCAATCTCCGCCACATCACCCACCCCCAGCCCGCACCGCCACGCATCAAGATTTTCCCGTATATGTTCTCTATTCCTTGACCTCGGAATAACCACCTGTCCCTTGAGCAGCCCCCATTTGAGCACCACCTGTGCAGGCGAGCAGGCATGGCGTGTAGCAATGGCTTTGATGACCGGGTGGTCCAGGACAGGATTGTGGGAGGGCGAGTCGGAGAAGATCAGGTGCTGCGAGCCCAGAGAGGAGTAGGCCATGTAGGCGATGCTGTGCTGCGCACAGAGAGCCTGTAGGTCCTTGTCCGCTCGCAGGGGGTCGGAGTTCCTGGTGACGGTAGGTGTGTGGGAAGAGGAAAAGAGCAGGCGGTGAGAAGGCAGCGAGGGGTAGGCCATGTAGGCTATGCCGTGCTGGGCGCAGAGAGCCTGTAGGTCCTTGTCCGCTCTCAGAGGGTCGGATTTCCTGGGATAGGTGGGCGTGAGGAGCGGGAGGGGATGGTAGGGGGGGGGAGGGGGATGGAGAAGAGCAGGTCAATGTCTGCTCGTAAGGGGTCAGATTTTCTGGCAATGGTGGGCGTAGAAAAGGGAAGGGAGATGGGCGAGTCGGAGAAGATCAGGTGCTGCGAGCCGAGAGAGGAGTAGGCCATGTAGGCGATGCCGTGTTGCGCACAGAGAGCCTGTAGGTCCTTGTCCGCTCGTAGGGGGTCGGAGTTCCTGGTGACGCAGTGAAGGGGAGAAGGGATGGGTAGGACAATGCTGCAAAGGGAGGGAGTTACGTGTCAAACGGAAACATGACGATTTCTCTGACCACACAGGCTCCATCCTAACTCCCCACTCCCCCATTCCCCACACCCCATTCCTCACTTCGCCCCACCCCACTCCCCATTCCCCACTCCCCACTCCCATCCCCACTCCCATCCCCACTACCACTCCCATCCTCACTACCACTCCCATCCTCACTACCACTCCCATCCCCACTACCACAACCATCTCCACTCCCCACTCCCTTCCCCACTCCCCACTCCCATCCCCACTCCCCACCCCCCATCGCCACTCCTCACCTCTGCAGCACGTGTGGTTTCACCTCGGCCTGTTCAATCAGCTGCAGCAACTCCTCGCGCCCAAAGTTGCTCACACCGATCGCCCGCACCGCCCCCCGCTGATACAGCTCCTCAAGAGCCCGCCAGCTGTCCAGCCACCCCGCACCTGCCGCCGCTGCTGCCCCTGCGTCCCCGCAGATGGCGGGGAAGCAGAAGGGGTAGTGCAGCAGGAAGAGGTCGAGGTAGGGCACGCGCAGGTCACGGAGAGAGTCGGAGAAACGCTCCCGCGTGATTGCGTGCCCGTGATGCCGCGGGTGCAGCTGGGGGGAGGGGGAGGGGAGTGGTGGAGAAATTAGAGGAGGGGGAGAGAGAAGTGACGGATAGTGGATGAGTTGATTTAATTGCTGCGTGATGGCGTGTCCATGGTGCCGCAGCAGCAGCAGCAGCAGCAGCAGCAGCAGCAGCAGCAGCAGCAGCAGCAGCAGCAGCAGCAGCAGCAGCAGCAGCAGCAGCAGCAGCAGCAGCAGCAGCAGCAGCAGCAGCAGCAGCAGCAGCAGCAGCAGCAGCAGCAGCAGCAGCAGCAGCAGCAGCACAGCCCACCTTGGAGACGAGGAAGAGTTGGTTGCGGGAGACGTTGTGCTGTGCAATGGCTGCCCCCACAGCGTCCTCCCGGTACCACTCACGCGCTTGCGCCGAGTCAAACAGCCTGCACCACCACCAGGACCACACCAAGACATGCATAAGCGGGAGGGAGGGAAATAAGCGGGAGCGGGAGCATAAGGGGGAGAGGAAGAAAGGGGAAAGGGAAGGGAGCAAAATACCAGAGGAAACGAGAGATGATCCTTGCAGCACGGGAAAAGGGTGAGGTGAGGACACATATGGGACTTCTTAAAAGGCACACAAACACAGGCAGTCAGCCAACATGCGTATGCCTCCCTAATTTCCTCGCCCCCCTCGTCTGCCCGTGCCTTAGAGCGACTCAAAATCGTCTGCTTGCTCACTACTCTCCGTCGCTGCCTGCGCTCACCTGTACCCAGCCTCCAGCGCCCATCCCACAGCCTTCTCAGTCTCCCCCCCCAGCCCCGCCGTTCCGAACCCCAACCGTGGCATCATCACGCCGTTCCACAGCCGCACCTCCCCCGCGCCCTCCGTTCCCCCCGCTCCCCCCGTTTCACCCAACCCACCGGCAGCCCCGTTCTCCGCGCCATCTGTCCCCACGCTTCCCCGCTTCCCCTTTATCTCTGATTCCCCGTCATGTGCGGAACCCCGGGAGCTTCCGGAATTCAAGCCGCCGACAGCGCTGACGGTTCCGCCGGCGGCGCCGGCTGTGGCGCCGGCTGTGCCCAAGGCGGTGGTTGCGGAAGCTTGGCGGTTGAGAGAGAGATGCGCCTGCAGCTTGCGCGCGTGGGGGGACGTGCGGTGCGCGAGGTGGCGCGCGAGGAGGAGAAGCGCGCCGAGCAGGATGAGCGAATGGCGCACGGGGTTGCGGCGGAAGGAGGGGAAGAACGAGAAGACGCGCGCGAGGAAGGAGAGCGGCGAGGACGCGGAGAGCGCGGGCTGCCGGGCGCGGCGGGACGCGGAGCCCTGCATCGGGACCTGCTGACTAGTAAAGGCGGAGCAGCATGGGGGGAGGGATGACTTCTAGGAATTCTCACAAATCGCCTCACATGACGAGGGATGATAATGGAAACTAGTCACACACACAGATCAGCGTTCACATAGTCGTGTGCAGCCTGCTGCTAATGCGAATGCGGTCGAATTCGATACAAATCGTGACGCGAAAGCATTACAGTACGATCTCCTGTTTTTCACGACAGCTAGCTGGTGAACTGTACCACTTGTATGGTATTTCTGTAGCAAAACGTGCTTTATACACAAATATATAACATAGCATACATCACCCATTCAGATGCTACATCTTCCATCCTTCAACTTGTTTTTATTCGGCAAGCATATGCGAGTCCCTTGCTTCAGTTTGTCCAGACAATCATAGCCGTTAATTTTCTTGTAACACCCCTTGATGCCTCGGAAGTACTTGACTTGAACCATGCTGCACCGATCACTGTTGGTAACGATGTAGAAATTGGAGAACGGGCAGGTCCCAGCGGTGTAGCTCGACTGGCTCTGTATGCATGCCTGCATAACGGGAAAGAGTGGAACAGGAGGGAGAATGATTTTGGCAAATAACAACGGTGAGCGGCAAGGACACAAGAATGACTGGCGTGGGAAGTGCCAGAAGCAAGAGGGAAAGCAGGAAAGTATGCTAGTACGAGGGTAAGAGGGACAGGAGAGCAAGGTAGAGAAACCAAGCACATGTGATTCGGAAAGACGTGTTGTGTTTGGGCATGGGTGAACTAGCTGGCACGTACACACGCGCACACGCGTGCTCATTCGCATATCCAACACACAAACTCCCACATGCGCCGCACAGCAATATATACATTAATGCAGGCACACTCAAACACGCAACAGTATGAGGAAACACAGCATTTGTGCCGGTGCTGCACACACAGATGCTCACCCATAGCAGCAGCAGCAGAGCGCACCTCAAAGCCAGTGAAGCTGTCTGCAGAGGTCTTGGGCACGAGGCGTGAGCAGCGCATGCCGGGGTTGAGGCGGAAGAACTCGAGCGGGGAGAGCGGTGGGGAGGGCACACCACGGATGGACTCGCATGTCTCACCGCTCTGCACCAGGTAGTACTGCGAGCACACCGGGATCACCTGCCCCCCTGCTGCTGCGTCTCTCTCCCCCCGCCGCTCCACACACACCACTTGGTTGGGCTGTAGGCCATCAACACTTACAGCCCCACCCGCACCACCACTACCCCCACCACCAGCACCAGCATCATTCCCACTGTCCAGGGCGGTGCAGTTGAGGCCTGGGTTGAGTGCGAGCAGGGCTTCAATGCATGGGGTGCCACTGGGATTGCAGTTCTTGGTCAGCTGGAAGTAGGCTGCTAGGGATGCACACGTGTCACCCTGTGAGTGGTTGACACGGGGGGGGGAGGGGGGGTAGCAATAAAAAGTGGTGGGATTTCCAACGGCGGAAGGAGCATGTGTATGCATGCCCGCATGGCTATTTTGCGACTATGAGTTGCATGCGGCTGAGAATACCCAGTGGGAAACCATGCAGCACAAGCACAACGGCAAGTGCAAGTACAAATGCAAGTGCAAGGGCAAGCGCAAGTGCAAGGGCATGAGCAACGACAGGGACGTTTGAGTCGAGTCAAAAGTCACTAGCGTTTTGAGGCGACTCAAGGTGCGGGGGCTGCACCTGGTCAGTGGTGTAGAAGACTGAGCACGGGGCGAGACCGTCAGGCGGTGTGACGTTCAGATGCGTGTTCAGTGGCAGCGCCATGCTGCAATCCACATTCTGGCAGGCGCAGGGGAGGGGTAGAGGGGAGGAGGGGAGGGAGGATGGGAGGGAGGACGGGAAGGAGGAGGGGATGAGGAGGGGATAGGAGGATGGGAGGAGACGAGTGGAGAGGATCCCAAGGAGACAGGTGAATGTAGTGAGGGAGGTTGCTCGGGGCATGAGGAGGAAGAGAAGGCTAACACATGAACGCATGGGTAGAGCATGAAAAGGAAGTATGAGGTACAGTCAAGGCCAAGCAGACAGCAGCTGGCGGCGGCAGAACGCCATGCGAGTGCGGTGGTACCGGGTTCTGTGCGGTGAATTGCGGTAGAGTGAGGCCGTAGACGGGGTGGATGGCAGCACATGTGAGGCCTAGGGAGAGAACCGTGTAGGTGCCGTCGGTGTCACCTGGTAAGAGGAGAAAGAAAATAGGGGTGGGAATAAGGTTGGGAGGGCGACTAGAGGGAGTGAAAGGGAGTGAAACACAGGAGAGAACGAAAGAGCGTGGTGCATGGGGGAGGTGGAGCGAATGAGGCAGGGAAGCAGGATGGGAGAGGGATAGAAGGGAGGGAGGAGATTTGAGGCACAGGAGAAGGTGCCTGGAGCACAGGAGAAGGTACCTGGAGCACAGGAGAAGGTACCTGGAGCACAGGAGAAGGTACCTGGAGCACAGGAGAAGGTGCCATCGATGGTGGTGCCCTGCCTGAAGCCCGGTGGACACACACACGAGTACGACCCCGCCCCGTCATTCACACACGTGCCCACCGCACATGGGTTGCGGAACGATGCCCTGCATACGTCCACTGCAGGGAAACACAAGAAGAAAAAAAAAGTATATGTCGCGTATTCTGGTTATAGCGGTGGCGGCAGCAGCAGCAGCAGCAGCGGCAGAAGTGGCAGTGGGAGCAACAGGAAGGTGTTTTTTAAGGTATTAAAAAGAAAAAAAACAGAGGCTCGAACAAGCCGAATTACAGCAGTCAGGAGTATGATAAATTTTTGAAAGGACATTCAGGAGTATGCTCACGGGCGGGCTTACTAACAGCACGCGACCTCTCCACAATCCCCCAGCGCTCTCAACAGAGCCCCACAGTCTCACCATACCCAACGTCCAACCCCCGCTCGCCCTCAACATAGGCGCAGGTGCGTGAGCCGTCAGCATTGAGCGCCTCAACAAAGCGGGGGTCGGTGCAGTTGCACGCGAGCTCACTAACAGCACGGACCCTCACTACAATCCTCCTCGCCCTCACCCATAGCCCCACCCCCACCTCCCATCCCCCACCACCTCTCGCCCTCACCATAGGCGCAGGTGCGTGAGCCATCGGCATTGAGCGCCTCAACAAAGCGGGGATCAGTGCAGTCGCAGCGGTTGGTGGTGCCCTGCACGCGGCACGTGAAGTTGCCGCACGGGTTCAGCACCGGCCCCAGCGCTCCCCTGCGCGCCTGCGTGTTGCACGGGTCGCGTGGCGCTGGGGATTCGGGTAAAGGGGTGAGGGAGGGAAGGGGAGAAACCGCGTGTTGAACGGGTCGTGTGGTGCTGGAAGATTCATCGTTCAGCAGCGCAGGTGAAGTGCGGGGTGGGGTGGGGGAGGAGAAGTTGCGGGGTTAGGAGAGGAAGGGAGGTTGTGAAGAGACGCTGTGGTTGGAAACTGAGGGGCTGCAGCAACGGCGAGCAGGAGGCATGAGAGGGTAAGAGTAAGAGTAACACAGGGAAAGAATAGAGTGGCAAAAGTGCAATAGAGGCACGTAACAGGCACAGGAGGATAGGAATGCTGTTAATGGAGGAGGACTGAGGAACTCCACTCGACTCCACTCCACTCCATTCCACTCCACCCCAGTCCAGTCCAGTCCAGTCCATTCATTTCAAATCAACTCACACTTAACAACAGGGTAGAGGCCTGGCAGTGAGTTGATGCCGCACACGCCATCCCCCCCCTGGATGTCCATGCGCATGTGGCCCCCATCGCCCCAGTCCGCCCCCCACGAGTTGCGGATGATCCAGAAGGGCGGCGCCATGTGCGGGGCTGTGTCATCTGTCCCCACCAGGCGGTACCCCACCAGCAGCACCACGTGGTTCAGGTTGTACGTGAAGCACGCTGGGTCCTGGTACTTGGACAGCTGGCGCGAGCGAGGATGAGAAGCAGGGGCACAGAGGCAGACAGATGCGGAGATGTGGAGGGACAGAAACGAAGAGAGAGAGAGCGAGAGACAGGGACACAGAGAAGCGCGGGAGGGGAGCTATCACTTGGACAGCTGGTGGAAGGGACAAGGACATGGCATGGGCATGAGGCATGGATTTACATTTAGCCCCTGGGCATGCAATGAACGAGTCCGCGAGCCCTAGTCCACGAGTTTTGAGACGTCTCAAAACATGGGGCCCTGGTCCACCGGGCCCTGGTCTTCTACCTCTAAATCTCTGCAAGCAGCACTTTCTCACCGCACGCGCTTGCTTGCTCACCCCGTCGTACTGCTTGAATGAGTCAGCGGACGCCTCTATGTGCACCACCACTGGCTGGCGCTGCACGGCCAGCAGCAGCCCAAACCAGCCGTAGAAGGACGTGCGCTCAAAGCCGCTGATCTGAAAGGCCTTCTTTCTAGTATCCATCTGCATGGCAGGGGCGGGAACGTGTGGTGCGCAAGGTGGAAAGACTTTTGAGTCTACTAAGAAATGACCAAAGCCGCTGATCTGAAACCCCTTCTTTCTGGTATCCATCTGCATGGCAGCGGCGGGAAGGGAATGAGTGGCACATGCGAGGCGGAAAGGCTTTTGATTCGACTCAAAAATCACCTCGCGGCCGCTGATTAGAAACGCCCTCTTCCTTTGTGTCCATCTGCATGGCAGGAGCGGGAATGAGTCGTACATGGGATGCGAGGCGGCAGACGAGACACGCACCATGTGGGATTGGTTGGAACACTACCATGTGGAAGAGAAAGGGTTGAGAGCACTTGGAGTGTGCATACGCATGCACACTCTCACACGGTCACACCACCCCCTCTCTCCATTCCTCCTCCCGTCCTCCCCCTTCCCGCCCCCCCAACCCCGCCCCCCACCTCAATCAATACATGCGTGGGGAGCACTCACCGGCACGCCGCTCTTGCACGTGATGCCAAACAGCTTCCTCAGCACTGCAAACAAAGGCGAGCACAGCCCACCGCCCGCGCCCCCTGCCAGCTGCCTCCGTGCCCCCTCTGCTGCTGCTCCTCCCTCTGTTGGAAAAGCTGCTGCAACGCTAGCGCCGCCTGGGTTTCCATGCCCATGCTCTACCACCGCACGCACCATACCCTCACTCATCCCCATACCCCACCTCTCCCCCTTTCCCGCTGAACCCCTTAGCCTCCTCCCAGCCGCCCTCCCTTTCCCCTGTCCCCTCCCTCCCTCCGCCACCGCTGCTCTCTTCTCCTCCACGAGCCCTCCCACGCCCTTGCCCTCACGGGCGGCTTTGAGGAGGAAGGCGAAGGCCTGGGAGGGCGAGCCCCCCTGGCAGTCGGCGCGCATGGAGGAGCGCAGCTGCAGCGCTGACAGCTGCGGTGCCACCGAGAGGTTCGCCATGATGCTGTAGGCGGCTTCTATGCTGCCCACCACCGCCCATGCCCAGCAGTCGCCGCACACCGCCTCCTGCTGCCGCACGGGCCAGAGCAAGTCAGGGCGGAACCAGGAGGACCAGGGAGAGACCAGCCATGCTTGCTCTGGCTCTGCGTCTTGTGTGTTGCTCGTGCCGGAACCGCTGCTGCTGCTGCTGCTGCCGCTGCTGGTGGTGGTGCTGGTGCTGCCACTGTCCCCCTTGGGGCGCAGGGGCAGCACGCCGGCGCTGGCATAGCGGAAGAAGGGGTTGACGTGGGGCGGGGAGAGGGAGTCGCCTGAGAGGGTCAGGCCCAGTGGGAAGGCTGCGGGGATGTGGGTGCGGTGGGGTGGGAAGGATGGGGAGAGGGTGTGGGTGTGTCGAGAGAGTGTGTAGAGGGAGAGAGTGATGAAGAGTGGAGCAGGTGGCTGTGGTGGTGGTGTGCGCGACTGTGAATGGTGAAGAATGGATGAGAACGGCAGAGGAAGAGAGGGACGGGGAGAGGGAAGAGGAGAGGGAGGAGGAGAGGGAGGAGGAGAGGGAGGAGGGGGAGGATAGGGAGGAGGGGAGGGAGGAGGAATGGGGCGAGTAGTGTTGTGTTACCTGAGTCGACTGGTACGCTTTGGAGACCTGCATGTGCATGGACAGGGAGAAAATGGAGAACCAAAGTACATTAATATTATGAGACAGCACGAATGCATAAAAACAAATGCGCCACGTCTCCCCAAAACGACTTATGTCTCTGTTCCCTTCCCCCCTGCCCACCACCCTCCTACAACCCATCCACCGCTTCTGCCTCTCCTTCTGCTCGCTACCTCATTCGCTCTATCAACCCCGTCTCCTCACCCACCCCCTCTTGACCCTTCTCTCCTCCCCTTCCCCCATCCCCGCCCTCCCCCAGCAAAGCCCTTCACCTGCAGCAATGCTCCACTGCAGCAGCGTGAGCTCGAGCGGGGGGTTGTCAGAGGCAGCAGCGAAGCCCAGGAAGAAAGCAGAGGCGCTCTCTGTGGGGCTGAGCAGCGCGCACAGGGAGATGCGCGCTGACAGCACAGCCTTGGACGGGCGCGGGGAGGGGCGGGAGGAGAGGAAGACGCGCAGGGAGCCAGTAGCTGCAGCAGCAGTGGCAGTGACGGCGGTGGCGGCGGCAGGTGCAGCAGCGGCAGCGGAGGAAGAGGAGGGACGGTAGTCAATCCAGGCGTACTTTGGGGAACCGTCGTTGAGAGGCGTGGGGGCGGTGGTTGTGGCTATGGGGGTGAACCCACTGCTGCTGCTGCCGCTGCTGCTAGTGGAGGTTTTGACTTGGATGGAGACGATGCCGTTTGGCTTGCTGGCACTTGCTGGCGCAGCATCAAACACCACTGCAATGCTTCGCTCGGACTCTGGCAGGTATGACCCACTGCTGCTGCTGCTGCTGCTGCCACCGGCAACGGCACCGGTCGCAGAGACTATGAACGCGAGAGAGGCAAATGCATTAGCAGAAGAAGAAGACGGTGCATCAATGGTGAAGGCGAAGGAAGGGGAGAAGGGGAGGGAGCGGCCGCAGGAGGAGGAGGAGAGGAGCGCGAAGGAGAAGAGGCGGATGGGCTGGGGGAGGAAGGCAGCACCCCAGTTGGTGGGCTGCGCTGGTGAGAGGAGGATGGAGGCGGAGGGGAGGAGGGATGCGGAGCCGCTGAGGGAGAGTGTGGTCGGTGGGGAGGAGTCTGAAGTGGTGTTGATGAACGGGAGAGAGCCTGGGATGCAAGGACAGCAGGGTGGGCAGGCAGGGCAGGGCAGGGCAGGGCAGGGCAGGGCAGGGCAGGGCAGGGCAGGGCAGGGCAGGGCAGGGCAGGGCAGGGCAGGGCAGGGCAGGGCAGGGCAGGGCAGGGCAGGGCAGGGCAGGGCAGGGCAGGGCAGGGACGGAAGGGAGAACAGAATGAAGATGTAAATAAGCTGAAGCAGAACTGTGGATGCTATGGATAGAACTGGCAAAGGCTGAGATGCCATATTTCATCAATGAATGATGAGCTGACAGGTCCTATTCCTATTGAATCACCAGTAAAACGCTGCACCCATATTGCCTCACACCACTGAACAGCACAGCACAGCACCGCACCGCACCGCTCACCACCGCACAGCACACCGCAGCCCTGCTCTGCACACCACCGCACATCATACCACCACACCGCACCACATTGCAAACCTGTACGCACCATCATCAGGAACGCACGACCCCGGCACACCTCCGTTCGTGTATCCACTGTCACACGCGCATGTGGGCACACGATTCGGCCCGTCAAAGAAGCAAACACCATGCCCGCCACACGGCAGGCTCTCACTCGACAGCCCGCAGAACGCCCGGCACACCTCCACCCGCCTCTGCGCGTCCTTCAGCCCCTCCGGACACGAGAAGGTGGGAGCAAGGCTGCCGTCTTTTGCTACCGCGCAGTTGCTGCGCGTGGTTATGATGGTGCCGGGAGAGCAGGGCGGCTGGGAGGGGAAGGCGGAGGAGAAGTAGTTGTTGTCGAGCTGGTAGTGCTGCATGTTGCGGGGGATGGGCTGCAGCACGGCGCCTGTTAGCTGGTTGCTGCGCAGGTTGCTGGGTTAATGGGGATGGGCATGGGATTGGGGTGGGGACGGGGATGGGGAGGAGGGTGAGGGGTGACTGGGTTTGAGGAAAGAAGGGAGGTAATATCAGAAAGTGGGGTTGCGCATCCAGCTCCTCAGGGCACGAGAAAGTAGGAGCAGTGTGGCTGGGAGGGGAAGGCGGAGGAGAAGTAGTTGTTGTCGAGCTGGTAGTGCTGCATGCCGTGGGGAATGGGCAGCAGTACAGAGACTGTTAGCTGGATGCTGCGCAGGTTGCTGGAGGACATGCGGATGGGGATGGGGGTGGGGGTGGGGGTGGGGATAGAGATAGGGATAGGGATAGGGATGGAATGGGGATGAGGATGGGAATAGGGAGGAGGGTGATGGGTGGTGGGGTTTGGGGAGGAGAGGGAGATGGGATAAGAGACGAGGAGATCCGATGGGCTTGAGCAAGTGAGTCTGTGTATGGGTGTGTGAATCAGGTGCGTGCTTGCATTGCATGTGAACACGCGTGGAGGAGGTAGAGCCATTTGGCAAGCAATGGTGGCTTGGGGGGGGACTATATAAGGACAGTTTGAGAGAGAGGGTCCGCTGTCTTATCATCAGGCTTAGTTGGTACTTTACGTTTTTTTGGGTCACGTAAACGTAAACTTACGCTTGAGTTTACCTTTACGTTTTCTTACGCGTAATTTTACGTAAAGTCACACGGGCAGGGCAAAAAATGTTTTTTTGCCCGCGAAACGAGAAAATCTGACTGATATGAGGTGGGAGAGGCTGCGACATGTCCGTGTAGATTTAGGGAAGCTGTAAGTTGATGTACTAATAAGCTAACATGCTTGGGCGTAGAAGAACCAAGCTAGTGATAGATTAGGCGCTTCCCATGCAGCCACTTAGTCCAATGATTTCTTATCTTTCTGGGCAGCCAGAAATGTTTCTGGCTGACCGTAAACGTAAAGCCATTTTGGGCCCACGTAAGTAAACGTAAGTTTACTACGTAAAGTCACGTAAACGTAAACCACCGTAAACGTACAATACCAACTAAGTCATCAGCAGGGAAGCTGCTTGAGAAAAAAATCGCAAGGCAGCCACGCGGGAAGAGAAAGCGAAGGACACGGAAGCAGCAGCGTGAGAGGAGAGGAGGAGTGGGGCGTACAGGAGGGTGAGTTGAATGAGATCCGTCATCTCAGTGGGTATAGAGCCACTGAAGCGGTTGGAGCTCAGGTCCCTGCAGGGTGGTGTAGCATGGAGGGCCGAGGAAGCAGAGATGGGCGTGAGGGAGAGAGAGAGCGAGAGAGCTCTCAGGCCTCCTCTAGTCCTCTGTTTTGATGCGAGGCGTCACTTGGAAGTTCTGGTTTTCTTTTGTTTTGTTTTGTTTTTTTTGTTTTGTTTTGTTGTTGTTGTTGTTGTTGTTGTTGTTTTTTTTTTTAATGTATTTCCCCGTTTCATATGTATTTCCCCAAATTTTTCATGTCAGAGCTTCTGCCCAAATTTTCCACTTCAGAGTTTTTTCCAGTGGAGAGGAAACCCCACCCCAACGAGCACCCAACGAGCACCCAACGAGCATGTACCGGTGAGCCCTCCCCTCCGCACGCCACCTCCCTTACCCTTTTTCCTTACCCCCTCCTCCATCAACTCACAGATGCTCCAGCTGCAGCAACCCCCCTATGGTGTTGGGGATTGTCCCTGACAGCTCATTGCAACACAGGTCCCTGCGTGGTGCGTGAGAGGAGTGAAGGAGGTGGGTGGGTGGGTGTTGGGAGAGGAGAGGAGGAGAAGGCGGGGAGAGGATGAGGGAAGGAAGGGAATAGAAGGAGCATGGTATGTGGAGGCTTGTGCGGCGGCAAAGAGAGAGGTACATGCACTCAGCCGGTGGTGCGCTGCGCAGGGGTAGAGGTTGGAAGGGGGAAAGGCGAACTGTTGTGGCGTAGCACTGAAGACGTACAGACTAGACGACTGACAGACTGACGGACTGAACGATTGACAAGCGGACAACTGAGGCAGACAGGCAAACAGGCAAACAGGCAAACAGGCAAACAGGCAAAGAGGCAAACAGGCAAACAGGCTGACTAAGAGGGTGAGGGGCTGACAGGCGTCTGAGGTTGGTGGGGAGGAGGTCCTTAGGAATTGACCCTGACAGCTGGTTGTGGGACAGGTCTCTGCAGGGAGCCGCCGGGGGTAGGGGAGGGGGGGAGGACGCATGGGGAATAGCAGTGTTATAGGAGGAGTGGAATCGAGGGAGAGAAAGAGGGGAGTGGAGTATACGTTGGGGAAGAGGTGCTGATTGGCAGGCAGCAGGATGGATAAGCATGCAACGCGTGCACTTGAAGATGCACGGACTTTGATGGATACGTTATCATGACAGGGGCAGCAGGGACAACACTACCAGGCGGGGGCAAGGGGAGCAGGCGGGGGCAAGGGGAGCAGGCGGGGGCAAGGGGAGCAGGCGCGGGCAAGGGGAGCAGGCGCGGGCAAGGGGAGCAGGCGCGGGCAAGGGGCACTGACAAGGTATCGAGTCCGGTGAGCTTGGCGAGATACAAGGGCAGCGAGCCAGAGAGGGAGTTGAAGCTCAGATCCCTGCAGGCAGGCAGGCAGGCAGGCAGAGAAGGGCAGTGAAGTGAAGCATAGCACCGGGTGGGGAGGGCGGCAGAGGAAACAAACAGCATGCACGTGGATTAGGGAAGGTGGGCGTGAGAGAGGGTGGGTTGAGGGAGTTGGCTCTTGAGGAGTCTCAAAAGGGAAGACAGAGGAAACGACATGCAGATAGATGGACATGATGAGAGAGAGGCGGTTGTGATGGAATGGAATAGAGCACCAGAGTGACGGGGGAGCTTTCCTTGGGAGGCATTGTGATAGTGAGGGGCAGGGATGGTGGAGTAAGGTAGGAGGTGCATGAGTGAGTTAGGAATGTGGGGCAGGGCAGGGATGTGAAGCAGAAACATGATGTAGGGATGTGGGCGGGGCAGGCAGGAGTGAGTTAGGCAGGATAGGCAGCACGCACAGGAAGCCGAGGCTGGGCAGCATACCAAGCTCCGATGGCAGCGAGCCCAGCAGCTCACAGTTGGACATGACCCTGCCATGCCACGGCAACCGTGGTGGGCGAGGGCGGTGAGGGGGGTGAGGGGGGTGTGTGTGAGGGATGTGAAGGGAATTTTCAGGTGCCTCGAAAGCAGCGAGCCGAGAAGCTCACAGTTGGACATGGCCCTGCCATGCCGTGGGCGGGGGAGGAGAGAGAGGTGCCGGGGACGATGGGGATGATGGGGATGATGGGGATGATGGGGATGATGGGGATGATGGGGGGATAATGGGGATGATGGGGACGATGGGGATGATGGGGATGATGGGGATGATGGGGATGATGGGGATGATGGGGACGATGGGGACGATGGGGATGATGGGGACGATGGGGACGATGGGGACGATGGGGACGATGGGGACGATGGGGATGATGGGGATGATGGGGATGATGGGGGGATAATGGGGATGATGGGGACGATGGGGATGATGGGGATGATGGGGATGATGGGGATGATGGGGATGATGGGGACGATGGGGACGATGGGGATGATGGGGACGATGGGGACGATGGGGACGATGGGGACGATGGGGATGATGGGGAT
The DNA here is from genome assembly GCA_947470075.1 of Closterium sp. Yama58-4. NCBI lineage: Eukaryota > Viridiplantae > Streptophyta > Zygnematophyceae > Desmidiales > Closteriaceae > Closterium > Closterium sp. Yama58-4. Next base: position 819,515 of record CANIUD010000172.1, read on the forward strand.
GATGGGGATGATGGGGGGATAATGGGGATGATGGGGACGATGGGGATGATGGGGATGATGGGGATGATGGGGATGATGGGGATGATGGGGACGATGGGGACGATGGGGATGATGGGGACGATGGGGACGATGGGGACGATGGGGACGATGGGGATGATGGGGATGATGGGGATGATGGGGGGATAATGGGGATGATGGGGACGATGGGGATGATGGGGATGATGGGGATGATGGGGATGATGGGGATGATGGGGACGATGGGGACGATGGGGATGATGGGGACGATGGGGACGATGGGGACGATGGGGACGATGGGGATGATGGGGATGATGGGGACGATGGGGACGATGGGGACGATGGGGACGATGGGGACGATGGGGACGATGGGGACGATGGGGACGATGGGGACGATGGGGACGATGGGGACGATGGGACGATGGGGACGATGGGGACGATGGGGACGATGGGGACGATGGGGACGATGGGGACGATGGGGACGATGGGGACGATGGGGACGATGGGGACGATGGGGACGATGGGGACGATGGGGACGATGGGGACGATGGGGACGATGGGGACGATGGGGACGATGGGGACGATGGGGACGATGGGGATGATGGGGATGATGGGGATGACGGGGATGATGGGGATGATGGGGATGATGGGGATGATGGGGATGATGGGGATGATGGGGATGATGGGGGGATAATGGGGATGTATTGTGCGGGTGACGAGGAAGGTGAATGGCAGGTCACTGGTGATGCATGGCACGAGAGGCCATGTGATGCCATGCCATGCCATGCCATGCCATGCCATGCCATGCCATGCACACACTCACAGTATCTGCAGGTCAGTGAGGCCACTGATTTCCGAGGGGAGCGACGCAAAAAACTCGTTGAAGCTTAGGTAGCTGCAGGGAGGCAGGCAGGCAGGTAGAGAAGGTGAGGGAGGGGGATGGGGTCAACACAGAAGAGCAAGCGAGCACAGTTTGTCGAAAGAAAGGCATGCAGTTCTTGCAGGCATGCCTGTAAGATCATCAGAAGAAGAGGCAAGCCGTTGTCACAGGCGTGTAAGATTAGAAGTAGTGCCACATGGTAAAGGAGGTGGTGCTGCAGTGCAGCGTGCCTTGTACACAAGATCATGGGCAATGAATGGATAAGTATGATATGCCATGGGCGATAGCATGGCACAGATGCAGTATGGGCTGCAAAGGTGTAATATGGAATGGCATGGCGTGGCGTGGCATGGCATGGCATGGCATGGCATGGCATGGCATGGCATGGCATGGCATGGCATGGCATGGCATGGCATGGCATGGCGTGGCGTAACATGGAATGGCATGGCATGGCATGGCATGGCATGGCATGGCATGGCATGGCATGGCATGGCATGGCATGGCGTGGCGTAACATGGAATGGCATGGCATGGCATGGCATGGCATGGCGTGGCGTGGCGTGGCATGGCATGGCATGGCATGGCGTGGCGTGGCGTGGCGTGGCATGGCATGGCATGGCATGGCAGGTGGCGGGAGGGAGGGAGAGAGGGAGAGCAGCACTGACAGCTCCTTGAGACGGACAAGGTCACTGATGGTGCTGGGCAGCGGGCCTGAGAGCTGGTTGTTGTCCAAAGAACTGCACGCATGGCATGGGGTGTTGAGGGGGAGAGTGTGGGCGTGGATGGGAGGAGCGCGAGGTGATTATTGTGGCGCAAAGGACTGTGTGTGAGGGAGTGAGGCAGAGGGCGCTGATGGTGCTGGGCAGCGGGCCTGAGAGCTGGTTGTGATCCAGAGAACTGCACGCATGGCATGCGGGGGTTGAGGGGGGCGAGCAGGGATAGGAGGACGGTGAGATGATTATTGGCGCAAAGGGAGGATAGGGGCGCAAAGGACCATGTGCGAGGGACTGAGGCAGAGGGCGGGAGAAGCGGCAATGCGGAGCAGCAAAAGGAAGAGGGAGAGGATGGTTTTGTGGTGTGAGACGGGTGGGTTAGGGGCCAGGGAGAGAGGTCAGGATAGAAGAAGGGTGTGCGTGTTATGCAGCAAGACACGATGGGGTGGGGAGGATCCCATGGTGTGCGATGGCGTGAGTGGGATGGCATCGCTGGCATGGCATGGCATGGCATGGCGTGGCATGGCGTGGTGTGGCATAGCGTGGTGTGGCATGGTGTGGTATGGCGTGGCATGGCATGGTTGTGGCGTGGCATGTGGTGTGGCATGGCATGAAAGGATGGAATCTCACAGCTGCTGCACGTTGGTGAGCGCACCGATGCCTTCAGGTATTGTCCCACTCAGCTCGTTGCTCGATAGCTCCCTGCATCGCCATGCATTGCCATGAATGTGATGCCATGCCCGTGATCAACAGGTCCATGATCCCGTGTCCATAATTCCATGTCCATGACCTCATGTCCATGATGCCATGTCCATGATCCCATCTCCATGATGCCATTTGCATGACACCGTGTTGCATGCGGTATGAACGCGAGCGTGCACGAAAACACCCCCTCCCCCGTCCCCCCTTCCCCACACACGCACATGCATGCACACTCAGCTCAGGAACAGCAGGTGAGCAAGAACAAGAAAGGGAATGCGAAAGAGAGGGAGAGGCATGTCAGTCAGTATGATGCAGTGAGAAGCATGTCAGTCAGCATGATGCATGTCTGGCCTGCTGGCCTGCCTGCCTGAAGGAACCTTTGAGGATGCTCAAACGTGTCACCTTTGTCAGTGCTCAAAAGCCACCCCGGTTTCCCCTCTACCCCCTCTTCCCTCCCCCCCACCCTCCAGTCCTCTCTAACTCACGCCCATGTGAGTGCAGTGAGGCGACTAATGCCGCGTGGCAAAGACCCGCTGAGGGCATTGTTCGATAGCTTGCTGGTGGAGGGAGCGGGGCAGAAAGACGGGAGGGAGCGGTAAAGGTAAGTTAATTTCTGTGATGACTCAAGAGTCAACTTGCGACTAATGCCGCGTGGCAAAGACCCGCTGAGGGCATTGTTCGATAGCTTGCTGGTGGAGGGAGCGGGGCAGAAAGACGGGAGGGAGCGGTAAAGGTAAGTTAATTTCTGTGATGACTCAAGAGTCAACTTGCGACTAATGCCGCGTGGCAAAGACCCGCTGAGGGCATTGTTCGATAGCTTGCTGGTGGAGGGAGCGGGGCAGAAAGACGGGAGGGAGCGGTAAAGGTAAGTTAATTTCTGTGATGACTCAAGAGTCAACTTGCGACTAATGCCGCGTGGCAAAGACCCGCTGAGGGCATTGTTCGATAGCTTGCTGGTGGAGGGAGCGGGGCAGAAAGACGGGAGGGAGCGGTAAAGGTAAGTTAATTTCTGTGATGACTCAAGAGTCAACTTGCGACTAATGCCGCGTGGCAAAGACCCGCTGAGGGCATTGTTCGATAGCTTGCTGGTGGAGGGAGCGGGGCAGAAAGACGGGAGGGAGCGGTAAAGGTAAGTTAATTTCTGTGATGATCAAGAGTCAACTTGCGACTAATGCCGCGTGGCAAAGACCCGCTGAGGGCATTGTTGGATAGCTTCCTGGTGGCGGGAGAGGGGCAGACAGCGGGGAGGGAGGGGGTAAGGGATTGGGGAAGGGAGGGGGGAAGGGAGGAAGAGGGGAAGTTAAGGTGGAATGGAGGGGGGATGGGAGATGGGAAGGGAGGGAGGAAGAGAAACGGGGAATATAGCGCTGGAGGTTCATGGTGGAAAAGGGGGGACATAAGTGAGGTTTGTTCCGAGGGGATGGCAAGTCTGAGCGGTGGAGAGAAGGGGGAAAGCACAGACAGGGGGGGAAGGAGATGGGACGTGCTAGAAGCCAGGGAAAATGGTCGCCTTTGAGAGTGGAGATGGCGACAGAGGAGGTTCGTGGAGGGGTTTTTGGAGAGGGGGAGCAGGGTGGGGTAGCGGGGTTGAAATGCCAGATAGAGGGGCCAGAGAGGGAGAAAACGGAGTGGGTATGTGTGTATTTGTTTTCGTCTGTATGTGTGTGTGTGTGCGAGGGCGGTCTCGTGCTCATGTGTGTGTGTGCTGTTCACACGTGCGCGTGTGTGTGTTTGTGTGCGATTGTGTGCGAGTGTGTGCGAGTTTGTGCAAGTGTGCGTGTGTGTACATGTGAGTGCGTGTCATGTCATGTCACTCACAGGGTGTGGAGGCTGGTAAGGCCCTCAAGTGCTTTAAGCAGGTGCCCACTCAGCTGATTCATGTTCAGGTTGCTGCTCACACAGGGGTCGAGGGGTTGGGTTGGGTCGAGGGGAGAAGACGCGAGGAGAGGGGGACAGGGGAGCTGATGCTGTTTTGCCTGTTCCTGGGGTTAGATGAGCTCTGGCTGTGCAAAAATCCTCTACCACTGCTTCCCGCCCCTGCGCTCCCATGCGTTGAGTTGAGTTGAGCACTCGTAGGTAGTGCAGCAAGTGCCGATGAAGGCCATGGTAACAGGTTTCGATTGAGGCGCTCCAGAACGGGCTTGTGAGGCGGGTCAAAAGAGGCCTGGCCTGATGCGCTCTCATGCGTTGAGTTGAGTTGAGCACTCACAGGTACTGAAGCGTGCCGAGGGAGGCCATGGTAGAAGCAGGGCAGGCAGTGACTCAGAGAGCGCACCCTTTCGGCAGGTCCTTGAATCGCCTCAAAAAACACTCTCATGCGTTTCGTTGAGTTGAGCACTCACAGGTACTGCAGAGTGCCGAGGGAGGACATAGTAGAAGGCAATTCCCCTGAGAGCGCACACTTCTGGCAGTCACTGCGGGGGGGACAGGGAGCGTGAGGGGGATGGGGAGGGGTGGATGGGGATGGGGAGGAACGGGCGTGTGGGGCTTTGCTTGGGATCAGAAGGACGCGGAGAAGGAAAATCCGGAGGGAAAGCCAGAGAAGTGGTACAAAGTTGAAGGGTTTGGGAGAGGGGCAGAAGGTGGGTGTGGTGGAAGGGTGGAGGTCACATGACTGGGCTGGGCCCTGACGTGACGTGGAAAGAGGATTCTTTGTGTGGACAGTGGGGTTGGCGAAAAAATGGTGGTGGTAATGGGAGGAATAAGAGGGTGCAGTTGCCACTGTGTGGCTGTGCCTGGCTCTGTTGTTGTGACTGCAAACGTTCTTTCTTTCTACGGTAGCTGTTACACTCTCCATTTCCCAATGTTGACATGTGCATGTGCGTGTAATGTGTGTGCGAGCATGAGCACGACGAGTGAGTGTGCGTGTCGGAGGGGTGTGTGTGTGTGTGTGTGTGTGCACGTGCACATGTGCGCGTGTGCGCATGCTCGGTTATGAGCGTCTGCGTGCTTCTGTGTGGGAGGGAGTGTGTGTGCAGAGCAGAGCAGATGATGATGATATGACCCACAACTGGGTGAGGCTGACGAGCTTGCTGAGGGTCGTGGGCAGTGATCCAGAGATTGGAGTGGATGACAGAGAGCTGCGCGGCAGGGCAGGGCAGGGCAGGGCAGGGCAGGGCAGGGCAGGGCAGGGCAGGGCAGGGCAGGGCAGGGCAGGGCAGGGCAGGGCAGGGCAGGGCAGGGCAGGGCAGGGCAGGGCAGGGCAGGGCAGGGCAGGGCAGGGCAGGGCAGGGCAGGGCAGGGCAGGGCAGGGCAGGGCAGGGCAGGGGAGATTGGGGAAAAAAGAGTGCGGAGAGTGGTTGAGCCCGTAACGAACGGCGGCAACATGTGAATGTGAATGAAGGGGGAGCACATCACACCAGTGGTGGGTTGTGGAGGCCACAGACTCTCGTCCTTGGCCTATCTGATCCCTCACTCGCACAGTTGGTGGAGTGGTGGGCCAACGACTGTTATACAGCAAATGAGCAAGCGAGTGTACTACACACGCACAGGAACTTGATCCCACCACAGGACGTGCAAGCGAGAGATCAGTTCGGAGGGTTCTTCTGGAGGCATGGGCTTGCAGTACTGCCAAGTTGGGTTCCACCCAGCATACGATCGTGAAACCATTCACCAGCCCAGCTTAATTGAATGGGCGATTGAAATGGTGTGCTCGTGTGCTCGTGAGGATTGGCTTACAGCATTGAGAGGGCGGAACACCCGCCAATCTCCTCCGGTAGGCTCCCTGACAGGCCCGTGTATGCCAGATTGCTGCTCGTTGAGTTGAGGTCATGTTGGGGATGGGGGGAAGATGGGGAGGGGCGCGGGGAGGAGGGAGGGGAGGGGAGGGGAGAAGATTCGTGGGGAGGGGAGAGGGGAAGGTTAGAGAGGGTTAACGAGAAGGGAGAGAGAAGGGAGTGGAAAAGGACTGGAGAAGAGGAATTGGAAGGGAAGGGGAGCAGCGGCGTTGAGAGGAGAGAGGAAGAGAGCGGGAGGGAGAGGAAGCAGGGGGGAGAGAGCGCAAGCAGGCACAGTTTTGATGAGATGAGCCGCAACAAAGTGGAGGCGGGGAAGGGGAGGGTGTTGACCGAAATATTCATTCGTTGCATGTGATGGAAAGAAAGTCGGAACAGCTACGCATGGCATAGAGTGGACATACAGAATACTGTACAGAGTGTATGGTGGGTGGAGTGTAAGAAGTCGGTTCAATTCAATTCAAGCACAGGGTGGCGTACATACAGAATCTTGAGCGCGTTGAGGCTACCAATGGAGGTGGGGATGAAGCCTTCGATGCTTGTTCCATACAAGTTGCTGTGAGAGGGACCGGGTAGGGATGGTACAACGGGGAGGAGGGAGGAACTTTTGAGTCGACTCAAAAGTCAACAGAGTCTGGAGGGGTTGAGGGTACCAACGGAGGTGGGGATGAAGCCTTCGATACTTGTGCCGTATAAGTTGCTGTGGGAAGGGAAGGACCAGGTGGGGATGGTGCCACGAGGGGGGACGGGAGAGGGTCAGAAACGAAGGCGGCAGGAGCCGAGGGCGAATGGTTGGAGAGACGAGAAAATGAGGAATTAATGTTTTTTTTCTTCTTCTTCTTTTTGATCCTCCCCTCCACAACACCAACACCCTTTTCCGAGATTGGAGAAAAGGCTCTTGTGTTTCGGTTTGAAGTCGTGCGCACAAATGAGTGAGCACACAAATCTCAAGTTTCTGAGATTTATATATTCATGCAGCACTCAAACACAACATACATTAAGGTCTGAAAATCACTCAATGTTTTAGGTTTCAAAAGAGCCAAGCATGGCTGGGTGGGCAGCGGAGAAAGAGAACCTCAGTCACACCAGGAGACTACTGAGCTTGCCTGGGATAGTAGACTTCTAAGACCTCTCAAAGACTTCACGGGGGAGGGAGAGAGCTAAAGATACACCAAGGGAACTGGACTCCGCTTGACAGTGCTGGTGGTGGTGACGGGAGTGGGAGTGCAAGCAGTCTGCGAGTTGAAAGAGTGTGTTACGCTGTGTTGTGTGCGTGCAGTGCAGTGGGTGGAGCTTCAAAGGTGCTTGCGTGCTTGGGGAGCATGTCCTTGTATTGTTTTGCTTACAGTCTGCCTCAGCTTTTCTAAATGCTGGCGGCTTTTGAGAATTCAGGCAGCTTTTTCTTGATTCTCAAAAGCCGCCCGCCTGTCAAGGTGGTTACCGGCTGGCTTGGGTGTGTGTGTGTGTGTGTGTGTGTGTGTGTGTGTGTGTGTGTGTGTGTGTGTGTGTGTGTGTGTGTATGTGTTGTACTGTTGCCTACAGATACTCCAGGCTGATCAAGCTGCCTAATTCCTTAGGAATGCTCCCCGATATGCCTGTTGACGGCAGCAGTCTGGTATGCATGCGTACGCACACGCACACATGCACATGTCGAGGCGAAGGAGAGAGGGTGGAGTGGAGGGAAGGGGGCAAGAGTGGAAAGAGAAGTAGCTGAGGAAGACAGCTGGCACATTGCTTCCGATCCGACAGCAGCAGAGGCCTAGTGCCTTGGGAATGAATGCGCGGACCATTGGTTTAGGAACCCGTGTGGGAAGGCGTCTGCATGCCAATGTAAGAGTGGAAAACAAGAACTGGCATGGAGGTTTCATTGCGGAGCATAGTTTAAAGGAAGGGATCAACAAGAAGAGCTTCTTCAAATCGAATCTCAAGGAGCAGGTATGCTTTTGTTTGATAATACCCTTGACACCTCCCCCTATCCCACGCTAGCCATAAGTCCTCCTCTAAGCCCTCCCGCCTCACACACAGACCTATTCCATCCAACGCTCCCCACTACCTCCCTCTCCTGTTCCTCCCTACTTCTTTCCCACGCCCTGGCTCACAGCGTTTTCAGGTTGATAAGTTTGGAGATGGAATTTGGGAGGGGTCCTGTGAGATTGTCTGACACACAGAACCTGGTGCCATGCGATGGCATGTGATGTGATGCAATGCGATGCGATGCAATGCGATGCGATGCAATGTGATGCAATGTGATGTGACGTGATATGATGTGATGTGATGTGATGTGATGTGATGTGATGTGATGTGATGTGATGTGATGTGATGTGATGCGATGTGATGTGATGTGATGTGATGATGTGATGTGGCGGCAGGTGAGCGTGTGCGGGCATGGTTGGGCAGAGCTAATGTAAAAATTGTGGAACAGCGCAAGGCAGCGCATATAGGTCCCAGGACACTACTGGAGAGGGGAAAATAGCATGGGCATGCACACACACACATGATCGTCACATGAGTCCATGCATTCATGTAACGTAACCAGATCCCTGAATGAGACCCTGAAAGAAAAAGCACTAAGGAATGCGAATGTTATGGTTCGTCACACAGCACGTGCAGGGACATGGCATGACATGATGACACACCACACATTCAACACATGGAAGACGGCACATGTCACAGGATACAGCACACCCCACGCCCCCATGCACATCCCAAGCACATGCACTGACAGGTAGTCGAGATGTAAGAGGTCTCCAATGGCTGCTGGCAGGGAGCCTGAGCAGTCCAGCACTTTGCTGCACGGGAAAGCAGGCACGGAAGCAGGCATGGAAGCAGGCACGGAAGCAGGGACGGAAGCAGGGACGGAAGCAGGGACGGAAGCAGATACGTGAGGGAAGGAGGGAAAGGCAGGCGGGCATGTACTAGGAACAAGAAACAGCTATGAGGAAAGGAGTAGATAGCATGATGAACCATGTGCGTGCAATGGTCTTGGAGCCCCTCAAAAGCCATGTGCATGCACTGGATTCCCTTAATAAAAACCCTCTCTATGCATTCCCAACTCTATGCACCCCTGCATCCTCACTTCTCCCCTTATGCCGTCCCAGCATGGGTGGCTCACTCACATGCGGGTGACATAGCCGCTGGAATCACATGTGATACCAGTCATGGCGGTGCACACGTTGCCCTGCACCCACGTGTCCCACCCTGAAAACGTCAGAGATGCCTTCATCTCTTTGATCGCCGGCCCTGGTGGGTGCAAGGGCAAGGGCGGAAAGTACGGGATGGGATCATAAGGGAGTGCACGGCCCACGGATTGATTCGTGGGCGGGCAGGTTGGGAAAGAGGAGGAGCAACGGTGCTGTGCGGTGAGGTGCGGTGCGCTCAGAAGATGCGCAGCAGGCGAAGTTAAGTGGGTTTGAGGTTACGAGATGTGCGGGCAGCGTTGAACAGCAGTAGCAGCAGCAGCGGCAGCATCATACAGCATGGCATACATACATTCACACATTTTCACACACACACACACACACACACACACACACACACAGACACACACACACACACACACACACACAGAGACACACACAGAGACACACACACACACACACACACACACGCACACACACACACGCACACACACACACACACACACACACACAGACACACACACACACACACACACACGCGCGCACGCACGCACGCTCGACTCGAACACACACGCACATACAATCATCGTCATTGAGTGTGACTTGCGCCATGGCACCCTGCCACCTCAGACCGTGCAGCAGCAGCAGCAGCGGCAGCAGCAGTAACAACAGCCGCACAGCAGCACCCATGGGTGGCGGCGGCGCAGGTCCGCTCATCCTTGCGCCACGTCCCCGCGGGGCGCTGCAACAGCATGGACCAGCCAGTTCTTCTTGCGCGGCTGAAGGTGACTGACACGCGCCGCATGGACGGCTGCACTCGAGAAGATTCCACCCATGGCGTGAGGATGAACACGGTGCAGCCGGAATCTGAAGAAAACGGGAAGAGGGAGCAGCGGGGAAAAGGGGGCAGGGGGGAGAGATGGGGAGAGGTGGGGGGAAAGCGGAGGCTAGGCGGAAGAGGAGAAAGAGGGTCTATTGTGCGAACCCGACCAAAGCCATGCAAACTCCGTTTCCCGTTCGCCCCGCTCTCCCCTCCCTTTCTCCTCAGATGAGTATCTGTCTCTCCTGGTGTTACCGAGACGACCTCGACTCGAACAGGGGTGACATGGTTCATGCTCGCGGGAACCCACCCGCCCAGTGTTACCACCACGCAAATCCTGGCAATACACATCACATGTGCTGCCTCCTGCGTGCATCGGCGTGCAACGTGCGCGCGGCAGTCGAGGTCATACGCTTCGGTGCTAGAACCCGTTGGGTTGACGTCCCGGCGTGGAAAGCCTGAGAAGAAGGATCTCGAGGAGCGACTAGCATGGCGACGATACACGTGTACTCGTACTAGGGTCGCGACTTTCCCCTACAAGTGAAATTCGCAAGCGCAAAGCCCACTTGGCTGATTTCTGCACGGCTGGACGGTTAATTGCCTGACGGCTGGAAGCCGCCTGACGGCTGGATGCCTGGGGTCGAGTGGTGTTCCACCCTCCTTAGAGCTCCAAAATCCTCCACGGTACGCGAATTCGCTCTCCTCTCGGTCTACTTCCAGCTACGCTCGCGCGAGCTCCAGTTTCGTGCCCTACCTGGACTGCTTCTCGAGAATCGGCGTCGTCGCCGCGACAGGCGGCGGTGTTAATTGCTGGGCGCGGCATGCGGATAGTTGCTGCTGTTGATGCTGCTGCGGGTGGTGCTGCGGCTGGCTGTGCTTCATCGCTGTCTCGGGCGACGTAGCGAGGAGCGCGACACGCGGCAATCATGGCGGTGCAGCATGAACGGTTGAGTGTTATAGGCGCTGCTTCATAAACCGAGTGGTACGAATCTGATGGGTTCAACCCACAGACGACAACGCAGAGCCTGGAGTACAGGAAACGTCCGTCCGAAAGGCGATACCTCCTGATTTCCTATGGGCAACGTAAGCGAATTAGGGGTGCAGGATAGTAGCAGCAATCGGAATGACGATGTCGAGCCAAGAAGGCATAGGGGATTGCCGCAGCATGAAGCATGCGGTGGGAAGCCTATGACCCGTCCCATTCTTTAGCCACAAACAGCACTTCTTTTTTTATAAAGATGTCCCTTTGGGGTTGGTTTGTGTGTGGAGTGACAGTCTTGGACGGCACTGGCTTAGGGCGCGTAACTTTTTCCATTTCGGGTATTGTCCGGACGGGGGCCCCAAATCGTCCGAACGGAGCTCCGTCCGGACGGTTGGGGATGTGGTACGGACGACGATGAGTCCGTACCCCTATTATGACACTTTTTTGCACTTGCGAAAACTGCATTTTGAGCGAAACAGTAACGCTTATAACCCACCTCGTCAGCAAACCAGCCGCTTCGCATGCATGAAGTTGTGTCAGAAAAAAGCCGGACTGTAGAGAGTTCGCTTTTTTGTAGTGCTGTGAGTCTGTGTGCTCGTCCGGACGATAGTGGAACTTCTGTGTTGCCTTTCCGTCAAAACGTGGTTCTGGCGAGCAGGAAACCGAGTCGCCAGAACTGATAAAAAATGTGCTTCGCGCACCAATGACGTTGCAGGAGTTCCGGACGGTCCGAAATGCTGTCCGGACGACGTCAGGAGTGTAGAACGGACGATGAACAAGCAGAAAAGTGTCAGAACTCGTACGGACGATCGCGATGTCGCAAGGGGTCTCACGAACTCAATAACGCAACTAGGCGAAATACGTAACCCTACAAAAGTCCGTACGGGTCCTCCGTCCGGACGATGAAAAGTGAAAAAGTTACGCGCCCTATCTTGCTGTTTCTAACGGCAGTCGGGCCGTGCCGTGGTGCTGCACGGAACGGAAGGGAGGGACAAAGGAAGCAGCATATATGCAACCTCGGATGGCTGGGGCTGTCACCTTGCGTTCTGTTCGGATGCCGCTGGTAACATTGGAGCCTTCTGGAGTCAAGGAACTTGCACAAAGAAAAGGTTAAGGTTAGGGTGTGTAAGATCCCCGTGCACACGTTTTGGCTGAATTTTGTCGACCATTTTGGTCGACAAAGCTTTCGCGAAGGTCGACAGATTAGTCGTCACCAGGTCGACAAATTTTCGGCCAACTCAGTGTGGCCTCCAAATCTGACACGGTTTTGCTGGCCGCTGTAACAGAGGTGGAAGATTTTGGTTTGTCCTTTTTTACGACTTGGTGCGACGATGTCGCACACATGAATACGATGTCGCAATTTCACTGTAGCAGCGTATGCGACTTCGTTTCTCACTGTAGACAGCTGCTGTCGACAGCATGGCCGATTTGAAGTCGACCACGCGTCGGAAAAGAGTCGACTAGTTTTCCGGCCATCAAATCACAAATTTGATGGTTGAAATTGACGAGATTCGCAAACCGATCACGAAATGGTTACTTTCGCTACGGCCACCTAATTTTGATGGCCGATTCTGTGTGCACGGGGATCTTACACGCCCTTAAAGGAGGGGGGGAAACCCCTCTGGGTGTTAACCACACCTGGCTGTCGGTCGTAACCCGCCTCCCCATTTGTTTACACTCCTCGCTGGGTCAACGAGGTTGTTCTATCCACTCCCAGATGAGCACCTGTGTAACCCCCTTCTGGGGGGCTGGCAGAACACGCCGCAGGGGGGATTTGATCCCGGGACCTCATCTTTCGGAAGTGAACCAGCTAACTAGCTGGGCCACTTCAGGATGCACAAAGAAAAGGACTACACCTAGCCCTCGCCAATTTCACGCCCCATCAGTCCTTACTTAAAGCCGAACTGACCTTTTTTGGCTTCAGGAATCAGACGCCCACGAACTAGAGGCTAGTTTGTGGCATTGTAAAGTATCGATGTTGCCCCGTATGACGTTGAGACCGCAACGCAAAGACTGAATCTTTCGCTGCGACCATGGTTTTTTTGTTTTCCCGCTGGATCATGTGCCCAGTCCCAGTCGCTGCTTTCCTTAAAGCCAGACTGTTTGAAACAACCCTCAATTTCGGGTAAATTAGAAACGAATACACAGGGGGGTGAATTGGCCCTAGTGAAATTGGCGAGGACTATGTGTAGTTGGAAGATTTTGAACACGGTATGTGCCTGTCATGATCTCATGTGGTCCTTTTCTCTTTATTTTACTGCTTATTCTTTAGCAGAAATGGTTTCCGCTAAGACTTGGAGTACTGATAGGAGTCACTCAAATATATTGGACTATTGTTTCCTGCCCGTGTACCGCCATATCGCATGAAGGATGTCAAGCAGGTCCTCTTGCTTCGTCGGTTTCCTTCCCCATAGGAAACCAAGGTTCTGCGTTTCTGTACAATTCAGTACCCGTAATGTTATCTTCCAAGTAGTTCTGCTTATAAATAGCTGTCATGCCTCTTCTGGATGGTATAATTGTCACACTATATAACAGGAAATTTAATTTAGTTCTGAATCATCAAATTAGTAACATAATATTATTTTAAATACTCGAATTTAGATCTAAAATATAGTTTCACCGTTTCAGACATTAGTGCCATTCTAATCCCAAAAGTGTTGGTGTGATTAGAGTAAAGGTGCAATTACTTTTATTCAAGAATGTTGGCACAGTTGACTTCAGTAAAGGAGGAAGAAAATTCCAGGCCAATCCGCCATCGATTTTCTGTTTCCAATCAAAATCAGCCACAGCCATCCATGTGGCGTGTCCCACAAGCAGCCAACCATGTCGCACCACTCCCTCTCGGTGCTCCCAATCTCTTCCCACACGGCAATCCCCAGGAGGTTCCCGTCCCGATTTTCAGGAGTCATTTCGAACTGATTTATGCACGGCAACACCAGTCTCCCAGACATTTCAACTTCATGCGCCATGGCCACCCAACATGCATTGTCGAGGCAGCAATTCAGCCTAGTGTCGTCCGTACATGGCTCCACCACTGTAGCTCCTCGCCTATCACCCTCCCCGCGGGCTGCTGTTAGCTGTTATTCTCGAAAGGTAATTACCTAATTGCAGATGTTCTCTCGCTTCCTCGCCAATTCACCCCTATTCCATATCCGCTCATTCCCCACCCGCACACTCCCTTCACGCGCAACTCTATTCTGTCGCGGAATGCCTCAGTCGTGCGCGTGCCGCATACCGGTGCTGTACGGTGCGTCGCATTCCTCTCCGCCACCCAGCATCCAGACCCAATTTCCATGTTTTCTCGCACGGTCCAGACTCATGCGAACATAGTAATCTTCAGTCTCTTGCCGCGCATCCATGGCCCCGCCTCAGACCACCCGATGCCTCCTTCGCCATTCTGTCTCAAGGCCGTTCTCGTCAACTCCCTCTCCCTTTCCCCACATCCTTTCCGCTCTCCCCTCCGCAACGCGCGGCCCTCGCCACTTCCCCCCGTGCGTTTGGCTCCAACCCCGTCCCTTCCGCCCAGTTTATGCCCCGCTAATGGTATCTCATTCCTCTCCCTCTCTCCTTCTCTCTCATCGTCCCTCCCACGCGTTATTCCACTTCCCTAATCTCTTCCCTATGTGTGTATCCCGTGCAGGCATTACTCTCAAGTCGTCGCCTCACCGCCTTAGATCGTATACAGCAGCACTCTCCGTCGCACACTCTCCTTTCCGCGCCTGCCCCCGTCCCGCGGCACGTCGCTCGGCGCGGTGTGACCGTGCGCGCGCGCGGAGGCCGCGGCCCGTCGAGCAGGCAAGGGGGGAGCAGATGGCGGCAGGACGAGCCCCCCAGGCGGAACAGCGGCGACAGCAGCAGCAGCGGCGGCAGAAACGACAACGGCTGGATGGACCTGGGCGGCAACCGACGCAACGCGAACCTCCCGTGGGAGAGCGACCTTACCGGGCGAGACAGGATAACGAGAAGAGACGACGTGTGGGGCGGGCGGGGCATTGGGGATGAACCACAGTCAAACGACAGAGTAGTCGACTCGTCATGGGGCAGTGTGGGGGGCAGTAGTGGTAGCACGCAGGAGAGAAAGGGATGGAGTAGTTTCCTCCCGTCGTCCTTCTTCCAGCCGCGGAGGGCGGCGGAGACGGACTCTCTCCCCGCGGACGTGCGCGACAGGGCGATCAAGGGCGTGGAGCAGGCGGGGAGGGCTGGCGCGCGGAGCAGCAGCAGCAGCGCGGGGGGCAGGGAGAAGGGCGTGCGGGTGACAGTGGGGGACGTGGCGGCAGCGAGCGGGCTGAAGGTGACCGAGGCGGAGAAGGCACTCAAAGCACTCGCAGCTGACGCGGAGGGATTCCTCGAGGTATGGCGGGGGTGGGAGGTTTGGCGCTGGTGGGCTGGGCTGGTGGAGGGGATGGGAGGCTTGCAGGGATGGGCTGCTGATACGGGGTTGGTCTGCTAAGAGGATGGAACTGGGGGGATTGTGTGTAGGGAACACAGAGGGAACACAGAGGTGAGCTTTGTTATGTCAATGTCAAACGCTCTGTGTTTGTTTCCCTTGCGCCTTTCCTCCCTGCCGTCCTGCCTTGGCATGGCAGGTGTCAGACGAGGGCGACGTGGTATACGTGCTGCCATCCAATCTCTCTGCTGCTGTTGCACAGCGGTCGCTCTGGCTCAAGCTTAAGCCCTGGATCGACAATGCAAAGGTATGCCCTGCTCTGCTCTGCCTTGCTCTGCTCTGCTCTACCCTGCTCTGCTCTGTACTCAGCTATGCTCTGCCTCGCTCCCCGTTCATACCCGCTTTGCTTTTCCTCACTCCCCACGCATCCTCCTCCTCCTCCTCCTCCTCCTCCTCCTCCTGCTCCTGCTTCCCCCGTACGCCCAGCCATCGTTCTTCCTGCCTCACCCTTCTTTCAGCCCACATCAACCTCCCTACCTAGCACCTACTCTATGGCCGACTTCCCTACTCCCTTCAACGTTCCATCCCAGACTTGCCTTCAAACCCTTAATCCTTCAACTGGCGCTCTCCCCTCCTCCCTCCTCACCACTCCCCTCTCTCTCCATCCCCCTCCTTCGCCCTCATTCCCTTCTCTTGCCCCTCTTCCCCACTACCCCCTCTCTCCCCATCCCGCCCAACCCATTCCCCCTCGCGGCCTCTAGTCAACAGCATCGTACGTGGTGCGTGTGGCCTTCGGCACGGCTCTCCTCGCGTCCATCCTCATCGTCTACACCGCCATTTCTGTCCTCCTCTCCTCCCGAAGGTGCCCTCTGTTCCCCGCCTCCTCCCCTCCTCCCTGCTCCATCCCTCGCCCTCCTCGCCCCTGCCTGCCCCACCCTCCTTTGCGCCACCTCCCTCACACCACCACCACCATTACCCGCACTTGCCGCACCCGATATCCAAAACCAACCTGGGTCTCTGTTCTCTCCTCAACCCTCCTCGTCCCCTGTCTGTGCGTCCCCTCTCCCACGCATTACCCCCTCTCTCTCTCTCCTGCATCGCAGCGACTCGGACAGTCGTGACAGCAGGGGCGGGGGGGGTGGTCAGGGTGGCATGTACTACCGCTCAGGCCCCACCTTCTTCTTCAACCCCATGGATATCTTCTGGTGAAACTCCATGCTCACCTCTCCTCCCTGCCGCTTCTTCTTCTGAGTCAGCTTATAAGTCGCTTTTTAGTCAACTATAATATCATGTGCACTACCGTGCTCGGACCCCACCTTCTTCTTCAACCCCATGCTCCATGCTCAGGATATCTTCTGGTGAAACTCCATGCTCTCCCTGCTCACCTACCCGCCACTTCTTGTATTGAGAGTCAGCTTGTAAATCGTGTTTGAGTCGACTATATTATCATGTACTACCACTCGGGACCCACCTCCTTCTTCAACTCCAATGGATGTCTTCTGGTGCACCCCGCGCTCCTGCTGTTTCCCCACCTTCTTTTCTGATTGTTCCTACTGTTAACCCGCCCATTCAACTGCACCTCTTGTTATTCTTTGCTTCCCGTCCTGTGATGCTTTGATGGTACCCTTGTGCCCAACCCCTTTCCCTCCCCCGCCCCTCTCCCACTCTCTCCTCTCTCTCTTTTTGACCCAAACACTCGTCCCCACCTCTCCCCCCCAACTCCTTCATCTTCTGCACACCCTCTCTCTCCGTCACCTGCTCTGCGCGCCTGCACGGCTCTGACTGACCAGGTATTGGGACCCCTTCTACTACCAGCGCGTGCGCGCCAGCCTTCAAACGCGAGAGATGAGCTTCTTTGAATCGGTACGCTTTCCTCCCTGCTTCTGTGCTGAATCACGCAGCAGCTGTGATGCCAATTGCGTTCTTGGAACGATGGCAGGTATGCCGTGACAGGTCTCACGACTTCCTCTGCTGAGTTGAGCTATTAGAGAGGAAGTCGTGAGTGAGACCTGTCACGTGCCGGATTGCCAGCTCCTGACTTTTCCCATCACTCTGTGCATCTTTCTCGTCCCGCTGTTTCCCCTCCTCCATCCTCCCGCTTTCCATATATTCCAGCCTTCTTCCCCATCTCCTCTTTCCATATATTCCAGCCTTCTTCCCCACCTCCTCTTTCTTCCACTCTTCCTCTCAACTCTCCCTCTCTTTCACGCTCCCACTCTACCTCCTTCCCGTCCTCCATCCTTCCATCCCTCCATCTGAGCCCTTCCCATCCCCTTGCTCACGGTACGTTCCCCGTGCCGTGCGGTCCTGCCCTCTGCTCGCAGGTCTTTTCCTTTGTGTTTGGTGATGGCGATCCCAACGACGGCAGGGACGAAGCTCGCTGGCAGCTGGTCAGTTCAGTTCTCGCCTCCTCTTGAAAAAAAACGTGCATTGCATGCAAACATGCACACAGACTCGCACACATGCAGATGTGTACAGAAATGCACACACGCGCACATGTACCCTCTCGTGCAGGCAGCTGTGCATGGGGTGTTGTGTCTCCCCATGTGGTCTTTTCTCTGGCTGACAAGTGACATGCCTGTGCCCCACCACTTTTTATGACCCATTTATGATTTTCCATGCATACTTCCCCTTCCAAATGCTTGGTTGTGTCAGTACTGTCTATCGCCTACCATCCAGGACGCGCCATCCACCATCCACCATCCATCATCCGCCATGCACCAGCAACTATTACCCATATCACACACCACGAACACCATAGCAAACTTGTGCCACATTAACATCACAACTTTATTGACAAACTCAACATCAAAAGAAACATGGAAACCAACACTGATCCCGTCACCCCACCCACCGCACCCTCAGGTGGGAGATGTGATTGCGAGCCGAGGCGGTGTGGTGGCGGCACAGGAGATTGCTCCCTACCTGGACCTCCCTGCTGACACTGTGAGTGTTGCTTTGCCCTTTCACCTCCATCTACTGCAACGCATGCTTGTGTAGCATTGATTACGGTGCAATGCTTCAGGGCATGAGAAATATGTTCGGTTGCATGGGAATGTTCTTGGTTTTTGTGTTTTCAATGATTTGTTTCGATTTTGACTTGGCACCAGGTCAAGCTCATTTCCTTTTAGCTATCCTACTCTGACTCATCACATTCCCTTCCTCTCATGCCCTTGATCATACTTGTGTGGCGTTTGGCATGTGCTGTGATGTGTGGGTGGCAACGGCCAGTCGGACGAGTCGTTTATGCTGCCGGTGCTGCAGCGATTCGATGGCAGTCCAGAAGTAGACCCGCAGGTGACGCATCTCATAGCATAAGTCGCCATAAGTCGCCATAAGTCGCCATAAGTCGCCATAAGTCGCCATAAGTCGCCATAAGTCGCCATAAGTCGCCATAAGTCGCCCATATCGCGTGTGCATAAATGAGTCCCACGGGAAAGAGTCGTGCATGGGTGCATGCATGGGTGTATGCAAGGGCAGGGCCAGGGGTACAAGGATGCATCGTACAGCTCACCACCATTCCATTCCGCTTTGATTCGCACACTCACCTTGCAACACCCTGCCACAAGGCCAACCAAAGTCTGAAGCATACCTGTAACAAAACTTCCTACCTTGCAACAACACCTATTGCAGTGATTATCCAGCCTTGTGTTGGATGGGTGCCCGCCCACACCCATCCACCACATCCATATGCATGCAAGCATCCTCCCATCCATTCGTCCCTCTTTTCCTCCCAACTCAACAACCAACGCACCTGCACTTCGCTTTCATCAATCTTTCAACATTGTCCACTCCATGTGTACTCACCGCTTGCCAACCACCACCCATCACCCATCACCCACCACCCATCGCCCATCACCCACCACCCACCACCCATCGCCCATCACCCACCACCCATCACCCATCACCCACCACCCATCGCCCATCACCCACCACCCATCACCCATCACCCACCACCCATCGCCCATCACCCACCACCCATCACCCATCACCCATCACCCATCACCCATCACCCATCACCCATCACCACACCACCCATACCTACCCCTTTGTACCTACCCATATTTGGCAGGGAAACATTCTCTACACGTTCCCGCTGCTGCAGCGCACGGCCGGCGATGTTGCAGGCAGGCAGCGCAAGCAGCTCACACCAGCACTGGACCCCGTGCAGCAGACCCGCTACTTTGTTGAGAACCTCTGGACCTTCAGGTACTGACGTGATTAGTGAGACGCCTCAAAAACCCTCCAGCACTAGACCCCGTTTTTTGAGACTTCTCAAGAAACAGATCCAGCACTGGACCCCGTGCAGCAGACCAGCCATTTCGTTGACAACCTCTGGACCTTCAGGCAACGGGGGCCTCTCAACCAACTGCCCTCCCCCGCTCTTCTATGCCCCCCTCATCCCTCTTTTCCCCGCCCTGCCAAGTCATGCCTATCATAACAGGAATGTTGCTTGCCCCAGAGAGTGAACAAAAGGAATTACAACCTATGCAGGAAACAAAGTTTTGAATTTGCATCATTCTTGCTTTCATCTCCATGTCTTTCCATCACCCATCCCCTCCTATTTCACCCCATCTCCTCCCATCTCCTTTCTCCATTCCGTTCGTATCTCCTCCCCTCCCTCCCCCTCCCCTCGCATGCTCCAGTGAGGCCCCGGCATGGAAGCGCACGCTAGCAGCAGGGCTAGGCGTGGTGAACGTGGTGGGGGTCGTCTGGCTCTCCTCCCTCCTCAGGTACCACCTGCCTCTCCTCAAATGCCACCTGCCTCTCCTCCCTCCTCACTCCTCACTCCTCAAACGATGCTGTGTCAATTCGGCCTAGAATTGCATTGTCGACCAGGTGACAAAACTACATGTTTTCTAGTGCTGCTTGTTCCAGTCAACTGACTTGTTGTCTGCTCTTCCCCCTCTCTCTCAATTGCGCATGCTCCTTCCTCTCCATACCATCCCCTTCGTCCCTCCGTCCCCACCTGTCCGTCTATTCCTCCTTTTGGTTTCTAATCCTCTCTACCTTTTGTCATCTTCCCTGTGCATGCCTCCCACTGTCTGTTTTTCTCTGTCTCTTCACCCAACCGTACCTTTCCATACCTGCCTGTACCTCTGTCTGTGTGTCTGTCATCCTCTCGCCCCGCCACAGCGATCCAGCAATAGTGCGGGAGGCAGGCATTGAGTTTGTTCAACTCATTTCCTCACTCATGCCATGGCTGCAGGTAACCCACTCATTCGCATTCATGCACCACTCTTTCCCTTCGCACAACCTTTCATAGGCTTCAATTCTCTTCCCTTCCTCTCCCTTCCCCCTTACCCTGTCTGCCGTTCTCAACCTCACTCATTGTCTTCCGCTTCACTTCCCCTTCTTCCTGTTCCGTCTTCACCCCGTTCCCCCACCCCACATCCCCTCCCCCTCCGTCCGCAACCCCATCCGTCAGGGCTATGCAGCGATGTTCTTTGCCATCCCAGCAGTGTGCTACCTGTGGCAGCAGCGTTGAGTCGACTCAAAAGCCACCTCTCTTTTCATTCTCAACCCCCCCCCTCCGTCCTCCTCCCAACCCAACCCACCAGAGCTATGCAGCGGTGTTCTTCGCCATCCCAGCGGTACGCTACCTGTGGCAGCAGCGTTGAGACAACCCTAAACTCACCTCAATCTTCTCCTCTCTCATTTTCCATCCCCTCCCCCACCAGGGCTATGCAGCAGTGTTCTTCGCCATCCCAGCCGTGCGCTACCTGTGGCAGCAGCGAGCCAACGAGGCCATCGCCCTGCGCAACTCCCGCCGCCAGCAGAGCGCGCTGCAGCTCGCCCAGCCCAACGCTCAGCTGCGCCGCAAGGTGGGTGCGCAGGAGAGGGGGAAGTGGGATACTGGTACATTGATGATACGTTCTCATGTGGTTAGTGTTGGACGTGGTGAGGAGGAAGGCAGGCCACTGTGCGCAGCGCACTACCTTGCCCAATCAAAGGTGCTGTTTTGTAGCTGGTTACGGTATGCACAGAAATCCCCTCTCGTCCTTCCAGTTCCCACCCAAGCACCCACCCTTTCTTCTCTTCCTGCTTTCTCCTCCCTTCCTTCCTCCCTCTGTCCCTGCCTCTCCATGGCAGCTGGCGAACGCGCGGGAGCAGGCGCGCAGCACGGTGGTATCGGAGGACAAGGTGATCTACACCACGGCCAAGGACATGGCAGAGCAGGACCTGGAGGCCCGCGAGTGGGAGCGCAAGCTGGAGGGGCGCTGATGATGAATGACGCCATTTTCAAGGGAGGTGGCTCGTGGCATGGTGGCGATGTATGCGCGCTCACTGAGGGATGATGGATGGATTATCTGTGCTGGATTGAGGGAGTGCGCTGCGCAGCCAGTGGTCTGGTCATATCATATCACATGCCATTCAGCCAAACCCTGCTACGGTACAGCTCATCGTGACAGCTGCAAAGGTATATGACTATGATGGGGGTATCTATTTGATGCAAGGAAGAGGTTAGGTGGTAAGTGCTGTGTGTATATTCAGGTTTGTGGATGATTTGGAGAGGTGTGGAGTGGTGACAGTTCGTAGTAACACTTGATTGATTTGGAGTTGTTAGTAGCCACTTCTGGAGTTGATTGGACGTTATACTGGTAACTAGGTAATTTTCTGTATGTCACAGAATGAAATTGATGCCACGATAGACTTTCTGTCTAGCTCCTACCTGGCATTCCCTGCTTCTAACATGCAAACAGGCACCACTAGAACACCCTAGAACATGCTTCTAATCTGGAAATGATTCCTGGAGTGTTCCTATTTGTCTAGTCTGAACACACTAATGAACACACACACAACTTGTAACAAGGAAACCCAAGTTCTGGCTGGTACTGGCCAATGTACAATGCAGTGCAGTGCAGAGGTATTCATTCAGCTACCCAACACAGCCCACAAGATTTATGAGCATTGGCACACTTACACATGTGCCATTTTCACTCAACACCAGCCCCCTCACAACACAAACCAACCCCTCCCATCCGTTCCCCCCCCATCCCCCCTCCCCAACCCACCCCCCCACCCCCCCCCATGACTAATGTAACTACCAACCTAAAGCCCCTCGCACAAATCAAAGCCCCAAACCCTTCTCCCAACCTCCCACCCTCTCTCTACTCCCCTCTCCTCCCTTCCCGTATCCCTGCTTTGCGTATCTCCAACCATAGAGCACCACCGCTCGCCCTCGATTTCCGTTGAGCAAACCGTCCACCATTGCTGCTTTCAGCTTCCCCCTCTCTGCATACACGGCTGAGATTTATCAGCAGATGAGTTGCACACATGCACACACACACTTCACTCCACTCCATTCCACTCCACTCCACTCCACTCCACTCCACTCCACCCCTTACACATACACGGCATGCAAGTAAAAGTGGCTTCCAGCACAGATGCACGGGCAGAGAGAGAGAGAAGGGGAGTTGTCACCCCGCACAGCAAAAGGTCGTGAAACCAATTCGGATTGTACCACCACCATTGGCTGCACCCAATTTGGATTGTACCGCCCTCACATAGTACACATGCCTGGCCTATGGCTTCACGCCTGCAGAAACCCACCACTTCACCAACGCCAATCGCACTGCTGCCACTTGCAGTGGCACTACTGCCGGCACAGCTGATGCTGCTGCCGATGCTGCTGCTGCTGCTGCTGCTGCTGCTGCTGCTGCTGGCAATTCTCAAACACCTTCCGCTAGCGCTGGTTCTCAACATTCCGCTGATAGTGCTCTCAAGCTCCTTCCACTCCAAGCCCAGTATCTCATACGTGAGGGGAGATTGGGGAAGTCCCCCCCCCACCACCCCCTAAACCACCCTCACCACCACCACCCACCCACACACTCCCAGGAGAGCTGACCGTACTACTGCTGCTGGAGGGTAGAACCGACGTGGGTGACAGCCTTCCAGACGAGGGGGCGCCTCCTGCTGCGGCAGCCGCAGTGGCGGCAGCGGCAGCAGCGGCGGTGGCGGCTGCTTGCATGGCGTTCATGCGCTGCTGCAGCAGCAGTATGCGCTGCTTGAGTGACGGGCCCAGGTCTGTAGCTGCTAGAGATGCACTCAGAGAGGAGGATGCTCGGCCTGCACTTGCTGCTGTAGCGCCTGGAGGGCTTGTCTTGCTGCTGATGCTGCTGGTGGCCTTGCTGGTGGTAGTATTGCCTGAGGCATTGTTGATCGTGGTGGCATTGGTTTTGGTGGTGGTGGTACTGGTGGTGGTGTTGGTTCTCATGCTGCCTGCAGTGCTGCTGCTCGTGACAGGGATGCTGTTTGTTGCACTGATGACAGCAGCACCGTCTGCAGCTGTGCGCATGGTGCTTGCCTGCTGCTTCCCTTCCAAACCAGCACTTGCTGCTGTCGTTGCTGCTGCTGATGCCGCTGCTGATACTACCGCAGTTGTTGTTCCAGTGGGGTGGGAGGGAGGAGATAAATAAGGTGCTGGCGGCGAGGGAAGGTTGGGAGCAGCAGCGGCCACAGCAACAGCAGCAGCAGAAGTGGAGGCAGCATTGGAGGCCATCCGTTTGCCAGCAGCTGAAACGCGAGAGTCTGTGGTGAGACATAAATACGGCGCTGTAACTGCTGCCGCTGCAGCTGTGGTTGCTGGTGCTTGTGCAGATGGGCCTGCCAAATTCTGACCCGCCTCAAGACTTGAAGGCACAGAACAAGCAGCAGCAGGAGCTGCAGTAGAGGTGGGGGCAGCGGCAGGGGCTAGACTCATCATATCCCTCCTTTGCTCTCTGCCTCGTCCTCTCGCTGCCTCCATTCCACCTCCCCCACGCGAATCCCAGTCATCAACCTCATCACCGGACACACCTCCCAAATCAGAGCCAAGCACTCCTCTTTCCGGCGCTCTAGACAGCATCCCATCCCTTCCTCTTTCTGCGGTGCCACCAACACCAGCGACCTGGTGCGGAGAAACAGGCACAGATATGGACTCGCCACCAGTGCTCTTGCTTGTTTGCCTGCCGTTTTCTTGTCTTGAGGTACTGCTTGCGCCGCTGCTGTTGCCACCCGTCCAGCTGCTTTTTCTGTTGTTGTTGCTTCTGCTGCTGCTGGTCATCCCTGCTCTCCCGGAAGTTCCTCTTTCCCCTGTTGCACGCTCTTCCGTGGCTTGCTCGTTCGCAGCAGCACCGCCGCCAGTCGACCACTTGGGCCTGTTGCTTCCTCTGCTTCCTCTCTTTGGTGGTTCATCTTTTTCATTGTCTGCACCTGCAGTCGCTCTTGTTTCTCCCGCTCCTGCAGCTGCTGCTGCCGCTCTGCCTGGAGCTGCTGCTAAGGCTTCAGTGGTGGCACTCCTGTCAGTGCTATAAGCGTCGCCTTCAGCATACGCGTTGGCCTCACCACCCCGGCGAGACCCCTTGGACCATCCCCTCCATCCATCCACCCGCGTCCCCCTCCCCTTCTCACCATCTCCTTCGTCCGCTCTTGCTGCCCTGCCGTACCGATCAGCGCGAACAGCAGCGGCAGCAGTGGCAGCATCACCATTAACAGCAGCATCACCAGCACCAGCAGCGCGGGCAGCAGTAGCAGTAGCAGCAACTGGCCTTACACTCTCTCTGTTAGCTGCAGGCTGCTCCCGTCCTTTCCACCCTTCCCACGCCTCCACCCTCGCATCAAACGCACCCCTTTCCCCATAACTCCTCCACTCATTCACCCTAACCCCTTCACTCCTCTTACTCTCTCCCGCTCCTTCCTCTCCCTCACCCTCCTCCCCACCCACCACAGCCTTGAGCCGCCACCCATGCTCCGTCCTCTCCTCCTCCAACTCCTCATCAACCGTACTCTCATCCTCATCCTCCTCCTCACTCCCTCCCACCCCCTCCTCCTCCCCTCTCCTCCGCCTCACCCGCACCCGCCCCATAGAGTCACACTCCTCCCCATCACACGAGCTCTCGGACCTCTTTTGAAGCACAGGCTCGAACAGAGCGCTCAAGCCGCCCTGGCTCTCCTCCACACTGCTTCTAGCTCCCGATTCTCCTCCTCCTCCTCTTCCGCCCATTGCTGCTCCTGCTGACGCCTGTCTCACAAGCCGGCTGCTGCTGCTGCAGCCACCACCACCACCGTGTTTTCCTCCCTCCACCCTGTCCCCACCCTCCCCTCCTCGTCCTCCCCCCCACCAAACCCCGCTACT